>JAIOKQ010001013.1:6049544-7249544 GCA_020654165.1 Oryctes rhinoceros | reverse complement strand
ATTATATGCATTTTTTATTAGATGTTATTCTAATTATCAATTTGCAGATTTATTTAGAAAATACCTTAAAACTAATCGTCGCTTAACCTAATGATAGATGTTTTAATTATTTGGGTTTTAGGAATATCTTTGCAAAATTGAATTCCTTCAAGAATAGTTGTTTTATCAGTTATATCAAGATTTTGACCAACTAAATGTAAAAAATTGTCTGAGACTTCAAGAGCCTTTGAACATTTTTTTTATTATTCGAAGCCGTACGTGGTACAGAGTTGGCCCTCGAACTATCGATATAAGTATAAAAATAAACTATTTAGATCTGAGGAATATCCTTTACAAAATCAATTTTTTTCAAAACGAGTTATTTTTTCCGTTTTCTCCAAGAAAATTCAATGAAACGGAATTTAAAAAAAATGAATAATGGAAGGAATTCATTAATTTTGAAATAATTAATGCGTTCGGATAAATTAGTTTTATTTTTTAAATAAATATGCTTACATCAAGTTTTCCTCACTTTCTGTATTCAAGTAATGCCGTCATTGATAGTTTTTTTTTAATGACCGACTTCTTTTTATTATGATAATCTAAATAATACCATCAACATTATAATACCTCACATAACAAATTTTTTTTCACTTTTATCACAATTTGTCCGAGCATTTTTTTGAAAAGCGAATTGTTCAAATTGAATTAATTTATTCCATAATTTAGCTTCTAAAATTCTGTTTCATGGAATTGTGTGCAAATTCTTGTGAATTCTGAAAGCATTGATTTAAAAGAGTATTAATGCAAAAAAAAAAAACTCGGAACGTATGTTTAAACAGAATCAGTTAAAAAAATTGAGAAAAAACGAGGAGGTATTGAAAACATACAACGAGGGTGCATCTCATAACATTGTGAAATATGTTTGACTCTGGTAAACTGCAATAAATCGCGTACTGTGTTTGCCGCTGATAGATTCCGGCATATTTGTGTAATCCCGGGTGTGGAGGATGTGGAGGAAGGAGGAGGTGGATAGGTGTACTGGGCGGTCAGAAATGGAGACAAATAGTCTTCGTGAATCGATTGATTCGATTCCGTTTCGTTGTTACATCTATTTTAATGTTCGCATTGGTCTTTCTAGATTTGGACTACGTCGACAATGAAGGCATGTCTTCAATGTCTGTGTACTACGATGTCACTTCACGATTACCGCTACGGTTAACGTCTATTCAAAACAGTTTGTCCAACTCATTGAGCGATATCGGCCAGTCCGCGACTAAAACCATTATATTTAGGAGGTTTGGTTACAGAAGTAACGGATGTACTTGTCAAGAACTAACGTGCGGCTGCTGCGCCGGATTTAATTTACAGCAGTTCAATTTTAGTCGAGAAGGTAAGTATCCAGTTTTACCTTAATAGGGAAGGCTGGAACAAGTAAGTTTTACTAACTAGACCTTTATATATGCCAACGGGTAACTATTTAAAGACGATTGTTTTTGGTGGAGGTGCCGGAAATATAGAAAATGATTTGAGTTGATTTTTAGAATTAAAATACTTCAGTTTTTTCTTTATATTGAGTACTCCGCATGTAATTAGTTTATGAAATACTGAATAATCCATATTAAGCTGAAAGAAGTAATAAAAGCATTGGATGTAAATGCAGAGTGTAATTGTAAATCGTTTATTTTAATGGTCTTTTTTAACACTCGCTAATAACTACAGCTTTCATTCAAACAAAATTAAAAATTTACAGCTTTCATTCAAATAAAATCAAAAACTAAAATCAACGAAACAAAAACAGTGAAAAATATGCATCCTTAAAAACCTCAAGTATTCGTCCATCCTAAGTTATTCGAATAAAGTAATAGCATTTTGCAGCATAAATCTCATGATATGTCAATGTTTTAGGGAGGGCCGTATGTGCTTGAGTATATAAAATTACATAAATAAAGACTGGGTCACTGGCAGCGCGCTCAGAATCCCTTCAACCATCTTTCGGAAAACAAACAACGGGAGGGTTAGAGGCGAAATAGGTCTTCACGCACGTAGGGAAATTTACAAAGGACTAAATAAATTTATTTACATAAGATTTAAACGTGTAAAATATGTCAATAGGGGGAATAAATTTAGAAATATTAAATATATTACTACGTGTAAGTGAGTAAGCAGTAATTATCATCAGTTTAAAAAAAAATGGAGTTCGTTTATATTTTACTTTATTTATGAGTTTACTTTATTTACGAGTCAAAACCTACACGGTTCCACTGTGTACGCGTCTTTCTTGGCTACGTTTTGTTTTCTGGTACAATTGTATACATACATACATACAATTGTAATTGTTCTGGTAACAATTGTATAAGCAGATTTGCTCCCTTTACGAAATGTAAATCTGAATAATTTTCTGAGAAAAATTTTTGCTGAAATTAAATATGCTCAAATATATTTTGTATTTAAATACGGGACAAGACCAAAATTAAGTTAGATCTAATATAAATTTGTTGCTAAACGTTTATATTCAAATTAAATCAAATAAGAGATCATACACACACAATAACAATTTATTTTAAATACGTCTTGTCGGTCAATTTAACAATATATTTTTTTATTTTAAATACGCTTTCTGTGCCAAATAAACAATAATTTTTATTTATTTGAAATACGTCGTATGTGATAATTTATATTTGTTTTAAATGTGCCTTATGTGTTTATTATTATAATATTACGTAGACTACGCGTGTTTATTATTGGTGACATCTTTTAGATAAATCTGGTGAATATCAGCAGTGGAACATTAATTCCGTGCTTTTCTCTTTCAAATAATCAATGTTTTATAAAACTATATGGAAAACTTATAGCGCACCATACCGTTAATATCTTCATGGTGTCAAAAATTATTGTACTGAACCATCTTTTAAAACAAAACTCTTCCAAGGATAATCGTAAATCTCTATGTAGCCTAAGAGGAAGAAGATGTAACGTTTCTCATGTTATTGAAAAGTAAAAAAGAGATATTTCGCAATTGGCACTGTTTAGTGTGACATATTTAAAGACATTTCGTTTCCAAAATAGCTTCACCGTTTTCACGCTTCACGTAGAACCCGTTCTAACGGGATAAGACAAATGTATTTGGGAGAGGGATAGAGTGAATCTACTCGCTGCTTCGAAAGAAGACCACATCGCTAATTCATGCCTAATACGTGACCCGTCTGATTCAAATTCGCGGGCTTAAATCGCCAAGAACTAAACTTTGCCATTACAATTCATACCATCGCGTAAGTATTATTTATCTTTTCTTCAGGTTGCATGAACTTTACTTACGATCCGCTGGAGTTTTCCATTTCTATGAGCATGTTGTTCGATAATAATCCCATATTCAGTAGCAGTTTTTCCGGTAAGTGAATTAAAATCAAACGGTTAATGTTTCCTTTTTAGAATTTATGCTTAAAATTAAATTGAACATCTTATCCCTTAATGATAGGCGATTAGTTTTTTCATTATTTTATTCAAGTAATGCAACTACGTTAAGTATTTTTCTTTTATCATAATTTTATTGTTATTATTACCTTTATATATAGCTAGAATCATTTCAAAAATATTTCCGTTCTTTTAATTTTTTTTTAATAATCTGCTCCTATCGCAGTAAGATTTCATTGAAACTTGCTAGGTTAACGTTGAGTGTCCATAGAGTTTGTAAAAACATTGATAAACAAAATCTTATATATTTTTTAAATGTTTCTGGTCGGTCGATCGGTCACAGTAGTTCTCTCAATAGCTCACATACCTCTTTTGTAGTTACTCACGTTCTGTTTTGTAGCTAAAAATCCACCGCCATTGTGCATCCCGGTACCTATTCCCTACGTTCCGGGGATTGATTTCTGTGCCAAATTATTCGATATATACACGCCAGGCCAGAATCTACATATGTGTTTAGATTTCGAAACTCGTATACAAAGAGCAACGATTCTCGTATTGCATTTTGACTGCATGACGATGGGTAGAGATGGAGTGTCGCTTTTGAAGCCTGGAGAGGTACCACAGCAGCCGGGAACCACCGAAACACCAGTCGTCGATTCGGATATATACGATATTGTTACCGAAATCAAGTACAGGAAGGTTTCCGACGATGGTAAAAATAGAAATAGGATAAAATCATAGAGATTTGATTTATTTGAGGTATATACTTAGTTGTTTATTTAATTTGTGCCATTTTGGGTGAAAATTGCGAATCTAAGGGGTGCTGTTGTTTTTCGATTTTTTACAACGCAGCGCATATTGGGATTGTTTTATATGATAATAAAAGGGTGGAATATTGATTTTTGTCCACCTAGATTTGCAAAATTTCGCCCGGTGCGTTTGTACGATTTTTTTCTAATTTTTGGTGGCGGCGTCTGTTAAGTAAAATTAGGTTTATGTAAATTATTTATTCGAAACACATGTTACGTTTTTATAATAAAGCATAAAAGATGATTATATTTTCCGTTGAATATCGTTATGAATAACTTTCCCAACTTAATCAGCTTCACGTTGTTTACAGCCTTCGTCTCCGTTATAACGAGTTGCTATCGCTAAAATTAAAACCATTGATAAGTTTTTACGACTTATTGACTGGATGGTATGGTGCGGTTTATGACTTCCGTCAATAGCTTAAACTTTAATTCATTAACAACCCATGAATATAACGTTTGTGTGACCCATTTCTAAGGATTACTTAGTTGTAAAAGTAGATATTACGTGTAATTTTTTTTCTAGCAATGGATTTTATATTCAACAGGTAGTTTAAAATACATAAAGAGCAAGATCAAAATACCTTAAGATTACAGCGGACAAGATATTCTAAGGAGCTTGTCTTATTTAGGAGAATTTATGTTTCCTTCTACAAATTAATTTACCTCTCGCTAAATAAAGGAATAGGTTTGTTCGAGATTTTACGCCGTCGGACGTATTGGTCGATTCTTTACGTTATTGGCCGGTCAGGAAGGTAATAAAGCTGCAACATGTACAACAAAAGTTGACAGGTGGAAGTAAGTGGTCAGTTCGATAATCGTTCGAGCTGAAAAATTAGAAACGACTACCACACATTCTTCTGAAGCCTTTGCGAAGTTTCCCTGAATTCTTTTTTTTCTCGATAACATTACACAGATCGATTAAGAACAAAACATGGTATACGGCAAACCCTTCTTATTACTTATTTCAGTCTTTAAGTACTTATTATTTGAACTTGTACTTGACTGTAAATAAAAATAAAAATGGTTTCTAGTCGTGTAGAATGTTTCATTTGCCTCTTTGATGCCCTGTGTGTCTAATAACTAGGTGTAGAATAGGAAGTCCTTAGATTTGCAATAAACGGCATCCATAATTTCGAGGCATGCAATACGCTAGCGAGTGCAATATGAATACAGGGATTTGTCTGCACAATACAGCTAAAGCACTATAAATAAACTCGCTTAAATAGAACAGATTTTGACGAATGACGCGGCCGAAACCGTAAAAGTACACAACTTGAAAGTACACTCGTAGGAGCTATAAAATTTTGATGTGGGTGAACCTTAAATATGACTATGTTGCGAAATATAAAACTTTACCAGTGCTGATTTACAAAAAAAGAAAAAACGAAAAACAAAAAAAAACATCAAATATACACGTTTATATTTTTTCCAGTTAAAACTAATATGCCAATAAAAGCAGTCAGCGCATAAAGTTCAATTTTGGACGACACGATATCGCTATACCGAAATTGATATCTGCTCAAAATATCGACGATAAAGTTAAATTTATTGTTTAACAGATGTTTCAATCTATCTCAGGGTTGTTTATTATTTTTTTTTCTCCACAGAATCGAAACAATGACATTTCAAATTTACCTTTAATTAATTTTTCCGCTTATTATTACTTTTACTAAATTCCCTCGCAGACTGTTAGGAATTGAACATAAGGGCATTCTTCGGCTTATCTAATCTAATAAAGCAAGAACAGTATATGATTTTTTAACACCGCAAAAAATGCTTTCGATCGATTGCAATTCCAAAGTATTAGTGACTTAAAAACAGTAACACCCCTCAGGATGATCGGGTTCGATTCAGTAATTTACTAAATAACCTTTTAAATTAATATTGGCGAAAAAAATGCTTAAAGCATTTTTTAAGTTAAACAAACATAATGCATAAATTTAATAAAAAAATAGTTTTCAAGTTAAATAAAGATAATGTAAGTTTTACAGTCACTCTCACAAGGTTTACAAATTTGTCACGAATTTTGATCAAGGGAAGGGCATTTCGCTACCTTAATATGCTGATGACACTATGCTTTACCTATTACTACGAGTTAAATATTAAATTAGACACAGTTTCGGTTTTGGTGATTACCTGAAAACGATGCCGCAGTATGTGAGAGCACATTATCATGCATAATTTTCATAAACTTCGTCCGAATCTCCAGCAGCAAACGAAAGCACAACAGGTTCAAGGAGAAATAGCCGATAATCGTTTGCGTTTAAGCTTGATTCGTCCAACGGTGTTGATGCTAACCTCTCTCCCTCACATGCTATTACGATGTTGGCTCCATCGGTGGATTCCATTCGAGGGTTGCGGCGAGGTATCCAACATTCCCAGGTTACCCCTCTTTTTTATATAGCACGAAACTGAATCGGTATTCATCGAGGAACGACGAAAACATGGAAGAACACTCATGTCGCCGCAAATTTACATGTTGTCAAAGTCATTCCGATATTATCCTTGTGATTTTGGGTCGGAAACAGAGCTAGAATATCTTCACGGATGTATTCAAACTTCAAATAAACATATATCTTTGATATTACAGTTACATATTGATAAGTAGAATTTCTTAGAAAACGAGAAAAATTTAGAATAGAAGTCTTTAATTCACGGCGAAATCCGTTATCTATAAGTAGCATAGTTTAGTTACCAATCAAAGAATCACTCAGAACTATTTTTCTTTGTTAATTACCAAATTGTTTGAAAGTTTTCCTATATTTGACTCGAAGGATCCTCTGAAGGTTTTTCTGAGATCAACGGAAAACTCGTAAAATACATTTCTCGAGTTCCCATTATGTAATTCCTTTTACTTCTTGCGTTACGCCCCGAAAAGTTACAAAAAAGTGCGACGGAAATTTGCAAAATCTAATGCTTCAACCGTATCAGACAGATGGACCTGTTCTTTATGTCGATTCAGCTTCTCGAGATCTTCAAATAAACCTTTATTTAATATTTCAACAATTTTGGTTGGGAGTTACGAGCATATTACGAAATTTATTATCAGCAAAACACACCACTTTTTTATGTTCGATGAAGACCCTAGAATACCTCCAGATAATTATTGTTTAATTAATTTATTGTTTTAAGACGCCGATCAATTAACTATGTAATTTTAGCGTGTTGTTGCCTGCGGCTTTGAATATTAGTATATCGTCTCTTACAATTAGTTCCGTATCAGGAGCAGTGAAACACAATGAAGCTCTGTCTGATTGCAAAGCAAAACCACAAAGGTCTAAACTTGTGTTAGATATCGATGAGGCTTCAGTCATCTATGAGAAACATATCAAACAAGCAAGTACGTATAGGTATATGTGTGTATGTGTATGATGTATCCAATAGGACGCGTGTGGTTTTGAGGAAATAAAAGTAGTCAAATACGAATGAATAAAAGAATTGATTTTAATATTAACATTGTCTTATTACAGACAAATGAATTGCAAATGAGGCAAATTACGTTTATTATTAATGAAGCGAAGACAGACGAGGACAGTGCGAATAATAAGATTTGATGTGCAAAAATGCGGTGCCAAAAAATAATATAGAGCTATACATATCTATATCAATTATATCGAATATTTGAAATTTATATTGAAAAAAAAAATATATTATTTAAACAATTCAGACCAAAATAATAACTAGAAGTAAAAAAATGATTTCATAAAGAAACATAGGCAAATTATTTGACTTGGTGGGCGAAAATGATGATCCTTCGGTCATGGTGACCATTATCACATCTAGCACATTTACCACTTTCAAGGCTCTGGTTAACGCCTTTCTTGTCGTCAACAACATGATCAATAATTTTCGTGGCTCCCTTGACACGACAATACTCTAATACATGGAGGATGAAAAACGTAATTATCCTTTACCTCTTTTTCACATTCTCGGTAATTGTGGTTTGTTACAGCCAACTGCGGTTTCTTGGGACGCCGGTCACACGTCTGCTCGCCTTGTTCGCTTGTTCCTTTTAATAACGATGCCGAGAATGATATCATTCATCGTCGTTCTCCTCAATTCGCATCAATCACGAGTCGCACAAAAAATCCGATGAGAGAAAAATCAGTACCATAACCGAAATATTTCTTCCATATCATATATAGATGTGATGGGAAATTGCATTAAAAAAATGTGCGCTACCTACATACAGGGGTGAATATAGTAATAATTATAGAGGACAAAAGCGGATGAGATTATTACTTTTTCGCAGAGGCTAGACAGACTCGTGTTTTGTCGACTCTCGGGGACGCCGAGTAGACAAGACGAATCCATTTTCATGAGGCGAATAGACACGAGTCTATCTAGTCGCTGCGAAAAAGGAATGATTCTATCTGCCTTTGTCATCTTTAGTAATAATATATTATTAAAACAAATACATTCGATAAAATGTATAAATGAAATCGATTTTAGTGGGTAGCAGTAAATAAACATAAACTAAAAATAATGGTGGACGTGGGTACCCCGTTGTATGCAACAAATTTAATTAACCCTTAAATAAGGAGGAGTGGGTAAAAAAAAAAACTGAAGGCAGACGTATGTAGAATATTTATAGATTAGAAGCTTATTTTTTAAATATTTGCATATTGTACTTTACGAGCTGATAGTGTCGTCAACGCATGCCTGATACTTAGTTCGAGTACACCATGGAGAAATGAACATTGTATTCATTCGTACGACGATCATTAACATCTTCTACATACATATGTAGTTAATGCTTAGATGCTTTTCATTGTACACATTCGTCTTCAGACGTCATTTCATGTTGCGATTAACAACACAAATACAATTTACTTTATTCTATATGTAATATATCTTTCCCATTTCAACAAGTCGTATGTAATACATGATAAAATTTACGACCAACAACGTGTATCGATATTTACTAAACCTATAAGTTTTTCTCGAAATTTTGTAATGAACCCTTAGTTTAGAACAAGAAAGTGTGGGTATAGACCTGCACATACATCCTACGTTGACCTTTTAACTAAAATTTACCAGAATTATAAAGCCGAGGGAGGCGCACCTGAATCGTAGAATGCGTAGCTGAATAGCGTCGGACAGGCATTTTATACCTTTCCTTATGCTTCGAAATGTGGGGATTAGGATGAAAGCAAAATTTAATATGAAAACCAAATCAATTTGTGTACTCGTTAGCTTATACGTAGCGCTATTATAGCTGTTTAATGCCTAGTAAATTTCGGTTTAAACATTTATAAGCATGTATGTAAATATAAAACAAAGGTACCTTCCTGCTCTGTAGCAAAAACTCTGACGGATATCAAATTTGGGATTGCTAATTTAGGATGATATCAGAATACAATCTCCTTTTGTTAAGTAAATGTGAAATAATTATTTTAAGGGAGACTATTAGCAGAATGTAATTGTGAAACAGGTGTTTATCGGTAAGGACATCTTAAGAATTTAATCCGTCCCTGTTTTGGGGTAACGAGGGACTTCAGCATTTCCCTAGAAACATCTAGGCACTCTTACCGAGTTAATTTCCGCCGCGAAAGTCTCAGAATCGAATTCCCAACCCCGAGAAGGAATTATTAGATTAAATTTTTCAGGTTTCTCCCTACTTAATTTCTAGTATCGTGAGATGTAAGCTTAAATCGACATTTTAAATAGAAGTCAATAAATTCACTTATTGGAAATATGTTAAAACGATTTGTAATGTAAATAACACGAATTAATTCTTCTAAGCTGCAGTAATGTATTAATTTACAGCAATTTTATTAATTTATAGTGGATTCAAATTCAATCAAGAACAATGTAAAATATTAACGGAGTTAAAGTAAGGAAATTGGCCCGATTTCAATATAAAAGGTTAGCTCACAGCTCTCAATTACCTTTGTTACAAGTAACATGTTTGTAAAGTCGTAGAGAGAAAACTTTCAAACTTTCTTTTCCCTTGTTATTTTATTGTAATTTGAATTATCTCCAGTAGCGAAAACATATTGATTTTCATTTGGAAATCGTGCGTATACAGTACAGAGATACAACAATTCTCTCCATCGTTATTTCAGCACTACGGAAGACAAGTGATTGAGTTGGTCAATATACTAATAAAACCGACCATTGTACGTGTTACAAACGATACGTGTTATGTTAGGATACAATTACATATATTATATGCTTTTGCACTGACAGGAATGTATTGTGTAACAGAACACATCAGAAAATGTTTAGAAACTCCCGAAATCACCCTGATGACGTTGGGTAGGCAGAAACATGTCCGTTAGTAGTGTTTTTTTTTCTCTTGCGTTTGCCGCAAATGATTCTATCAACACCATGAGTAAGAAATTCTATTTCAATTTATGTTTGGGTTGGAATATTAGGCGATTCAGTAGTTCGGTCCATATAATTAAAGACAAAAATAGTAATGGTAATAGTAATGGTAACGTCTATTCGAATATGTTGAAAAACATCCGAGAGTCTAGAGAGAATTTTCTTCTAACCGAGGAAGTTGAAAACCATGTGCGTGACGAAGAGGTTAATCAAATGATCGATGAACATCAAATTTTGTTCCAGTAAGCCGGTGCTGCACAACTTTTTACCGTAAATGTTAGTAACTGGCTTAACCAGATTAAAAAGGATTTGCAAATCAATTGATTGGTAGATGTGGAACGAGAGGGTGGCCGTCACAAATGCCGGATTTGACAAGTCTCGGCTCCTTTCTTTTGGGTTATTTAAAATTAGCAGTTTATGTGTTTCATCGAACAGCTTCGAAGGATTTGCATCTTACTCCTGCGAACCATAGCATTACATTGTCTTACAAAGAAACCTATACAATACCTCTCTCTCTCTCAGTGTAACTTGAAAATAATATTTTTCTATAATTGAAATATTATAAAATAAAAAAAATCTAGAAATCCACAACATTTCAACATGAATTTATTTTAAACGAATGCAACATTTAAAAGGAAGCAAAAAATTGTTATAAAGGAAGTTCAAATATCGATTCCGCTCGAAGAAATATTCTTAGTACATAAAGGGGTTACAAGAATGTCTACAATACAATCTACCTTTCACCTTTAACAACCTTCTCTACCATTGAATCGAGAGAATAGTTCTTCATATTGCCTTATTCAATATAAAATGGTTCTAAAAATGAAAAAAAAAAAAACAAATGGGGGAAAATATTGTGATATTAGTTGATGAAACTAGGAGAATACTGCAGTGAAAGGGGTATGTATTGATTGTGTTTAGCTTATAAATGTTTATTTCGTCGAAAATAGAGCAAAAAATGAGTTTTGAATGAAATGAGATATAATAAGACGAAGCATAAAGGATATTGCCGTCGATGCATTAATTTTTTACAATAATCAAGACCTTTGTCGATTAATGCATTCAATTGAATATTGCCAAATCTACAGATTAATCTAAAAAGACTGGAGTTGTATCAAGAACCCGCTTTCATATTACTACATCCATCCTATTTATTATATACCAGTTGAAATATCGAAGATGGGGTTAAAAGTGAGAACTTCATAGATCTAAAGCGCCATGAAATATACAGAAACCAGATATCCCTATCTAGAATGTCATATATGTATATGCCATAATAGTTTTAAAGGTCAAAAAGTTAATATTTCAGACTTCGTTCTGCTTATTTGTAATGCTACTTTAAGTTATTCAAATGTTTTGCAGCGTATACAGGTGTATTTTCAACGTAAATGGCCCATAATCTCTTTTCTACGATAAAAGTTCTCATCAATATTTGATTTGAACCGAAGGTACTGCTGTTGCGGTACTGTTTTATATTTAAATGCTTATGCGGATGTATATATAATCAGTAGTCTTTAATTCTTTGAAATTATTTGTCCGTGTTAATAAATAAAAGGGTGCATGCACAATATTTACATTTCTGTTCGGGTACCTCAGACGTCGATTTTTGCATTGTATTTTTTAATGTAAATTTTGTACAATTTTTTAGCATTTATGTATATTATCTTCTAGCATTCAGACATTTATATTGCATTTCTGTGATACTTTTACACAGTTCATCAGCCAGATGTGAAAGGTACAGCAACAACTCCTTTTTTAAAAGACCATCGGAACTTTGGTCTCTTCTATTTACTGAAGATATTAAACGAAATAATAGAATACGCAAATCCAAAAGTTACGGAGGTAAGCGTCGCTTATGAACCAATATTATATGGAATATTTGGATGTAATTAAATTGAAAACATTTGTAGATCTATTGGTTTTGCCTGTTTTTTTTTATCAAATCACGAAGGCCTTCTTGCAATATATGGCACAGAAAGAGAAATTTTTAAAAGTACAACATGAAGAGAACAAAAGATGCAATATGTATGGCAGAAAGAGGATATCAAGACAAAAACCAGCCTTCATCAATGTGGCTAGTCGGAACATCGGTAAATGGCATTGAGAAATATCTATTAAACATCTAAAAAGCTAAAGTATAGTTTTGTAAAGTCTAGAAGATTTAAATGCATCAAAAAATGATGGATAAACATGTCGAACGTTCACGGCAATTTAAACATTTTTTTACAGGCATTAAAAAAGGCGGGGTTTTAAACCCAAGAATACAGGGTGTTAAATACTCCGCCATAGAATAACTGTTACTTAAAAACACTTGAGCTTTAAACATTTTTTCTAGCGTGCGAAATAAAATGTTAATACAGTGTAATAACAGATAAGCAAAAATATATATCATTGATTATCGTATAGATTCTGTATAAAGATTGCGAGTGTTTCCGTTTAGAAACTGGTTACAGCTAGAGATAAAATCTATTTGGCGGAGTTGCAACTCATATCATGACGTTCCCTATTGGTTTGCGCTGCGAAAATGGTAGCGTCTTTTTTTTTTTTGGGGGAATTTTTGCTTTCATCCTCACAAAATACGTTTTGAAAAGAGTTGTAGAAATATAAATTTGTTGGCATCCCTCGCATTTTCTGTAAGTTTCAAGGCGTATCTTGCGCAAGCGCCTGTACTTATGCAGCCTCCGCGGATGTGGATTTCTAGTGATGAGATTTCAGTCGATGTTTAGTCGCAGCTTGTACTGTGTTCGATGTGATAGAGTCAGCCGCGAATGTAGGGTCCCGCTATAACACGCTTATATATCGCAGCGGCCAGAAATATTCTAACTATTTGAAACAATTCTACACGTCAATAGCGGCGATTTTCATTTAGAATCTATAATTTTTAAACTTAGATTTATAACGATTATTGTTGGTTAGAGTTTTCCAACGCATCTAACGTAATATATAGTGGCGAGTGCCTGATTTGCTTTCGAAAAAGTTGTGAAAAGTTTTCAAAGTGAGTTACGATTGGTGGGCTTTTCACTGTGTGTTTTTTGCACGTTAAATCGGGCGCTTTTATTCGCACATATACACAGATACTTGAATTTTTAACTTTGAACAAGTTATCTTAATTTAGAATAGATCCTTGCGGTAATCGCAATCCTTATCTTTCTTTTGGTAAAGTAGTTTATACATGATTTCCGAATGATCTAAATTTATTTGTCCCGGTTGATTGTATTTTGTCAGGTTCCGTTCGGATTGTTGCAAAACTACCATTGGCAATATAAATAAATTAGTAATCAACACCGTTATTCGTGTGTTTCATTCTACGTATCCATCTATTCGAAAATGTTTTAAATTAAACTATTTGATGGGTTTAATGTGTATCATGTATGTGTGTATATGTAATATATATGTATGTGTGTATAACATAACATTTATGTAAAGTAAAACAAGGTAACGTTTAATTATTTGATTTATAAGGGTGCTAATTGAGATATTTATAATCCTGACTGCATGAATCTACATGTAGTATATACATATATAGCAAAGCAACGGATAAGGAAATTTGCCCGTAGCATTGCTTTGTTTTAGTCATATATTCCCTTTTTTTTAATTATCAAAGGTTACCAAAATAAGAGTAATACAGGGATTGTTATTTTCATTATCCTTATACTGTTATTTATTGCATTTTTGCAACTATCATTTTCTTTCACCGCGTTTTTGTTAAATATTCCGGCGCATCCACCAAAAATTGCTCAAAGTTGAACCAATCAAATTTCATTATACATGGATAATTTAGTCAGCTTAGTTTATTTACACGTCTAAAAATCTTTCTTATTTATTTACACAACAATTTAAAATTGCAACCTAGGATCTAATTTAAATTTTGCGGATAACATCTTTTTTTTGGGATTATTTCAGGTGATTATCTGGAGGTCAAAAAAGGGGGAAAGTTTATTGATATTTGCCTCCACAGAAGATATAGAGGTATAGTTATCATATACATAAAATTTTGAATAAAATTCTGAATTTACTAGCTTCCATAAAACTGAAAATAAACTGGTTCTAAATACAAATAAATATTCAGCCCTTTTAATATTCAATCAATATCGGGGGCCTATAAACGTTATGGCTTTCGATTATTCTCCCATATATTTTCTAAATATAAGACTGGATATGCCGTATGTATCTTTTCCAATCACAAAAGGGTCTCGCAATTAAATTTTAAGATAGAGACGTCATTAGTTTCCCGGAACCATCGATAAGAGGATTTAACATTAGATATTCAGTACATCGTGTCTGTAGTTGTATTATTGAATTGTAATGTAACATTAAACGCGCGTAAACTTAAATAAATGTACAACGTCTTAAACCGTAGAAACTGATTAATTCAATATGGCATTCGTGTAATTTGAATTCGCCTACGCATATGCAAAATTGGTCGTAACCGCCATTACCGGAAATTCGTAACCTACTCAGAGCAATAACTATCTTTCGTCTGTCTATCTTGTTGCGAATCGTACTGAGATGTCTCCTTGCGATTATTAGATATACTTTTTTCGCTGCAACCGTCATTTCTTCGATTTTACCGAATGTACCTTGCCGTCGGTAAGCACCAGGATACGCCAAGCAAATCGTAGATCTAATATTGAGAGAATATTGAAGCATCGACGAATAAATAATGGATATTACAGCAAGCGAAAGAGAAGAAGAACTTCAAGTAGCTTAATATACAACGTTTTGCTCGGGATTACGTAGAAACACTTATTTCGCTTGACACGAATCCTTAGGAGGCTCACGCCACGGCCGATTATGATACCTGCTTGGTTATTACATAAAATCATTCCTGATGTATATCGGGTGAATCAATGGTTTGACAAGATTTATTTATTCTCCAAATGAAGAATTTCACAAATGCTACATTTGCAGTTTCAAAAAATAATTTGAAATAGAATTATAAATAGAATCTTTTCACTGCGATAATTTATTTAGAACATCCTGTATAGCAAGTAAACAATTTAGTCACTGTAGTGAGGTACTACTTGTCCTATCACAGACTATTATAGCATTCAGACTTTGATTAACGCTGTCATGAAATATGAACTTTGTAAACTACGTTTGAATTCAATCTTTATTTGGATATGAAATAGATTTTGCCAAACCGTTGATTCACCTTATACATTTAGTTGATTCTTTTTTGTCGCTTCCATTGCTGGCACAATATGGACTTATGTTGATGGTCCACGGCCATTAAAAGCGACATGTTACTGGGTAAGTGTATTGAATATTTTATATTATTACTGGCTCTTTATTCTTAGTGATAATAACTGAATTATGAAAAATAAAATAAACGATGAATAAAATAGAACTACTCTATCGAACGTTTAATCTGTTCATAAGGATCACCGTATGAGAAAAGGTTCTATTTTTCAAGAGTCCAAAAGCAAACACATCTAGAGATTGTACAATTACTGTTATTTTTCTTCGGTATATTTGAAATCTTTGCAGTTGTGTGTTTTCGCACCAATTTCTGAAATTTGGCAGCACAATCTTCATTTAAAAAAGGTCCGATGCAGATTTTGAAATGATTTCAAGTGAGCTTCCCAGATATCAAGAAAATACACATTTACAGGTTTAATCAAGGATTGTTCAGCTCGAAGCCCAAACGTATTCGTAGATTGCTTTAATGCCAAAAATAGTGGAGAAAGTAGGTGTTCGTCTGCAGAAATATATAAATCTATAAAGAGCAAAGGTTACACAACTTCTTCCATGGCTTCCTGAATTTCTACTGCAAAAGTATGGCTGCAATGTATTTCTAGATTTAATCCTCTCTTATTGGCGTTATATGCATCGCTTCTGCAGATGCTAGTGATACGAGGTTTTCATCCATAAAAAAAAACAATGTTTAACAATCGTAGTAGTGACATTCACCAAAGTTTGTATAGCTTTCAGAGTCCACGTATTCTGCAATGAACCGTAATTTATCTATATGAGTGCCATCTCCCCTAATGCTTTTTTCCCTTGTAACTATTTTTTACACCTTCGACAAAACGTTGCTTGGTTTTACCAGCTTTCCAACAGGTTACAGCTTTAATTCTATAATTTAGGTCAATAGTACAAACATATGTATGTATAGTTTTCAAAATTTTCTTCATCTTCTACCTTTGATGTTCATCGCTTAAAAGCCAATAATAAAAAAAGAGAACATGCTTTCTTCTTGAGCACTTTATAATCATATTTTTCAAAGTATTATGCAATTTAATTTCTTAAGCACGTGAGTTACTGTAATTATTATCTATATTAATCGTTAGTATTGTGCACGAAGAAACAGATAAATATATCATTCAAAACGGCCATGTTATATATTATATATTACGACAACGGTTTACGTGACGGAACAATGTGTTTATTTTTAGTTTGTTCATGTCTACAGTACGTATTTATAATTAATCCATATTAATCAGACTATGTAATGAATATTACTTCTTTAAAGTGCCATCGAAATAGAGAATAATTTGAGTTGTTTTATGTGTTTTGCCGTTCGATGATATTTCATTTATAACAACAATTATCTATGTACGTCAGTGAATGATATCACTATTATTTATTAATACCTTTAATGATTGACCGTTTAAAATTTATTATATAGTATTGCTTTCGAATCAGAAGCGACTTGATATTGATAAATAAAGAAATTAGGGATTTATAGAAATAATTTGTAGCATGTCTAAAAAGTATTCTTCAAGTTGAAAATACCTCTAAGCATAAATATTCTCCTTGCTTCCACAGAATCTAGACCCCTGTGCTTATAAAGGTATAGCCCGAAAGTAAATTTATCACTCAATATTTCTTTGTGTGTTGTCAACAATTTAAGAGGAACATCCCACATACTGTAAGCAAACAGAATCTTCGAACATGCGTTTTCCATCTACGTCACTCGTGCCAAAACATTCTCTATTAGCTTACATAGGAAGACTTTTCATTCATATATTGCTGATGATAAGATGTATACCCATCGGACGGGGTTCTCATTGAAGAGAGAAGGTTGTTGTCAATTGATATGCCATTTTCAGCAGTTGGGAAATTGATCCCAAGTCTAAAGCTAGCACGAGGCCCTCGGGATAAACTAACATGCCTTATCAGAAACATCAATTGCTAAGACTACCCCATTTACGTCGTGTCAATTTTATTTACAAAAAAAAATTTAGAGGGCTTCTTTGACTACTCCACCGGAACGAAAACTTGGGAAGCTTTAAAAGAATTTTCTAGGGATGGTGGGAGCTTATAACATATTTAAATTATTTGATACTAATACAGCGTTAATTGCAACTTTTTAAGGAGAATGATTATACGATTCTTTTATGAAAAGCTCCAATGAAATAGTGGTTCACCCTGTATATCTGCTATTACTCCTAATCGTAATTCTATGATCTTGGAAGAATAAGATTTTAATAAAAAATGAGACCAAATGATGGAGTATTATCAAATTAAGTACCTTTGGGATCTAAATTGCGCACGTATACATATTTAAATACAATTACAATAATTGCGGTATCTTACAAGGTCACTGTGAGAAATTGCTTAGTTTTAATAGTGAAAGGCGAGATCTTATAACAATTTTCTCATAGGTGGAAAGGATCGCGAATATAGATAATTGTGCTGATGGAATACTACGAATTTTAAGTATGCATTACAATTTACCTCTATTTGGCATTTCTTTACACTTGTAGTATTGATTTTATATATAGTACCTATATGGGGATGGCACATGGTCTCCTCAAGGTTAACATCGTCTAACAATTTCCGAATGCCTCTCCGTTATCAATAAGTTAAACCATTATCTTTTAAGCAGTAAAATATATACGCCATGTAATATGACGTAGCTGTTTTCGGTTTCGTACAGCCCGGCTGAATATTTAAACGCGTATTGTGACAAATAAATTTCGATTATTACTGTAATCTATTTCGAAATAAGTAAGTAGGTTATACACCGGCATTATATCGATCATGTATTTTATTTTTCAGATTATGTAAAGTGCTGAAACGGAAGAATGCTTTTGTTAACAAGCTTCCTTTCAATTTCTTTGCGAAACAGGCTTTATTACTTTCTTTAATTAGAATGTATTGCTTTTATAAAATATAAAAGATCTCGATAAGTTAATAGATCCATACGGTGAAAAATACGATTCACGGTTAAGTGAAGATAAGAATGAGGAAACTGAACCAACTCAATCATACGTTAATAAGGGGACTTAAGGGTGTCAAAATACGACGTTAAGAGTACGATTAAGTTATTGCTAAAGAAAGTGGAATAATTTTCGATGTGATTTATGACACGTGTTGTATTGGTTGATGTCTTCCTTCCGTGTATTTTTATTTTGTTTGCTTTTCTTTTTTCACTTTTGCGGAACCATTGCTATTACAAAAGCGTGATTTAATTCAATCAATTTGCGCTTATTCTTGAATAAAGCTTACGTTTGCACGAATCTTGGGTGAAGGTACGCTTGAAGAAGTAATGAGAAAAATCACAAAAAATGCGAAAATTGAAAAGGGAATTCGTTATTTATTTTTTTCCTTGTTTATCAAGCCGTTCGCTAATATTCTATATAAACTTCAAAGTAAATCGCATTAAAAGTAATAGATGTAAGGTTACGAAGGGAATTTTACTGAACATTCTTCAACGGTGTATGCGCTAAATGTATAATGAAAAAACTTCTACATTCTTTGAAATAATTTACGCTCGCTCAATTTATATTTGCTAAAAATTGAGTTTTCTTTTCATTTTGAAAAATAGTCGAGATTAGTTAATAGGAATATTCGAACCTAACATTTACTCGAAAAAATTGAAAGATTTCTTTTTATACAATGTTCGTAAAAAGTTTGAATATTGCTAGAATCGATTAATTTAAACAAGTCAGGGTTTATTTATGAATTACAAACTTTCTGGAGTATTTGTTTCGATATTTTTAAGGACTGCGTACTATACTGGACGCTCAAGAAGCTATGATACATTATTGCCAACTTAAATCACATGTAACTTCGGTACTTTTAGTTGAAAACTAAATAATAAGATTAAATGTTTCTAGTTGCCTTAATCTTCTATTAATATTTCTAGAATTGTAGGTGGTAGTAAGTCTTTTTGGATATACAAAGTGATTGAGAAGTAGCGAATCAAACGCCTACTCTGTTATTTTAAGTGGCACACTCCATGTTTCATACTATTTTTAGTTTCCTCATCCAGAAATAAACCAACGTAATATGTGTAGATTTTGAGGTATTTATATTGTTTTTTTATCGCTTAAAGGTAGATAGGTATATCTGTTTCATTCCTTTTCTCTTTTAATATAAATTTTTACGAGATTAAATTACCTATTAGGCTCTATCTAAAGGTGTTGGTTTGTTTTGTTCACTGATGGTGTGATAACTAAACAATAATTACAAAAAACCATTTGAATGTTTAAGTGCAGGAGTGGGGCTTTACTGTAAATATTTATTTAACTTTGATTTTTAAATATATGCATCATTGTATAAAAATGATACCTCGTATTCAATGTATTTATGTAATGTTTAAATTAATCAATTACAGCGATATCCAATTTTTTTAACGGACCCTATATAAAAAATTAAATACTTTTAAAATAGTAAGAGATAGATTGCAAAATGTAATTGTAAAATAGATCCTAACCTTTTTCCCTTTCATTTTCATTACGGGAAAAGGAAATTTTACCAGACTGAAGAAAAAATATGAACCATACCGACATGAAATGAGAGGTCCTCTTTTATCGAAATCTGTCTCATATTTTGCGAATATAGATCTAGAATTCGTGCTGGTTATGGAGATGATAAAACATACCATATAGATATTCGGTACTTGCTTGCGATGAGGCTGACTTACATATATGTGAATGCTTTTGAGATAATCAATACCTTTTCAAGCTACAAGCGTTCGTTTTTTGAATATTTTTTTTCGTCCCTTATAAGTTTATTAGTTATTAAGTGAGTTTGCATTTTCTTATCCTGTTATTTGGTTAACATGGAAGGAATGTATCGTAAAAATGTGTAAATCGCCTTAAAAGTAAAAAAAATACGGCGTGCTATCCCGGATGTTTCAGAGACTTCTGGCATGATGTTTAGAGTGTTGGGAATTGGTAAAGTGACCAAGTTGTTAACGCGTCTTTTCAATTTACTTTCCCTTACTTAATTGAAAGAGAAAGGTATATATACCACAAATTATTAATATCTAACTTTGCTATATGTGAACGATATGGTGATACAATGCAACAATACAGGCTCGACAAGAAATAGTTTCACTCTAATTAGTATAGCGGTTTTAAAGTTGTGTGTTGTGTAATTTGAATACGATATCCGGCCAAAAATATGGCAATTTATACGGAAACTGTAGTATATACGGTTTCCAAGCATCGGGTAGGGAGAGTAGTATTACATGTTTTGCCTGTTTACAAGTGGAACTAAATGTATTTTGAAGTTTGTGTTTCCATTTAGCAACTTTGTGTTGGCAGTTACCATGATTTCCACAAATCCTTTCATACGTTCGGGTGGATGTAATAATTATATCTTCTTTTCTTTTTCTGACGCGTTATTGAATTAAATTATCAAATTAAAAAAAAACATCCTTGGATTTTCGTTCTTATAACAATGTAATTGTAACGATCGCATATTAATTTGCCTAGGATGACTCGATTGCTATTTTTCAGCTATTAAATTTTACGATAGGCATCCAGGGACATCAATAAAGCTCGTCTCGATGTTATACACCCGCTGAAATATTCTTTAGCGCGAAACAAAGGCAGTTATCCAAGCCGTCGCGTGTAGAGGGGCATCATTTTGTTGCCACTTTACATTCAGCTCCAAACATCTTCAATTTTACGCTCCAATTGTCACCTTCCATTTGATTTAAAAATTGCTATTATTATGAAATTACAGGGCAAACTTCTTTACTGAACCATTGCGAAGTGGGGCGGGAAATTGCAGGAGAGGTGATTTTTTGCTGGAAGTCTACTTTTGCACGTTCAGAGATGCATCTCTCTATTATCTATGTTATTACGAATGTAGAAGAATGTTTCAAATAAAAGTAGTGCAAATAATTTTTTCAAGGGAATGGTTTTAACTTCGACAACAAAACGACAGTTGTAAATAAAAGCAGTTTTGATATTAAAAACGAGGAGTGGCTTCTGAAGCAAAGTAGATGCTCGTTTTCTTATATGCACATTCTAGTAAAGGAATTAAAAATGCTAAAAGAAACGATGAGACGTTGAACTCGAAATTAGAATAAAGTTGAGCGTGGTAGTGACAAATGGTGACAAAACATGCCATTATCCGTCATTCTAAGAGAATTGTGGAACTGACAGCGTCGTAGAAGTTAGCCGTTAAGTAAGTTGCATATGTTACAGAAACCGAGCCAATATAAACAACCAAGACAGCTTTCGTCCGAATGTGTTATAAGTAAAATATTTAAATAGGTCACGAAAATTTCTGCAAAAAAATATTTAACTAGTTTCAGAACATTGTTTTGCATAGTCGGGAAGATTATTAAAACGATAGCCATACGTAATAAGTAATATCAACTCCCGAATTTTCACCTTTTTTTGTTCTTAAATACCAATATATTATATCTATTAAGAAACCTTCTACCTTTTTTCGTAACTCTTTCAACATTTTCCTTATTCCTGCCAAACGTGTTTTTTTTTTTTTCATTTTCTAATTCTTGATTATTATTCTCCTGATTCGTTAGGTCTACTTTACTTAAGCAAATTTCTTGCTTCTTCTGTCTTGCCCATTATACCTTTTTTCCATTTCCTTTGGTTTGAGATTCAAGACATACCCACTAGCGTTATATTCGCTCCTACATCTGTGTTTATCTTTACTTTTATACTTACTCTATTAACATCTAACTCAACTTCAATCTATTTCGTTTTTGATCTGCACTATTCTGCAAAATTATTATTTTTCTTGGATTTGTTGCATATTTTTCCAAAAGGAAAAGGAAAAGGAAAAAAATTCCAAATTCATTTTCTTTTACGGGTTTTCTTCTCTTTCATTTTTCTTTACATTTTTTTTGCTGTTTTGAATTACATTTATTACTAGTTCCGTTTGCACGTATTTTATTTGTTGTTTGATTAACTCACTTTCTCTGCAAATTTCAATTATTTTCGCTAGGTTACATCCCTTTAATAATAATATTTTTTCCTGCACTTGTTTGTCTCGCATTCCTAATACTAATAATTCAACGTCACAACTTCTCGTTAGCTTATTTAACTTCTCTCTATAATGGCCATATGATTCACCTTCCACCTGATCTTTTGTAAAAAACTGATATCTTTCATAAATTAAATTTTTTCTTGTGTTTATATATTTCTAAAACTCTCGTAATACTGTGCTGTAGTTTTTTCTTTCTTCTTCTGTCATTGTTAAATTATATTCCTTTTTCCCCTATACAATTTCAGAATAGTTGTTTTTCGGTACTATATTATCAAATATATATCTAATGCTTGGTTGAACCGCCTAAAAATCAGCCTCGAACTGGATCTGTGGTGGTATATGAGCCCCTATTATTTTATCCAAGTCAATTTGTTTATTCGCTGCACAATGTCATAACTGGTGTGATTAATATGGTAATATGTATTACCAACTCACCAACATTATATGCAGCAATACATAGTATTGCTGTGATTTTTGTGCAGGTAAACTAAAAAGAACAAAAAAATAGTGAAGCTATCATTTTTTTTTTATCCCATTAAAACAATATTGTAGAGCGTATTAATTAATAAAAGAAGTGTAGGAATTGATTGTTGTTAAAGTGTAACAAACAATAATTTTGAAGGTAATTATGAAAGATCATAAGGAGAAGGAAAGAAAAATTGAATTGTGTTGAAAAAAATTTAAAAGAGTCAATTAACTAATCCTTTCAGAGGGTAAGATGACTGTATTAAGCAAATTATATCTATTACCCTGCTGACTGCGGCAATAAATATTTTTTTATTTGTAATTATGCTATTATTTTAAGCACGATCTTAGCAAATACATGTTTATACTTCCAACAGAATCTTTCGCTTGCATATATATATATACTCATCGTTTGCTTAATATTGTCTAAGTATTATTTATAATTTTTGATGTTAGTAATTACAATAAAATTAAAAATATCACATTTTTTCGTATTATACATGTAATGGAGTTGAAACTTCGCCGTTGAAACGTTAGAAAGAAAAGAAATTTACAAGGCTGGAAGTTTTGAACGCGCTAAACCCCAAAAAACCTTTAGAAGCGCTCTATTGCTGTAGATAATAGCGTGAACTTATATTTTAAGTAAGTGGGAAGTCTTTCGCGTCCTTGTTCTTTTTTTTAATACGTTTCGAATATACTAAAATAGACGGTAGAAGATGCTGCAAGAACCAAAATCTGAAATGTTTGAGTTCTATTAAAAAGAAAGTTTTAAGAGAACTTGGATGAATGGCATCTCTTGCATCTCTACAACAGACGAGAGTGCTTGAAATATTAATTTCTACGAGAGAACTTAAATTTTGCATTAAACCTTTTCTATAATATAAAATTTCTATTTCATTGAAAAAATATACGTACGCAAGTAGGTATATAATAAAACTTCTTACTGTCGCTTGAGACTAACACATCTATTAGGGCGTTACCAACACAGAAAGTTGTTAAATCGTTTCCATTGTTACATCTATCAAGTAGTTGTCTCTGTAGGTGTTCACCTGATATGTTAAATTGAGTGAATTTTATGCTCAAGAGAAGCAAAAAGAAAACAAAAGCATTCCGTCATTCAATGTTAACTTTGAAAAATAACCATTCATACTTGTCAGGCAATCAGGAATAGATAGCCTTGCCTTATCGTCCAAATTTTTTTGTTCGCTAACGTCGTGAATGTTAAGCGTGAAAATATCGAGAAATGTAGTTTTAGATACGCCTGCCTCCAAAATGGGTATTTTATGCACTACGAAGAAAAACTACTTTCTTACGTTTTTCTTGGTGTGGGGTTGGTCCAATTTACCTTATTTGGAAGATTATGAACTATATAACTGTTCGCACATTTTAAGGGGTTGTATTAATTTTAAAATGTCTTGATTATTATCTAGCTACCGTAGATTTTATGATTCCCTTTGCCGAGGTATACGCGCGCTGACCTAAACGTTAGGATAATTCAATAGTTTTGAGTAAACGTTTATTCTGTTGTGAACGATTTTGGTCCTATTTAAGCTCGTACGGCTTTGAGTTGTCATTTACTTTGAAGTGGTTCTCTTCTAATAGCAATATATTGCCCCCAGGAAGACTATTAAAATCTTTGTTCTTGCTGGGCGTGTATTTGCTCGCATAATGCTGCTAATCCAGTTTTCCGGTGTCACCTGTACTCAATAACGGGATTCATGCGGGATAAACGCTCGCATTGTTATTGCATCTGCTTATGTTCGTCAGACATGAGTTTAGTATCCATAAAAATATACCCCCTTCCCCGTCATCCCTTGTGTATATTCCACGTACCTTTGTCGATTGAATCAGTTAATTAAATTAGTGCCCGAAGAAATTGCGAAATTGTTAATGTCTTGTGTTATAGAGGCCCTATGGTAGCAATGCAAATGACATGAAACTGACAACCTAATTTGTGCCAGAGGTTAAACCTATTCGAATCAGCCTCCTAATATATCTAGAATTGGAGATAATAGTTAATTTTAGTTTTGTATTCGACAATACGTACTTGAAACTTAATATTACGTTCAATATGCCAATGATTCAGAACTTTATAGTAAGAAGAGTAAAGTAATCAAAGGGTATTAAGTTAAAATTCTTTAAATTGTGTTTGCTTTTGTAAATCTCCATCTTTTTATAACAATTGTACTGTACTAAAATTGTCCCAATATTAAATTAACAACGATCTGCATAAAATTGAATAAAACCTTCTCAGAGTAGAATCAACTAGAACAATCACAAATATATTTAAAAATACCAATTTTCTTTAATTTTATTTAACTACCTTCGTCACAATGGTTACATAATTGGTAAGGTATTCAAAAATATTGTGCGACTTTGTTCCCTTTTATTTTTATTAATATTGATGGTTAAACGTATTTTCAAATTCAACAACATTATGAAGAAATTGAAGAATTATGAACAGGCAAGAAGTTAATGAGTTCATTGTCGTTTATTAATATAATATACCGGGTGACTCTGATCCGGGTACCAGTGGTAGCCTCTGCAAATTCGTAAATTGCACCTCTCAAGTGGAATTCTAGAAAATTGAATGTTGTAAAACAAAACCTTTGTTCAAAATTACAACACGGCGACATCCTGTAACCACCAGTTGCACATAATAACTGAAACCTGTGCAAAAGAGTGAATTATAATAATTAATTAATAATTAATTAATAATTAATTAATAATAATAATAATTTAACGCTATCAAATATAAAATTTATTCTTTCATATGATTCTGGTTATAGCCACCCTCTGTATACACATATACAGGGTTTTATACATATATACATGCAACCTGTTCATTAAAAGTTTTCACAGTTAGCATCTTTGTCACATTCTGAAAATTTGTAGCAGCTAATCAACTTTGATATTTTTAATGGAATTACACATTTTTATTGCTTTTCTGGATTCCATGGTCTGTTAGGGACTGGTTTATATTGTTTCTCTTTACCTCTGGCCCAAAACCAACTGGTTTTGAGTTTGACGATTATGTTTTTTGACTTTCTTGGGTTAAATATTCGCAAATTAGGTCTTCAATTCTGAACCTTCCGTATGTGATGATGTGAAACTAAATTTTGCGTTGTTACTGGAAGGTATTAAATTTCCGTTGTCTCCGGTACAGATTTGACGTAAATTCATTCAAATTTATTTCAGATATGTAACTTTAAAAAGAACATTGTTTATGAAGAAAGAAAAAGTAAAAAGCATAAAAAGTATGTCACTCCATTATAGTTATCAATGTTGGTTATGACTACGAGGACAAAAGTGAGCGAAATCATACCTGTTTTGCAGCGACTAGATGGACTCGTGTTTCGTCGATTCTCGGGGAAACCAGTAGGCAACAGTAACCCTTTCTTCTGAGACGAATAGACGCGAGTCTGTCTAGTCGCTGCAAAAAAAGATATGATTTCACTCGCTTTTGTCCTCTCTAGTTATGAGTTATGACTTCTGGTATTATCGAAAGTAACACGGGTCCAAAAATAACTTATTATAGTCGAACGGACGCGCTTATTGTCTGCTACAAATTTTCACAAATAGGTTAAGATGTTAATTGCGAAAACTTTTAATGAACTACTTGCGTGTAAAACCCTGTACATATGTATATATATATATTGCGATATCTTGCGCGCTAACTGTATATTTTACCTTGTATATATTTCAATTGAATTTCAACTTCCTTCGTTAACAGCGGTACATCAAAGTGTTCCCAATCGATCTGCCAACGTTTCCACACCACACACTGGGAGATACCGCGATGAAATATCAGTGCAATTGGGGTAGGACCTTAAGCTAGATGTCACGTTTAATCAGTATCGTACCCCAAGGATTGAGAACTCATCTCACAAGTCGTGATTCGTTTACAAAAGTCGCTTATATATTAAGAAGTTCGAAAGCTAATATTGGTAATTTATTGGTGAAGTCTCTCATCGCATAAGAACTGTGAAAAACTAATCGTTATTAATTTTCCCCTAATCAAGCGCATATCGCTGCATTTCCTTTAGATGCAATAAGTTTTAAGGAGGAAGAAATTAGAAAATCGAGATCCGAATATACCTAGTTTTCTGGTGACGATGTTATGCTTCCTATATTTCTTGAATTTTGACCGTGGAAAAGTTCTGGATCCAAATATTTTCTTCGTTCACATTCAAACACTTCTGCGTGCTAATATTTGGATATTAAACCTTTTTCAACAGATATTTTTGAATATCCCAAGTACTTCCACAATGGTACTTAGTATATTTTTCGTTCTTTTCTTTTCGTTCTCGCTCATTTTATTTGGGAGTCGTAAACACCCCATATAGGATATACGGGCAAGATAAGAACATTAATGGTGTAAAAATTTCGCCGAATGAGAAGGGTGTCAAGTGGTTAAAGGGACGGGGAGACAGGGGTGTGCGAAAGGTAGAAAGGATGACTGTGAAACCGGTGAAAAATCTCCAGCACTGTTTGGCGATCATTTGTCTTGGAAACACGTTGGATTGGAAAATGTCAAGACTGTTACAAGATTCTCACATGCGCATTTTTCAAATTACTTGGATGCTGACTTTATACATTGAATCATTCACGGGAAACAAAGTTTTTCTCGACGCGATTTCAAGAGTTGCTATTGATTTTAACTTATAAGCAAGCCCTAGTTATATTTATGGTCCCGAAAAGCAGGCTAACAATAGCTATTGTTGTCATATGTTATGTTAGATGTATAGGAAATTAAATTTGTCTGCCAGATTGTTATTTATAGGAGTAGATCCAACTTTTCTAACTGTGGTTAAGTGGTTTAAATGTTGTAAATTAACGATTTAAAATATAACTAGTTAGTGGGAAGATTAAAAGACAATGATTTTTTTTAAACAAGATCTAGCCAAACGAATCAAAATTTACCAGCTTTGAGCTTTCAGCACAAAAATATAAAAAGGAAATCTGCTTATAACTAAACAAAGAAAATAGCTACGTTCGCTAATGTAAGCGTTCTGAACTATTAGTATCGTTACCATAAATAAATTTGTTTAGACACATAAGAAAAAGATTAATTCATGGCAAATATCCGAATAAACGCTGTCTGAACAGATAGTAATAAATAAAATCTGAGACTCATCATTGTCAGACGCAAATTATTGTATCCATCCACGATTTGATAAGAAAAACACCTTTCGAAGACAGCCGTGCTTGGTATAGTCAGCAAATCTTTATGATTCAAACTCAAATGGTGGACATCGGTATTAAATAAATAGATAGGTTACTTCAGTATTAGAATTTTATGAAACAGACAAGTAGAAGATAAAAGTCTCATGCTCTTGCTGGTTATGACATCAGTAACAATTATTGGTGCACTACCGCCCTCGAAATTAGACTGACAATCAGGAATAACTCAGTTTGCAAAGAAAAAGCCATTCAGTTATTCGTACAAAATCTTTTCAAGAAGTTTTGTTAGAACGGGCCGGAAGAGTGCAGGTTCTTAAACTGCGTAACTTTAGCCGTCTTTGCATTGTGGAAGGCAGCACAGCCTTAAGATAGGAATACTAAAGGAATCACGTCCAACTTCATTTATCAAATGAGAAACCAGTAGGATTCAACTGTACTAAAGAAGGACAGATTGCAGTGAAGCAACTTCGATTTTTTTAACGTAACCAAAGCCTTATCCTGCATTCGCTTTATCAGTTTCACGTTATCCGTCAGCCATGGCATAAGCGGCTTAGTGATTTTAATAAAATCAAGAGGAGCATGTTGATCGAACAGACACATTAAGTGGTGTTCCAGAAATTCAACCTTCTCATTACCGTCATGGATATCTTGCCAAAGGATGGAGTACAAATCTAAATTAAGTAAATCAACGTTAATGTATTTAAAATGACTAACTAGACTATATTCAGGAACTCAATGCCAACGTATATATACATATGTTCGTTTTTTTTTTTTTAATAAATCAACGTACACGTTTCTAGCTTTTTGGAAATCTTCAGTAAATATAATCAAAAAACTTTTATTAAAACTTGTTCATTTATTTTTTAATTTTTTAAATCTGATTCATAATACTAATCGTAACAATGTTAATTCCTTAAATCAGCTAAAATTAATTTTAAAATAGTAACCTTCTATTATAAGATTAGTTGCTAAATTCTTCCAATACACGTTAATAAATTTTGCACCATCGCTGTAGTTGTGAAGATTGTTCAACGCATAGTTTCATGAGTAGTAGAATCTACTACAACTACAACAAGGGAGCTGTAACCGTGTTCATTCTAAACATATGCGTGTATCGGGAGGAATGCATGGCCGTCCTAGTAATTATTTGTTCCGCAACACTATGCTTCGGGATGTTTAAAATTAGTCCACTTAAAAACATGAAATAATGGTTATAAATACGCTTTTATTCTTAACCAGCGGTATCGAATAACATACAACACTTATTAAACTAAAATATTCACATATCCAGGGTGAGTTTTTTCGATGTTTAGTACGGGGATCTCGAAAATTAGTAGAGATAGAGAGCCAATGAAGGGGAGGCGATTTTTAAACGTGTAACGAACCTTCAAATTGTATTATATCAAAAACCGCTGGAAAGATTGCAAAATCGACCTGACTTTTGTACTTGACGGGTTGGATATTATACTCAATGTTAATTCGAATTTTCATAATTGAAAATTTCCTGAAATTTTTCTTCTAATTTTGCAATATACTTATAATTCCCTAACAAAAAACGTCGAATGGTTAAATGAACGTTTATCTGAAGATCTAGACAAGCTGAATCGATCTGAAAAAAGGGCAATCGTAGATCCGATCTGACACGGTTGAGGCGCTAGAGCTCGTAGATGTTTTGCGAAGTTTCCGTCGCTTTTTTTGAACTTTTTGGGACCTAACTCAAAAAGTAAAAGAGATTGCATTATGGGAGGTCAAGAAAGCGATTCTAAGGATTCGTCTTCATAAATAAGCACTTTACTGAAGCTTCTGTTGATCGCGGAAAAACCTTCAGAGGATCCCTGAAATGAAAAGTAAGAAAACCGGGTTTTAAATTTGGGCGAAATTTTCCAGTGTCGTGTTTTAAAAGGAAAACTCGGATATATTTAGCTTTTTTATTTATTAAATATACAAAACGCTGATGTAGGAAGCACGGCGATAGCGTCCCATGAAAAATGTGGAACATTAAATACGGCAGAAAAATGCGAGGCCAGAAACAGCTATTTCGGCTGATCTTTAACGGAAGATAACACCTTGTCAATGAGTTGTTTACTTTACAACATGCGGCAATTAAATTTGGAAGTGAATGAAAGTTTAGGAGTTAAATCTGGACTATTTGTACGTAAACATCGATAATTGCACTCTGGATTTACTATTTGCAAAAAAGTTAATTTTCGATCGAAGAGATAACGTACTTGAACAATAAATTTTCTTGAAGTAGAATTATAGCTAGGAACTTATTTATAACCCTTGTTGTCACGCAATTATTAAAATAGGTCTAAGGGTGTATTGATTTTTTTTCCACATCTCCACATTACAGATTTCGTTCCATACTATCAATTTTAACAACAAATTCAAGTTAAGCGTCACGTCCGTTACATAAAACAAAACATCACCATCCGTTACCAGTATTATTGGGAATATGGCCTTTAGAATTAGTCATCTTCCGCAAAGGCAAGAAGATTGTATAAACCCATATCAAGTTGATTTATTTGAAATGACATATGTATTTTAGACAAAAGAACCGTTTCCGAATTTATTATCCTTGCAATGGGGATATTTTGAGTGGGTGGGGATTTGAAACGCCGAATTTAAATCTATAAAGGGGAATATCCTGGAATGTGGAGAAACATCCTCAAAGAAAGGGAAAACAATATTGACGCCTTTGATAGTCGATGAATGTAAAGCGACAGGTTTAAATTCAAATTATTGTTCTTCTTATTATTAAATAAGAATGTAAATTATTATATAAAGGCGTACATGTACTATGGTAACGTCTGTTAAGGTTATCAATCAAGAATTATTTCAAATGTCTTTCACCATTCACGAATGTATGCTAAATGCAGAATGTAATTCATCAATTGTCCAAGAGGGTTTTAATTAAATTGAAATGAATAAGGGAAAACGCAAAAAGAAATTAAAGTGGAATCGTAAATTTAATATTTTTTAATAATTAGAAACTGAAACGCAAACCCGTGGCAAAGCCATTAATATTTCAAAATAACATTAATAAAGCACTGTCAGAGGAATTTACCGCAAAATGTAACCGGAATTTATAGTCACTGCATTATTAAATTTAAAGCCTAATTTTGCATTTTTACGATTCTAAAACGGTGGGTGTTAAAAAATTTACGCAAAAGATTTAGCAGGCCGACAAAGAGGGACGAATCCTTTATCGACTTCGCTTTAGCAAGATTTGTTTTTTTAGTATTTCTCGTCACCGTAACTGCCGGCAACAAAGGTGAGGGGAGAAGAAACTCTAACAGAAATTCGCGGTAAACACGTCGGGTCTAGTTTTGAGTGTTCTTCATTAGGATTTGGTTAAGAATGCCCTGAGTTGGCTCCCACGGGTGCAATCCAGAACATTTAAAATTCAAAACTTCAGAGTGGCGATAGCAATGAAACGTACGTGGATTCTGAAGACTGCCAACTGATTAACTGAAATCTGGAACAGGCAGGCTCTAGAGAGAAGAAATTTTGCCCCGTGTGTGGTGTTGAATTAGTAGTTGGATAAAATTTGCGAAATCTCGCCAAATTGAATTGAATATATATATATGAAGATTATCATACATAACGATACAATCGAAATCTTTAATATTACTTAACCGTGCCTACACAAAAGTATCAAACTAATTGTGTTGATGCGAGGAAAATATTTTTTGTTTGAGTAAATCGTGTTAGTGCTAAAGGAAACTTAAAAAACAGCTCCACTCCCTCCAGTCACGTGTTGGTATATCGAACGATCATTCCATTCTCCAAACTCGTGCAGTGTGAGCTGAACTTTAAATGTTTATTAACGCTTACAAACAAGCTCCCTAGGTACCTCAAAAGCGCGATTTCACTGAACGTTCGTTGTATCTAATAAATATAATGACAACCATAAATTCAAAATTCTGTATATCAATTTATCCATTTATTCCAAGAAATCGAAGTAGATTAATAAAATATTCCCTCACAGTCATCTCCCCCATTACAACGGCCTTACCGCAAAATGATTATACACGCCAATAGATAACCTAAACCGTAATGTCAAGAGAGAGGCGACAAGATTCGGATATGACAACATAAGAAGGAAAAAACGGAAATTATTTTTAGGAGAAGAGATTGGGAACTGCCGATATGAAACAGGGAGGGGGAAAAATAGGATAACGTAAAGCGATGTTGTAATATAGGGTATTTCTTTTTTCAAATTTACCCGGATAATGCATTTAAATAGAACTTTTTCGTCTACCAACGCTATCTGCAAATTACTATTAGCATGTAAATTACGTACATTAACTGAAAATAACAGCAGTTCGTGTTTATTTGATCTATGCCACGCAATAATTTCTAATACTGTCGATTTAGAGATCTGAACGTGTTCCGCGGAGTATGGTTTAAACGTTTCTATCAATTCATGGGTACTTATTTATATGGCATGTGGCGTTGACATAATTGTACATGCTTGAAATATATGCCCGGGATAGCAATTTCAAGGTAATGATTGATACGGAATGCAAATAATCACCGACGTAATTACCTTTGTTTGGATATTATAAAATATCGCGTATGAAAAAGCAATTATTTGAACATTTTAAGATGGATACGGTTCTAATACGTTCGTTTCGGCTTTGGTCAATCATTACTTTCTTTGGAAAAAGTTCGATTTCTCTTATGGACTATCGGTAACGAGGAACAGATTATTCCAGGCTACTTAGCAAATATGATTTGGCAAAGACCTCGCTTTGTATGGAAATTGTTCCATAGATCTACTTATAACCTTTACTTAATTTCTTCCGTTTCTTTACTGCTTTCTAGAATCAATATTGCGCATGCCTCACCACTCACTGCGACGTGTCTGGTTATTTCATCTTACCTTCATCAAAAATTGTTATATGTTTACTATAGTCATTAACAACTAATTTATCTAAGCAAGAAAGGCTAAAGGTTTCAAAAATTTGGTGTTTTAATATTCGTTATTATTATTATTTTCTTTATTTATCCGTTAACAGAATGTATTAAGCGTAATGATAAGGTGATTAATTTTTTTGTAACTTGATTTTTTTTCAAAACACAGCGAAGAAGAAATGAAGAAAAGATAGAAAAGAACCAAAGGTGACAAAGTTTATTTGCGAATTTCCTTAGGCACTTACTTTCAATGCCGGTGGATATTGGAATTTTCTGCTGCCAAGCTAGATAACAATGGTTCCAGTTAGATCCTTCTATTACATAGATATACGCAGCTTTCCCTCGTTTGGAAAGTATTAAAAGATTACTTTAGCGTGCGAAAAAAAGAGTAATTCGTTTCTTGAAAGGTTTTTAACGCTCACGTCGGAAATCGTAGCATCGAAATTTACGGTCTTCTTTTTAGACGTAGGTAACGGATGATAGCAGTTTTGGTTCTTTTCACCATCCAGAAACCCACCCTCGCTATGGTCACTATCGATTACGTTTACATTCGATTTAATTGAGACGATATTAATTAGTTGACTCTGGTAACCGAGGCGCAATTTATGTTAAAACTTGTGATTCCGGTATCTTGACGGAAGCGATGCTATTTACATTAATATTTGCGCAACACGTACTACCCCAGCAATTAATTACCTCATACGCGTAGATATCCTTTTCGAAATTGTGTTGTGTTGCTTTATTAATACTAATTAATTTTGGAATCTATTTTGCCAACCCTAAGGATTTGTGTTTTTGTTACCTTATTATTGCCAATTAATAAACCTTAACATCATTGTTGTTAGGTTATTAGTTTTGAAAAATGATTTTATATTAGTAGCTGCAATAATTTGTAATTAATAACAAATAAAACAAGTTGGTCCACTCTCTATAACTGTAACAAAATAATTGTTAAAGTTATAAGCCAACTCGTTAGATTAAAGTTTTGAGGCAATATATCGCGTTTATGTAGCTCAACAACTGTAATATTACTTTTTGGTTTGGATGGATGTTCGCGATCGTTGTCCTGTTGAAAATAGAAACAGTTTATCTTGTGATATGGTTTTATAACCTTCTTTTCTTGAGATTGCCCTAGTATGATACATATTCAAAAACCATAGAAGAGAAAAGATTCCCACATCAATTACATCTTCCAAAGTTGGCACAGCACACTCTGTAAGTATCGTCTGTTAAGTGCTGCTTCGCGCACTGCGTTTTGAAGACATTTGTTTACATCTAACCGAATTTTCTGAGCTGCAAGGTGTTGATTTCTATTAGGTATTAATTGTACGCGTACATCATCAGTCGGAGGTAACCTTGGTTTCCTCCTATATAACCTATGTTTTCTATAATGCAATATTATTGCATTATAGAAAACATAGAATATAGCAACATAGCAACATAGAAAAATAAAACAACCAATCATCAATCAAATGATTCCTTACGAAAGATCCTTGTTTTGCAGTGGCTAGTGCGCTGCTGCCATTAGTTTCGGAGTATCGGATTCGAATACTCTGAAAGTGAGGTTTTCCGTAGTTTTCCTTGTTCTAAATTTGACGAATGCTGAGGGTAAATACCCGAAGGCGCGATATTAACTCATGGACAGGCCGTTACCCCTTGTAATGTACGAAATTTGTTGGGGTATATGATCGCAATGGATTATTATTAAATTCATTGGTGTATTAAAATTATTGAATTTTTCAAATGCCCCCTTCAATACTAGTTAACACTGTATAGATGAGGCTTTCTACTGTACTCCTGGTATATAAAAAAGGCTGTATTGAAACAAGAGTATCGATAGTTTGCTTGAATTGGTCTATTTACAGGCATCCTTTAATTTTCCTTGTGACTTCATTCATTCAGAGTCAATCAATTTTGCTCAAATTCGATAATTTTTGCTTTTTGGTCGGCTCTAATTTTCTCATTATGCGCCTATTTTTTGCGTAGGTATTTTTTTCCGTCCCCTGTGAAAAAGGTTAACTCATTACCTTTAAATTCCAGCGCGCAAAATCTATTTCAACTACACTAAGCGCTTGTATCCAGGCTAAATGGGGCATTTACTAATTAAACACTTTCAACATCGCATCTCGATTAAGTGCATATTGCTTATTTAAATGTAAATGTTGTATATGAAAGAGCGGCGGCGGGGTTTCATCGGGAGTACAACGCTCTCCTGTAGTCAACAACTGTCAGGGTAAGTTGGCTTTTTTTATCGCGATGCTCATATGCTCGGCTAGAGGTAAAGGTCATACATATTCCGGTCAAATAGACATTATTTTCTTTTCAGATTTGTTTTCTGCTCTAGTATTTTAAGCACGTAAAGCGCACGTTCAGTAAAAGACTGCGAGAGTGTTGGGTAACGCAGTCAGCATGTGTTGGCGTTCTTTTGTTTCTTTCTAATGTCGTTAGCAATTCGTACAGATGGTGCAAGGCGCAAAAAAATAACTCTGCCAAGTGGTTTTAATATTACATGCCCCGATCTAAATAATTCACGTGAAAGAGTCTAAAGCAATATTGGATGCCTATTTCATCCAAAAGACTTGTAAGGCGGAAGGTAAAAGGTGTGGAGATGGAAAGAAAGTATCCGTTTTAAATGGAAATCGATCAAAACATATTCTGTCATCTTTAAATCCATTCTTTCTTGAAACATCCACGTACACATTAACCTTTCCCCTTTCTTTAAAATTAAATCGTATAAATAAATGGATTTTCAATATTCACCGTACGTCTTCGGGGTTGCGCTAATGTTCTAAAGTCGCCCCTCAATTTTTTATATATTTGAAATTGGAAATTGGTTTTGCATTTATTACATGAATTGACGCAGAAAATTTCCAAGTCCTAGAAAAGTCTAATTTTTTTTACTATTTTAATAACTTTTTTAGAAAACAATGACACCCCATTCATTAGAGTAACCTCGCTTGCTAATCGACACCCTTCAATACCCAAGTACGCTAATATTAACGAATTGTGTTTATTCAGAGCAATGGTTTCCTTTGTCCTAAATTTCGGCCTTTTCGTCTTTCTGATTTTAGTCTGTGGACATGTGTTGTCTTGCAGCTGACGGAAGTTTTTTCTTACAGTTTCTAATAATTTCTTCTGGAAATATAATGGTCACCGGTAATTCTGGATGTAAATTTTTTTTTCTATTCGAATCCAATGTGATATATTTTTACTTCATATTTAGTCCACAGAAATGTATGTATCGAAAATTTGGAATCAAATTCCAAAAAGTTAGTAGCTTTTTGAATTTCAGTTTTCAGAGATGGACTCCTTTCGTTCACACTTCTTTCAAATGCAACTTTCAGAATATTTTGTTGAAACGATTTCTTGCGAATGTACAAACCAATTATTTCAAAATAATCAATTTATCAATGTTTTCTCACTTATTTACGTAGGTAAATAACCTTGTTTCTTTTCTTCGAAAACACCGAAAATTTTGTTCGCGGAAAGGTTGCGGCTTTCATCGCTTGTATTTTCGTTATCGTTTGGCTCATCATTATCCTTTCTTGTTGTAGGCACAACGCAACGGTTATTTTTGGAGAAATCTTTCATCTACTACATTTCTAAGCACTGCGATATTTTGTAATGGCAAAACTACAGTTAGGATGAGACAACACATAGAATACGTAATATTTAGAATATATTAAATAAAGATAGCTTTCTTGTAGCAACTCAACAAAAAATGATAATAATGCTGTAGTTTGAATAAATAAAATCATCTTGTTTAAGTCGCCAGTTTAATTCCCAATATTAGAGAATATTAGAGAATATTAGAGATAAAAGCCCTGCCTATACGTAAGCCATAAGAATATACGACTGTGAATTATATGTTCTGTTTCTTATTTTATTATAGCTTTTGTTAAATATCGATCGCGTGTATATTTTGCTTATATTCAATATCTCCACCAGGGTTCGGAGATATTTATTGTTATTATGCCCCATATTTCTATCGAACCTCTTCGCGAAAGGGCGGCGTTTTGGTGGCAAATAGTCAGTTTAGAAATTATATCGGTCTTTATAAAAAAGCCGGGGTAGAAAATGTTCGACGGAAAATATACACTGCGGCCATATATATTCCGCGAAACATATATTACAGTACTATGTACATCCGTCCATGTTGAAATGAACTGATAAGGCAGGAAGCTCTGTACATCCTCCAGCGAGATGATTCAATGGACGGATGTTACGCGGAAGTCCCTGAATCAAGGGTTGGAGGTCATGGTAAACTAAACTGTTTACTCAATAGAGCTTATTAGTAACTGCTTTTATGGTGCGATTATATAACGGAACATTAGAAAATGCTCTTGACATGAAACAGAAATTCCGCTAAACGTATGGCTTCAGGAAGTTACGAATATGCAAGGGCAGGCCATTAAGTTAGTACAGAAGATAAACAGCATTATTATTTATAACCGAGTTAATAGAAAACAAAGGAGTGTGACGGTTTAAATAATAACTGCCGCACTAATTAAATGTATTTCAAATTTTAATTCCGAAAAGTTTATTTTTTTGGATTACAGCTAACAACATCGAGCGGCGATGAGTAATCGATACCAGTGCCGCCACCACTGTGTGTACCCCACTATGAACTTATTTTATATATCTATGTTGTTTATAAGTAGAGAGGACAAAGGCGGATTAAATTATTACTATTACACGAGTCTATCTAGTCGCTGCAAAAAAGGAATAATTCCACCTCCCTTTGTCCTCTCTATTTATAAGTGTCCCTCTAGACATATATCTTGTTTAAATCTTATGTTTATATTTTTATCAATTTTTCCTATGTATGGTACGTGTATATAAAATATTTGTGTAAATTATTTAAGGTTAATACGTAATTAAGTTGTCACAGAAGCTTTATGGCATAGTGTGCTATTGTTTGATTTACATTTCTTTGGTAATTTTGTTTATTAGTTCTGTAGTGCAATAATTATTACTAGCAATTTGCTTTGTTGTGTTATATTTCAATGTTCTGTTCTATGTGTTTACCGTTATATTAGTTGCTCTAAACAAAAGCTAATTTCTTGTTATGATAGGTGGAATTACATTTTCAAAATAATTTTAATTTGACTATTATATTTGTTTATCTATAGTACAAATAGTTTACCTCATATGCTCGTGAAATATTTCATTCTTTACTAAAACCATCCGGCACATTATATATTTACTTACAATTGATATAGAGGTGTATAAAATTTATAATTGTAATTTCAAAGAATTTCCATTTATTAGCTAAGAAGAAATTATCTAAAAAAAAAGTAGAAATTATCTAAAAGACAAAAGGGAGAAAATAGGTATAGTTTTAACTTTATTAAAGAAAGTTTTCTTAATAAGGCTTCGCGTTTTTATATATAACTATATATATGTATGTATAAAAGTGAAGCGCCTTTTGCAAGGATAACGCTCGAAGTAGGTGTTGTTGATTATATACTGTTTCTGCACTAAAATTGTTTGCGTAATTTCTACAAAGGAAATAACAGGAGAAGTTTTACAAGTAATATCATGTTGCGGCTGCTATGTGAACCGAAGCAACGGTAACAGGCTAACAATTTTCATTTTGAGCTGAAGGAAACCGCACTAAAATTATCGACATAATAAATTAACATCTACATAGTTTATTGTTCAACAATATACTGTCAGAACGTTTCCTATTTTACTGTTATTTCATAAAGGTGTTTACAATTCGTACGTACATGGGATCTTCAATTTCTCACTTTTGTTTTTAAAGTGCTACCAAATTTAACTAAGGTACCCTACACCTAATGTTGTATTTATTTCATTAGAGTAATTGCTAGAATTAAGCTGACATCCAGAAAGAGGCTTAGCATTTATATGTCCTACTACTCATAATGCTAATCCCTCGAACAACTACAACAATTAGGAGGTTCTTTCATATACTTTTTTTTATTAGTTTTCAGATATAACAAAACTATCTTGATTTTTTCTACAGTTAAAGCCTAGCCAGAATTAAATTAAAAAAAAAACAACAACAAAATTTTAAGCATTTTCGCTCCTTATTTGTTGAGATATCTAGCCAACCTTTTCGGCTATTTTGTGTATAATACTAATTCGCCCTTTTCAGAAATAAAATACATTAAAATTTAACCTTTTCTCTACGTTCTTTTCCTTTTTTCTTTTCTTTTTTTTTTTTTTTGAAAAGAAATCAGAATAATGTGAGTATTTTTATTGTTTCAGATCGTTTTTGTTCTCGTGCAGAGTCGAAGAGAGAATTTCAGGTGAGTTCTGTGAATATATGAATATAAAATGTTTTTTTCAAGTCGTTCCTTCTCGCGGCTTAAAAGTCGAGGGCAATTTCTAAATGAACGTTAATGGTGATAAATCCACTCGATAAGAATAATTAAATACGCTCATTAAACGGGATTGAAAACATTTCGCGCAATGTGTCCTATTCACGTTTTGTTACAACCTCTTTCCGGTTAAGTAAAATCCGTTTCTTGGATAACTAGATTTTCGAAGTTATAGATACCGGGGGATAGAACAATAAGGTTCGCCTTTGCAGAAGGTAGTATAGGAACTTTGGCTAGAAAAAGTGTTGTTAATAAATTGTAAATATGTTTTTAAAGCGTTCTCAATGCTAATTTGATCTGTCAATATTTCTTCTTAATCTTATTAGACCGATAAATCCGAATAAATATACTTGGCATCTGTTCTAGTTGTGCTTCGAAATAATTTGCGTATAACGCAAAGCTTTTTTGCATCTTTCTTCTGTATTTCAAATACACTTTAAGAAGGAAGGGTAACATTCCAATTGCTAGGGTTCAAACAATCCTAAAAGGTTTGTGAGGCGGAACAGGAAATGTTTTGTACATAGTTCTATGACGTTTACAAACGTACCAATAACAATTTCCAATGTTTCAGGTCGTTTGCCGTGGTCTAACTTTAATACTTGAACGGCAATATACACTGACACCTAAAAACTAGGGACGTTTAATTAAATTTATTTATTCTTTCGCCATATTAACAGCATAAGGATGTACAATAATATATGAAGCTTCTGATTTATAGTTGCTATATTTTTGCAACGTCTAAATTTTATTGGTCCTTTTAAGATTTTCATAGTCGATTGATCGCGCCTGTTTTTATTTTTCCACAATTTCTCGCACTGATTCACAATTTTATACCGTTCAATCGTATATTTTGTGGGCACATAACCTCATAATTAAAAAATACAGCTATATTAATGGAATATGGAATTGAGTTCGTGAATAGCGGCAAGTTCATGAGCTACGATAAAATCTTTATTGTCACAGATGCGTTCATTATTGTTTCTATAAAGTTTCGCTTAATTTATCGACGTTTAAAATTAAATAAATATAAAATATTGAGGGTGTAACAGGAAGAAATAATTATCAATATTGCTTCTAATTATGGGAGGTTTCATTCCCCGCTTTCAAAAGGAATATTTTGCGGATGATGGAAAAAATTTCGGTAAACGAATGTACGGGAAGAAGAAGTGGGTACTAATGAATGATCGGCTAAAGCTCGGCGAAACTTTTTAACGTAAGGGCTGATTAGCAGTAATCGCTAAATGAATTCTGGGTCAGTTGAAGTGGTACACTCTTTTCCAATAATTGAATATTTGCACTGAACTCTTAATAGCAAAGTTTACTGCTAATAGGGATAAACTGAAGCCTACAAAGAACTTTATTAACTTCACAATTTTGATTTGGGAGAGAGGGGTCTTCTGCTACCAACAAAAACAGCATTATACCCGGGATATACGGTGTACAACATCCATTAGTATGGTATTAATCTTTATTAACAGATTTGTTTTGCGAAGATGTTGAAGCCGGTTTCATATAAGTTCTTAATGAAGTAAAAACTTATATATTTCCTGGGTTAAAGTACGACTATACCAGCCACCCAACGGAAATTATAAGCTACTAAGCTCGTCATATCCAAGTTATAACATTTCTAAATGCACTAAATAATATTTTCAACACAATGTTGCGGTTGCGCGTTAGATAAATATCGAAAATTGGGACAGTCTGTATAAGAATGAAGCAGAAAAGCTCTAACGTTAGAGCTGAGGAAATAGATTTACAAAACACATATTCGCAAAGTTTTAAAGCTTCTCTGAACAGGATTTCTTGACGAACTCTGATATGCATATATAAATATTAAAACCGACTTGTTGGTAATTATGAGCACATCCACAGGTATTAACCCGTACCTGCATCACGCCGACAAAAAAATTAATACTGACAGTTGCTCTCGTTACGTATTCATGTTTAGCAAAGCGTTTTGCCGCCGAAATTTAAATAGGCTGATGTCGGACGAGGATTATCTTCTATTCTACGAGATCCTCTTTTTTTAAGCGGCAAAACAGGATACAAGACTGGTACGGGTTGGATAATATTATAAAACGGATAAGCGAATAAGAAATTTTGTTTTGACCGTAACGGTGATTCAATTCGGTATTCGTTCTGTAAAATATGTTTGTTGTAGATTCCTTTTAACCTGATGATATCGATCTACTTGTGTTGGAAATATGCAGCAATCACCATGTAATCATATAACCATGGAAGGAAAGTACAATGTGATTTATATTCCGGAGAAAATTTTCGCAAAAACTTAATTTTAATAGTGTCAGTCACGCATGTATACCACTCCAATGCATAGCTAGGTTAGCTTATAAAAATAAACTGTTATACATTCGGCGTTTATCTTAACAACCTACATTTTGTTTATTAATTTTAGGAAGGATATTGGTGGATGCGTATGCCTCAAATTATATAAATGATTTTAAATTACAGGCTTTTTTTTCTAGAATGTAATATTATGGTAAGGTTTACCGTTTGGTATCGCTGCGAAGTGTCATCGCTACGTGTTTGAAACGTTGAAATGCGTATGTTTGATGATTTGGAAGTAATTGTCAATCTAATCTTGGAACTAACAAGGGTTGTATTATAGCAGATACTTTGGTTATATGTACCACGCGCGTTTCAATATCATATGAGAATTAAGCATTATTCAAAAACAAAATATTGCTACTCAGAATATCGTAATTGTAATATCTCGCATATTTCATTTCATCTGCTTATTTTAAGAATTATATAAAAAATACGGCGTATAACGCAGAAAGGGAAACATAATTCAACAAATCTGACAGCAGGATATTGGATATTTTTTTTCAAGACAATAAGTATACATATTTTACTGTATACATCAATACGAAGGGTAGTATAGCGTATTGAAATTTGTTTTCCTCTCTTTTCGCAAGCCCTTCTAGTCATACCTTTCACTTTCACAAAGTCAATCCAATTGACAGTGGCATAATGTAGGGATGCTGGAGGTATATAAATTACAAATTTCGGAGAAACTATTTCAGCGAAGCCATTTTCAGATGAAATGTAACATATCCGAAATGGCCTCACGCAAATCAACGATAAGAGAATTGATTGAGAAGACATCTTCTTTTTGTGAGGATACTACTGATACACATCCTAAGTATGTAGTCTACCGATTTTAATAAAGTATTTAGCAATACTTTCACTAAAGCAGCTCCCTTTGTGTAATTATCGAAATATGTTTAGTTCCAAGTGGTAATGTCATATAACATACCCTGTACCTACTTGTAACGTATTTACTGCAGCAAAAAACATATATATCTACGGCATACAATTGTAATTAACAACCCTCACGTCACACGGTAACACAAGTTATTTTGGGGGATGATAAAATATGGAACAAGTTGGGGATACTTTTCATGGATAGCAATTTAAATATTTGGCAAATCTAGGTGGCACGTGAAATTGTAAAATCATATTGTTCCCAGTTGTGTATCTCTTCCATTTCGCCTTTTACCCCTATCCCTTATTTTACAATAGCTGGGGGCGTTCAATTGTGCTTGTACACCTGGGGGAAGTCTTATCGGAGCTTTCCTTACAACATCCCTAAGCCTTGATAAAATTATGCAGTGTTAATATTAAGAACTTTTAAACGCTCTGTTCGATATAGGATATATTTGCCGGTTCAAATATCATTGACGACATACGATTTTTACTATGTTCCGAAAGATCCGTTTAGAAGAAACATAAGCAGCGAATTATATATTAATAATAATATGAACAATATAGGAAATAATTCCTTTTTCATTGCAAATGATATTACAGCATGGGAATATCGTTCGTCCTGAAAATCTTAATCGGATATTGGCTTTCGCAGCGCCGAGGTAAAATATTTTATGAACACGTGCAACAACGAAGTTTATGTAGTTTAGTAGTTTAGATGCGGTGAACAATGTTATAGAGAAACTTGATGTCAATCTGGCAACTGGAAACTTCTAACGATTCTACAGGAAACAAATTCACCCGGCTCTAATGATCGAAAGCTTGCGAACGATATGCGCCATTAAACTTAAAGCGTTGATATTTAAGAAAGTAGCGAGTTTCTCAACCGCGCTTCAGAATCAAACCTGAAAGCGTTTTAGGTGGTAGGGCGTCTTGAAGTGCTCCACGGGTAACAGTGAACGTGTATCGTCGTTTATGAAGTTTTATTAATACTAATTTCTCGCTTGTACCAATAACGAAAGTGTCGTGTGGGATTTGTATAGAATCCTGCCGTTTAGTTTTCGAAGTGAGAGATGTTGATATTAGTGAATGGACTTTTAGAAGAAAACAGTTCGCCATTGCTAAATTCTAAGATTGTCTTTTGTCTGGTAGGGAACAATGAGGATCGAAGCAGAGTACTGATTTCAGATGAGTCGCACATTTGTCCTTCTGGATTATATGGCGTCGGCGAGTATGTAGAAGACCTAGATAAGGATTTCCATTTGGCGGTAGGTCGATGGTTGTGAGAATATAAAACGTACAGCGTTTGTCTTCGTACGAAATGAGCCATTTACAGCTCAAAGGTAGCTTATAGAGATCAAACTAGGTTTTTTATTACCACTATGGGCAAGTATGTTCGTGTAAAATAACGCTGGACATCAAGTCAGAGAGTATCTAGACGAACTGGAAGTTAGTGAAGAAACGATATATTTATTGTTATTCTAATGTAATTAATCCTATTTTGTACATCCGTCATAGTATAATTTGAAATATAAAGGCATTATTTTAAATTAAACGTATTTACCAGCGCTGCCACCAAATCACTTTTCCTTTTAAAGGTAATTTGTTGCTTGCGTATGTTTTACATAGGTTACTGTGTTCCAGTAACACAGTGCACGTTGCTAGAAGCTTATCTTATCGTTCTATAAAGGCGAGTATACATACAGGGAAATTTTAACTTCGAGCACAAAAGGTGAAATGCGCGAAATGAAATGAAAGTGAAACCATTTTCTTTGCTTCTAAACATACAGTTTTAAGAAAACAAGATTATGCTTTATTAAAACAGTAAAAAAAAAGATAAATAATACTTTCCCCATTAGGTATGCATCTTAAATGTTGCGTGAACGCCATTCTTACACGTCGACGAAAATATAAAAAACGGAGATATTAAATCACGTGAAGAAAAATGCTTAGAAATAAGCTTTCCCCGTCAATAAGTCGCCGGTTGAGTTCCTCTCAATAAAATCATTGCGTCCTAAGGTGTCAGCAAATCTAGAAATTTATCCCATCCTGTCGTAAGGGTCGCAGAGTTTGTTCAACGGATGCGAGTTATGAACTGTGGTGGTCTTGTACAATAAAAATATCAAACCGTTCATATTTCAGAATGGTATCTGCCGGTTTCTTAAGCGGAGAAGATGTTAAAAAATCTTTTCACGATATACCTCTCCGGGGGTCGTAAAATTATGCAGTAAATATGCAAAGGAGGTACCTACCTTAAAATGAATTAATAAAGAAAGTCTTCGAATAAGATCGCCGAGTTTTCTTGTGTTGGTGGAAGGCAGTTAAGAATTACAAATCAGACACAAAAGATTATTTTAATTAATATAATTGGAAAATTCTTAAATAGCACTTACTACAAAATATTATGTTTCTAATAATTTAATTTAATATAATAGAGGGTGTTTACATAACGGAACCACTTATTTTACAGGTTGTAGAACTCGCAGTAGTAAATCATATATCAGTAATATGTCCATTTAACCACTACTATATTGTAAAAAGAAAATATCATATAAACCTGTTTCCATTTCTAAGCAAACGCTTATGGATCCGGTTTATTAATTATTTAAATGGTATAAAACAGAGCATTAAGCGAGTAATAATAAATTTTGAAGATTTTCTATTTTGGTCGAGCTTATTCCACCGCAGTATTCATGTTTTATCAGTGAGAAAATGGATGGACGATTCGATTCATTGATCATTTCGAAATCGAATTATTTCTCGAGAATAATTTGAGTAAAACGTTTTGGGAAACTGTGATATTATTTACCACCAAGGCTGCTATAAATTTGGCGTTCGTCTTTAATATTTGTTATTTCGCGAGTTCTTCCAATGTGATCTCCGTTTTATTTCTTTAAATTCTACGCCTGGCGAGGTTTTAAATTAATAAACATCGGTTGCATTTTGTTGGCATTCCCTCAACGTCAAATTTAAAATCTTTAGTATTTTCCACTGTTATTACATAATTGCATCCGCAGTGACTAATCTTTAGACTTCATAAACTCTCTATACTTACCAATAAAGTAGTAAATTAAGTTTTCTATCCAAGTACGTTTATTTCGAATGCAAGGTGCGGCTGCAGTCGATTTAATTTTCCATTCAATTTATTTTTCCACATACCTAATTCATTTCTGATCAACTTTGCTTGCAGCAACGGCGAGATATCCTTGAGAGGATTCCGAAGTGTTATTGGGATTCGAAAGCAATTTTGTAATCGTGTTCTTCTTCAAGTAACCGACCAGTTTAGTACGTAAATAGTGAAATTTTCCCTACCATATTTTACATTAGCTCTCTGTCTTCTCTGTCTCGTTCCTTTCTCAAGGGAGAATACCGTGGTAATATGATTTATGACTCTTTCTAAATTGTACAGGCTTTTTTTTTGTTCGTTTCACGCTGGCAGCATCTTCAAGCTGAAGGTGTAAATTGAAACTAAGTAATTAGCGAGTTGAAAATTATATAACGTTTCCTTTTTTGATCGGTGGATCTTTGTATTCACGGAAATTGTTCTGTTTGACTTATCTACGTGCAGAATATTTTTAAAGTAACCCAATGCATTTTGAAAGTAAATGAAATTGCAAAGTATGAGCCATTGCAATCATAAAAATGCTTTTAAGTCTAGGTATTTTACTTAGAATATTAGCCGGGTTGAAACATCTATAATAATTACAACAAGAAGAAGGATAATGACGATTTTGTATTCGGTAGATTTAGTAATATCATTAACAAAAGATATGGCACAATTAAACAATTTATCGCAGTCATTTAGAGTTGTATCGCAAAGTACTACGCTGCCGTTCTTTGTAATTAGTGAAAAAAAATTCCGATGAAGACTATTCTGTGTCTTGTATTGTTTTTAGTAAATACTTTTCATGTGTACTTTTAGCCGTGTTAATATCTTATATCTTTCAATTGTACAAGACATTCACATTGTGACATAATATCCTTGAAGGATATTTTCGTTTTCACAAAGATAGAAGATTCTAATTGTCAACCACAACGAAATCTTTTCCTTATCTTTTTTAGGATAATATAAAGGTTTAAATCAGGCATAAAGTGATAACTTTGCATCTCGGTTTTAATGCGACGCTATTGTTTTTCCGACTGTAACCAATTCTTACCTCGAAAAGCTGCTTTATGATTAAAATTTTCTCGAGTATTATTGAGCATATTAAATATTAACCCGTTTTTTTGATGTATCCTCGGCGTTTTCTGCAACAACTTGTCTCGCCGAATTTATATCTCCTTTTATCAGCGAGCACTTTGTGAAAAAGTAATGGTTCGCGTAGTAAATATTCGCAAAATACTAAACTCGATGCTTCGTGTCTCTGGGCTTAATTATAAATGAGATTTAACATTGAAGATTCTGCATATAGTGGAGAATACCATTTTCGGTTTTATCCTTCTTTGAGAGTATTTGTTTGTATAAATAATAAAAGGGTGGATGAGTTGTTCCTGGATTTCTTCTCAAAGGCTAAGTACTATGCATTCAGAGCCATTACATTGCTATTAAACGTCGAACGAAATAAGTTTTGAAATATGTTTAAGTCTCAACGTTACAATGGGATTTTAAAGGATAACAGTATTGTATATTCAAAAAGTAGGTACGTAAGTAAGCAATATTTGTATTAGCATTTTAGCATATTACTATCAGATTCTAAAGGCGAAGGTTTTTCTTCTACTTGGCTTCCCGAGTTCATAAAATTCTTTTCTTTTATCGAAGCTGATTTCATTTCCGGTCAATTACAAACATCATAGTTTCGAAAAACTTTAATTGTGAGGTGTAATCGGCCTCACTAATCGTAAGCTCTTGCATTATCTTTATTTTCTATGGCTCAAGTTTGTGACTTACCGATGAGTAAGAAAGTGCAGCGCGTGTTGCAACTTGACGTAAAGAAGTGGCTGAATCCATGGTTAAATTTCCAACTGCTCGAATCAGGCCATTTTACTTATTATTTTCTTACATTTCTTTTTTTCGTTCGTTACGTGAACTTGGGGGAATAGAGACAAGCTATCGATAATTTTTGTATTAAACCATCAAAATTTTTGCACATTTTTATTTTCGTTTTCCAAACATTGCGTGACTCTAAAAATTGCATTGCCGAACACTACTGATAACTAGCTATGACAAAGGTAGATGGAATTATTCCTTTTTTGCAGCGACTAGATAGACTCGTGTCTATTCGCCTCATGAGAATGGATTGGTGTTGCCTACTGGTGTTCCCGAGAGTCCACAAAACACGAGTCTGCCTAGTCTCTCCGCAAAAAAATAATAATTTTATCCGCTTTCGTCCTCTCTATTGATAACGCAACAAAACAGAAGCTGTACTTCAAAGCGCTCGCTTAGAAGATGGGTTTTTATCTTTCAGCAACGTCCCAGAGAATTAATCCTTTCCTTATGTAAGAGAGGAAGAATTTTATACTCCCCGAGGTAGTATCGAACTCGTCGCAAATTAATTTAGTGTAAAAGAGTGTTCTTCCGTGTTTACAGTTTCGAGTTTATTTAATTCGATTCTGACATTTCGCAAAAGTACTTTCGCTCAACGAGATAGAGGGGAAATGTTATATCCGACTTCATACAGCTTCCTCTAAGAACGGAATGATTAATTTCTTAGGATTTGTGCTTAATATAACTTCGATATTCGTTTTTGGCGGAGTTGATTATTCACATTTTGCTTGCGCGGATGTACGGAAGACTCGTTTATTTAATGAAATAGATTGAATAAAAGCATTCTAGTGTTTCAGTCTGTTCGCTGCATTTCTACAATTACACTCTTAGTTCGTTTAATTGGCTGGATATCGTTAAAAAACTTATCGCTACTAGAACTGTTCATTTAAACAAAGGAAAATAAATAGTCTTCGCCAAGTTTAGAATTTAGAAACATAAGTTTGTCCGTCTTGCCTCCTCTTACAGCGTTTGATGGACCAATATATGGAGTTGAGAAATATCTAAGCTTTGGTTGGTTTAAACGTTCCAAACAATCCAAGAGGATGCTAAATATAAAATCGTAGTCAAACAATTGTATAACTACTTTGAAGGTTCCTTGTATTAAATGAATCTACAACGATAAGAGTAACTTGTGTAACTTTGAGAGTCTTTAGAAGATAATTTGATACAACAAAAATTAAAAAATAAATCTTATCTCCATAATTCATCCCCAACTTGTAGTTTAATGGAAGCTAAACTTTGATGATAACAGAACAAGTATCCAGCTACTGCGGAATATGTTTAAGCAGCTAATGGAAGTCTATTCGGTATTCCCTTGAAAACATATGCTAGTAATACATTTTAAGTTAATTTAGTCGATGTAAATTATTTACGTAAATATACATCTCTCCAACAGACTTTGTTGCAGGCGCAATTAGTCCATTGGCAGAAGAATTAATATGCGAAATATAGCGTTCTCTTGTGAATGTTGAAACTTTACATAATCAGATAGATAAAAATAGTTGATAATTAAATTCTAAGTTGTTTTTAATAGTTGAAAAAAAGCAAAAATTATTAAGGTGATTATATGCTTTCCTGGTCTGACACTTTTAGAAATCATTTCGGTGTACGCATTTTCCTGTAAAAAATTTTTAATATAAACAAAAAAACAGATTCCAAGGCACGGATCAACAATAATATTAAAAATTCTTGTACCAGTTTACCGTCGGGAAAGTGCTGTTAATGTTAAATTGCTAACAAATAGCCTACATAGAAATACAGATAAAACACATTATTTAATATTTCATAGTCATCGTCGACAAACATTCTGAATATTCATAATAATCAATTATACCAACAAATGCAACAAATTTTTGGGCTTTAATATGGATTAAACAAACATTTCAAGAGGTATTTGAAATCGGACTTAATTAATAAAATCTAAGAGGTGGTTTATAATTATTATCACTAACACATCAATTTTGTTTAGTTGTACCGTGTAACTCGCCAAACCAATTCATAAATTGATAAATTAAAAAGATTTGAAATCTAATTGTTATATCCGAGAGGGATTGCATATCTGGAGATCTAGCGCTTTCGGCAGCGAAGAAAAATAGCAGATTGTGCAGCTTTTGAAAAATGCTCAACGCTAAATAAAGAATTGATATAAAACGGCCCATACAAAGGATATTATTTTAGTGCGCTTATTGTTCTACATGTCACTTGTCAAAAACATATGAATAGCTATTGTTTGTGAAAGCAAAGTTGCGAAAGTATCCATTTTTTTGTTGATTATTGTTTTAATTGAGTGATAAAACACTAACCGGTACGTATATGTCGTATCGGGGTCTTTTTACGTTTGTACGTTTTGGAATTTCATTTTAATTGTCTAAACGGGAAAAACCTGAACGTGCACAGATATGCAAAGAGACGACAAAAACGAGTATTTTTATCCTATTGCATGATCTCGTATTTTGGTGCATTATCTCCCTTTATCCAATCCTGATCCGTTTGTGCTTGAAACTAAAACTGATTACTACAAAGAGAGCGGCTAAATAGTGAGCACATCCACAGCTATAAATACCGAATAATCTCAAAACGACAACGTTTCACACTGTAAAATGACTTATGCGCAGATATATCATTCGTCTAAATATAAAAGAGTTTCGTTCAAACCCCATAATTTCGTAATTCCGATGATACATCACCTTCTTTATGAATGTTCGATTTACTTTATTTGTATTTTACGGGAAACATTGGATCGATAATAGCTAAATGAGCAGCCATCTTCGTTAGAACGATTTTTTTGAGAGAACGCGATTTTTGGGATAACTCCATCGTGTACCAATTACGTATAAAACTTCAATAATGAACCAAGCTGAAAGAATTATGGGATATGTTGGACTTGGTTAAAAACTATTAAAACTTAACCAGTATACTCGTAACCCTTAATTTTAAGGAAAATACAAAATATTTGCGTTAATACAATATGTATCATATGTTCATTGGATGTGCAGACTCGCATATTCTGTGACAACCTGTATATAATTATTCTCTAGTATTTTATAATTTTACAGACATCTAAAATGAAAAAGAATTTTTAACATACCATGATAGCGAAGCACTAGTGAAAGAAAGTCAAGGATGTGAAAAATTTCAAGACGCTTATTACGTATAAGTAGTTTGATTTTTTCGTCATTAGCAAAAACTAACGCATCAGGGCGTTAAGATATCAATAACGCGTTATGAATCAGTTAAGTCAGTCACATAATCAGTATATCAAACTAAGTCAAAATGTGTTATCAAAGTGTCTACAATGAAAAATACCTTCGATTTTTGATGAAAATATTGACGATACGGCTTCCTTGACGCATTTGACACTCTCATTCATTCAAACGAACGATTTGATAAACTTGGAAGCAGGAACACCTCCAGAAACCCTTAAACCGCACTACAAAGACACCGTTCACTAGAATCTGAAGACAAATTTCCCATAAAGAAATATTCATTATTACCTAAATTGCAACTACGATTTGTTAAGAAAGCCTCTCAAAAGGTTCTCAAAACCACGTTCAGCGGAAGTAACTACCCCGAAGTGATTGATATGGCACATGGTATAACATATCTATGAGTACACTACCATACTCTGGAGACAAAGAAGCAAAACGGTGGGTGTTTGATGGCGAATGGACTCCGAAGAAGGCGAAGACGCTGAAATCGGCTTCTAAGTGACGGCCTGGTTTTTTGGTATGCACGCGGAATATTCTACACCTATTACTTGGAAAAAAGACAAACAATAATTGGAAAGTATTATGCGTCGTTATTAAGCCGGTTTACCGAAGAAATCGAGAAAAGGAAAAAATTCTTTTATATCAAGACAATGCACGGGTGCACACCTGCGTAGTTTCGATGGCAAATGAAAGATGATGAAGTTCGAATTAGTATAACAACATTGGTCCTCAGTGTCTTATTTTTATTTCAGAAATTTAAAAAAATGGCTCGGCGGACAACGGTTCACGTCGAACCACCCAAAGAGATGCCTATTTTGAGGACCTTCCGAAATCCTATTTTTGAAGGACTTAAAAAAGCTAGAGGAAGATGTGGAAAAGTGTATTAAATAAAAGCTGCCGATGAGTTAATTCGATTTTTTTTATATTAAGTGAAGCTGGTACGGCTTTGGTTATATTTGCCATTGTGATGGTACGTACATGATATTAATTGTAATTGCAAAAATAATATAGATGAATCCCCATGTGTATTAATTTTGTTTGATAAGCAGTGCGTATTAAAACAATATAAACAGAATTTACGCATTTAAATATGCAGCAAATTATAGAAATGATCTGAATTATCGATAAATAACATGTTGCTGTTATTTTATTTTAATCAATGTAATTCCACCGAACATAAATATAATTATATATAAAAACAAAGCACTAAACAATAGCATTCAATTAATAATAGTAACTTCAATCAAGATATATTTAAATCCGCAAAACGAAAAACGTGTTTTGTGGTTTCAATCAATTCAAAAAAAATCTCGCAAGGGCTTTAAACGGACATATAAGTGTAGTATGGTTTGTCCGTACAAAAAATATGCAAATGAACGTTTTGTGTATGTGTATTCAACAAATTATAATAACGGGTTCCTTCAATCTGTTTGTTTAAATTTGTAAAGGTTTAAGGGATCTGGGACGATTTAAAAGTTTTATTAAATCTGTGTGTAATTAAACTTTATCGGAAACGTATAAACTGAATTTCTAACTTGAATTCATTCATTTATTTTAATATGGAACGAAAGTTTTATTTTCGTTTTAGTCTCTGAAATATTTCAGATGGATTGTTTTCAAAAAAAATCTCACCGTATAACAGAGCGTCTACAGTTTTTGAATAATTAGTTTAAATTCAGGCTTTCAAGGTAGTTATCAAGTAGAGTGCATATACGAGTGATAATCAAGAGAGTGTAGCCTGAAAATAATAGTAAAATCTGTTTACTGTTTCATCATAAATTTACTGAAATTTATTGTTGGAAAACTTGCAAAAGGAAATATATTTGTGCTTGCGCTCATTGTGTGCGTCTACAAAATGAATTTAGCACGAAGTTTGCAACGCAGGACTTTTCAATTTTGCAAGAGTTTTCATCTCAAACCGAGATTTACCTACTATGAAATTTACCGTCCGGCTGCAAATATTGTGTCAACGGTTACCGATACAAGTAGTTGGTGGCCTACGGAATTTGGTAAAAATATGAATTAATCACCTGGAAAACCTGCTGCTGACAATTCACTTGACATGTTGTTCCGTGAAAGCCGCGGGAATTGATCGTGGTGCAGTTTGCCCCGACTGTTATTTTTTAAAACACATTTTGCTTATCGAAGTCCCGCATTGTTTGCGTTTGCGTTACTGGATATTTCTAGGAAAGCCAGTGTTTAATAATTTTAATGTTGGCGTTGTGGGAATACGATTTTCGATTATACGTTCACTACGATCTCTTAAGATTTCGTAGTGATTCTGCAACTACGTATACGCGGTTGCGTTACCAGGATATTTTTGACGGGTAACGCCATCTTCATATTGACGCATAAAACTTTTCAGACCACCCTCGTATACAATACTTTGCCATCCCGAATTTGTACATGATAGGGAAAATATTCCACCTAAAGATATTTAAGCTGTCAAATTTATTTGATAAATAATCCATTCAGAATCAAAAACTTTCACTTGGAGCTCAATTTGCGAAGTTATTCTTGAATGCCTGAAAACATTTTAGGAGCTCTATTACCATTACACAAGGAAGAATACTTGCTGAAAAGTTCGAAGTTGATTTGACATAAAAGTAAACTTCGAAGTATCTGGTAATTAAACATCTGTCCCGAGGCTTTTTGACAATCCGTAATTTGCTTTAGGGAAAATAAATTGTTTGCAATAGGGACTGACTTATATTTAACCTATTCTGTGCTAGAATATACAGTGAGCTCTTTCTTTGTTTTTCAACAAATTTGGCTAACAAGGAACGGCAAATTATCCCAAGGTTCATCCCAGGACCTACCCGACGTATTCATAATAATTATCAATCTATCCAATTTTTTTTAATCGAATTCTAAAGCGGTAAATGTTATTTATTGTTATTAAATACTATGACTCATATTTTTGTTCTTCGTTGTTACTTCCTTCTATTTATTCCTGTTTTGTTAATTATCGAATGAACTGTAGGTCACACGACATAATTTTGAGCTTTTGCTTGTTTCTATTTATATTTCTATTCGTATTTCAACTATAACAGCTCTAGCTTTCGTCGTTCAAAATTATTAGATTAAGTTGAATATCTTCAATTAGTTTGACAAATTAAAATATCGATGTAATTCTTAGCGTTGTTGTTAGTGGCGAAAGTCGAGATGGACAGGTAATACGAAACCTTTAATTCATGAATGGACGCGACTTATTTCACGTCGTTTTATCGTTTCGGGCAGCGGAATTGTATTTTCAATTTCGAAGTGAATATATTCAGCGAATTCACACTAGACTAAGACTAATTAAATTTTAGCATTAAAGTAACTGCTACGTAAAACGCAACTAGCGTCATCAAAATAACGTCTTTATTGTATGCTCTTGTTGTGTACATTTCCTTGTAAAAGGCAAACCGTACGAGGTAAATTTAATTCAAAAACAGGACGAACAACAAACAGCGTACGCAGAGGAAAATATTATTTTACAGCGGTCCCCACCCCCGAAATATAATCTGATTTAGAAAATGCAGGTGTCCAGCTATACTTTCTATTTCGTACCACCAAGGGACCCCCTTCTAATTTGGATGAAACTTAGTAGTTTCTCGAATCTTCTTATCTCTGCATCTTACGACATTGAATACTTTTGGAAAACTTAAAAGATATAACATCCAATTTAATCGAATCCAGTTACCTTCGAACTACATCCACCCTGTATACTACATATTTAAAATATTTGCAGCAAATAGCTGCTTTTTTGTTTATTCCTTAATGTGTTTTTAATGGGCCGAATCCTTAAATGTTTTTTTATGTTAAAGGAATAATATGCTCCATCTAGAAAAGAAATTGTGGAGAAGTATAAGTACAATTTGACGAAGACATTAGTAATAAAGTTGTATAAACCGCAAAGTTAGCAGAAGGTTAAAAGTAAAGCCACTTAAAAAAAAAAGAAGTTTGATGATTCGTTCTATTTTATTTAATATTAAATTAAACTCTTGTTTTTAAGAACAAAACAAGTAGAAATTTACCAATAGACACATCAGGTAGTTTGTATAAAAGACAATAAGTAAACGCAGAGATTTCGTATTAATGTTATCGATAAAAAGGCATAAAAAAGAATTGAGAAAGTTTAACCCTTTTTTCAACAAATGTTAGTCAATTCAAGTAAATTGGAGTAATTAAAAAGTGGAATGGTGGATTCTTTTGAAAGTTTTATCAGCATAATTAAAGAGGACAGCAGAAATGAATTAGACCGAAATCTATTAAGTGAAAGTATAAAACCTATTTTAGGAATTAACTATTATAAATGAAGAACGTACTGGAGAATTTATCATTTCCAGCAATTTCGGTTTAAAACTAATCTCATGCCTAAAGTAGAGTAATGGCTTTTCAAGTTTACTTAATCTCTTTAAAAGGTAAATAATTCCGTTACCGTCTATTTCTTTGTTATTCGATTCCATCCGGTTCCTTTCTCTATCCAAATCTGCACGCCATTCATTACATCAAATATATCTTAACCATCTCGCCGTTATCTATCTGTTGTATTGATTTTATGGATTCGAGGCGATTTGGGCCGATATTTTTCTTGCAGTATTATTGCGAATTGTGCGGGTATAATTAGGAAGATTGTGATTTCGTTAATTTTGAATAAGTTTAAGTATGAATTTCATTAACATACAATTACTTACTCCCTGTTCCCTCGTCAAAAATTTCAACTTTGTTTTCTTAATAGAAAGTTTCAAGCCCACGCAAAAATTAAACTTGCAAATTATCTTTTCGAATTAATATGCAAATTGTGAAATTGATTTAAGTTAAATGTGAAAGTTTTTTCTTTTATTTTTGATTGTGCAGCGTGTAATAGCTATTCCACCCTTTCTTTTATATTAAAACCATCGGACATAAAATATTCATGTATTTCTTCACTTTTCGTAATTTTTGACTTTCTTACATTTTCGAGCTACCTGATTAACCTTGTTTTCCTTTAGTTTCTTAACGACGATCTGTATTGGAAAGGTTTTCATCGTGGACGTTCTAATATCATCAATTTATATTTCGCTTCAGATTCTTCGAAATGTGAAAAGAATACAACGAGTTTAAAAAGGAACTTGAGGAAAAGTTTTTCCCACAGTTAGTAAAATGTTAATGCCTCATTTATCTTTTGACAGATATTTTATATTTCTCCCTCCTTATATTCCCGACGGAAGTGCGATGTTGATGTAACGCAATTTACAAATAAAAACCCCCGATTTCATCCTCCCCCTACAATTCAATTCAAATATTAAATCTTCGAATGATCTTCGGGATTCGTTGATTTGGAAAAATACACGTAATCAAGTAATTAATGCAAAAGTAACGTCGTTGGAAATTCTGTTACGATGTGAGAATTTTTCGAAGATCGGATGCGAAAATAAAAAAGAATGGAGGATGTTTGTGAATTTGTCCTTTCTTCTTTCATAATAAAATGTCATTATGCAAATCGTATAAGGTCGGATCTTTGGTTTAGTATTCTACTACGCGTTTCGACGCCCTGCCTCTTATACCTTTGGGATGTCATGTCTGATTCCATAGCCAACTAGTCGTCAGCTTTTTTCTCCGTGTCTTATTTTAGGAATTTTTATATTCCCATAAAGAATTATTAACGAAAACTATATTTCAATAGAAACGGATGAACGGAATCAAGAAGTAAAATCAAAAAAAATCTAATATTTTATTTAAACGAATGGAAATTACGCGGTATAATTTTAATTATTTTGCGAAATACCGTTGTTTATCAGCCGATATCTTAAACGCTTCATATGCTAGAACGGTGACTCAAATTCTCTTAGATTGAGCATTTCTTAGAGTTTTCTATAATACAATGCAATTCTTTTGTATTAAGATGGCGATGCTTAATTTTTTTTATGGAACACCATTTTTTTTTTAAATCTGATTCTTCTAAATTCCTCAGTAAACAATTACCTACTCCTAAAAAGTTTGATATTAAAACGCAAAAATCACTATTTTATTATTTCTGAAAACTAATAATAAATAAAGCAAGAAACTATATTAATTTTGTTTTTCCTTTTCAAATCGCAACTATTATCGAATTTTATGGTTTGCCGGCGATGAAAATATTTTTTCAAGGTGATTTTGCCTCCTGCCGTCACGGAAATAGTTACGGGCCTCTAAATCTAATCTTCTAACCAGCCCAAAGCTTTCTAAGAACTCGGAAAGCTTTTTAACTTTAGCGATTGCGATAAATCGAAGTTGTTCGGATTATTAAGGCTGTGGTCGTAGGTGTTTGTAGATTAAGACTACGTTTAATAGAGCCGATCTTAGAGAAGAAGTATAGAGGAAAAAATTGCCGTCGACAGTTTCTACAGTCGGATTTGTTACTGGGCCTATAATTTAACTTATTATTGCCATACATATATGTGCCGAAGACTTGGATCGCTTAGATTACGGGATTATTTCTACTAAATTAAAGGGCTTTTGATTTAGTGACGACTTGGCCGAATTTTGCACGTCCATTTGCTTATTTTTAAACAATACGTTTTTTACAATTGTTATATTTCGGTTACTTATCTGGCGTAATTCCATTAGTTTCGTTCATTTTTATTTATAAATGATTATTATATTATCATAAGGTGATTGAATTTACGATAAAAATATACTTTGAAACTATACTATCGATATGCAGAATTTGCTTTCGCGTAAGACGACGAGGTCTTCATCCTTTTACTATTTGTAGTATACATACCAATTGTCACGAAGAAAGCGTCAAACAGGGAAATGGAGCTAATCTTCTAGATATACGAAATAGGCTATTACAGCATCAATAAATTCAGTCTTGTAAGGGTGCTATAAAGAAGTAGCATTACTCTAACTCATCTTTCCTTTTCTACAGGTTTAGAAGACCGTACATCTGGGTTTAGATTAAATTGGATACGATCTATTAGTTCAACTGGCAGTTATTGTAATTGTTTTGAATTGTGTTTTATTTGTATATCTGAAGCTACGTGAAGTATTAGAAAATACTTTGGACCACCTCTTAATTGTTTTACTAATATTAAGTGATAGATTAGTAATTTTCCACCAGCTAAAACAGCACCAGCACCAGTAATTAAACCAAAGAGATTTTATTTGTAAAATAATTTTATTTATAACGGTTAAATTAAATGTTTTTCTCCTTTTCTTCAATGTGTTGACAGCCCAATGAGGTATATAAGCTTTTAAATGATGTCATAACGTCAGGAGAATGTATGAAATGTGTGTGCGAAGTGTTACATGGTCTTGTTACTATCGCTTCCTCGTCGTAAAGGGTGCTGCACAGTTAATTGTAGCACCTCCACTCCACTCCACTCCAACTCCAAATGGTGACTAGGCAGTACATACTAAGAAAATTTAGATTTTATTGGGACTCGAACAAGCAGCGCCTTACACTCCCCAATAAAACGTAAGTCCTTCTACCGCTGCATAATTTGTCGATTATGTCAGAAACATTTTTTTTAGTGATTGCTTCATTTTTTGAATTTGCCCTGATGTCTCGATAAGTTTTTTTCTTTCGTGATTCATAATTTAAAAAAAATACATTTATGCGTAATAAGGAGCTACTAAAGGTCAAAATAAATATTAATTATTAATATTTAGAAAAATGTGTACTAAAGCGCACTTTCCTTATAGACAAATATTCACCATTGCATGTGTAATGTAGTTTACTGTTTTTGAAGATGTAAAAAGTTGGTCATTAGTCATTATATATCATGATAAGATATATCCCAATTCGGATACGTAACATCGATTTTCCGTCGTAAAAACTTCAAGAAACGGCGTTGAATCCGTTCGACTCGAAGCTGTTGAGACATGTACTGCTCAAAACAATTAGAGGATATTTAGAGAAAAAAATTATAAAGTAAATAAAGTAAATAAAGTAAATAAAGTAAATAAAGTAAATAAAGTAAATAAAGTAAATAAAGTAAATAAAGTAAATAAAGTAAATAAAGTAAATAAAGTAAATAAATAATATGAGACGCAAGTATTTTTATATTGCAACCATAGCGTTTTTAAACAAGAAACAGAATGCATTGACATTTTTCAACTTGTAACAGCGTTTCAGTATAGCATTAGCGCGAACCGACACAGCTTGAGGGTATACAAGCGCGTATTCGAGCGATCTCGACTACAGTTAGATTTTACCATTTTCCATGTCATGGCAAATTTTTAACTATAATTACGGGTAATAATGAAAAGCCAACGCGATTTGACTCGTGCACAGGGTTGAAAGCGATAGATCAATTGAAAGGCGGATGCAGATAGCAAGTTCTTGCAGTTGGCCAAAGCGTAATTTCACTTTTTCAATACCTAACAGTATTTGCATGTAGAAACCGCACTTATAACGCAACGCTTGTCGCTGTTACGCGAAGAGTAGTATCATCTCAAACAGTAAGAAATCGTCTTTACGACGTTGGAATGCATGTTCGAAGACCCTAGCATGCGTTTCATTAATTGCTCTTCGTAAAAGCTCGCGGGATATGGGCTGAGCAACATAAAAATTGGAACGTCAAAATACACCGACTGAGTACAAGTATTGTTTTGTGACGAATCCAGATTCGCCCTAAATCCAGATAATAGGCGTACAGGAGCAAAAAAAGAAACAAACAAACGCAGGAGATCATATAGACCTATATGTGATACAGAATGACAACCTGACTGCTCAGAGGTATCTGGATGAAATTATCACACTCATTTTAATGCATGACAATGCTAGTTCACATCGAGTAAACATCGTGAATAACTGAATTGAACAACTGGGAATAAATAGAATAGAATAGCCAGCAAATTTTCCTCATGGTAATCGTACTGAACATGTTTAGGATGCTTTAGGAAGATATGTTGCAGCAAGAAATATGCCACCGCGTACAATTCAATCGAACGGATCAATCGTATTCGACGCATGAGAGAAGCCATTGTACATGGTATCCAGCTCTTCTTGATTATACAATATTTCACTAACATACTGAGTAAAGTATCCTAAATTTGTCATTGTAGAACGACCATCCGTGCTGATGCGGTGAAATGTATTGCTTTATATACATAGAAAAATACAGTACGCTACAGGTATTGCTCAAAAACTTTAGAGAAATTATTTAAAATAGTAATTGGTGATTAAATTCTTACTCGTTTCCATCTCTCCGGGAAGGTAGATGTACTAACTGCAAATTTGATAATTTTAGAAATAGGTTTCTTTAGCACAAAGGGAGCATCTCTGATCAAAAAACTTGGTACAAGGTCTTCGCCTGCAATTAATTTGTTCTGAAATGAGACCACGATATTAGCAATATGGTTCTCACAGATCATGGGGATATTGAACATTTGTAGTTGTCGGAGGTTATCGGCCAAATCCAATGTGCAAGGCGGTGAATATGTTTTGGCAAAACAATAAGCAAACGAGTCTATAATTTCTTGAAAATCGTTCAAATCAACTTCATTAAACGATAGTCGGCCAGGAATACGTGTCCTTCCTCGCCTTGCATGAACAAAGGACCATAACTGCTTAGAATTAAACGTTATTGATGTTTGTATATGTGTGATGTAGGATTTGCACGCACTTGAAGTTTGATAGTTGGTTAGAGGGATCTTAACTTACAATACTCTTGATAATATTTAGGGTCTTTGGTAGACATCCACTTCTATCTCTAGAAATCTTTGGTCTTTAAATTTTTCTTATCTTCAGATAAAAACCGCGATCGAAAAGAAAATTTATTGGGCAAACAATTGGGTACCGATTTATCAAATATGGCGTAAAGCATTGTATAGAATTTATCAACATCAACACAGGAATCCAGAAAATTCTAATCAGTCGCCAATATATCATTATAAAGATTGTGAATGTTGGCTTTGTGAAAATTATATCGTAATACTATGCTCTTAGGAGGAAAATTGATAGGCTACTGACTCAAATGCCATTATGGTACATATCTTCTGTTATTAGAGATTAGTTTTCATGGTCAACATCGACACTACAATTGAGGTTTGACAACAACAAATCTAGAAGTCTGCTGTCTTCATTTAAAACGTTAAACAGTTTCAGGTTAATTGATTGACAAAAATCAGGAAGTAGGGTAATCAAAGAATTGCGAACATTGCGCAGATGTCAAGAAATATTTCATATTCGTAACGAAGTAAATTTGAAGTTAAATAAACAACAGCTAAATAAAAAACAAAGGAATCCTTATTACATTTACACACAATGATGTTAATTAAGGGTGTACAAGGTATAACGTTAGATACACCTACAACTTCACAGGAATTACCATTTTTTAACGCTATTAAAACACCTCATCCTGCGTTCCGGCCAGTTATATCAAAATTGCGATCATATTTAATGTTATTGTAGGGAGATGGGAAAGATTCAGAATTACTGAAGGAGTCATCTAACCAAATTTCTGATATTGCATTTACTTTGTATTACCCTATAATTCGAACAAGGAGGTGTCGTCGATACATAGACCTAAGCATTTGGGGTTGCTATCCCGCTCGCAAATTGTTTTATTTCGAATCTGCACACTAATATAATCTAATCGTATAACCGCTGTACCGTAATAATTCACCACTTCATGAATAACCTATGACACGTGCATAAGAGGCACTTAATAATTAGCCAAATGCAGAGCTAAGAGGGAATTCCTTCTACTAAGACCCGGAGTGACTTCGAAAATTAGATCAGGATGTTCTGTTTCCTTCAATGCAACTTTGACGTTAATGGTGTAAGTTTAATTGTTAGTAACAGTTTCCCGGGATCGCGATGTTATGTCTCTCCTCGCAAAGAATTTCACACCGTAACAATTGCGGCTATTGTAATTATTAGAAACGCGAAACAACGTACTTTTCAGCGCAATATATCGTCTTAAACTTTCTAAATTGAGCTATTTTTAGTGAACAACTTAGCGGAGCGGGATATACGGAAAGTTAGCACGTCTTCACTTGCCATGTGAGTTGACTATAACGACTATATTTATCTTCTAGCAAAGTAAATTAATTAAAAAAAAAGAAGTTACATTATTGAACTCCAACCTTTGAAGTTACTTTATCCAATTAAATTTACTTCCGTGAAGCGATTATTTGCTGCAAATTATTTAATTAAATTATTTGGATTTGTTGTCTTTTTTTTATGTAAATGTAAATGTTTTTGTCAAAATAAAAACATATATGATAAACAATGTTATAAATAGTTGTTGTCTGAACAACTTAACAACGAAAACACCAACTTAGCCTATAATATACAACAATATTTTCGGGCCCAATTGCTAGGGACAAATTGATTCATGTATATTTATACGGACCTTCTGGGCGTAGAAATTTATTCAAAATGCCTTTAATATTGAGCTAAACTTTCCTTAACGAACGAAGGAAAAAGTATATGTGAGAGATAGAAAATTATCAACATGCAAATTAAATATTTGATATGCATAAAGTTTTAGTAGTAGAAAAACAAATCAATTGTTATTCTAACATAGCTTCCTCATTGTAGTGATAGAATCATTTACGGAAAACGCAACGCAAGGAGAGAAAAAATACGTTACCTACAGCCTACCGGGCGTCATTAGCAGCAGCAACTGTACCTTGCATCGCTGTTACCTGCACAATATTGCGTTTGCTGTGGATAATTCCATTAATACCACGAGGAAGCTATTTTAGCACTATTTTTTGGTTATTGTTTTTAGATACTATTTGATGAGTTCTATTAATTGTTATTGTTCGTTATTGTAGAATAAATTAAAAAGAGATTTTTTCATTTTATTAATTTAACAAAACAAAAGATATTGAGGTTATAACCCAATTTTCTCAAAACACCTTCACAAGTAGCACATATATCTATGTATCTCGCATTTGATACGTATCTGTCAGTTCGTGAAACTAACAAATCGTTGGAAGCGTTTACTCAACATGTTTTGCCGATTTCTCCGCGTAAAATATGATTCTTCCTTCACTAGACAAAAGCTACACTTGCTGATTAATAATATTTGGACAGAAGAAAAATTATAAAAGAGAGGAAACGGTGATAAATTATGGTTTATAATAAAAACAAGAACTACAAGCGATTAGTAAACCTTGCGACAATTTGTACGTTATAATGTAAACATTTTTATAGTACAAAGATATATGGTTACGCATACTAAATGGTGCGTGCCCTTGTAAACAGAAGTTAATATTACATTCTTCTCATAGCAATGGAGGCAATGCTTGTCGGCATTGCTGAGTTTCCCTTCTACAAGATGCTTTGCTCCACTCTTTAAATACAAATTGCCTTATGTTGCAATATTAGAAAAGGATACAGAAAATAAATGAATTAAATAATGCGCGCGGAATTTATTCTGAAACAGACATTCTTCGTGCATAAATATGCTTTGATTCAAGGTACAATATTTCAGTAACCAGATAACAAGAAGGTATCAATTTGCTCTAGATCTTTTACATCTGTTTTGTTAGCGAAATATGTCAAAGATTTTCTTGAACCTTTCAAGTATTATGATAAATTACAATAAGCAAATTTCCTTACATTATTTACGTAAGCAGGTAATTTATACTTGGAGGTATAAATTTGTAAAGTATTTTATCTTCACTCGTGAGAGAGTTCTTTAGAAATCAACGGGGACATTATAGTCTTCCCCGGTTAAATGGATCTAACGTACAATATACTATTTTCAAAGTTTTCAGGTCATTTATACGCCCGGGAGTTTTACAAAAAAAACACATTTAGTCACGGGACAGGCGCTGTCATCCTTCCGCAAGAATCGGCCATTATTCAATTTAATGATATATGTAAATCTTTTTGTTGCGTTAATCATATTAAGGGACTACCAAGCATCGCTACGCCCGCGACGTAGTTTTAGTTTGTATTCATGCTCCTCCTTACGTCTTCTAATTTACACAAATTTCATGTTTCTATTAATTCATTAAGTAGAGTCAAATTGAATTAGAACGACGCATGTTTGTAATATAAGGTTAATTTTTAACAGACCTTTTGTCACTTAATGATAATTGCTTTGATTTGTTACCGCTGAAATAATATTTTGGAAAACAATTGATAGAACTCTAGCTTCCATTACGCAAGATTTGAAAGGAAAAAGCCATTAATAATCTCGGGAAATAATTCTCCACCTTGAGAAGGTTCCGAACGCAAAAAAGAACATTATATTCGTGTTGCGTAACAGGAAGCATATTAATTGTCTCCATTTTTTTTCTCGACCTTACGTACGGTCTCCTAAATTAAAACAAAAGAAGGGAAACAAGATAAGATTTCCACAATTAGCGTCGTTAAACCTGCTTAACATATCTAATTTCTGGGTGAAACAGGAAGTAAAACGAGTGAGAAAGAATAAAGGATATTTTTGAAAGTTATTTTCATTGTTCGCGTAAACTCAAAATTACTTGATGTACTGGTTTCGTTAGTACATTTTTTGCTTCTTGTGCAAAATTTTTGTATCATCATTAACAAGTTGTTTCGTCTGTATAGGGCGAAACTATTTTTTTTATTATTTATTTATTATTGGATGTGATGGATGCAGTATTGTTGATTTGATGCACATGCATGCGTCCTGCATAAAAGGAGGAAAGGAAGATGTCATTACCAGTAGTTTCGATGTTAGGTGCTAAATATGTGTTAGCGCGAGACGCATAACGTTGTTTTCATTATACCATGCATGTAGTTGACTAGATAAAATCGATGAAACGCCATTCTCAAACAAGGTATCGGCTGCAAATAAAAAACTTTCTTTTTAGATAAACATAAAAGTTGTTCAATTTAAATAAAAATAATATTAACACAAAATGCTACAATGTTGTTTTGTAGAAGTTTTTTGTTACTATATACCGAGTAAATAGTGAATAAATAAATAATAACCTTTATTTGTAGTAAGATCAGCACCTAACATGTATACACAAATATACTTGTCAAAAAATATATAAAGAAATTGTTTGGATTGAATTGCACAGTTTTCGGGTTCATAAGGTAAATTGTTAATAAAAACACTATAAACTTAATCAAAAACCCGTGGGTGTACGTCTTTGTTGTCTGTTGCTACTGCTGCCGCGCGTACATCTATAGAGTATGCGCAGTGTGTCCTAGTTCAAAATTAAAATATAAAAAGCTTAAACATACCTCCCATTTTGAAATACTATATTTATCTTAAAACTAAGAGTCTTCGATGGGTAATAAACATATCTTATACACGGCTCTCATGATCACGTCCTTGACAGTTTGAATCGTGACTATACGACTGAATGCGTCAGTACCGGATGCAACTAGACGATGCTTTCCACACTTTAATTCATCGCAAGGTTTCATCCATAATAAAGACCAGAACGCCTTGTTCGATTATGCTTTTGTTTTTTACCCATTTAATGCTCGGTTGAAGCTCGTTAGCATATTCTTTATTCCAACGCCTGCAAAAATGTTGCTGGAGTTGTTGCAGATTCCGATGAGATGTTGTTCGTTTAACCAAAAGAGGGCGCATGTAAGGGGAGTAAAATCAAAAAATGGGGTGAAAGTGGGGAAAGGGTGTAAAATTCTTTAAATGTTAAAATACAGCTACCTACAACGCGACCTAAGTTGATGGTACTCCTGCTTCCTACGGCCCACCAAAATGCGGGAAATGAGCGGGAATGAACTTCTATTCTGTCTTCGTTAGAAGGTTGTTGAATGATCGAATTTTCTTGCCGGAACAGAATCGAGAAAGCTCTGTAAATTCCGAATTGGTTTCTACAAAATTTGTGCCATTTTCTAATTAGGTACGAGGTTTTCGCGACGTGCAATGAAACATCTTAGCACCATTATGAAATTACAAGTTCTTCGTTACAAGTTCTAAATGTACGCGAAGTAAATTAATAAACTAACATGACATTTCTATATTTTGCGTCCATGCATTTTTCTGTCCTGTCTCTAGAAAGGTTCCGCGTAATCCACCCTAATTACATTAAATGGAAATGAAAGTTGTACGGCCTTTAGGCAAATTACCCATAATTGGATTTATGTTTTACGTAATTTTTGACAACCTTTCTCGCTAAATTTCTGTCACCTACTGGTCAATATATTTTTCAAACTGATGCTTTTTAAATAGACGTTGAGGATCGGCGTAGTAACTTAATCAAAAGATGCTGCGCTGATATAATAATTAGGTGTTTTTTATCAAAGCGAAACGCAGAATTATAGAGAATTGTACAAGTCGATTCAAATGTTGATATCTTTTGTAAAACTCTTCCACATCTGGAAATGAGTCTCACTGTGAAACTTTAAATACGCTCGTGCGTAGGTTTGCAACAATCTTTCAAGATTCGAAAAGCGTTCAAAGAAAAATGATGAGTTATCTGACATGCTAACAAGCGAATGTAAATTTTGACGAAAATCTGGAAAATTTATCGGTTTTTAAATATGAATGTTTGAGTTGTTCCGAGTGACAGGATCTACCATTTGAATATCGTTCAACAAATAACCTGAATCCGAACGAAAAGATGGATCGAAGACCACGCGCAATTTTTTCGTTTCTTCGCGAAATATTCCATGACGTGGATATCCTCTTCGACAAAAGACATAGGTTTGCTTGAGATCAGAATTTAAGTATAATTTCCTTTCTATTGACAAAAATCTTCTTTGGGCTTGTTGACAATTGGCTAGCCAGGTGAATTTTTTAGTGTGATTGAAACCATGAAGCGTCCATCGGCCATTCGATTGACGTGATCTCTAAAATGATCTTTATAAAGCTGTTTGCAAGATATGGATTTTGTTAAAACGCTTTTAATTTCTCAATCTCCCACCTGATAATCCAGCAAAATTACATGTTATAGTTGAAGAACCTGGAAGCTATATCGGGCCAGCTACCATTCATCTGAATTTGGTTTTCGGTAATACAGGGATCGGATCAGCCAGTTGTATGTTCTTCACAATATGTTTAATTTCTGATTTTGGCGCGTTCACTTTCAATCTTCCACGGCAACTCATAGTAATAAAACTGAATTGAATACCGGAATTGATTAAATTTGATAGGGCGTGTTGCAATTGTCTAGCGTAAAAATCAACAAAGTTGACAGTAACACGTCCTTTTGAGAGACGTTAGATGAAAGATAAACGCTTTTATCTGCTTTGTTGTTATTCGCTTTAAATTATATGTATAGCAAGGTATTGTGCTTTGCGTTACATTGATTACATGTCCTCGATTTGCAATCTTTGCCGATATGTCCCGATTTTTAATGCAAAGGTTTAACTTCTTTACATTTTCCATTTCTTTCTTTTTTGTGAGTCTTTTTTTGAATTTTTTGAATTTTTTGAAATTTTGAACAAAGGTATAACGGGTGGTGCTCTCTACACATTGCACAATTTGTACTTACAATTGTAAAGGTTTCTAATATATAAAGAGTTTTCCTTTGATTTTTGATTAAATTGATATGTGCTGCTTCCTGATGTTGCTGAGCTACTTGAATTGCCACTTTGTGTTTTCTAGTTCTGTCGCAGTGGTTTCATCTAATGTTGTGCCTATTATATATAAGCGATTAAAATATACCACCCGTGAATCGAGTAATGTTTAAATGCTCACACAATGTATCCTACGCAATTTTATAATTTACTGCTGTACATTCTAATGATTTAATTATTTCTTGAGCCGTAATACCTTTAAGAGATGCCCTCAAGTGGTCAAACATCTGAATGCCATTAATGGTACTGTATATGGCGAAATTCGTGCCAGTTTTCCTACTGGCCATCGAATGTAGGTGGATAATTCTTCCGTTAAAGCTAAATTGTTTGAATCCTTTAAGCAGGCTTCAACATTTTTCGCGTTCAAATTACGCTCCGACAACAAATTATTTGCGTCTGAAACGAAGCTATATTTGTCTTCAAATTTCTTAAAATTCGCTTATTAACAACTATTTTAAATTTTGTAATCGTAATTTTAAAGATGCTAACTATTTAAGCGGCCTACTTTGATTTGCTGTTAAAATATTATTGAAATATTTGTTAGACTTATTTGTTAGACATTATTATATAAATTTATTATATAAAGCTAGAAACACGAAATGGAGGGGAAAAAATGTAAATGGAAGACCCGCGTACTCTAACGACCAATGACAACGATATGAGGTTGATTGCGCTTCGTGCTTGCTTAGGGCTTGGTTTGTTGGATGTGTAGAGCTTGAGAATTGTTTCACCTTTTACATCGTAACCTTTGCGAGATTTTCTCCTAATAATTATGCTCGAAGGAGTATTTTGTTTGTTTGAAACGAATTGTACACTTTTAGGGTTTTAACTTGTTTATTATTAGTTAGATTGTTAACAAAAACACTATAAACTTAACCTAAAATACATAACTACGCGCTTTAATTGCATACTACCACTATTACTGTAGTAATTACATCTATTGAATATGCGCAAAGCGCCGAAATTCCAAATTAAAATATAAAAACAAAACAAAAAATATATAAAGAGGAAAACAAAACATATAATTAACAACTTGAATAAAAGTAATGTAAAAGTAATAAGAGACAGTATAACGTATTGTGCAAACAACAGATTAAATAATAAATAAAAAAATAGATAAACAACACGTAAGTATCGGCACCTTTGCAGCACACAGGTTTATTTATTATATAGTAATATATAATAATTAATCCGGGACGTCCGTTTCGAGGACATGAATGGTCCTCATCATCAACCGGTGACCGAATGATTTTAAAATGAAAATTTATAAAACTAAGCATGCATGTACTGTCCCTACCTTCTAGAAAAAATAGATTCTTTTCAGGTGCCTATATCTACCTCCTTTTATAAATTTGTTCACACGTCATTATCACACATACACACCATACTACGCCACAGTTCTTGCTATCATTAAAGAAATATATCTATAAAGAAACTTATTATAGATCTTTCCATATATAAACAAACTTTTTCCTTATAAATTCGGTAACATAGTTTATTAATAAGCACTGTGTTTCTAGAGGATGTATGTCTTTTACCTTATCAATACATTTACCAAAGAGAAAAAACAATATTGTTGCTAATGCAAGTAAAACAAACCTGAACGAGAAATTTTTGTTGATTTAACAAGCAACCTTCTCTATATGCAGCATTGCTTGCCGTGTTTATGCTGAAGCTATTAATTTACTAGGGGTACGTTCGGAAACCTGCTTCTTTAAACCGTTTTACAGTACTTTATTCTAAAACCTGAAAGTACATTTATACATAATTTGTTCGTTTAGCACTCCCATTAGAATATTCCCGTGTAATTATTTATGTCTCCTCCCTCTTCGTTGGTAACTGCTGGTTGTATAATTCCATTCCAAGTTAAATATGAACAGAATGTCACCAACTTGTAACCAGGTTTAACAAACATCTAGATATACATTACACTAGATATGAATCTTAACATTTCCAACATTCGAAACTTGGCGACAACTTCTTGTTTAAATTCCCTTTTACCAGAAGTTTTTAGACATAATTACAAGCGTTTCCTAGCGTCGCAGTTTCTTCCTCGATATGCTAGAAGCGAAAAAAATCGTTTGAATTATTTCAGCAATTTTCCTTTTTGCAATTCCCAGTTTTCCTTTTATTTTTCACGGGCGCTTAATTTTTTTTCTTTCGAAGAGAAAATGTAAAATCAAAATAGTGAAGAACCGTGGGTGAAGTCGACCGAATTTTATTGAATTCAGGGGCAAAATCGTTCGTATTTAAAATATATAAAATACAGAGCTAAAATATACCATTGTTGAATGTTCAGTAGCTTGCATTTAAAAATATAAAATGGGGAAGTTAAAGTAACTGTAGCGATAAAAACTTTAATAACCGTCTATAAATTTATTTTACAGTCTTAAGTTTAAGATATTCTCCCCTTATTCACTTGCTAACAATGGCCTTGCTATGACGTTGTATCATACGTACTACGTACGTACATGAGAAGTTTTATTAGTCGTTCTTGAAACACTGTATGAATTTGCAAAATTGCATATCAAGATTTATTTACAAGCTGGAATTGCCCGAAGATCTAGGGCATCTTACTCATTTCAGGTTATTATTCGGAGTAATTACAAGAAAACCCCGTTTTTGCGTATTAATCTCTATTCTTCAGTACTATCCAGAAACTTGTTTAGAACATTGTGAACATCTTAGAAACAATAATAATTCATATAGTTAATACAAAATTAACTTTCTTCTTTTGTGTTCATTGCAGTGAGATTGACAACCAAACTATTATCTTTCTGTGCGTCCCCTCGATACGTTTCAGAGTCTCTCCGGTACGATCTGAGCCCTAAATCGTATATATCTTAGCGGAAAGAACCGCCACATCGACGACCTTTAGCTTCTCGAACCGAGCAATCTCTATACACATTTAAGCGTTATCGTGTCGCAATAAACGTTATTTTTTAATATCGAAACAGGACATTGATTTTATCTGGCTAGCTCGTCTCATTTACACCATTTTTTGCGTGGTTCTAGGCGATTTGAAAAGGTCCGCGAGACGCTATCGCGGATTCTACCGTTTTTAAACGGTTCATTCATAAACTCTGCAGGCGTTACGGTCTACTGAATCCATTGTGGCAATTCAATGTGGAATAAAAAAAATATGCCAACTGTGTTATTGCGGCGAAGATAACTGGGGCAATGTTAAATGAGGGTGAAGTCAATCAATAAAACTTTCAAGATTCGCACTGCAACTCACAGTCGTAAATAGTGCCGGACAAAACCTAACGGTAGAACGAATAGGGGTGGCTTAACTTGGTGGCAGTGTCAAGTAGGGCTAAAAGATGCAGACACAGCTAGTGGTTTGTAACGAAAAATACCTCTTCATGTTGTTCTTCAGGTAGAATTAAGAGATCCAAGTTAGGTATTTGTGATTCCTTCCGAAGTGGGGCAGTGATTTCATTCTGAAATGGAACATACGTAATAAACTATATATGTATATATATATGTATGTATAATATGTATTGGTAACACAGTTAACACAGTTCTGTAGAGCGTAGGCACCAACGTCAAAGCTCGGCCAATTTTTCAAACAAAATAATTTGTTTCATTTTTATATGTCATTGTTTATTCCTCTTGAGAATGAAAATAATTTTTCATTTGTATGCATCTTCGATGTATATAGCATTAAATACACCTCCTGCTGTAACTGGAAGCATTGATCGAATAACACAACCTAGTTTGTTCCGTAAGTAATCCAATGTAAGCAAGCAATACTCAAATTAAACACTTGCATATAGCGACGCGTTCTGACTCATATTTCTGCTTCCGTTTATATAATTCTCATGTTATATCGTCGCATCAAAATGTAACCCGGGTTCTGTTTTAATCTGGAAGTATTTGTTTAAGATATGCGAGGTTTAATATGTGATAACCAGCGTCGAATGTCTTACTATAATTTCGGCTGTTTGCGAATTTCAGCTAACCGCAACCGTAAAATTCCACTCCACCACCCCTAAATCTTGGAATTAAATCTCGTTCACGCCGGCATGCAATATCAAATAATTATCCTTGGACAATTCCTAAACTCGCAGTGTTTTAAGACCGCACTGCCTTTTGGCAGTTTTTGTATCGTTTGCTTTTATGTTTTGGAAGAAAGAAGGTTTAATTACGAAATCAAAATAAGTACGTATTCTTCAATTTTAAGTTAATAATAAAGCTATAAGGGTTAATTTCATAATTAGGACACTATTGGTGTGAGCTTTACGCTGAGTTACAGTACTGTACTTAATAATTAATAACATGCAATCCCAAATATCTCCGATGTTGTCTCCCTGGCTCAGTTTTCCAGGTTTTTTCTTAATTTATTTTTGATCACATTTTTATATTTGTTTTTTTTTACATTTATATTATATTTCGGAAAATTTTTGCATGGTTGATAATATATGTGATCATAGAATTTTTGTAATTTTTTGTTTGAAGACTCGCCAGAGTCAAATTGATTAGACCAGTATATTAATGTGTTCGCTTTCTTTCTTTTGAACTAATCGTATGACAGTGAAAGCATAGCTTCGGATTTTGCGAACAATTTCCACTACTGAACGATTCTAGCTTTTCATCAATGGTTACATATTACCTATTGGAGTGTAACATAGTAATGAGTAGAGAGGACAAAGTCGGATGAAATTATTACTTTTTTGCAGAGATTAGACAGACTCGTGTTTTGTCGACTCTCGAGGACGCCAGTAGGCGACACGAATCCATTCTCATGAGGCGAATAGACACGAGTCTATCTAGTCGCTGCAAAAAAGGAATAATTCCAGCTGCCTTTGTCCTCTCTAGTAACGAGTTGAAAAAAAACGCCTGAAATATTGATCGTAGTGGTGCAGGTTTATCTTTTTTGAATCTTCCGTTTCTATTTTCACTGTTATCCAACTGAAGACACCTCAACACTTATCTCATCGGTTCATGGTGCAAAATATAATAAAGCAAGTCGAATCTTTACTTCAGTAGTGATTATTTCACATTTTGCAGTTATTTTCGTTTAGCATATTCTGTGATATCTGCAATTAGTAATAAAATATGTCCATGCGTTCGTGTTGCTGTTGATTTTTTGCGGATGGTATATCTTGCCGGTAACTTTATCTTCGCTTGGATGTCGCTCGTGTAGTCATCTTCATGGATCTTTTGCTTAGCTATAGAATTGTTCAATCTTTCACTAATGATTATTTTGGTATTTTTTTATAAAATAAATTGCCTCCACAGTTTAAAAATTAAAACCAAAAAATTGATGATGTTTCGGAATATTGCTATAATAGTTAATCGGTGTTCCTAATAGTCACAATAACAATAATCTGTGGTATAGGCACAAACCGTTTACTATCAATAAGTTAGAATATAAACATAAACCTTTCACTAATAGCTGTAATAAGCTGGGGTATGAAATGCTGCTAATCTGAAGGTATTGCTATATCAAATAACAATAATCAAACATAAACTGGAAGGCATATATAGTTTCACGCAGGTATCTACCAGCAAGGGTATTATTTACAAGTGAGTCACGTCGGGTTAATAGATAAGTAATCTAAGGTAATTTTCTAGACACATTAAACGTTGGAAATACGTAAGGTAAGGTTCTTTTAACCACAAAAAAAATGTTAGCTCTAAGCGTTAGTTTCTTTTGGCCTATTAAATTTACTTGTACTTTTTTGCAGTTTCCCTTTTTTAAGAGATTGGTCATCGTAACGAGGTCCTTTTTGGTCACGCTAAAAGGTTAAACATCGGTAATTCAGAACGGCGTAGAGAATCGAAGAAAGCCACCTTAATTGAGGCAATTACTTTAGGAGGTGAAATTTGCAGTAATGAAACTCATTTTGATGATAATAGATGGTAGCGTCGTATAGGCATATGATACTGTTTAAAGCGAATATCCGGGGCTTTCCAGATATAATGACTAGTCATTAGCTTTTGCGACACGAAAGATGAGAATTCAATATCGGTTTCGTCGGAATTATACGTATAAGTGATGCCTCCCTCTTGCGCGGACTGTCGGGGCGAATCTAATATATCGTAGGGACGTATTTGCCGTATCTTTCGTCTTAAATACGCGATCCGCTAACGACATTTGGTTTGGTTATCGTTGCGTGACAATAGGTCTTGATTCCTATTCGTGCATACCTCTAAACGATAATTATTCGAAATCTTTTCAATATGCAACGGTTTTCCTGGATAACGCTTTCCTTAAATCGACGTAAACAGTTTTCTTGGAGGCGTGAACACAGTGGGAAACATCTTTGGAAACGAAAATAAATAAGTAATGAGATAACGATAAATAACATCATAAATCATTAAATTCTTGAAATGGGGTGCCCTGTTCTTAAGGAAAAAATATGAAAAGTATTAAATTTCTCAGATACTTCTATGTTATAAAAAATGGCTTAGTAGCGCTACATCTTAGATAATCGCCGTGTATATATGCTTATGTAGGTATATTTCATGCATATTTGAGCTTTTGCAAGTTGCGTAATGTTCTCAAATTAAGCAACTGGTCTCCAAATATAGAAATGTTATTTTCTCGCAGTCGTTTTTATTTATTTCGAAATCACTAAGATTAGTGCTGGCTTCCCTAGTAAAGTAATGAGTAGGCAGGTGGAATTATTCCTTTTTTTCAGCGACTAGAGAGACTCGTGTCTATTCGCCTCATGAGAATGGATTCGTGTTGCCTACTACGTCCCCGAGAATCGACAAAACGCGTGTCTGCCTAGTCTCTGCAAAAAAGGAATAATTTCATCTTCCTTTGCCCTCTCTAATAGTGAATTTTACGCTATACCATGGCTGCGGGATTGATACATTTTTCTCCTTGTTTATCTTGTCCATTGAAGTTGGTTTTTGGACCATTTGTTGTAGGTGCCCTGTTTGGACATTTATTTTTTAAGAAGTTTTATTTTTTAAGAAGTTGATATAATTAAGTTTGTGGAAAATTACATCAATGTTTAGCGTTCTATTAACAGACAATTCTTTTACGTTATGCTGTATATTTCCTGATTTCAACCATGTATAACATGTTGATGAAAGTTTTTGATAGTATGCTTCAATTTAGTAAAAATATATTTTAAAATTAAATAATGCAGCTACGAAGCTTTAAATGGTCAAGCATTTCGATTGTCGTCCATTTGTAATAGAAAAATGTTGTACATTTACGGAGATAAACGAGATATGGGCTCATAACAAACACAAAATATAGCAACTTCGCCAATAATAAGCGATCACCATAGTTAGGGTCGAAAATGAATCAGCCTGTATAAGCTTTAGTATTTTGGAGAATTTGTGGGAATCACTTCGTATATATAACGAAATTTACTTTCTTGATTTATGCATCGAGTAAGTCGGCGGATGTATATCTAGAAAGAAAACTTTCTCCTGTTTGAACGAAAGTAGAAATATGACTGTTTTCCTTTTACAAACGCAATTTTCAACAGAAGATTCCACGGTTTTAGTAGCGACGACCGCAATGTAATTTATTGATTATAGTTTTCCGCTTAGTAGTAGGTGTCCTTCGTCAAAGAATAAACAAGGGATAGCAAAAAATCGCTCGATCTAACGTTAAGAAAACAAGGCAAGACAAAAAATGTATATTTGTATTAAACTTTATATGTAGGGTTGTTTTTTGTTATATTTAAGCCTTTACCCAAGTACTAATGTAAAATAAATAATATTTTCGACTTCAAGAGAAAAAAAGTGTGTAATTACGAAGTACGAGTAGCAACTGGGGAATAAATTTAGAGTCACGAAAATTTGTAAAAGGTCACCTTCCTCTCTAACCTCTTTACTTATCCAGTTTTGTTGGTGGTGAATTTTTTTTTTCGCCAATCTCGTCTCTTGTTCAAGTACTACATGACGTGATTTAATTAGTTCAAAGTTGTTGAACGGATTTCTTATAGATGATTAATTATGCTATAACAATCCCTGCTACGACCGAATCATTATTTTTCATTAAGAGTTTTTTTTTTCGAAGATTAAGATTTATTGTGTTTGCGTTTGGCTACGAGCAAAATACTTTTCTTACGAAGATTTTGAAGGTATACATATATTTTTTGTAGGTGGCCGGGTAATTAAGAAGCGATTTTTTAAACGATAACTTGTTTTTTTCTCTTAGCGTTAACATTAATTTTCAGACTTCTAGTTCTCGAGTATGTTAATTGGATGTAACCTCGTCCTTATAGTCACCTCCAGAATATTTTGTATTTTATCATATTATACGTGGTAGTACTAACGCTTAACGTTTATTTTCATTACAATTTGATTAACTATTTTATTCTTTAAAAACGTTGAAATACGTCACCCATTTATTGAATTGTTTAACATGCAAATAAGGTATTTACGATTTTTGTAATGGCAATACAATAGCTGCTGTTATAGGATTTCGTCAACGGTTTACTCATCAAAGTATTACGAATAAAAATGTATTTGTCGATTTTCGAAATGCTTCCGAACGGGTCGGTGATAGCATAACATATGAACGCGTAACTGGACAATGTTTAGGTAAAGTAGAAACTCACTAAATCTAATAAAAGGTTCTCTAGCGATCAGCTCATGAAAAGTTGTAGATATTCCTCAAGAGTATTCCGCACGCCCCACATTGTGCTCGTCAGGCAAGGCAATATTCTTACGTTTCTAGAGCTTTAGATTTCCCTTCAAAGCCTATAAACTTTACATCGAGGGAGCATTCTTTGTAGGATTAATTAAAAGGAGTATACAAAGTGAATGTCGATTAGAGTTGCATTATTCAGACGTGTTAAAAATGGCGGTATTTTTGGTCTCTTATTAAAGAAAAATGCGATAATTAGAACAAAACGTGTAAGGAATCCTGTTGTGATAGCATGACTTAATTAAAACAAACAAGAATCGGTTAACGGCATTTAAGTTTCTGTAAATAATTTAAACTTCCCACTCACCCTGTATGTAGGCCCATTTAAAGTGACAAATCTCGTCTACTTGTCTATCGAGGCTGTAAGAAAGATACCATAGTAAGTAAGTTTCCTGCAATGAAGATCTGACCTTTCTTTATTAAGTTATAAAATCCCATTTAGAAAATATCTCTTCCAGCTGTCTTTTGTGTCGTTTTCTTCTTTTATTAAAAAAATCCCATATTTTCATTTAATTTCAACTTGTCATACAATGTTGGTAATTTAATATGGTACCAAACGAAATTTGGCATCCCGCATTGTATTCTGGAGGTGAGAGTTGTTATATTGCATTATAAAAGGCGAATTGAGTGAATCTGAGGGGGTTCCTTTACGTCTTAAAAATACAACGGATCGTATTAGAAACCGTAGAACAAGTTTATATATCTTTTATGAAATACTTCCAAGATGTTCACGCCGACAAATGGGAAACTTTGGCCGAACCAAAAAATAGTTTCCGCAAAGCACTGCAGGGATATTTTGTTTCGAAAATGGAAAACTGCATGCGAATTTAGAACGTTTTAAAAAGTTCTCCAACACCGCGGCACGAATCTGGGGCAGAAGGAAACTTGTTTAACAATCTTCGTACATAATGGCTGAGAACCGTTTCAAGTGAATAATGTTTTTTAAAAATTTCACCGCAGTACACAACTTCCATTTCTCACAAATTAATTTTTAACCCTTAAAAGCATTCACCGTACAGAAAAAAAGATGGAAGATGTAAAAGTTTTAATACAACTTTCGCTGTTTCATTTGCTTGTAATACATATTTTCGCCGCATTAAATATCGTACATATAAAAAAGGTGAGTCGTAAAAGCTGTGTGAGTAAATTACAATATGAGGTAAAAGGTTTCCCACATAACAACAAGTTTAATTGACAATTGTGAAGTTACATGTAATTAGAATAACATATAGCGTTCTATTTAAAATAATTGCTGCCATCTCCAACCCAAAATTATAATTTGCCCAGTTAAAATATCTTTATTCGCTAAAGGCTGAAATCAGTTCCGCGTTACATCGTATCAATTCTTAAATTATCAACCTTCACGTAGCTACGTATCACTCAAATGAATTAAATCGACAGTGTAATCATTTCACCCCGAAGTCTAGAATTTCATTTTATTAAACGTGCTTGTAGGTATTCGTACATGCCAAAGCTACGTTCGAATTTAACAATACAAGTGATCTTATTGAGTATACACAACAAGATCTTGTTAAAACAAATTGTTTTGCTATCTAGATCACGTATTTTATTGGAATATATATTTGTCCCATTTGAGCTAATGTGTTTTTAGAGTCCGCGTAAAAAACCAGTTCACGTTCACATTTATAAGGAGTGGGAGTACATACGGGGATCCATTTAGTACTACGTCATTTCTATTTTTTCTTCTACATCCCTATACCTTCCTTCGCATGGAAAAACCTAGCCGATGTATATAGCGAAACTTGCAGATGAACGTTTAGTATCGCTCACGCTAGAGTTTTATTGCAACATTGTCCTTCATGATAATGCATTTAATTAGTTCGTTATAAAAGGCCAAGTGTAAAAAATCTGTTGTACCGTTACACTGTAAGCTAGGGTTATTTACGACGTCATTTAGTTTATCAGTATAACGATGGCTGAAACTGTACGTAGCATTTTTCATTTTGCAAATAGGAAAATAATTGTGCACATAAATAATATTCAATGACAGCGGCTTTTTCCCATTTGTAAAAAGAAAACGTTTAGTTTTGTGTTAGAGTTAAACTTGTACTACGCTCTAGGCTGCTCCATATCTGCTTTTTGGATAATAAATACTTCAGCCGAGTTGAAATATTTTAGAACTATTAACATCTTACCTACAACTTCTAAAATGTTTAAGAAAGTTATTCAACTGAAACTGCGCAAATATCGTTGTTTTGCTTTATATTTGAAAATATGTCATTAAAATTTTCAATATATCTGAATCTGACAATATCTGAAGAAATCTGACAATATCTGAAAAATTGAATTTTCAGATATTGTCTTAACATTATTTTATGTACACCAAGTACAAGTATGGATCTAGGGATTCTTTTTACACACTTCGCGCAAATTTGTCTGTAATTTTATAATAACTAGCCAATTTTCAACGCTCTAGTAGGACTTCTTTCCAATTCTTTCAAATAAATTCTAAATAAAGCAAACTTGTCTAAAACTGTTTCTTTATTGCACAAAAATCGTAATAGTGCTACTAAATATATTATAAAGCACGAAAAAAATATCTCTGTCAAATAATCCTAATTAACCGTTTCATCGGACAAATCAGTTTGTTACCTAAAAAGGTAGTCAGCAAAAAAAAAATACTGCGAATTTGAGCAAAAAGGACACGTGCTTCAGGATATTTGAGTGCCAATTAAGTACCATTAATTTAGAACTCATCTCTATGGTGGCTCTAGGCTTTTCTCAAAATTAGCGTTATTATGCTTTCCTCCGTTTGGCTCTGCCTATAGATCTTGCAGCTTTTCATTTCTTTTTTATCTTTTGTTGTGATACGAGACGTATATTAGTCGCCAGGTTATTTTACTCCTCTTTCATTAATTCTGCCTTCATTATCTCGTTTGGCATTTTCTCCTTGACTAGTTTTCGCGGAGTAAACAAATTATTGACAGATCACTGGTTCTACATAGAATGACGCCTGTATCTTTGCGTAGCGGTAAAATCAAAAAGAAAGAATGTTTACCTTCTAATCTAACAATTTAAGCTGAAGCTTAGGAAGTATACTTCTTGGTTCAATTTGACAGAAGGATTTGTAATTTCGAAGTCACCTCTAACTTACCGGTCATTGGCTTTGAAGCTTAAAACAATTCTGCTATACAGATGAACTGTTTAATAAATAAATCATTGCTAATAATCTGTTCTATGCCATTAATGTCGGTTCCATTAAGTTTAATCTGGTAACTTTAATAATAGACTACATTTGCTAGAATATTAAATTTACAGTTTTGATGAAGGAGGCGGTTGGCGTCAATAGAGCGCTAATAATATCTTAACTTGTAATTTACTTAATGGTAGCAGATGGGAGGAATGTTTCCTGAAAAATTTCATGCATGAAGTATCATTATTCGATAAACTTTAATCTGATTTGGCAATTGTTAATTACGAAAGTCTATCTCTTAGCTATTTTTGTATGGCAGGAAGATCATTTCTTAATTCACCAAAAAGTGGAAAATTCTTTAGATCTTGTAATGATGATCGAACTTGGTATCCTGGTTTACTCACAATGGTCTATGCGGCTTCTTAAATCTTACTACCACGTCATTTCCTGTTCGCCGCGGATTCAGTTGCTTCAAAATTTTGGACCTATTTGGACGTCTTTCCTTAAAAAGCCCTAACTCCAGCACATTGCTTAGCACCATAAATGAAGATAATTTCCACCCCTTTAATATTGAGGAAATGAGGAAATGGTAACAATTTTTATGGCGTAAGGTTAAAACCTTATTAATTGTGTTTCAAGCTCTACTTGAGTTGAGTGAGTGACGAATTTAATGTTCGAATCATGATGTAGTTACTGAAGGAGTTTGCTACTATGACCTTCCTTCTTATATACAGTTACCAATGAAAGTTCTGTATTCCTTGGTCTAACATGATCTTTTGTGTGTTTTTTTTGTGATCATTAAAAAAAAAGAATCTTTGGTTAATTTGGAACAAGAACTTTGCGATAATGCCGAATATGAGTGTTTATTAAAGCTAAAGTAAAGGTTGTAACTGAGATAGTAAAGTAAAGAAATAACCCGTTAAATTCACCTTTTAATATATCTTCTTTTACTTTTTGATTAAACCGGGAAGTGAAACTGTTTAATTAATGTTTCCCTAAGGTAACATTACGCACCGATATAGGGGTGATATTGCATATATTCTTGAATAAATATCGCTAGTATTAGCTTTATGGCATCCTCTGTAACTGGTTCAGAAACAAATAGTGGAAATGGTAAGATAAGATAGCGAGTAGTGACTAAATCATCTCTATTTTATATTTAGTAGATATCGTATAAAATGAAATTGTTCAAATAGGTCAAATGATTCCTTTTGTGTTACTAGTTCTCTGAGTTAGGTTGAACAAGATTGATAACAACTTAATTCCAAACTAATCTATGAGGCAGACCACAAACAAACGTAGATCGTGCTTTGTAGCGTAATCGTATGTGTATATTCTCGTAAACATACCAACACTTAACCGATAGAAACCCAGGATTTTAATTAAACAACTCAAGGATCATGTGTATAAATTAGTCATTTGAATACGAGGTATTCCGTTGCTAGTTTGCTTTAACATTGTTGTGCACCGAGGTAGAAGGGAAGAAAGAGAAACGACTATTAAAAAAAGAAAAAAGTAGAACCAAAGGGGTAAATACATAGTACATATATCTAGCTAGTGCATGTGTAGAATACGGATATAATTTAAATGTTTTAAATTTCCCAGGAATTTTAAAAACATTATCATTGTAGCGCGGCGTTGTAAGTGCTTTTACATTAAATATTCAGGGAGCGTTAGTAATAATGCAATTATTATTATCAACAGAAGTGGAATGGTTTAGCCTTTGTCCTATTTAGAGGATGTGGAGTTGTAGTGAGTTCACTTGTTTCCAAATAAGAGCGCTTCTACATAATTTAGTTGTACGTATATGTTCGTTTTTGTATTTCAAGGTGTATACGCATCGAATGAAGTTACATTCGGTGTTACTTCCTTGTTTGCAGACAGTATGCTGTTATTCTTTTCTGGATTTTGCCTGCATTTATTTGAAAACATAAAGAGCATTTTACAACCCAATACTGGAAACATCTAAGTGTTAAATGAACACTTTTATCTGAACAATATTTGATTAATTCAACCTTGTTGTACATGCGATCAATATTACTTATGTAAGGTAAATTTATGCATGTTTTCTCTTGCTTACCTTACATATATGTTTTTTGAATCATCGGCGTACAATAATGGCCTGTTGCATTTGCGTTAGATTTATAGGTAAATCGTTAGTATACAACAAAAATAATGTAGGGCCCAACATAGAGCCTTGAGGTGCTCCAATATTAATGTTTAAACAATTAGATTATACAAATATATTTCCTGTTCCTTAGATAAGATTTTAGTCCATTGGACGAAACATCTTTAGCGTTATAACGTTCAAGTTTATAAAGGAAGGTTGCCATATTCAAAACTACCAAACACAATAAATAGAGAGCGGTACTATTAAAATTTGAACAAGCAGAGCGTAATAAAAATTTAGTTTCCTGCATGTTTGTAATTTTCTTAATTGCATTTTATCCAATCGGATATATTAATTACTACTTCCCTATTTGTACTCCCGTATTGGATTCTGCATGTAGCGCAACAACTAATGCTTCTCTCTAAACCTTAACGGAATTTATTTGAATTTTGGGGTATTGCAATAAATAGTTGTAGCTAGTAGTTCGCGTTTACAAATTTGCATTGCTTTCACTACGCTCGCTATATTCCCGGATTAAAGTTGTTTGCAATACCGCTTGTTTTCACATTATCATTTGCTTGTTATATTTATGAACATCTACGTGAACAGAGTAACGCTAATTAATGAATCTGTATTACAGGAAATTGATATTCGCATCAATTTTCTTCATTAGAAAATTGTCACAAATATCAACTATCGTTAACACATTATTAATTTTCTGATAATCTTATTTTTAATATATACACTGGCTGAAAATAAAAATTCACCACCCCTAAATTATTGGATTTGTGTATTTCTGGACGATGGTTTATCATTTTGCATTGGTTTTGTTTGTTTTCCAACATTTGCGAGAGCCAGATGCTCCACGCATATTTTTACAAAAATACCTGCTACAATCAGATAGTCGCGCAAAAATGAGTGAAAAGCCGGGAATTGTAAGTGCGCCTTACAAACAATTAATTCTTATCATTATCATAATATCATCAACTTACATGTTTATAAGTATTGCAAGTATTTTTCATATCAATAAAGATTCTGTTGCAAGAATTTTTTGGCGGTGCACTTTTAAGTGCGGCCAGTGTATTTTATCAAGTTTTATGATCTTTAGGTTTGGAAAGTTCCTCGTGTAATATAATGGAATCAATTAGATGATTTGTGGCGTCTTTATGACCATCTACAGAAGGCACCAAGCCCTTCCTTGTTTTTAGGCTAAACGATTCTATAATTGAATTATCTTCTGCTTTTAATTTATTTCCAAGAACAGTTCAACTTATAATTAGAGACGACAAAGGCGAATGAAGTTATTATTATTTTGGGGAGACTAAACAGATTCGTGTTTTGTCGACTCTCGGGGACACCATTCGCTACAAAAAAGGAATAATTCCACCATTGGCGCTAATTATCTATGAATTCTTTTCATCTTCACTAGCATACCTTCTTAAGAATAACTGTGATGGTGAAACGCGTACACGAAGAGGACATTTAGCAACAAAACCTATTCCAATAGAGACGCTTAAGGTTTAACCTGTGTTATAATAATTTAAATACGGGTTCAATGATAAGTTACTTTACGGAAACCTAAATTATTACTTACATATTTAAATGAAAGAAAAATCCTTATCATTGTATAAGTTATAATAGCTTTAAGAAGCCTAAGTAAGTATTGTATCTGTGTTAACTAAGGGCAAACTGCTAACATTGTAACATTCGTTAAAGCAATTGCAAAAGTAACATAAAACCGGTAATTTTCCATTAGAATGTACCCTTTATAGAAAGAAGGAACATAGGCCTTGTACTGAAACATCTCGAGTTACACCACGTTATAGAAATATTAGCTACCTATGTACATAGACACATAGGAAACTACTAAGCATGTACGTTTAATTACCTTAACAAACCAAGACTTCCAACTTTATGAAATGGATATCTTAGTTGTTTTTAGGGCTTCGACCTAATTGTATCGAGAGGAATATGCCACACGTTATCCTCAGTAGTTCGGGTACTAATAAGGTTCTATTGTATCAGCTTATATAGCTAGATCCTAATTGCTAAAAGTTTACGACTATATAAGGTATTCGTGAGGTATGGTCGATTTCCGATTTTGTTCTGTTTCTCTATTTTTGGATTCTGGTAATGAGACGTTAATTCGATGTTTTTCTCCTTCAAACAATTAACTGTTTGACGTGCTGGCATTACGATGAGAAAGGACGATATAACGTTGTCGATTGTTTCTCCCGATTTCATCATCATACAACAATTCTATCTTCCTGGGAAACAAATTGTTGTATATTTACTATTCGGTATTGCCTTTTCTTCGATCTCCCAAAATAGCGCTTCCGAAATGTTCAGTAAAACGAAGGAAACAAGCAGTCATTTTCAAGGAAGTGATTCATCCGGGAACACTCAAATAGCTGGTTGGTGCTTAGTTTTCGCTTTTGAAGCTCTTTTCTGCATGTGCCGCATGCAAAATCGAAAGTACTGCAGTCTTCGATATGCCTAAGAATGTTACTCTCTCACGGTAAGTCAATCATGTTGAAATATCAATGTTTTTTGGAACAACAGCTCATTTTGATCGACTTTCGCGACGAAAATCTGCAAACCGTTTGTATACAGTCTTTTCTAATGGTGCTTCATTTCTGAAAATTAAACGAAGCGATTGTAGTCATTGTTGTTGTATTAGCTCTTTATCTTAGAAAATTAACCTTCATACGAAATTTTAATTTCTTCGCAACTAACGCTGTTTTTAATGTAAATCTAGTCTTAATTTGTAAGAAATTAAAACACTACTCTCATTTGAAGTGCATTCATTCAGTTTGTTGAAGTTTTTGAATCTCTTATGTTAGTGTAACAATTTTCTGTTACAGCATCATGGTTTGCTTTTATTATCTTCGTTCAAGAGATTCTAATTTTTCAAAAATCAGACAAAGGTCTCCTCTCTTCATTAGTGTTTAAATTGAGAAATGTTGGTGTCCACTTAACGGAATTTGTTAGCTTAACTTAGGTGAAAGACACTTACGATGTGAATTATGAGAAGAAGCATTCCTTGTAATACACATTTATTTGATGTACTTGTTCGATGACATTTAATTATGTTGCGAAGCCTTGAAGAACTTGGTTGCGTAACACCTTATTTAATATGAAAATTAATTAACTAGTTTTGGTGAACATTTTGATGCTAACATTAATTGCATTCACTAGCAGACGTTAATGTTAATAAGAATATCATCTATAAATGTTAATTACATTACGATTGACAGTCCAATTAAGATCTGAAAATCTAAATATTAAATTTATAGTTATAATTGTCTAACAATTAGCGTTAGGCGGCGTCGTGTTAAGTGTTATCTTAATAAAGGGATTGTTATTGGAGTGAATATAGTTTACCGTCATCCAAATATCAATATATCATGTTTGCCCAAACTACAAGATGTAAATTCTCATGAATATTCAAGGACCATATAATCATCAGCGATATCCAAGTTAACTTTCAGCCTGAACAAGGGTCTCTGCATTACTCCCGGTAATAAAAATTATATCTACTCAAGGTAATTATTAAAGTCATTAACATTAATTTACTGGGATTTCATTTAATTAAAGCTAGCAATATCGAATTATTATTATTTTTTAAAATATTTTCTCAGTGTTTTCCTTAAATAAAAAGAAAAATCAATGAAAATAGCCTTGAACATAAATAATTTTAAAGATTTATACAACAAAAAATCTTCGAGTTATTAGTAGTACTGCAATACAGAATAAAAACAAAATTTGTTGTTAAAAGAAACTAATTTGTTGAAAGCTGTATGGAAAATTATTAATGTATTGCTAGATAATATTAAGCAGGTTATGGCCGAACAATATTGCAGCGGAAAGTTTCAATGACTTTTTATTGAATCTCAAATTTCATTTGGTGTACACGTTAAAATTCAAAAAAGGAAAAAAAATAGTTCTACCTGTTAAGGACTTAAAATTTTATTTTATTTTAATTTAAATTATTCCAAATTCTTAAAAAAGAAAAACAGCTATATCGATGTGTTTTGTTTACTATTGTCATGGTATCAAAACAATACTACTAGTAGGAACTATATCCAACCGCAGAGCTCGCGCTTAACTATGAACATCTGCTTCCCTTTAATAATTAGAGATATGCAACACCATGTATATTTCGAAGGCGTTCTAGCACAATAAATAGAAGCAAGTAATATAATCTCGGATAATTAAATTTAGGCAATTGAGGGCAAAATATTAAGTGTTCGGAGATCTTTTGGATATAGACATATGAAGGATACGTTATAATGTCTATGTTATGTAATAAGAAAATGGCCTGCCACTGTTTAGAGAGTAAACGAAATTCAATAATCTCAGAAGGTTAGAACTTGGGTTGATGTGATGACTATTGCACGTGAGCTTTAAGTACAATACCCGTTGTGTAACTTATATATATTGTACATTAAAAGTCACAATTTGATCTTTGCATTTATTGCTTTTAATTTCTAGCCGGCGCGGCGATGCGTTTTCGTATTTCCACACATTGGAACCAATAGAATATTTAATACAACAAAAGCTGATTGGCGGGACGCTTTCCGCGTTACAGGAAATTTTCCCGAATAGCAAGGACTATAATTTGAACAGGATAAAGGACAAAGCAGCGTAAATGGGCCACAAATAAACAATTTTATTTATCTATTTGTAAAAGTAATATGTTGTTTATGTCTATTTTATGATAAATTGAATGTTTCATTTGTTTTGCTTTCTATAAATTCATCTAAATCGTATTCAGCATCGTTTAAACTTCGACGTGTACGCATTCAATGTAAAAATACGTTTAATTTCTTATAAAGTTTGAAAAAATATAAAATTCGTCAATGCTTCAATTAAAAATATCTTTAATGGCCATTCGTTCTTTGTTTTGCTTTGTTCGATGAAGCTATTGTTAATGCACGTATCGGATCGAGCGCTGGTATCCGCTAGTAACGGACACATATCTAAACTTCGTCGGAAGTCGAATGCACAAATTGCTACGACTGTCTCCCGTTGCTCTTTCGCTTGTGAGTCACGCAGCGCTTAGACCCGCACTATCGTTGGTTTCTGATTTTTCCGCTTATACATTGACATGGTGATAGCAGCTAGAAGCAAGATACTAGAGGTGATATAGCAAAGAGCGTGAGCGTCTGGGTTGTACAGCTTTTTTTTTTACAGCGGTAGTGATCGACTATTTGCTGCTGTCGCCCCATGCTCCGGTAGAATTTGGTGGTGGGCCTATACATTGAACATTTGAATTCGTACACAAAGAAGGAACCGAATTATAAAATCCATATATGCTATTTATGCATTTGAATTTTGATATATACGAAAGAGTAGCATATTTATTTCATTTTTGTTAAGGGAATTGTTTATTTAACAAATGTCTTGTATATCAACGTACTGTGTTTAATTGTAAGAGCAACTGATCAAGCGAGTGAACACATAAGAATTACGTATAAGCAATTGCTCCTTTCGCCTCGCAAGACAGATACACCGAAGCAGATGACTGGCGGCATTGTTCTTCAAACTAGGAGAACGTAACACTATGTGCTTCCCGATATTTGATGACAATGTTGTCAATTTTATCTTTTTTTTTATTTCTCAGAAAACTTTAAATTGACCTTTCCTGGTAAAAGATAATCATATGTACATACATACATACATATTTCTAACATGTACACAAACTCTTCAGAGGAAGTATGTTTACGTGAAAACAATTGTTTGTGCATTAAAAGGACACGGTGGGAATCGCCCCAAAAGATTATATATGTAGAAATAGAACATTCATAAAGCATTTATATCAAGAATATTCCGAAGAGCATGGATTTGAAACATTTCTTGGCTCAACTTGCTACACAAATTGTGGCATATATATGTTCGTCAAGGTGCTTAAGTGGATACCAAGAAGCTTTACTTCATTTTAAAGTTCTATACAAAGATCGTTGCAACTCACAATTGATATTAGCGTTGCTTATTGATCTCTATATAGTATAAAAGAGAACTGCTGTGGTTTTTAGTAGGATTCACATGCGATCCGTTGGATAAGAACCACAAGTAGAGTCTTTCATGTTGTTCTTCTCTATAATTTCAGCATCTGTCGATACACCCAACACCCAAAGTAACCAGTAAACAGCAAGTTGAATAACTTTCTCCACTTTTCATTTGATCAATAAGTGCCAAAACTGATACACGACCGAAATGGTGAATTCGGAAAAATTCTGACCTGAAAAGAAAGGTTTTAAAGGATAGCATAAGTAAAACATGATTTGTTTGCTTAAGAGGGAAGATATTTGGCCGAGACCATTGGATCTCTTGTTTTTAAGATCATAAAAAAATTTTTTTCCTCGGAATATTCAAGAAGTACAGGAGATATCTTGTGATCACCAGAAGTCTTAACAAAGTGAGCATTGAAAGTTACAGCATTTGTGTAAATATCATCGATTATGTTGCAATTTTTCCCGTATATTAATATCCTGTGAAATACTAGTTCTGTTGGTTAAATAATTAATAACACGCCAGGTTTATTTATTCTTTTTATCGGAATATAGAACACAGATCATCGCAATTTTGCTTTTGTGCAGATAAAACAGAGTATTTATAAACATTATTTTTTGCATTATTTTTTTCTAATATGGCGTCTTAAAGGAAAGCATACTTCAAAACAATACAATATCATATTAAATTTCTCAATCTTCATTTCTCATTTAAGCACTTATGCATTCGAAGAAACCAGTTGTCGAGACATTTATTCCAATCTGAAATGGCTATCTCAGAAATATCCCTTTTAAATACTTCAACGGCCTCTTCCGATGTCGAAAACGGCTCACCACGCAATTTGTTTTTGACAAAAGGGAACAGGAAGAAGTCATTAGGTGATAACTTAGGCAAATACGGACAATGAGTCATTAGTTCAATGTAAATAATCGACTGTTCGATGTGCTGTGTGAGAGCTGGCGTTTTCGTGGTGAAGGGTGATGCGTCGATGTCTGCTGTTTTTTTTTTTTCTGATTTCATCGAACACTTGAGACAAACAAATTATCAGTATTTACTGTTTCGATCCTCAACAACAACGGGCCTAGTTTTACGGAAGAAAAAAACAATCATTTTTTTTATTGAAGCGCTTCGTGAACGAAGGGCGTTTGTTAGTTTTGATTCACTTCACGCTGGTTCGCATATAATATATCCAGGTTTCTTCACCTGCTTCGTTTGTATTTGACTCTTACCAATGGCTCTATTTCTCGATATGTAACACGTCGATCCGCTTCAATTATTTTTCGCACAAAATTGATGTTTACCGGAACAACAGCAGTTGACAGTCGACCTTCACGAAATTCGTGACACTAGTACATCCACTCTTAAATTCTGGAAGTCAGTCATAAATTGTGGCTTTGGATGGTGCTTCATGGCCAAAGGCAGAATGAAGTCCATCGATGCATTGTATTGTAGGGCACTTTTAAATTATCGTAAATAATCATCGCACGAAAATGTTCACGAGATATGTACATTTTTTTTAAACACTATTCATTCCAAACTACGCGGCCGGCATGTCAATCAAATTGAAACATGCGGCAAATATCATCAAGTGGTTAATTCTGGAAATTTTTGAGGTTCCCCTCGTATAAGTAATTTAAGACATTATTGAGTTCGTTGTGGAAATACTCATGTAAGGAGAGATCTATAAATAGGACACTAATACGAACTTTTATATCAAACAAACGAAGGCAACTTTTCTTGCAAAATGACTTCTGATGCTTATTTTTCAAATTCCTAACATTTGGCAACATTAAAAGACGTTCATCACAATTGCCTTCACGATACAACTTTACAGGTTTTATGGTTTATGATGTGGTTTCAAAAGACGATTAATGCATACCAACTGGCCATAAATCAGTTTTTTAACGCTTTCCAGATTGCTCATTTAAGGTGGTCTTCTTGGCTAATGCATAAACACGTAAATGAGCTTTTTTCGGCGGTCCAAACCGGTCCGTTTTTTCTTTTTACATTTATATTTCAGTCTTTTTAGTAGATTTGCATATTCGAATTCATAAGTTGATGCATATCAATAGTCTCTTTAGTTTTTTGTAGAAAGTATATAAATTTCCTCGCGAAAAATAGATATTATAATAATGCGCAGATTATCAAATAATTCCGTTTTCTCACGGAGAATTTGTGCTTCACCGGTTAGTAGATAGGTTACAATTTGAATACGACCACTTCTTCAAGAGGACGACCCTATCCTCTTGCATTTTAGTTAATTGTTTAATAGAGATGTTAATCTAAGTTCATATTAGATCCATTTCTTCACGAAATATAATCGTTGTAATGATATGATGAGTATCACTAAAGCACGCAGTACACTGTATCACCATGCGTCATATAATGAATTCATCGGTGATGCATTTAAGAAATAAAAAAAATGGAACGTCTAAGACCGATGGGCTTGCCACATAATTTGTTAAAAAAGGTATCAGATTCTTTAGTAGCTCCAACTATTTTTTTTTATTTAATTGTAAATATCTTTTAGTTTGGATAATGAACGCATGGATATAAATTATATACACGGTGTATAGATGTAGGTATCCAATTTAAGCTCGTAAATAAAATTAATTTTAGCGTAGAAATGAATTTTAATTGGGATCTTTTCTTTTGTACAGAAAGCCTTTTATTGTTAAATTAATCATAGATTTGTCTCATAAAAAGTAAATTATGTAGTATTGAAACATCTTGAATTGAATTTAAAATCTTTCCTCGATTCGTTCGAGCTTGACTGCTACAAATAACAGGGACGCGATTCCTAATAAATATGTACAGTTGTCAAAAGCAGCTGTTATATACATGTCGTGTTGTAATATCACCGATTTCTTGGATGAATAAAACATCTTTTTAGGTTGTTCTCCGAGGTTATTTATCGATCATCGGGGTAGATGTACATAAAAAATGTCAAATGTAGAGTTGGTATAAAAATATTTTTAGAAAAAAATACTTCATCTTGTAATATCATAATTAGACGGTCATCTTAAGTATTTATCAACTAGTTTCACGTGTACTGTATATATCGATTTTTTTATGAACTATTGTCAACTATTGTGTAATAAAATAATAGATGTTCGTTCTTGGGGGTTTGCCCTTATAAATAATTCCAAAATTCCAATGCTTCTTCTTGATCCTAAATATTTGAACAAAAAGTAAGAGTCTTAAAGAGTACGCCGTAGAGATATTTTGAGTGGGGTTAATTAAAGTTTTACAACTTTTTGAATATTAGGCCAGCTTCGTTTTAATATTTAAGCAGGGAAGATATAAAATATTAAGCATTTTAGGCGTCATTCTTCCGTATTCATTTAAATTTATATCCCATAAGTATCAATCAATATTTTACGCTCACGTTTGTAATTTTTTTTACGTGGTAGAAGCGGAATTACTTTTCGGTAAGATAATCTAAATATAAATGCGTTACTGTGCTACTTCTTCGATAAACTACAAAATACTTCCGGTAGATGATTTTATATAATTTAACGTTTTTCCAACATATATATGCTTCCTAGCAATAAATTTTAAACCCATATTTTACGATTCATTTGGTACACCGGCAATAAAAGTTTATTCTTTGTCAAAACTTCACGTCACGGTAGTTTTCAACTTTATAGTAAAAGCAATATACCTTCCCTTCGAAATTCTACAATATTGGAATCGAATCCAGATGCAAGGGCTAATGAATTTCTTATTATGTTTCATTGTAATTCTTTTAATTAAAAGTACCCAATGTGTATTGTACAGAGTTAACAGGATTACGTTTGTTCGAGTTTTATGTTGCTTTTTTAGATGAATGCAATGTAAGAATTGCAGAGAAAGTTTAAATGTTGGAGCTTATCGTCATAATGCTAATCGTCTAATTGGACGATTCCACTCTTCTACTATTTCCTACAATTCTTTGTTCAACGTTTTTCTTGGCCTTCTAACAAACAATATAATAACCAATTTAGTAAATAATCGATACAAATTAAAGCAAAAATGCGAAAATAAAACAATGAAGAACACAGAAGAACGAAAGAAAATGTGAATATTGTTAACTTAATATTTTGAAGCAAGTGTCTCAAATAATACTTTTATTCGAAATCCGAGCTTCTTAATTTCAATCTTATGACCAGAATTTCAATTAGAACGCGAGACAAGCTGTAGATATGAATTAACCTCCCACGTCTTAAGAAATTATTAAAAACGCAACAAATTTGTTTAAAAACATATCTACATTTTATTTGCTATTAAATGGACGCTGATGCTTATGTAAATATTGAGAGGAGATGAAAAATGAGTCACCAGGATGTTGTAAAAGCATCAACATGTGAGCTATATGAACATCCAGTAATAAAAATATGACTGTTATACTGTATAGAAGCTCGCCTTATATAGAATAACTTTAGGTACGATATTCTCTACCCCAATGTGAAGTAATACCATAAAAAGGTGGCGACAGTTCTTTTGTTGTACACCGGTGTTTTCCCGACGCAAAAAAAAGTAAAGAAAAGGAAGCCGAAAATACTTAAATAAATATTGACAGCGTAATACCTTTTCATCAACTTTTCCCTTCTCTAAACTTGATGCTAGCGTTGGAGCTGTGGATGTTTTTTTTTTTCCTTCTAAACGGCACCTACAGATTTTAATAATAAACATATCGCACCCTATACGAAAACACATGTTACAAGGAAGTCGGTTTTATCTCCTTCTGATAAAAGGGCTGCTTCCTTCATAAATAATCTCCCCTCACATCAATATCTCAATATCATTCCAACTGATTTGTTGCTGGTGGTATAATGCAATAAATAGCGCACGTAACTACTGATCCGTGGAGTTGTAACAAAAAATATCTGCTATTAATCAGATAGTTTATAGGTTTCATTGATTTGTATCTAACCGAAACGGCATATCTAAACACAATGTTATGAGATTTTTTCAATTTAAAAGTATATATATTTTTTAATCCCGGTTAGCAACATAACGTGTTGATTATGGCAACGTGTATTGGTTCAATTGAGTTATTATTAGTGTTTATATGACGAATTGTGAGATTATACGATTATACGATTTGCTATTGAATATTGTACACGCTTCATTGCTTGTATAATAAACTATATTCTTCATCCGGCACCTCCACCATTTTGTCAAATAATACATTCTACAGTATGTCTTAGGAATTTTATACAAAAATTGGAGAAAAAGTTTATCTTACATTTTCTAAAAAAAATTTTTTTGATGAAAAGCTCGACTTGGATGAAATATAGGGACAATCAAATTTGCCGGATGTTTCGTTCTAAATTTGCTTTTAACACTTCTAGTACTCTTGAATTTATTTATTATATATGTGAACGGGATCTTGTGATGTAATAATACTTTACGTACACTAAAGCTTGTAAGTATTTTACTCTTATTCCAAATCATCATTTTGATTTTCCCTGCATTCTAGCCAATGTTTTAGAAATTTTGTGCTTGATTATGAATCTACATGTCATGCAGAGCTTTTCGTCAGGAATGTTTTTTTATGAAATGTAAGATAAACTTTTTCTCCATTTGTATAAAACTTTTTGGGACACTCTGTATACGAATATTACTAAGACATAAACGAGCATAATATTTACGCATTCTATGGTTCCACCTGATTTTTTCAAATTTAAAATATCTCTGATGTACCTGATACTCTGGTGAAATTACCAGTACTAATAGATAGTGATACCGCTGCTTCGTTGGCACGTTGAAAATGTACTACGTATCATATAATGGTTATTTCCGCGTTATGCAACGCGTTAATTTTATTTATTTATTCATTTATTCATATCTAGGCGATAATATTCTCATTTTAGATCGAAATCGCTACACGTTTTAAAAATTCAATTGAAACTATATTAGATATAAAGGTTGAAAGTTAATTAATTAGAAACACAGAGTTGCAACACTGTTCGAGTTCACATAATATTGTGACCCAGATATACAATACATTTAGGGGAATCCTTTATATCTTTAGATCTCTTCTGCTGGTATAAGCCCTGCACGTCCGCATTCTGTACATATCAAGCTTACCACGTTCGTAGATGGAATGTTCGATTGTAGAAAGCCACGGAAGAACGGAATAAAATGAAAAAAAAAATGCAACTATTTTTATAATTTTAGCAATTGAGCTCTGTGGTATTATTTTGCACGTGATAGAAATTCAATAATATGCTTTGCAGGGCTTATTTGCCGTATTCAACTTCAGTTTTACCCATTATTTATTTAGTTTATTATAGCGAGCTTTAAATTTTTTCGGAACTCTCGTAAAGAAAATACGTAGTCTTTGAGTGACGAATCCGTGATGTTCTCGGCTCCTGAGAAAGGTTTGAGCATTTGATTTGAGAAGTATTTCAATAAAGTTTTATTTGCTTTATTTAATTTATGTATTTGTTATACAGTTGCATATAGCCCGACTCCTCTCGACAGGTCATATGAATAGGCTTGCAATAGGCTTTATAATCTAATATTAAATTTTATTTTGCCTATTTCTGCATAATTAAAAAAAACCGGAGGTTATACCGGAGGTAGATCTAAATTTCGATAAAAATCCCTAAATTTATTATTTGTACTATTTATAAAGAACGAAAGTGTTACTTTTTGTAGGTATTTGCTGCTGTAGATTTAGGGAAAATATAAAGGAAATTGTGATAATGCAGTATTACTTTTATGTTCCTATCATCCAAACTTCATGTGATACGATAACGATTATGTAAACAAATTAGGTTTAACGATTTCAATATGGTACAACAGCGCGATCTGAAAAAATAAAAATGAGGACATTTGACACCAAAATCGGCGATAACACTCTACTAACGAGATCAGTGCTTAATTGTATCGCGTTATTCCGTGATTCACATGTTTTTTTGACAATCCGTTGGTATAAATCAAAACGGAAGCGCGGCCATTTTGAAAACCACTATACGGACGTCAGCCGAGGCCTATATGTTACGTTTCGAAAATTATGTGACTGCTAGATTGAAACCGGACAACGATTTTCTGAAAATTATTGCCAACAGTAAACGGAAAACGCTAAAAAATCGACCACGCATACCTCTTGCTGTTTACCGATACACCTTCACCGATCTTGGATGGATATTTACACGCTTGCTTTGATCAAAAGAACCTCTTACTGGGTCGGAGGCAATTTCATCGACATAAATTAGTTTCTAACTAACATTATTTCGCGGGACTTAATAAATAACTCGCATCTGGAGCGTTGATAATGATAACATAAAACAATATTTAATTACATCTGATAGTTAAGTTAATTTGTGAAAAATTCTAATTACATTTGATCTCTATTAGCATGTCATAAATTTTAAGATATGTTTACTGCAGATTACCAGACATGTATTAATGAAATCTATTTTCGTAGCGGACACAGAATGGAGAATAGCTTTATTGTATGTGTTACATTTTGCAAAATCACTTCTTGATTTATGTCAGCAAATTGCTCGCTGCGTTCATAATACAGACAAAATTTAGTAACTTTGCCAAATTTAAACTTACCTTCTATCTCCAGTAATAAGTGAGATCCCCATGGTCGTCGAAAATGAATCAGATTGTACAAGCTTAAACCTTGTTTTAGCCTCGGGAGTGAAAATGGTGTGCAAAGTGTTCCATGGGTTTGTTACCACCATAATTATTCCTCTACATGCGACTGGGTGATGTACCTAATGTACGTTAATTAGTGAAAATCTCAAATGTCTCGAAACTATTAAAGACCCAGGGGTGATTCTCAATAACAAACTTACTACCACTGTTCACATAAACGGAACAATTGCTAGCGTATACCTGATATATAGCTTCATTTATAATCATTAATTTGTAAAGTATTCGTATAAAAGAACTATTCTAAAGTTAACGGATTGTTTTCCATCATTAAAGTCTTCTAAAGAAACATCATGTTAAAGTAAGGTATTCAACGCATCCCCCTCAAATAAGAACTTAGGACGCTGTTGTTATCCATTATAAACGTAATAATTTCATAATTTCCAACCCCTGTAGCCAAACATAATATCTCTTTACCCTCAGTGCTACTCTTTAATTAATGTTACATCAATTTAACATTAAGGATGGACCAATTCTCGAGGCAGGTATCATAATATTAGCATCATTATTCATAATACTGCTAGACAAAGACTTATTGTAATGGTGTATTATTAAAATATGAATGTCAGAGTTACGTCCATCGCGGTTAAGTTTGATCGATACAATTTCGGATTCTGTTTTGCAAATAGCCGTCAGAAATAGCACGAAACGGAATTGCGTCAACGGCGTCTCGAATTCATTTCTAAATTATAGGAAATTAATATTTTTTATTTTCCGTATAGGTATTCAATATCTTGAAAGTTATTTGGTGTCAAGTTCTACGTTAATTTTTCGACTACTACTCGCATATTCAATACGAGGCAATAGAGAGCTCAGATGCAAAAAGTATTTAACGATATTTAGTATTAAGTTAAAAACAGTATTTACGGAGGTATCCCTGTATTCGTGTTGCACGTAAGAGGAAGTGTACCAAAGTCTATAACCACTTCAGTCTAATTAACTAAATATAAATCTAAAGTTACCTTCACAAATCGGCTCTCGATTGTCTAATCCTCCGCTATATTAAACTAATACACATTCTAGTGTTTAAACGAAATAATACCAAATAAATAGAAGAATAGTAAGCGAGGCATGCTGCAAATAAAACTGCTGATGATGCATCATTATATGATCACTAGCGATTAACAAATGAAATAGCAAGGTTTGAAAACAGGTTTCACGTCCTGAAGAATTTCAGGACAACTTTCACAAATATCAGTCATTGGATGAAATGAACCCCCACAAAGATCAGAAATGGAAGCCATGGATGTCTTTGTACTTTATAAATATGCCAAAATCTGACTATATATGTGCTTAGAATGTTTACAAAGGCAAGCAACTCGGTTCATTTTTCAAAATTTTTTTAGTAGAGATAAGTCGTTACTTGTTAATGAAGTATCGAGTACATCTATTAAACTTCTGCTTACTTGTTTTTGATTTAACAAGCGACATTCTAATTTAACCTATCTTAGGTTATTTACTACCTTAATAACCCAAAACGAAACATATGGGTTTCTGCAATCCACACATTACTTCTTCCACCTTTCAAAACATCAAATAAATTGCATGTATTTCAGAATAAATTCAGGATTTAGGGAAAGAAAGATCAACGCATTCATATATCGTTCAGTACATTTCCCATGTTATAAAATATGCATACGTACAAGAATAAATAGTTTGAGAAAGCCTGATATTTCACATAAGTTCCTACCGTGACAAAGTAAAATGTTTCGGATTAAAGATAACGTGTTTGTTATGTATTCGCGTTCATCCTCAACGAAATGCATGTTATTCTTCCGCAAATTTCCGAGATTTGTTTAGAAAAATTCGAACATAACTGCGGTTGCAGTTTATGGACCGTGTTAACGTGACATACCTAATCCCGCATATAGTCGGGAATATATTTTAAAATTAGTATTCAAGTTGAGTTTACTTTGTAGCATAAATCTCGCGAAATTTTAAAAACACCCTTACGCCATTGTGAATAGGGGATTTACAGAATTTGTAGTGTATTAGGTTTATTTCGAGAGAACTAGAGACAACAGGAAAATTAAGAATGGTAATATATACAGTGTCCGCGAAAAAGTCTGCAGCAAAGCGGCAAGAGCTTCTTTAAGTTTTCTATGCAAAATGTTCTAATTTGGGAACATAGACTTAAATAAAAAATAAATTAATCTTTCTTTTTTTTTACGACGAATTCTAGATTTTCAATGGAAACTGATGAAGAAAATACACTGAAAAAAATGTTTATTTTCAATAAAATGTAAGAAAAGAAAAGTTGAAATTCTTTAACCATACTCTGGATTTTGGACCTCTAGGTAGATACAAACAACTTTTTCTTGTAACATTTGTTCATATTTGATTAAACGATTTTTGAACATTCGGAGCTTTTAAATGACGTATTGATGCGAATATCATGATACATATAGTTTGGAGCATTTTTTAGTTTCTAATGGTGCAACAGACAAACTATAAATACAGTTATTTTAAAATAAAAGAAATAAAAAAGCTCCGTCTTTTCCACGGACACTATATTTATTTATGTATATATAAGGTGTTCTTAAATATTTTTATTTTAGAGGATCAAGGTCGACTATGATATAAGAACTTATGGGAAAAAGAGATCCTGTTTCAAATGTTTTCCATTTTTATTTTATCTTCTATAGCAATGATTCTAACCATTTTCTCAGGCCTCTCTGTATTCTTCTCAAATCTCTTTGTAAGTAAGATATACTACCTACTTATGAATCTACTGGTTTAAGCTTTAGAGTATTATCTTATTCATATTTCAAAGATATTTGTAATATATTCCGTGAATATACCATTGAAGGCTATTTTTTGTGTTCGTGGTAACATCAAACGAAGAAAATGGGAAAAGAATAGCTGGCATTAAACGTAGGAGACACTCAACAGATCTTTGACAACTACCTTGGAGCGAAGAATTCCTCGATTCTTCTTGGTCTTTAAAAACGAAGCTACTCATTTGTTCATTTTCAATCAATTATCACCTATGAAGCGTTGTCCCGGTGCACCACCTGTAAAACTAGAATGACCGGCCGGATGATGTTGAGGACTATATCCAGGATTTCTTGATCGATGAGGAGCTTACAACGTTAAGTTGATCTGAATATGCCAAGCTTAAATGATTTTCCCAGCCAGTATTTGCGGCAATCACGTTTTCGTTAGAGTAATGGAAATCCATCGAAATCGACATTCTCTATGAAGCTCTGAGTCAAGCTCTGAGCTGATAAGATATACTTAATTAATGAAATAGTGACACCTTAGATCATATCTTAATACCATTCAAGCCATTTATTATTTGAGACACCTAAAATCAAACCTATAAACGAGCTTAAAGTTTGTAGACTTACCTGGAGCAGTAGGAAGCATGTCTTAGAATATGGATGATGTTAAAAGATACGCTTGATTAATTAGATTAACAATAGTTCAAATCATCCAACAGGTGAACGTCTGTATCATCGAATTTACGAAACACAAAGCAGTTTAAGTTAAGTTATTTAAAGTAATAACTTTCAAATGAAAAATATAAACATTCCCGTGAGGATTGTTTAAAATGAATATCCTGTGGCGAGTTAGAATTCCTTAGCATTTCTAGTTTTACATACAGACCATGCTAGTTTTACAGTGCATAGGTCGTATGTATATATATAACTGTCGGCTTCAACCGCAACTTTGAACTACAAGGGTGTTGCTCTGTTAATTAAGCTCTCTTTGTTGGATACGTAAAGAGAACACCGTACATGAAGACGCATAACGTCCAAGCAATGACACTGCTTGCAGAACACCAAATCATATACGAGGATGGGTTGAAAAGTGCTAAAACGCTATTATTTGAAGCCATCCGCTGCTAGTTTTTCTACCATCGCGCACTCTCTCATTTTATTGTTTATCTATTTCGTTTTTCCGGTACTTATTAGTTCTTAACGTAATTTTATTTTTAGAATAAAGATTTTATAAGAATATGATAAAGATCATGTTTGTAATAATTTCTCTTTCTGTCTATGCGAAATTTTTAAGCAATATATTAGCGAAGAAGCTCTCGATTATGTTAAAAAAGCAATATTCTATTTCTTATTTTCATCTTCGTTTATATCAATGATCAACGTAGTGTCGACGACTGCATAAATTAGATGGCCGTTTCTAGGTTGATCCATTCAGTTCACCGAGCAAATAATATTTAATATGGGTGAAAGGGTGAAACGGTTTCGAAATTTCTATATTGTTTTGTAACGTACAATCGCAGATGAAAGGTAGAATAAGGCGAAAAGGTCAGATTTCATTCAGTTAAAGGTGCAAACACGGTCCCGAGAAAGCGGTAAACAAAGTGAACAATATCCGTTACGACCTTTTGTTAGACCACTAGCATGTCTTCGAAATAATTAATGGTCCTTAGACTTCAAGGGAGTAAAATAAAAATCGGCAGCGTGTTCCGCTTTATGAGAGAATTTGTTCTTTTTCAACTCGCTGGTGTTAATAATTGCCAGCTGTTGGGAGATGGGTAAAAGAAGAAGCGCTTTCATTTCTCTCGAACTCAATTAAGGATTCACTTTAAGCAATCGGCTCTATCGTATTGTATTTTATTTGAAAGGGTTCTTATGATTCTTTACAGTTATTCATCAGAAATAATAAATCAAAACGTGCAGTGCATCCTTTTAAAGGTCTTAAAGTGTGCGAAGTGGTTAATTTCATGGAAGGTCATGTTATTGTAATTACACCGAGATAACCGAATACCCATCGTCGAATTTTAGAGTTCCTATGTAGACATTGTCTTGCATCAATTAACACGAGTCCTTCTTTTGTGCTTGAATCGATCCAGAACAAATATTTTTCATACTTAAATGTTCGTGTAAAATCGAATGTTGTCCCTCTTTTACGTATTCTTACCGTTCTCATTTTGCGTTTTAGTTTCATCTACGGAAAATATATCACTATGCGTTATTTGTTATTTCGACCAAAAATGTTGTTGCGAGAATAGCTGTAATAGAATCGTTCAAATGACCAATATTGTTACTTACAAACAAAATATCTGAGTAGAAAAAGTAAAAATACATCTTACAACTGTTCTAAAATCATCCGTTTGTAGCGATTAATCTTCGGGTAAGATTTGGACGTATAAATGGATTAATAAAATCCGACGTCCGATGTATAACTGGCAAATGACACTCGAAATTTTTGAAACTATTAATAATGGCGTTGACGTGACGCTACGCTTACGTACATATATATACAAGCGTTGCAAGAAAGATGAAGGTATTAGTACTCCGATAACGTCTAATAACATTGCAGCGTACTGGCTGCTCACTTTGTTTAGCTCAGATCGTTATGTACTATGTCATCGTTTCATTTACAATAAAAGTAAAAGTAAGTGTTTTGGATTTAGTTCACGTATACGTGGGACGTGATATTTCCTTCTTTGTGTGTTAAAATTAAACGGTTTAGAAGTAGTATGAGATATTTCGTTACGCCTTCAAGCTTGCTAACACGAAAACAATGAAAATTTCATGTTCAAAGAAAAATACAACCATTTGAAGTTTAAAGTGTTTATTGTTTTGTATAAAAAACTTAATTTCAAATTTAGTGGGATGTAAATCAAGATCCTAAACTTGTGATTTTCTATAAAAATCTAAATATATTAAAGCAGAAAACTTTAAGCCTGGATATTAATATAAATATAACTTATATTCTAAGCGTCAATTCGGTTCAAAATATTATATTCACCTATTATAGTAGGTATGCATGTATTATTATTGATTTTTAAACGAACAAAAGCTTTCGATAAATCCATTGTTAGTTGCACGAACATGAACATGAGATAAATTTAGAAAACTTTAAAACACATCCGCCAACGTAAAATATAGACTTTGTTGATTAAAATAGTAGTAAATACACCTTCAAGTTGGGGATCATCCATTGCCTTACTTTCAGCCATCGTATATATTCAAATCCATACTAATTACCATTTAAATTGTCTAACATTACAACGTTCATAATACCCACGATCTTTCCTCCTCTTTCGACTTCCATTTCATCAATTTTTATTTAATTCATTAGTGCTCGAAACTTGAAGCTTCTTTTCTCTGTAAAACGAGGACCCTTTTTTATGCTCCAGGTTGAAGAGACCTACTTCCTGTGGCTGCGGTTTAATTAGGAGAAGTTCCGTAGTTAGATTTCCAAATTTTGAATACATCATCCCCCACTCCCGCGCCTCGTCCGGGCGTTTTCACTTTTGCTCGGCGCTAATACGCGCCAAGAAGTGACTGTTAAACAAATTACTAACGACGGAAAGAATGAATAAAGAAAAATTCCCTCATCGTTGTGTAAAAAACTTTTATTAGGCGATGAGGCGTAATGAGGATTTAATAAAAAACTTTCTTGGTAGACGTTTCTCTCTTAAATGGTCTTCGTTTCAAACTGTGGCAGTGTTGAATTAACGTAACCTTAATCTATTATACACGTAGTATACAGGTTGTTCCAAATGAATGGACCATGATTATATGAAATCGTATTTCCTTGCTTATTAAAATGTACATAAAAAAGCGATTGTAATTATGAATGATTAGCAATTTCTTAATTTATTGAAGTACAGTACGTTGCATACGCCAAAAAAATATATTGAATTCGTTAAGCGAATGTTTATGCTTGGGCGGAGAAAACATATTTTATTATATTATATGCTAAGGCTTAGGCACTTAGGAACTTTTGTTGGTGTGAATAAACTCATTCCGATAATTAAAAGATTGAATTATGTGATGCGTAGTTACGTGAAAAATGTCTACTCTAAAGCCAGGTACACATATACGCGATCGGAGCGGTAGCGGTAATAGTGGTGGCGGCGGCAGCGTTATAAACAAATGAAATTTTGCATATTTGCCCCTGCACGTCTAGCGTTCAAAAGGGTTCTAATGAACAGTAGCGGTCAGATGTTACTTGGTTGTGAAACTGCGTAAAAATACTAGGCGAGCGAAGATTTTAATTTTCCAGAAGAATTCATTGAAAATATAAAAGAAATCCCGTTTCGTACGATATGTTCCATCCTTAATACGAAAACTTCAGGATGTGATGAAATCGCGAAGTCTTTGAATATAGAACTAAGGACGATAATATTATATAAAAAAAATATTTGGGGTATTATGCATATAAGCATATTCTCTTGGTCCCAATGTTATGCAAAAAAATATCTAAAATGTGTATTGCCATAAGAAAAGTATTATTAAAATAGTTAAAAAAATTTCGCGACGCTCTTTATATCGCATTCCTTGTTCTTCTTCTTCATTCAAGATTGCAGGAAGCAAAGCTTTTTTTCTCCAGTACCCAGTTGAGCAATCAGAAACATGCCAGCGCTACCGCTGTTATCGCTATCACTCTTTGTAGCTTGATAAAAGAGCTATTCTAATATTTTTTCCCGGAATAAACTAAATGTTTAATCCTTCCAAGCGTAACTTATACGCTTCAACGCGTGTAATTAACAACTACAAGAACATGCTTGATTTATTGTATTTTTTATGTATATTTTCCAGAATCTAAGAGAGAGAGGGAGATAGAAATTGTAAAATATGTCGCTCATTATTAAATTAAATATGAAGCCACGCAGATAAGTTTTTCGTATAAAAACAATGTTCTGCGGCAAAACATGGTTTCGCCAAAGGTATTCGTTAAAATTAATGTGTAGACATTATATTTTTTGATATCATTCTAGCATCTACTCAAACTAACCATCATTTTCGTTCGTACATTGTCTAGCAAATTAACAAGAGATTATAAGATTTATTACAGGAATAATGAAAAACCGATGTGATTTACGAAGGATACCCCTATTTTTTTACTTTATTGTTGAGGTCCAATTTATATGGAAATCGGAAGAAAATACCACTCTAATTTTGTAGATGAACAAGTTTGGCCTACAGCTTAGACATAAGGGAGATAATCCCTTTCACCATAACAAAAAATTTGAAATAAACCACCACTATATGATTTCTGATAGATGTATTAACTTACAAATCGGAGTAAAAGGCTTACAAACGAGCTGATGTGTTCCAAACGGTGGATGGCTTAAAAGATCTTTCTTTGTTGTTGATTTTAAATGTAACAGCATCAGTTGCTTGTTTAGGGAAATTTTCACCTGAAATATTAAGTACGTAGCGTAAACTGGAATATTGAAATGTTTCGAATATATTTCGGTTAACTACCTAACATTAAGCCGTAAATAAACATTGATTATAATATTTACGTGTAATTAACTTTTTAAATAATACCCTTCTGCGTAACAATTATTTCAATGTAAACATGCAACGTTACTCGTGTTTCGTTAATAGTTTGGAGAACTATTTACTGTGTCATGTTAGGCTGGCTGAAATAGATTAAATTTCCATATTTTAAAGCTGTCAATAAAACACGCCCCTCCTTCAACGGTGAAAATTTGTTTTAAGCAGCCCTCGTACTCCCATTTGTATCTAATTGACCTGACAGCAAATGCAAATTAGTGAAACTCTGTCAAGTCTGTGCTCGTATTGATTCGCAAAAATCGAATGTTGATGTTGATTCGATAGGAGAGGGAGTATCCTATTCCAAAGAAGAAATAAAGTGGAAGGACATCTCAAGCGAGGGGCGCAATTTTTCATATGAGATAATTGGTAAATTATTACAAAACCCGGCGAAAGATGAAATCTAAAATTTTGCTACTATTTCTTGTAAATAGCGGTTATTTAAGGTACACCCGGCGAAACATTGAAGCGATTTCAAAGTTAATCCGTAAAAATTCCTTTTGAAAACTCAAAATATTATGGTCAACGCTGCTTTAATGGAAAGCTCTTCTGAGCTTCTAACATTAAAGTTTATTTAAATATCTCTTATTTGATAATTGCCTTATCTGAAGACCAGAAGCATGAATTTTCCTCGATATCCCCGAAATTAGCGATAAGATAGCTTTTATTTTATTTATGCTGAATTCACGTAGCAAGGTCACGTCGTCCACAAACTTTTAATGTGAGGTTTATTCCATCCCGACACTCTATTGTTTATTACTTCTACCTTGCTTATTTGTATTCAAGTTCAAGGCAAATAAGGTGTATTTACCATAAATGTAGAGGAAAAAAGAAAATAATTTCATCCGTTGAAATGAGAAAATAGTGCTACTTACTTTAGAAAGAAAACTTGAAAACCTCTAAGGAAATGTATATACTTGCAGCGTAAGGTCTGTAATATTTTCGCCTTGTTTCGCGCTATGTGTCTTTGATAGGAATTCGATGGGAACTATCAGTGGTGTAAGGAAACTCGAAGACAATAAAACATTTTATCTCTTATTTGGTTAGATGAAGAGGACATAAAAGGTTGTTTGAGGTTTCCCAATTTCGTTCTGTGGTTGCGTTACGCGTATTTTTGTGTATAAAACGGCTTTCAATTACATGAATCAAAGTGAAGAATACCATAAATACGTCTTCGAGGGGCTAATTATGCCCTCCTTTGTTCTACGGAAATATCACATAATGTAATGATAATTTAAATATTCATTAAAATACGTACGTATCCAATTTAGTTGTATTTCCACTTTACCACAACGATACGCGTTATCCATAACGTGAAGATGAAAATCCTGCTAAAGTTATTATATCCAGAAGACGGAGCATGCATTACTGAAGTAATTTGAAATTAAAATCTGAAAATATGCTTCCCTCAAAGTCAATTTCATGTTAAAACATTCTAGAGCTGATGCAAATGTAGAATAAATTAATAAGTGATTCGATTTGTATGTGGAGGCAACCAAATGTAATCACATTTTTTAATAATCTGCTTTCTTGGAACGATACACGCTGAAATAATTTCAGGGTGATTTTCTTTCTTCCGTTTTAGTTTTTTTTTTTTCGTTTACCTGATCCTCTTTTTTTGGGAGATTTTATAATGTTAGAATTAGTAAATTTTTTCATGAAAGTAATTGGAAAAACTAAGTTTTTTCTCTGATTTTTACAGAATGAGTAAAGGTGGTGGATTGTCACTAAAATAGACTACAAGGATTCCATCGAAAATGGTGAAGAATTTCGCAAAAAAGTTCGCCAAATTTTACATCGGCTTCATTGTCGTTGGCACCGTGATCGCTATTGGTGAGTAATCCTTTAATAATTGTATGTACACACGTGTACTATGATGACTAGAGAGGACAAAGGCGGAAGAAATTATTATTTTTTTGCAGAGACTCGTGTTTTGTCGACTCTCGGGGATACCAGTAGGCAACACGAATCCATTCTGATGAGGCGAATATACACGAGTCTATCTAGTCGCTGCAAAAAAGGAATAATTCCACCTACTTTTGTCGTCTTTTATATATTTTTAATATAAGCTTTCTCTTTACTGTTTATGTGTTCAACTCTAAATTCTAACGTGCCCACAAAGCTTCCAAAATATTTTATTCGTCTACAATGTAACTCATTTGAAATAGAAGTGTTCATTCTTTAATATTTTTGGTAAAATTTAACTACAGCAGTACTATTTATTCTATACGCAGTTATTTATTCAAAATGGCAACTTCTTTAGGAGATGACAATGCTTTAGTGAGGGCGTTCGCAATGTTGAAATCACTTGGAACGTGATTCGTGGAGATGACCTCACGTCGATAGGCTCTGCTTGTTGACGATATCCGCTTGTTTTAACTAATTCACCGCTCCAATTTAGATCTGCTGTTGTTGACATAGGATTTCATACTTTTGCATATCTCTTCAATATATTCGTTTAAAGAATTTGAGTTTCCGCGTCGTGATTGCATGAGAATGCCGACGTTTCGCTTGCAATCACATGGAGCTTCTTCCGGGCTGCTATACGTTACTTCGCTGCTGTATGAAGAATGAGCGTGGTTGGGGTGTGCGAGACAGGTTCCGATTGGCGGATTTTGGCAAGTGGGATTTCCACAAAAAAATGTAGCGGGTAACCGTCGCTTTTGTTTAGATTATTGAACTGTTATCTGGCGTGGTTTACCCGTTGAGTTATCGTGCTAACTGTTGCCTACCACTCTCTTGAAGAAGCCCCGATTACGATCGTGAGCGAAACGTCAAGTTTTTATTTTAACCAAATCGACATGACAAAGTTCAAGCCCGGAACACGTTTAGTTTCGTCACTTGTTTTCTATGTTGTTATTTTCATTCCTGAAATATTTGCGATAGGTCCCAAGTCTTTAATTTTTAAGTTTTCTTCTAGTTTTTCCTTTGTTGTTCTCAATAATTTGTCATATTTGACCAAAATAGTCAAACCATCTACATATACTGCTATTATCACTATCTTACAGCTGTGGCCTCGGTAATAAATATACTGGTCTGTTTTACATTGAACAAATCAATCGCTTGAGTTTATGCGCAAACTTTTACTACAAGTTTGACTTTATGCCGTTCAATTTTGTCTTCGGAATTTGGCTTTATTCACAACATCTTCAATTATCTACCCACAGATATGTAATAAAGTCTTTCATCGGCTTGAGCTTTGCTTCACGTTTAGATCTTCGAATAAATCTAGGTTCGTCTTCAATGCTTGCAATTGAACTTAGATCTGAAATACTTTCCAGTATATAAATTAATACATATTGACTTGTATGGCGCTGTAAAATTTGAGTAAATCTCGGTAAACATGATTTCAGGACCTCTTAAATTCGGTAGTTAGTCAGATGCTTAATAAAAAAAATTGCTAGTAAAGTATTACTGTTGTTGAACTAGAGAAACAATTAATGTGTGTCTTGAAAATTTAAAAGTGTTAATACGTTAATAAGTCGTAGTTTCATATCCGCGTCTAAAGGATGAACAACAATGTTGTGAACTGTATCTTATACGTACAATACATTTAATTCCTATTGCGTATAGATGAGGTGTTTCTTAGTTAAAACTTGTGCTCCTAGTTAGAAATTAAGTAACTTTTATACTTAACAAGTCTTAATTACGCTGGCATCAAATTTATCTTCTCAGAAATATTTCACATATCCAGTTTTTAACGATAAAGCTAGAGTAATTACATATCGTACTGGTTAAGTATCACCCCGACGACATATTGTATCCTTTTTGTATCCTATAAAATGGAAGTCATCTCTTGAGAACGAGTGCTCACGTCGCAGTACCTCTGAAAACGACTTATAGGAATATCAGCGTGTCACTTCAATTTCAACAAAAATACACTCCCGATTCGGTATCACCATATGAGAACCCGCCAAGTCGGTGATTTTGAAATATAAATAGGTAGGAGAGAGCGAGTTTTCCAAACTAAACAGACGCTTGCCTGAATATATAGGTATATAACAAACGGAAATACGGTGACGAAGTAGCTTTTTCTCGCTGTTTTCCCGTCTGGCGATCGTTATGTATTCATTAGTCAAATGTGAGATTTTTTTGATTTTTTTTTTTTAATGATGCACGTACTAACGAGATTTAGAAATAAACGCGGAAATAACTGATTTATTTTATTGCGTTAGCGGTACAAGCGAATTAATTAGGGGACCAATTAATATATGACAAAATTTCAGATAATTATCCGGCGATTATCAAGTTTGCGAAGGAAGTGGAGTTTGTGATTTCAGGAAAGGGGTAGGCAAATAATTTATACGATCAATTAGGCCCTTGCAAGGCCTCCTTTTCATAGGAAAGAAAACTTATAAACCTTAAACATCCATCTAGCCCAGATATGGCACTACGTTAAAGACGTTGTAGGCTATTTTAATGCATTTATAATTGATTTTAGTTAATTTAAGTTGGCTGGCGACAAACATTAATATTTCAGTTAAGTATGATATCCCAATCTAACAATCTTCTTATTTGCGATACGTTTACAGCTTGGTTGATTTTACTATTTAAATATCGGTAATAAGATGTTTAGGCTTTAACTTTTGACCTACTTCACTAGTCACTTTCAAACATATTCATGTAAAAACATTTACAATTTTACAAAATAACAATGCCACCCCCTATCTATCTCTGTAATAATTATGAAGTCAATATCAACAAGTACTTTATGCATTCTATTTCAATCCTGGGCGATGATCATTAAATTTTAACGTGTTTTATGATGGTGTAACGTTAACTGATATGAAGTCATAAAATATTTTATCTGTACGGTTCGTCCGCAATACAAAATAAACCGATAAATAGGGGGAACGATTTTGAAAATCCGGGTTCTATACTTTGCCCATTTTGCAAGCCAGGAATGATGGAGGCGCTGTATCACTGTAAAAATGTTTAGATGTTTAAGAGTAGTGAAATGAGCGGAGAAGGCTAGTTACAAGGGGATTTAGAGAATGTTTCAGATTTCGCCTTGAATCTCTTCTAAATGATAAATTTAATGTATTGAGATTCACATCGTAATAAAAATGTGAAGTATCAACTTCCTTTGTGCGTAAAGTGTCATCTACGGTTAATTCTATTATTATTGTTGTTACTTTTTTTTATTATTGTCCCTATACAGCCAATAAACCCCGTTGAGTCGTTCACCACCCATATAAAAAATAATAATTATTCAAAATAAACAAACGAATACATCGAAAGAAATAAAATTATTTAGTTGTCACAAATAAACGTTCATCTTTTGACACGAAATAAGGTTTATTTTTAGCAGCACGGTATTTATTTACCTTGGAATTTCAGGTATTTCTCCATAAGAGAAGACATAAAATATTATTTAGATTTTTACTAAACTCAGACGTCAAGCTTTAACTTTAAACGAACTGTAAAATGTGTTATATAATGTCCCATTTTATATTACATTTTTTTCGGTACGCCTATGAATTTTAATATATATGCCCAGCGCGTTGGGTAGGTACATAAAAAAATATAAAAATGACACAATATTACATTCGGAAAGGCATGAAATCCATTTTTTTTCAATGTTCATCCTTGCAAATTCAATAGAACCCAACTGATATGTTATAATGCCGTTTCTATATTTGAGCATTATGAATTCATAAACCGTGTTTACGAATTTTCACCCGGCAGAACCTTGGCGTTTATCGGGGAAGAGAATACGTCACGTGAAACAAATTTTCCACGGACCACTTCCGGTTGCGAACCCTTCTCGCATATAACCGTATACACATAGTTATATCAGAACTACAAACATTTCCTTTTCTTATTATATCCATTTGACGAAACCCTTGTGGCGTATATAGATCGTGTACTGGGACAACTAATTTTCATATATCAGATCAAAATGTATCCCGTATAATACCTCACCGTGAAAAGCAAAATGCTTTTGTATTCCGTTTGACCGTTGTGATGCAGATATGCAGAAAATGTATTTTTTTTTTTATACGGGAGGAATAATGTAGAAATTCTCATAGTGAGCTGGTATTACTTAAGTAAACGCACACTTTTAATTTTTTTCTAAACTATCGAGTTACTTGTATTCGCTTGCTAGATAAAAGCAATCTTACCTGATTAGTAGGACACAGATTGTTAAATCTCACTCTGTATTCCACATTTGTAACGGATTTGTGGAAACGCTACGAGACGCAAGTGATTATGATTTATGGTTACGGTAAAAGAACTCGCCATCGGGTAATAACCGGGACAGATGATGAAGGCATAGAAGGTAATTTAATAAAAAAGAAATACGTACGTAATATTATAAACGTCAAACAAGCTAATACATAATTCACAATGTTGGGGACACCAATGCAGCATATTGTTGAATACTGCCAGTTACGAATAATGCAATAATTATATATTTCCTTCTACGCCCAAGGAATCTGCTTATATATTCATGAAGTGACCTTTTGATCCCAGTACAAGTTCTCAAACATATTCTAATCTCTGTGTTAACTTGGTACCCTAATTCCGAATTCCAGATGGGGATTACCCCCAAATTTTACATTTAGATATCGTCAAATTTGCTTGTTTTAAACACATCCTTCATGGCATGTTTATCTGAATTTGTGTCGATAACCTTGTTAACGTTATTTGACACCAAGCCAAATAATTATCGTAGTGCTGATTACTTTTTTGGCCCTCGATTATGGCTATTGTATTAATTGTTAAAAGGCCGAAACTTTGAGACAGCTTAAAAAATGCCGTCTCTTGAAAGCCTTTCTGGATATACAGGATGATCAATAAGTATTGAACCAATAACCAACACTTTGAATATTCAAGATTTTATTAGATTTTTAATTTTCTCGCCCAACAATAAACCAACATAATATAAGTTTTATGTACCCAGTTCTAGCAGATTTCGGGAGCAGAAAGATGCTTCGTGACGTCTATTAACATAATAAGGGCAGTTTTATAATTATAGAATCTTGAGACATTCTACATATTCTAGGTTAGCATGTAAGTGATCTAGGATGATCTGGGAGTAAAACTATACATGCCACACATTCTTGACATCTGTACATTGTATGAGCAATGCTCTGTAGCCAGAACTTTTATTACAGTAAATATTTTTCGTGTTTAAAAGAGCTGCTTCACGGGTAGGTATTTAAGCAATGTGAAAACTGCAACTAATTTCGAAATGTGTACTCGAAATAATTTAATTAAAAAATAGTTCGGATGTGAGAAGCTTTTTTCACTAAAGTAAACTCTAATTTATATAATGAGACTCTCGTCTAACACGGATACCTTTTATGCAAATTTTAAACGGAAAATTTTCCAGAACTCTAGAACACAGTACTTCTGTAATATAAATTAAGACGATCTCTAACTTGCTGAAGGTAACTGCGTAATTTTTATTATTTAAAAGTTCGCGATTTCTAAGAAACGTTGTGTCTTTACCTGAAATATGAATTTTCTTTGTCATGAAACGTTCGTTTTCAAAAAAGACATCTTGCGTTTTTCCTAGCGTAAAAAGAACTCCGTTTCTATTGAACGCTTGTAATCTGATCTTAATTTATCTGCAGAAATACACTGGCCGCAATTAAAAATGCACCATCGAAAACATGTTGCAAAATAATACTTATGCTGCTTATAAACATGTAAATAAAACACAGTTTAACGATAAAAGTAAATAAGATTCGTCTAGCGCATCTACGCTCCGGTATTAAAGTTAATCGCAATAAAGGCAGCTAGCTACGGAACCACATACGCAGTATTCATCCGTAAACTGTCCGTACTGTTCGATAGCGTTCCACCACTGCTGCGTTAAAAGTGTTACCGACTTAAACAGGAGTTGCACAACCAACCGCTTCAAAAGAAAATCTCGGCGAGTGGTAATTCTAGGTGCGTCTGAGAACCTGCTCTACTTGCTCTGTCTTGATTCGCAATCCACAGGTTCCAACAACGTAATACAGTCGAATGATTAGGATTAAGTCTACGCGCAATTTCCCGGAAACTAACACCGCCTTCATGTAGCCCAATAATCCGGCCACGTTCGAAGGCGGTTAATTGTTTATAAGGTGCACGTCCTCGTCTGCGAGGCGTCACTCGCGATTGCTCGAAACATATTGTACGCATTCTTCTCGTTTTTGTACAAGTTTCATGATTTATTAACGTGAGATTCTTTTGCGAACAGCTTGACGGAGTCATCGCCTGTTAAGGTTATCACTTGTGGTGATTTTAGTATCGATCAACAAAAGCGTTCTTGTCATAACATAGAATTGTTTAATTTACTTGGATTTGTTGGCCTACGTAGCTTGGTCACCGAGCCGGCTAGAATATTAGGCGGTTCCAGTACTTAGATTTATTATTGTTTATTTTTTAATATATTGATGGTATTTTGACTTATTCAACGCAATTATTATCGATTGTGCATAGCAGTCATAAAATAGAGAGGACAAAACCGAGTGAAATCATACCTTTTTTGTAGCGACTGGACAGACTCGTGTCTATTCGTCTCATAAGAAAGGGTTCGTGTTGCTTATCGGTTTCCCCGAGAGTCGACAAAACACGAGTACGTCTAGTCGCTACGAAACAAGTATGATTTCATTCGCTTTGTCCTCTCTAGTTATAAGTAGAGAGGACAAAGGCGGATTTTTACAGAGACTATACACACTCGTGTTTTGTCGATTCTCGAGGATACCAGTAGGCAACACGAACCCTTTCTTGTGACACGAATAGACACGAGTCTCTCTAGTCGCTGTAAAAAAGGAATAATTTTCGACTATATTTATTGCAATGGTAATTGATAATAAAATTAAAACCGTTAAAACCGTAAGTTTATAGGGCTAATGGTGTCTGTAACAATGTGTTGATCGATAGTGTTACTCCATCCTTGGTCTGTCTTATAAATAAATAATTATTTCAAGACATATTTCTTGCTATATTTAAAACTAGTAAAGTAGTTCATCTTCATAAGAGAGGAAACAGGGGCTTTGGGCTATGCGCCAATTGATGAAAATGACCTCTGTGGAAATGGCATATACGCTAGTAAAAGCATCACTAAACAATGGAAAGATAGGAAATCCCGGTCTTGAGGTTTGTTATCTTTGGTCCAATTGTCGATTAGATTCATTAGATACAGGCCTATATTTACAGCGGATGTACTAAGCAGAGACAGGAAATCCGTTCAATCCAGAGAAAAATAGTAGGCCTGCTAACAGGATTCAGTATGCTTAAGAAGTTCATGAGCAATCTGGGCCTGCTAGAGGAAATAGCATGTTGATTCTGCAAGGCCGAAGAAAAGACCGCCGTTCATATAATATGCGACTGCATAGCGCTGGCAGGAATCCGGTTTTCAGAAATGAGCGCGGAATATCCAAAAATCGAAACCTATGTAGGGCGATTACTCACAAGGCTTACTAGATCTACTGAAGAAAGTAAAGTTAATGTAATTGATCTAATGGAGGAGGAACCACGATCGATTTGAAAAGATCGTAATGGGAAAATCTTGAATAGTGATATAACCTATTCTATTGGTCACGATGACAAACTACGACTTGAGAAGTGTGCTGTAGGACACCTTTTCACCTTATCTTGATCACAGGAAACGGATCGTGGAGATGGCAGGCGTTTGGTCAGCATCTGAAATGTTATTAAGGGCAGTATATCCCAGGATCCATTTATTGGTCCACTGCTTTTTTTTAACATTTATTAATGATCTCCAAAATCTATGAGATAATGGCAATCCAGTATTATTTGCTGATGTTTCCTACTTATGTGTTGCTAATTTTCCGTGTAAAATGTTGAACAGGTTCAATAGATAGCTCGCAGGGAATGAGTTGATTTTAAATGTACAAAAAACAAAATTCGTGAATTTTACGTCCACAACAGGTGTGTTGAACAGATAATGTCAATAAAGTTCCTGGGATTCCACGCGGACTTTGACGTTGGTTGGGATACACATATAGAGGCACTGCCGCCTTTTTCTCTCATGATCTGTATGCTTTGTATTATATAGATTGACCCAAGTATAACGAAAGATGAATTAATCTCCTTCTATTACGCTTGCTTCCAGTCAAGGGTAGAATATGCTATTGCCGATCGGGGAAGGTATTCGAAATTATAGATAGCAGTCCGCATCCAAAAGCGAAGTAATCGTCGTATTGCAGGTATGTCGGATTTGGCACCTTGTCGTGCATTGTTTGGACAGTATTCTGTTCTATCCGTGCCAAGTGTCTATATTCTAGACCTACTACACTTAATTTAAAAAAATATAAGTAAAATAAACATCAATAACTTTAATTACAGTTATCCTACTAGACACTGCGACTCCGAATCATCGATTGAATCTGTTTAAGAGCAATCCTATGTACGATGCATAATAGACTGCCCGCAAATATAAGAAACATTACGTTTAACAGGTATTCCTGTAGAACATGCACGGAACATCTGTCTCATCTGTAATAGCTGGAAAACAAACTAGACCAATGCAACATGACAAATAATCGTTTAAGTTAACCTTCCGGAATACATTCATAAAATATTAAGGACTTATTCCGACAAGTTAGGAGAGGTGCATTTTTAATTGCAGCTTCGTTGTTTACGGCTCGTATTACACGACAGAAAGAATCAACCTTCTGATTTCGTGTGCGTAAATAATATTTGTAATACGCGTAAGTAACATTATGTGATAAATGACAAAAAACCCTGTGCCTTGATTTTTTTTGTCTAAATTTAAAAATTTTCACCATATACACAGTTTGTTAAAAACATAAAATTTGGAACATAATAATTTGACTCAATTCGAAACTTAAACATTTATACTTGACTTCTTTTTCCGCCTATATACAGAGTTACTTTTTCTAATTAAAACCCAAATGTAATCCTGTCGTCTCTAAACCCTGAAGGATTTCGTTTGTTGTAACACGATAAATATGTCAACAAATAAAAATTAAATTTTAGGTGCGATATGAGTATTAAACCGTCAATAATAATAATAATTGTGAAAAAGGAAAAATTGGAGCTTGAGAAATAATTAACTTATTCCATTACTTTACTTTATCCTTTTAAAACCTTCTTACTTCTAAATGAATTCTCATCCATATTTTAAAAAATCCTAAGGATTTACTTTCAAATCCCGCAAACATTTGCAACGTAATTATTTTCCATCCCACTAGGAAAATATCGGTTTTTCCTAACTACATCTTGTTCCAGTCTGAAAGTTACGGCTGCTAAAGTATACCCTCTGGCATAGAACACAGAGCTTGTTATCATGGAAAACTTTTCTCTTATTAAAATAGACTTACACTATGGCACTGTCACATGTAATTTGATTTTGCGACATTAAACGATCGTTCGTGGTGAACTATAAAGTATGCACTGGGGATCTTTTGCATTGTGATAAAGCTGGAGCAATTTATCTACCATATTATTTTTATATTACGAGGGGCGGGAATTTTGAAAATAAATAATTCGGAAAATCTTTTGGAAGACGTGTGTGAGCTTGGTTCAGGTTTGGGAGGCGGTATTTTGCTTTAAATTTATTAATACACCCTCCCAGCAATGAAGATTTTGTCGGTTCACATTACTCTTTGCATCTTCTACTATTTATTAGGTTATCTATAAACTAAATATGCAGCCTTTTTGAGATTTTTAACAAATTTGAAACATAACTCTTCTGTGAGAAGCGTATTTCTTGAATTATTAATATGATACACTTCAAACAACCCAGCTTCTAAACCTATAATTAATTAGCATTCCCAATGTATATTATATTCATGATTATTGACGCAAAATGCCTGCAGGATATCCTATCACCCCATCTCGGTTTATTAATAACAAAAAAATAATTTTTGTAGTCAGAGCAATGTTTGCTTAATTACTCAAATTATTTTGAATAAAATCGATCAATATTTTGCATTTATTCCATTTGTTCCATTTCATATCTCGTCTTGTGACCGGTTTCTTTAGCTCCAGTGCGAAATTTAACTGTAACGACGTCCTGAAAGAAATCCACAATAAGACGGGAGATCTGTAAGGTATTTATCTTTTTGAAATGTATAGATATTCCACATATATGTATACATACAAATCTGTTTTTCAAGTTGTTTTCCCTTTTTTCCTTCTCCGCAAAAGGAAGGTAAAAGGAAAGTGGTTGACTGTCGAGCTAAAACATTATTGATGGACCCATACAGATCGGCAAGATCTCAGCGTAAGATTGAGAGATGCCTATATTCTAGAAAAACTTCTTCTTTGTTTGTAGATACATTTACGAAGCTGTTTTAATGTATTCAAATTCTGGTTTATACCATGTTCTATTCGCTTGTCATTCCCACATATAAACAGCTTTTTTTATATTTATCAAACGTGTTTGTTATTAAACTTATTTTGTTATCTGTTATGCATTTCCCATTTATATTTCCTGGTTTACCTTTTTGATACACTCTAAATGTTAAATGGAAAACCAGTAATCCAAACTCTGGTGAAATTGAAATCAAAATATGTAGCGTAAATAAATCAAAATAACGGGGAAAAAGTTCCATGTTTATATTAAAAAAAAAAAAAAAAAACGAAAGCGACATACGTATACTCAATGTGACATTCTCTAATTAAAAACTTTTCCATGATGGAGATTAGATATCCAAATGTTTTCTCTTATTATCGTCTTAAAAAAGTAATTGCTTCCCACAAAATAGTATGCAAGAGGAAACTGTACGTGAGAGATAAACAAATAGTTACAATTGTTAGTTTAATTACTTCACCGGATGTAGTTTAGTTAAGTTTATTTAATTAAGCTCGTAGCCGAGTAGTAGATTACATGGTCTGCAATTTGGACGAATTTACTGGCTAGTTCGATAAAATTTGATGTACTGCCCTTATTACACATTTAGCTTGGGATGTAGGAGACGGGACATTGTCATTAATTGCATCCACTTAAATCGGATTATTTTCTGATTGCATTAGGACTTGACATGTTAATTTACTTTCTTCTGCGATTAATACGATTATACGTACCTTTTTAGCAATTCAGTTCTTAGAAGAAAATCTCAATTTGATAGATCATTTAATTGTTTAAATTGTACCATCAAAATTTGAGTACCTCACACGGCAACATTTTTGAATAAGAGCCATTTCAAGCCAGGAAAACGTAAATTTTTTTAAGGACAAAATAAACCAGGAAATATAAATAAGCAGCTTGAAAATCTGGGCATTTTGTATAATGATTGGTGCCTTATGGGTTATTCCTAAAGTCTTAGAACCAACATGGAAGCTTAGCAAAGAATAAAAGTAAAGATTTTACGAAGTAATAGAAATTACGAGAGAAATAAAAAATGATTTTTTTTGAGAAACGACGCATCTTAAAATTGTCCTGTTATTTTCAGAATTAAAAACGTGCGAGCATTGGTCAGATTAATTTATGGCTGTAGATCTCAGAGAAAAAAAGTAGTCACAGAAATATCGATACTACTCGCGTTTCAACGCAATCACGCAGTGAATTTTTCGCTGGGTGTAGGGCAAAATTCAACGTGAGTAATCAAATTGCTCATTTGTTCGTAAACGTTAAAAAAAAAACAACATTCATATTCCATAAAGCTATCGTTTCATACGCGCAACGAAACTAGGATGAACCATGTGTTTTGATGTTCGATTACGGTGTAACTCACTTATAAATTAATTTGTTTCAATCACTGTATGTAGTTTTGCCCGAATAAACAAATGCAGCTGTTTCTAAATGGAAATTTCGATTATGGCTATTTTCGGTGGCTGGTTGTACGAGGAATACATTTTAAGTTTTTACAAAAATAATGAAAGAAACGGATGTTTTCATTTAAGCAATTTTAAATTATTGTTTTAAGGAGAAAATGTTATTTTAAACATTAATTGTTTATGTCTACTGTCGATCTCTTCGTCCGGAATTAGAGCCTCTTCCTCGTCTTTTTCGCATATTTCGTAATCTGGTTATCTTAAATATATAATAGCTTGACATTGTAAACAACCTAAGGAAAAGGAATCCTTATTTTTATCATTTGTTTTCAGCAGTTCATCCGCATTCGGCCACAGTTTCTCCTGCGACTGTTGAAAATCGTTTCATTCCTTGAAATTATCGAATTAAAAAAATTATATTCCTGAATTAATTGAAACAAAGGCTATCGTAATTTTAAATCTACAGACATCAATCTGCGCAAATTACTTGGTAAAGATTATGAATTCGAAACTAAGCGGGAATTTATTTTAAAATAGGACGAGTTCTCATAATTGGCGTTACGTTCCTTTCTTCGTTCAGTTTATAATGCCATAAATTGATTAAGTTTAATTAAAGTACGGCTACGATTATATGAATTGGGAGGGAAGTCAAGTGGTAACTGTTCGTTCGTCTTGTAAATTATAACAATGGCAAATAACGGCAACAGTTTTAATAATATTAATATCGCAGAATTTATATATTGAGGCGACTTAAAACTGTAATATTTAATTCGGTACCGTCTTGTACGGTATCTTATTTAAAAATAGCGAATGCGGCTATTTATCTACGCGAATTGTACAATATATTAGCAAGCCAATTTACTTCTAGGACCATAAATTCCGTTCCGGCGAAAATATCGCACACTGTATATTCACAAGAGGAATCTAGGCGAGAAATTCATAAACCAGAAAGTGTATTGTTTGGTATACGAGTAAACACTACTTGCGAAATACGCTATACGTAGCCGGGTGTTCAATTTATGGCAGCATTACGATTTGTATTGGCTTTATACCTTCTTGTTTTGTTTGTGTCTATTCGGTGTTGGCGCATTATCATCTCACTCTGAAGAAATAGAAAAACTTTAATGCATTGATGCTGAGAATTGTGGATGACAATATACATCCATTCTGTCACGGCCGAATAAAAGTTCTCCTTAAAAGGTGAAGTGCGCGTTAGTAAAATGGATAATGATGTCTACGTTTATATATTTATTCACAGCCATACATATTTGTACTTATTAAACACGTATTTATATAACGAGAGGAACCCTTTAATTCATTTTATATTGTTTATTTTATGATTCTTTTCAAGCATATGCATGGCGAGACCAGATTTGGCAAACTCTCTAATTTTAAGCCGAACCAATTGATTGCGCTTTTGGTTTGTCCAAAAACGCTCAAAATAATCAAAATCAACATTGGAATCACAGAAAATGTATTTACTTAGAAAACGAATAGCACCCCAACAAAATCTGTCTGCCCTCGAACGTGTTCCGAAGAAATTCTGTAGGACACGGCAAATGGAAGTTGACATAAAAAGCCAGCATTATAAGGTTCGATATCATGGAAATTTATTCAGGATGATTGTCTGTAAAAGCTTAGAAATAGAAGAGAAAACACTGATGGAGCGGTAATTTTGAAGTAATACGAGATTTTTGCTTAGTTTCACATAAACCAAGCACAGCACATTCGAATGTAGTGTTTTCAAATAGAAATCAATAATATCAAATTTAGTGAAAATATCGTTGTTAAGTTACGTGAAAAGGTTTGAAAATATTTTGGGAACATGGATAAATCAAAACTTATAAATATCAAGTGATCGAACATACGTTAGCCAAGAGATCAAAGTTATATCCTTGCTTCAGGGGTTGATAATTTAATTATTGAAATGTTCAAGGAAATTTGGATAACAAACAGCTTTACGAAACTTCCCCCTAATTTCAGTAACGTCTCTCATGCAACGCTTATTCTTTGCTATAACTCACAGTGTAATAATTTTGAGCGACATTTCATTTTCGTATTTATACAATTATTTTAGATTATTAATCTTAAGATTCATTTGTTATCCCACATATCTGACTGTCAAGTGGAACGAATCATCTTAATGTTTGTAATCCTAGTAGCATCTGAGACTAATTAAAATGATCATTTCAGTAAGAACATTGTAAATCGATGAAGTATATGTAATGGATACTACGGAAGGCTACTTTACATATTTCGAATTTAAACTAATAAAACTAACAAACGTAACACCCTAAATGTATATTTTATGCACGAATAAACTTTTATAGATTTACTTCAACATCCCAAAGCACCTCTAGGTTCCGAATATTTACGAAAATTAGAATTTTATTACAGGAACGTACTATGTAAAAGCATTAAGATAGCAATTCAGCCTTCTACATAAGATGTACATATATGAAATGAGGGCAGAATGGCAGGCGAAAAAAGAAAAGCACATTTGTTACTCCACCCCCCGAAGGCAATTTTATCGTAGGAGAGAAATGATAAGGAGTAGAAAGTTGGATCTTTGATATCTCTTCAGATACGACTTTTTTGTTCGGTAATATCATTATGGTTGGAAAAAAAATTAACAGATGCTTGTTCTCATTGTAAGTTTCCCAATTACGCAAGATAAAACGGCCTCTTCGATATTGATTGGAAAAAAAGTCCAGAAAAAAATAACGTTTTATACAAAACATATTTACTGTCGAATTGAAGCAAATATGGAAATATTAATAATATAAAAGTGAACCTTGAACCAACTTGAAGAAAGCGAAATTGTGACGATAATCAATAGGTTAAAAAAACAATATGTAAGTATGCAGGAGAAAATAATGTAATAAATATCAAGCTCTTTTAGGATAAATCACGGACAGAGACTCTCGGAAAAAAAAAACGTTAGATAAGGCCAATCAAATCCTAACCTTTCTGGAAACAGTAGCGTGCCTTCGACTGTTCAAAAGAACGACTGTTATGTGCTAGGCGATGCGCGTTCGAGTCCCAACGAGGTCAAGTGGTTTTTTTTCTTATGAGAGAATAATTAATTACAGCAATACTAACAAAGTCATGGAAAACTTTACACACCTTGATACTCTAAGAAAGCTCCCAAAAGTTATAACAAGTTTCGAGCTTACATACCCCATTGGGCCCCACACTTAAAAAAAAAAAACGCAGGAGACATCGCTTCTTTGCCCCAGGATCTCTTGTAGCTTACATATTTAATTACATTTTTTGCAATCGCAAAAAATTAAAATAACGGAATTTCGCAACGAGATTTTTTAAGGAGCGCATAACGTTTCCTTCAGTCAATATTTTTAGAAAACGGAAGCAGGAAAAAAGCTTTAAGGAAAATTAATTTATTCCCACTATGGCGTATTTAAAAAGTAAATTGGGTTAGAGGGAAATGTCCCGCCGTAGAATTAAACTGCAAGCGTATTTAGCAGAGTAGAATTTATCGTCATTCGGATATTTAAATAACAAGTCGGAGAAAAAGTTCAAACAAGAGAAAGGAGGTGTCGGTAGGATGCTTAAATACGGAAATTTGATATCACGGCCCTTCTTTTTTCCACTTTGTTTGTATTCCACCGCGAATTAGTGAGTGGTACGAAAAAGATTAGGTTTCTATCCTGTCTGAATCAACTAGCGATTTAATAGAAATCTAGTGACTAAGATAAAAAAAAAACAGATTAAATATTATATTTCCATCGAAAATTGAACTATTGATATATCGAAATAAATCAACATTTAACTGGTTGCATGGTAACTTAAGAATAAGAATAAGATTGCTGTATTGTATACAATTTAATACTGGCGCATGAATACCCTATTCTTTAGAGGAAACGAGAAACAAGTCTAGCGTGCAATAAACTTCTGTCGCAGGTGTTAAATGTTCAGTTACACTCTTCCTAAAGCTGCAGGTGCAATTTTCTAATAGCATTATAGCACTTTTCGAACTGGGTTCTCATTACCGAAGTATCTTAAGGCACCTTTAGCTATTCTTCGAATGATATTAACAGACGTAGTGAGTTCCTCTGCTTTCGCATGAACTAGGTTTAAGGGGTACGATTGTACGGCTCTATTCTCCTAAATTCAGTTAGAAATAATTTAATCTTTGATAGAAAAATATAGCAAACAAACAGAAGCTCGCACTTGATCAATACTATAAATATTTGTTTTGAAATTTCAATCGTTATGTTAATATTTGAGTTAAATGTCCGAGAAAGCCAGCTGTTCTCACGAAGTGAACTCCCGTGCCATGTAACACGAGTGTAAATTAAATTTGAAAAGCCCCGGCAAAGATAAACATTCCAAAATTTGCTAAAGATATATATATACAATACGTTTTCGCATTGTTTAAATGGATGATGTGTATATCTATTCAACGAGACTTGTGGAGAGTAAAAAAGAAATAAGGTTATTAATATTTTACCTTTTCGGGAAGTAAAACCTTGCGGTAATTGCGTCTACGTACCGGAAAAGGATGGAGAATTAAAGGTTCGTGCTTTTCGCATTGCCAGATATAGATCATTTGGTCCTTTCTTTAGGAAGCCTGATTTATCTAATATAAGTGAATGGAAGACGTAAAGTCGTTAAGAGGCAATTTTGTAAGTAAGGCAGGAGGAGCAAATAATGGTGGGGCTTTACTGAGATTGCCCCACAATCTTTTATCTCTGAATAATCTTCCAGCCATCTTTCCTTCACTTTCAACCCGAGAACAAATCTAAAATATATCGGGACAAGTTAGGATACATTTCATTTATATTTATTTATTGCCGTATTTAATCTTTTTAATACTTTATTTGCCGAGGAACCGTTGATAAGAAATACGAAATAGGATACTTATCTAAGAGCTTTTTTCAAAGTAATCTTACCATTTACACAGTTTCTCTGTAGGGATTCCAATCATACTAAAGAAAAGGATTATCGCCAGTCAACAGTTTTGATACTTTCCACTTTACACATGCGGAGAATATTTATTTATTGAACCATTGAAATGGTTAAATGAATCGTTACTACAATTATGCGATTGCCTCATAATTTGTTCTATGTATATTCGTCATTATTGCGGCACTAAAAGTATTCAATACGTGCAATGTGGAAGAATATTTCTCGACGTTAAATAACAAGCTGGATGTAAAGTTTGAATTATTGGAATATCCGAAATGAATAAATAAATAGCAAAAATAAATAGACAAATATCAATTAGAGTTCAATATAAAAGGGACAAATTTATTTAGCATGACACGGTAAGTTTTTTTCGGCAGATGAGGATATATTAAAAACACACTCGTCTCAAATACTTCTCAAATTAGGTAAATATAAATATTTGTGAAAAAACCGGATGGATTTCTTAACGCAACGCTAATTTTACGCAAAATACTCGTACCGAGAGTAAACTGAATATTCGATAAATATAAGGAATCGTATTGCAATTTATACCCTTCGAATAGGACGTAAAACTATATGCAGAAATTTCTAAATTTTAAAATAATTTTATATATTTCGCAGCTTATTGTTATTCCAACTATTAATACCGTAAATAACAACAAATAAAATGAACCATACCCGCGTACCATCCTCAAAAAGACATTTACACAAATACTGCGTTCTCCTTATAATGAAAATATACAGCGTTAGTAAAAAGTCCCGGAACGGTCGAATAACTTTGTTATTTGAAAATTATGATTTCTGAAATTTGGTATGGGGGTATAGTTAATATAAATGCATTTTATGCAATACAGTTAATATTTTTTTCACTTCCGGTTTAATCGGCAATACGTCCAGCTTTTTTTTTTAATGGAACGCCCAGATTTTTTTAACACTTTTGAATGCAAAATAGAAAACTACGTTCAGGAAGTATTAAGATGTTTATTTTTATTCACAAGAAAACAGTTAAAAAATTAAAAAAGTGTCCTGATACAGAAAAATCAAGATACCTTTGAAAAAAGTTGTTGGTTAGTGTTTTCATTCTTTTTGCCGTCACATTTGACAATTTTAAAAGCGTTTTAACTTTTGCATCGCTATAAATTTACTTACTTTAGACATTGACACATTTGAAAATGGCAGTAAAACTTACTGAATCAGAACGAATTGAGATATTAATGATGCGTGGGTACGGTGATCGTCAACGTTCTTTTGAAGAGGTTCGTATTTTGTTTAATACTGTTTATCCGGATCGTCACATTAGTAAAAGTACGGTATGCCGAACAATTCAAAAGTTTGAAGTCTTTCGTCAGGTGAAGGATTTACCTAGAAGGGGACGTCCATTAACAGCAACAGATGAAGAAACTAGTTTGAATGTGTTACTTACAGTGGAACAAAATCATCACGTGTCCACAACAGAATTAGGTCAAATTCATGAGATCTCTCAAAAATCTGCTCATAAGATTCAGCAAGAATGAAAGCTTACAAAATGTATTCCGTCCATGAGTTAACTGAAGATGATCCAGATCGTAGGCTACAATTTTGCGAAACAATGACGGAATTGATCGAGCAGCAGCCTAATGTTTTAGATCACATCATTTTTTCAGATGAGGCAACGTTTTGTCTTAACGGCACTGTGAACAGACATAATTGTTGCTACTGGTTAATTGAAAATCCGCATTGGATTGAGGAAGTCGATACACAGAATCCTCAAAAGGTGAATGTCTGGGCTGGTCTTGTTGGAAGCAACATCATAGGACCATTTTTTATAAGAGGAAATTTAACTGGCAACGTCTACTTAAATTTATTGCGAAATGAGGTTGTTCCAGCACTTGTGGCCCTCTTTCCAAATGCAAACATAGGTGATCACCCTAATGCACATTTTTGGTTTCAACAAGATGGAGCTCCCCCCCATTTTGCCCATAATGTCGGCGATTATTTTAATGAAATTTTTCCGGGACGTTGGATCGGACGTAGAGGAGCAATCGAATCAAGAAGCCAATCGCATCACTCCAGAACAAATACAAAATTCAATAAGAAATTTTACTGACCGTTTACATTTTTGGCAAATTGCAAATGGAGAGCATTTTGAACAATTATTGTAATCGCAACCCGAATAGACAGGTATCTTGATTTTTCTGTATTAGGACACTTTTTTAATTTTTTAACTGTTTTTTTGTGAATAAAAATAAACGTCTTAATACTTCCTGAACGTAGTTTTTTATTTTACATTCAAAAGTGTTAAAAAAATCTGGGTGTTCCATTAAAAAAAAAAATTTGGACGTATTGCCGATTAAACCGGAACTGAAAAAAATATTAACTGTATTGCATAAGATGCATTTATATTAACTATACCCCCATACCAAATTTCAGAAATCATAATTTTCAAATAACAATGTTGTTCGACCGTTCCGGGACTTTTTACTAACGCTGTATAACCCTGCAAAATTCAACATTGTATAGAAGAGAATATATTTTATACCGTTTGGATGAAAATCTGAATAAAAAATACGTAGCTTTCGTCAAAAAAATCCGACTACATCGAGAAAGAAAGAAGGGAGCTCTATCTTATTTTATGGACAAACTAATGCCCGTGCATTATGAGGAGCTGCAGACAACCTCGTTGGTTATTCCCAAAGACGCTTATCCACATGACAACCAAGTATGTTGTTTGCGGCACGACAAATGTCCATGCAGCGGCTAGTTCGCGTATATGTAGAGAATGCGAGATAGAAAGATACGTTTTTGTCGCTCTTGGTTTCCTTTTTTCCTATCTCTCCGAGCTTTCAAAGAATCAATATCGATCAACCTCTTATGTTTGGGTATTTGCGAGATCAATGGACGAAACCTTAACCTAAATATCTGTAAAAGCAACGGCTTCGTCCTTACGCAAAATTAATTAGCTAAAAGCGTTACAAATCTAATAAGCAAATTCTGATGCATGGACAAAATGGGCAAAATAAATGAATTGATTCGTCACAACAGAACGTTGTTAAAGTTTTAATAAGGGCGAGCAATTAAAAAAAATGAATAAGAAATTATTGCCAAAGTATGTCTAAAAAGAGATAGTAGGATATACAGACATCGTTTGGAAGTAATTTCCCAAAAGTTTTTTCTTTGCTCGGCATATTAGATATTTCTTAGTCGTTATTATTGTTTAAATAATAATACTCACTATTATAATACAACTTAGGCATTTCTCTCCAGTGTCAGTGTAATTAGAAGAAACTGGCGCATCCACCATTTTTTTCGAAGGATTCCATGCGGGAAAATTTACCAAACTCTACCGTGTAGCCAGCATTACATTGTATTAATTTAACTTGTATGCAGAATATGTAATAAATTATGGACAATAAATTAATATAGAGATGAAACGAAGTATGCCCGGAATATTTTAGTCCGCAATATAATATCCGACGGATTATGTGAATCATTTGGCGAGGCTCATAGCGGCCAAATGGAGAATTAAATTATACGTGCCTAGCAAAGGGATGGATGATTTAGATTCCTAACACTTACGCTGATGCATCCTAATTTCGCTGAAAGTGTTGTGTAAATCGAAGCAAGCGTTTAGTTCCGATTGGAGTCGCGACCACCGTAGTAATATGGCTGAAAGTGCTCAAGAGCGCCCGCTATTGCCGCACGGAACCACCCTCGTCACTCGAATGGCGTTCATGTTTTTACATCTATTTACTACGTCTTTTTATCTGTCCATTTCCTTCATTTAGACCGAGACTCATTACTTGCCGTTACAAGTTCATCCTAAGTGCCGAATAGTTCGTAACAATCCGTCTGCCCTTTGTTTCACGGGGTTCCGCTGATGGATGGGAGCTTTTGTGTTCGTCATTTCGTCAGGGAATATGGTAAAATAAGGTTAAACACTTAGAATGGAAAAAGCCGTAGTAAGATGCTTTTTATGTAACGGAAAGTAACGAACCATTTTGCTATGACCTTATAAAATGAAGTATCATTTGACAATTCCTAATACATTGTTTATCCAGGTTTTAATTTTTTCATCCACGTGGCGGCTGTGTTGAAAGAAAATATTTTCTAAGAGCTCTTTTGGGAAAAATTTTACATACGATGGATGGCGCTAATGTCGCATTTAGAGCTTCTATGTACGTTTGGCTATCCATTCGGCCTTGACATATGAACATTTCCCCAACGCCCTCTGATGACATGCATCCTCTTATCATAATGCTGCCACCTCCGTGCTTAAGGGTAGGAACGACGCAATCCTTATGAAATTCCTCCTTAACTTTAGGACGTATAAAGGTACTTCCAAGGGTATCTCGTAGCTGAAAAAGGAGCGATGAATGTTCTTTATTTATAAAATACTTAGTATTTCAGTTTGAAAGTAATATTTATGCAATAATTACCGTTGTTCATTTCGTCGGACCTTCCTTTTTTAGTTTTCAGTTGCCCAATGTTGATACCCATTTTAAGCATCGTTCTTGAACAATGACGGCTTTTTCTTGCCTTACACGCTTTCAATCCCGCACTACTTAAGCGCCTTCTAATTGCTCTATACGAAATTTGTGCATATCCTTATAGGCTAATTTCTGCAGACAGCTGCAACGAAGTTTCTTTCCTATCCCGAAGAGAAAGTTAATTTTATACACTAGAGGTCACTTATTGAAGCTCACGTAAGTAACTCATTTATTAGAAGTCATATACAAATTTGCTTAATTCTAATATCAAATATCCGACGACGCTACTTTAACGCGTGGATGCTTCTATTTCGAATCGGCAACATCAGCTTTCGTGTCTGCTTTTTTCAGCAACTATGTTAAAATCTGCATATTTAGTGTTTACGTATCAACATTAATATACAGATGTGAAACGTGGATTTCATTATTCTATTGTTTGTATTAAACAAGTAAATATTTTTGATACATCTGCGAAAATCTACATTCTTCTTTAAATTGACAAACCGAAGGGCTTACTAATATAAAGTTAGCGAAAGGAAACGAAGCTAATGCGACACGACAGACCTAACCGAAGAAAAAGAATAGTTCAGGAACAACGTAACAAAAAAGAAAACGTCCCGATCAATAGATAACAAAAAATGCGATTCAATACAGTTAATCCAAGAGCAGCTTTCGAAAAAGAGTTAACAGGAGCGAAAAGCCGAGATCAACCAACGGATTGAGAAGTCGAACAGCATTACCGAATTACATTGTAAAATACCAAGGAATCCTCCTGCATATCATCCTTAAAACAACAAACCAAAGTTACGAGACCAAAAAAGATATCATACAGATTTGACAAAGCTTAAAATGAGGAAGAGAAAGCTATAAAACGTGCTCAAACGGGCCGGAAGTGTCCTTTACGTTTTGAATATATCTCCCTCTTATACCTTGAAAGGTGTCGTAAATAAGTTATGAGACATACATACTTTCATTTTTTTTTATTCGCACACAAAATAAAAACAACCTCTTTCCTTATTTCATTCATATTCAATGTTGCTTGATAATCACCGAGGAGGTAAACGCGAGGATAACAACAGGAAACGAATAGGTGAAATAGGATAGAGCAGCTTGTACATTACTACAGTTATTTGCAATTCCATGAGAGATCGTTGTTGTTAACACATGATAAAAGACACACACAAATGTCCGCGCACAAAAGAAAATTTAAGCATTTGAACAGCGAGAATACATTTGTAGGTGGATTTAGGTTTTTCAAAGAGAAGCCTTTTTCTTTTCTTTCCTCCAATGTCATATTTGTACAGTTCTCCGTCGTTATACCATCTGTGAATACATTTCCCGTAGATACCGAGAGCAACGTTTAAAACGCACTCACCTCGACCTCGCAAATACACACAAATCGCATTAGACGTGATATCTTCTCGGGTAAAAAGATTATCGGCTACTTACTGAAATTTAACAGTAGTTTGAGATATATAAGTATCAGCATCGATACTAATTTCCCGTAGTATCATTCTGTTTGTTTTTCATTCTAGTAGCCGCTAACTACCTTACAGCTAGCTAACACTCGTAATATCACGTTCGTGCTATAAAACGATATAGAATCCTATTGTTTCTCTTCTTTTGGCTTCTTTTTGGTTCTTTTGGTTTTGGAGACGCTAGTTTTCATAATATAATCAAATAAAACAAGGGAACAAGTAATTTGGACATTTAGAGATTTAAATGTTTTATTTGCACAATTGGCAAATAAAGATGAGCTTTTATTCAAATTCCTCCCCAAAATTCAAACATGATCGTTACGTCTCATATTTTGCAATAATACTTAATGGTCACTAATAATAATAAAATGTATAACGTGTTTAAATTATCTTAAACTTTAATGGATTCAACATTACAATGTATCTATCATATTCCGGTAAGTTTGTTCTGTATTGACGTAGAGCATTAGTTACACTAACAAATGCATTCTGTCTACTCTCCAAACTTGTTTTGTGTAACACCATCGTATCGTCATAAGTTTATGAAGTAAACGTTGTTGCAACCGTATTATCTACTTATCTCGGTGATCGATAAAGTTAATTACAATGCTTATATTCAACGTTTACGTATAACGTTGGAGCTGTAACAGTATAATCGTTATGTTTCAAAATTTTCCTCTTAAAGAAAGAGCATTATTTCACGCACTATCTCCTTTAATCAAATCACTAAAGTTTAACGAAATATTAGCCACAAAATGAATGCTTGATAATTTGTAAAAGAGAAATATTTCAACAGAATTAGTTCTTAAATAAAGAACGGAAATTTGCGTAAAAAACCCGGCGAATCAAAATATAAAGAATTTAAAGCCCGAAAATAACCAGCGCTCTTCCCGCTTAGTATATTTTCCGTTCTTCACAAATGACACCGATCACTGTAGAAAATTATTTACTTTGTGCTTTCATTTATTAAAAACTCATCCCAAGTCAACCATTAACTTATACTCAAGACGGGGAAAATGGGCCGGGTGTGGGGATATAATTCCATACGAATACGAAGCAATTGGAAAGAAAAACGAAACAAAGACATAAATTTCTAACTTTGACTTTTCAGTTGTATTTCGTTTACTTGGCATAATATTTCTTCACCGTCGCTTGCTCACCCCCGCAAGAATACAATCTTTAAACCATAAACTCAATTAGAATTCTGATGTTTTCTTATTTTTCTCAACTTTGATTATGAATACGTATTTGTTTTTTAATATTATCATTCCCAGGCGTCCTTCAGTAATAGTAAAGGGAAATAATAACGCAGTAAGACAATTCCATTAAATATTTCGTACGGACTGAGGGATTGGTAATGGGTTTTGTTAAGCAATATCCTCAGTATTTTGGCTTTGATCTTTAAACGACACAGATTTAAAACAAATCCTCAGCATGAAACCGAAAGTAAAAGATTAAATTCATTATTTACTTTTAACAAAAAAAAAATATTTTCTTTGTGATAGAGAAAAACGAACAAAACGAATACGTTTCAAACTGTAACAGGAGCCTTCATTTATTTTGAAAAGGGAATCTGTCAAAATAAAGATTAATTTGTCAATTTCTTTTTCAATTTCAGTATTCATTTTTTACAAAAGATTAAAACTTCAACTCACAAAAATGTTTGATTTCCAACGGTTTATCCTAAATATATATTTGGTCAGTGATCTCGCCTAGATGACATTTTTCGTGAAAGTGATAAATCTATTTTTTCTGAAAAAAAGAAAAACGATATTTTAGTTCGTGTGTGGGTAACTATTATCTATCTTGTTTGTTTTTCTTGATAGAGGGTATACGTGTATCCAGAAAGGTAATTCGTCTTGTTTCCCAGTGTAATAGAATAAAAATTTAAATTTTTGGCAAATTTAACCGATGGTAGTAATGAAATCTTAAACACCCGCTTTATTACTCGCCTCGTGCTTAAAGTACTTTAATTTTAATATATTTAACAATTCGAAACACCCGCAACAGCTCTAAAGGTTTCTAAAGGAAATAAAATATTCATTTTGGCGGAAGCGCCGGTATAATAAAATTACAATTATCAAGTTTACACGCTATAAAATCGTATTGCGTTGTCTTCGACGTATTGCTTTGTTATTCATGTGCATGTTAGCTCTTAAGAAGGAACCATTTCGCTCCAGCGAAAGCTGACAATAAGACAAATGGTGTGCACCCGCTTTCTTGAACTAATAAAAAATACCGTACTCCAGCCATTTATTTAGATCGAAAGGATAGTTGTGAGGGTGCAATGTTTTGAATGAATCATTGACTCGTCTATGGTCGACGCAATCATTTTAGTTGATTCATCCGCTGGGACGTTTTAACGCGGCAAATACAATTTCGAACGACTCGAGTGTAAAATAAATCAGTCCGTTTTAGCGTAGAGGGAAAGGAAAAAAAGTGCAACAAAACGGTTTCTCAATTCAAGTGGAAACTTTCCCTTTTCCGATCGCATTATCTTCGTTTTATTTGGTACATTTGAATAAAATTTTCATATACTACATCGCTATGTACAGTTTTGACAATTTCTACTTTCTCCACATTGCACGAACCGTTTTTTATCACTGGCATAAAATTTACGGGCTAAAATTATTAACCAAACGGTTCTGAAAAAATAGACGTTTCAAAATTATTATGGCTTCAGTTGGAAAATAATCCACCTGATATATTTGGGAGACTAGAATGAATAAAATAAAAATCTCCAAATGTGATTATGTTGGCGTAACTTGTCCACTGCTTTTATTTCGCACCTTCAAAGTGACGAAGCTGGGTTATTTATTTACTTCCTTTATATGAAAATGACAAAATATCATTTACTTTTAAGTATTTTTACATAAACATTATTAATGCCTGTAATAATGATTATATATATTTGCTCAACAGATACAATACCACAATAGTAATGCATTAGAAACAAACATCAAATGATACATCAAGTTAATATTCCGTACATAAATGCACTAGAGGCGCTCTATAGAGAACGTCGGTTCGATATCACAATCGCAGGTCGGTAAAATCCTGAGAGGTACACCTGATGAAACCCAGCGGCTTAGAAGCAAATGAGCTGGTTAAAGCTCAGTTGATGGTCAAATATGAAACCTAAGTGTTTAATAACGTAACTTTTCGATATAGGCACATCATCAATGGCATATGCGGTAAAAACTTGGTTATGCTTCTTAGTGTAGAAAATAATATTGCATTTTCCAATATTTAAAGTAAGTCGATTTTCTTTACACTAAATCGTGTCTAGACCACGTTGTAGTTGTAAAATATCTGAAGCATCTCTTACCGCGTAGTAAATTTTAACGTTATCAGCGTAGGCCAAAGAGCGACAGGGAAGGGAGACAAGCAGATACATTAAAGGTAAGTGGTCCAACCATTGTAATAAACATAACTTGATCTCATTTCTAGGCTCCGAAATAGAGCCAAAAGTGGAGCAGATAATTCGAAGTAACTCAGCTTACGAAGCAAAATTTGGTGATCGATTGAGTCAAATGCTCTTGTAAAATAGATATATATGACATCTATGTACCTGACTCCCATGATCAAGTTCCTCCGCGATATCTTGTGTAATACAGGCGAGGTTGGTTACAGTGGACCGTCCCTCGACGAAGCCACGCTGTAAAGCACATATATAGGATGGGAGAGATGATAAATTATCTGTTCAAAGACTTTGGAAAAGTTGGATAAGATCGAAACTGGTCTGTAATTTTTAATATCTACCAGATCACCTTCCTTAAAAATAGGACATACGCTCGCAATCTTTCTTAGGAAAGTTAGAATATTTAATGCACGCATTGAATATCAAAGCCAGTGGTTCCACAAACACGTATGCATAGAACCTAACCAGGAACGAAGGATGCCATCATCAGCAGCTGTTGATTTATTTTTAAGTTTCCTTATAGATGAAACCGCATCATCGAGGGCCACACTTCGGATTGATAATGCAGGAATGTTAGACGTTAGTTAGGAAGAGGAGCAGTAGCAATAGATGGTAAATACACCGACCTAAAATTATCTGCAAATGCGTTGATTCATTATTATTTGAATGTACTTTTCCTAGATGTCCTTCCTAGATGTGCTTCTTTTTGAATGTACGATATTCTAAAAAGACTTAGGTTCAAATTATATTCTACCTTCCACAATTCTTACGTAGTTCGCATATGCGTCGTTTATTTAGTGTTTTGACTTCTTTGTCAACCGCTGAAACTCATCCGATTTCCATTCTTTATGCTAATACATCTTCAACGGTAAGCCATCTTTTGTATTTTTAGTGAACCAGGGTAAATAATGGCATGTGGATTAAAAAAATACAACTTTGATACCGAGATATCCAGAGCCGAGTAAATCATTTAATAGAATTGGCCGAGAATCAAATCTACAGCCTGAAGACCATTCAAAGATGGCAAGTCTAAGAGTCTATTGTTGCTATTGTGTACACTGGTAAGCTGTGGAACTGACGAAACTCATCAGATATTGAAGCTTTCCATTGGAGACACCAGAAGAATTGCGGTATACTGAAATCACTCATCAATATTACAGGTCCATTCAAAATGAATAATTCAAGCTGATCAAAAAGTAATTTAATACAAACACGAAAGGAATACAGTCTGTTGGGTTCAATCAGTTTTCCGCTTCTACAATTTCAGGAATCCTTGATCCGAATACGTCGATTCACCTCTGTTTTAACTGACTTATACATATTTGTTTAAACGTTTACAAAGATTGAAAATCACTTCGAAACCATGACATTCACTAACTTCATTTGAGTATTTGTATTAAATTTCGATTGATTTTAAACGTTCGGTTTTAAAATCGTTCACATGTTTGTCATAAAAGAAAATTGGTTTTTCCAAAAATATGTTATTGATTATGTGCCATGCTTAAAAAAAATTGATATTACGTATTCTAAACTAGCGTAGAATGGACTAGAAAAAGGAAGTTTTGTTGTAACATAGATATTAAACGGTCATCAATTATTGAATCTGATTACAGCCTGGCGGCATATGCACTGGTATTAAACCACTACTTAGCCCTCCCTTAATCATAAATCACATCAATATGTTTCCATATGTTAAATATGCAAATCAACCAATACGATTGTATGATAATACATGAATTATTAAATAATTTCCGACAATTATGTGTACGCGAAATAAGGAGCCACTGTTACATATTTTACAGAACGTAAAGCAATACCTGAACGGGGATATTTTAGTTTTCGAAGGAAACAATCCGAGTCTTTAATACGAGGATGATCTGGAAAGTTCTAGCGTCTCTTTTCGTAATAACATTAGTTGCTGTATGTAATTGGCCAAGCTCTGCCAGTATCATTTCGTAAATTTTATCTCGTAAAAGCAAAACGGTTCATATATAACGAAGGGGAGGAAATTATCGACTAAAAGAATGTGCCACCAGTAAGAGATACGAGCAAATAACAAGCGACAAATTATAAGACAATAAAGAACTGGGTTTCCCGAACGCAGCAAAAGAAGGTTGTTGCACAACAAAAACAACCAGGTTTAACATGGAAAAAAAAACAGAGAAATGGCGTTCAAACCTCCAAACAATAACAAAGAAGAAAAAAGAATTATGGACGTTTGCTGGCGATACAGCCGCTCTGATCGGATTAAAAATACGCCTAAATATCCTTAAAAGCGAAGAAGGACGAAGGACAAAGAGTATGATAATACCAAAAGGAAATAAAACACGTGATATGAAATATTAAACATCACGCAGTAGAACAGGTTGGGGATTATAGATATTTCGTGATATATAGATTCGATATCGTGAACAGTAAATAAATATAGCGAACGCGGTATTAAAATCTAATAGCTGATCTACTCAAATTTAATTTCACTTTGGTAAATGAAAGTATCTCAGGTGACTTGTTTATCCCTCAAAGCAACGTGTTGAGAAAAATGCAGTATGATATATAAAGGAAGATGAGTTAAAATATTGAACGATTAAAATTTTACCTCGTCCATACATAGTGAGTTCTTATTTCACGTTAGTACATATATGCGCATACTTCACTGCTATGCTTAATAAAGTTTAATAAATGTATTCTTTACGTTAGAGGAACTACGGAACTACGTTTGCATAGCTCCCGGTCTACTTTAGTTTATAACAAACTTGACATTTATAGGATATTGTGCTGGATTGTATCTTATGCAGATAGAGTGCACCACCTTCGTATCCCACATAAGAAATTGCAACTATGTGCTAATAATTTAATTGTAGAGATATTGCTTCGTGCATGCAAGCAAATTCTGAACTTTAAAACTAACTTAACAGCATTCGTAAGCCATAGATTAAATTTAGTACTTAAATATGGTGGGAAGCGAGCCGAGTATGACGAAGGATCTGGGCAAACTTACACACCGCAGACTGACGTATTGAATTTACAGGATAAACGAACCAACTAATGTCTAAGTTTCTTTATGCGCTTTTGATATTCGTATAAGTTTGTCTCTCTGCGAAATTTATTTTTGTGCGGTGTAGGAATTCCCTTTGATACGAACTTATGCATACTGTTGTTCAGGATATTTTCAACCACAACTTGGCAAGATTGATGCACTTGTTTTTTTTTTTTTTCAACAACATTTATAGTGTGCTGCCTATTATTAGTTTTATAATATTTTAAATACAGTACTAACACTGTATACCTGTCTACTTTAGCATTAAATATTTGCAGAGGTAAAAAAAAGTATTGGACATTCAGATTTAAAAAAAAAGAAACCTTCCCCGGACAAATCCTTTATCTTCTAGAAAAAGGTCGTAAATATATACATACATATATATATATATATATATATATATATATATATATATAAAAGCTTCCTTCGGTTTTTTTCGGATTTCTATAAATAATATTGATTTATTGTAGTTCATGGACGAAAACAGGTTTTTTTATTATATAGTAAAAATACGTAAGACTTGTATATAGAGGAAAAGGAAAGACATAAAAAATATTGATGATAATCGCACAATGTTGACGGCGAAGCCCCTTCACGACAATTGTTATTATTTCTTTCTTTAATTTCTTGATCACTTCTATTCTAACGAGTGTTCCGGTGCGAAATCGCATTGAAATCTTTAAATTTATTCATCAAAAGAGTTTAACAAATGTCCAAAATGTTTACTGTTGCACAAATGTTAAAATCGGAGAAAGTTAAAGTAACGTGTTCTGACACCAAGTCGGATTGACATTTCCGAACTTGATTTGAAACTATGCAATTTAAAGAGATTTTAAATTTTGACCAGTTCCATGCTATCACTTGCTGCATAACGTTGACAGCAAGTTCCTTACGTACCATTAATTTTTTTTTTGTATCTTTTTTGGATATTTCTATTTTCACAAGTTTTCTAATACAAAATCACCTTAAAATCGTGTTCTTTATTCATCAGAAGAACTTAGTTGGGAAGGAAATTTGATAGATTTCGTCCAATAACGGAAATCGGCACGTCGGAAGAATAGAGATGTATTGGTAGCATAAAAGAAATCAGAAAGTTCCGACCTTTCGGAGACATCACGTTCATTAAATTTATTTTGATTGGGGAAAAAAGTTGTTACAGTAGGCTCCTCTCTCTGGTTTCGGTGAAAATTTACATTAATTCTGGATATCGGTTGCTTCTGAACTTGAGCAATGTTCTTGACTTTAGAATATGAATTAATTTTTTTTTACCTTTTAATGTGACAACAAGTTCGCCAAAACTATTATTGTATTTATTGAAAATTTGTATTAATATGCTTTACTTACTCAAAGATATGGATTTCATTTGTCCAAATTTTGTATTGTCAAATTTGCTAAATAGACTGGAAGGTTCTTGTACTTTGCACTACATTATCTTCTGCTTGGACTTGGACTTTATAAAATATTAATTTGTAATCTTTAAATAGCTTTGTTTTATAAATCGTGATCGATAAAAGATAGAGAGGACAAAGGCGGATGAAATTATTACTTTTTTTGAGACACGTGTTAGACAGACACGTGTTTTGTTGGCTCTCGGGGATACTATTAGGTAACACGAATCTATTCTCATGAGGCGAATATAAGTCATAAGGCGAGTCTATCTAGTCGCTGCACCTGCCTTTATCATCTCTACCTATTATTTCCCATAAAGTAATATTAATTAATATTCTTTTTTTAAGAATATAAGCAATCAAAACGCCAGAATTTTGTAAATACACGATGAATTTTTGATAATAATTGGTAACGCAGAATAAAATTATGTAAAATAGTATTTATTAAATGCAGATGCAGGCCTGTCACTTTAATAGCCTAGTACAATACGTGTTTTTGCTTATTTATTTATATGTTAATTGTATTACACGTACTGGAAACAAATCAAAGAGCAAATAAATTTATTTATTAATACTAGTACGTAAAAGTAATTTCACAAACGGTAATCTACGGTGTCTAAGTTCATCAGATTAAGTGCTAAACGCTTGGCTAAAGATGATAGTAGTTTAATTTGTATATATACAACAGGAATTCCTTCAGCTATGTCAATGTCGCTTTGTAATAAATTAAGTAATAGGTCATAAATTATTATGTTAACGTCAGTAACTGTACAATACCGATCTATACGGCGTGAAACGCCCCAGGACCTCTGTAAGGGGTTTCGACGACAATTATCCAAATGTAGCTGTATACGTTACATATAACGTTGATACCACTAACAATAATTAATAAATATAATTAAATTAAACTATTCAGGAATATACATTTCAGGGAAATTGGATTTTAGCGTACGAATTTTACGGACAAAGACAGGAGGCCGCTTGAAAGTGACATCTTTAATTATTTTCTGATTTTTTTTTCAACCCGTATTACTTACAGCATCCAAGGAAAAACTGAAATTGACATATATTAAGGCAATTAGAACATTACTTCAGCTCGAGAAGCTGTAAGGGGATACAACTTGTCAAGGGGAGCTTCCTCGACTCTCCTCACTTATGCGTTTAATTCCGAATTTACATATTTTTGACATAAATTTAACTAAGCGAATGTAAAGTTTTATACTTTAGTAATAAACGACATACAGAGTGTTTATGATGTTATATATAATTACTAAAGTTGTGTAGCATTCGATGGAATCCTTCAAAAGATAGATTTTTTAACTTCTTTGCAGGCCTCTGTTTTCTTTATCCCCTATTAATGGAATTAAGCTTTACTTTAATTTGGATTTAATTATAGATAATAATCTTCATCCGCTCTCAATGCTCGGCTTTATCGCAAGCTATTCATCCAATATAATTTTACATTTTGCAAAATGTATAAAACTTTGTCTAAAATTTCGTATATTTAAGACGATACGAAGTTAATAACTACATATAAGGAAGATTTTTTTGTGATTTCAACGCGGAAACCAGACATAATGATCAGTTCAATCAATTAACGTGTCTGATAGTAAATATGATGAAGATGAACCCGATTTCAACGTATCTTCTCAAATTTTATTTAACCAATTGATAGTTGGTCTTCTTTCAATTACCTGTTATATTAGACTTGATTTTTCAAGATATTATAAATATAATTAACGCCGACCTTTTGACGAACGCTGTATAAACACGGCTGTATACATATGTACATATATAAATCGAGAAAATAGGATATGCTTTATGTTTCTCTCCCTCGCGACAGGATTGAAGCTGTTACACTTTCCCCCCATTAATCGGTTTAAAAATCGAGAACGTATAATTAAAAAACGATTTAGTACGACGTTTGAATCGGAAAAACAGCGTTTATTAAATGTAATTTCACCGAACCTATTTAGCCGTGGAATCGGCAAATTCAAATGCCATAATTGAAAATCCTCCCTCCCAGCGTAATCCTTGCAGTTTGAAAAAGGAAAGTTAATTTTTTATCACCGTATATCCATTCCGAATATTAGAAATTATGCCAAAAGTAATCAGCGTTGATCATCAACAGTTCGAGTTTGAATATACATATGTACAGTCTGCTGCCAGCCTCTTTCTTTTAATAGCAGCATCCAATTAATTAACAAAGTTTGAATATAAAATCCAGGCGTAATTTTTGCATATTTGACCCGGCTTTTTTGAGGATATATAAAGGAACACAAGTGCAGTAAATTGCAATAATTAAAGGGCGTTTCCCGAATAAAAGAAGCGTTGATACGTTTAACCCGTTGATCCCCATGTTTCCCTTTTTTATTCGGGTTGTAAAGTATAAGTTGGATAATGGGAAATTCATTATATATCACGTTTCCGTAATATTACAACTGTATACGTACAGGCTATATACATCGCAAGATGTTCTCGAACGCACCGAACAAACCTAAACGTGAATTTCCTGATGGTGACTTATACGGTTGTTCTGAATGTAGAAGTTTTTGTGTTTTGCGATGGTTGTGTACAAATGTTTTTGGGACATCAATTCAAACCTGTCGGTACTGATAAACTTATAAGGACTTGTGAATTAAACGAGGTGGTCCGTCGTGAAACATATCTTACACACTCAGTAATAATTTCAAAAAATTGTGAAGTTATTACCGAGTGCTTTTCTTTGGTTGTGTAAAGAACCTATGTGTTTAAAATGAATTTTCAAACTTATCAGGAATTATGATGAGCATCCAGTCATATCAGTGCTCGAAGAACTGAGCGATACAAAGTATCCAGAGAAGTCGAATGAAGGAGATAGAATCATGGTACATGGTAAATAAATTTATAAAATTTGCCGAATCCAATAACTACAACTACAACTCTGCGAAACTCAATAATCTGCAATGATTTTTTGAAGAAGAGACCCGATAACGTCTTTTTAGATAAAAATACATTTCCAAAACATTAGATTTATTAAATTAATCTAGTGACATCAATTAAACATGCGCCTTATACTTATTTAGGGAATTCCATCCTAAACATAGACATTAATCAAGCAGTCGTAGAAATTACAATAAAGTCATGAAGTTCTCTCTCATAAGAAGCAGTGAGGAGTAATTCAAAACTAGTTTAAACACATTACGACACACATGTATGTGTGTGTGTATTAAAATTATGTATATGTGTATATATATATATGTTATATTAACACGAGCTCAGGTTATATTATATAACGCCCTATTGTATTCGACATGAAACTTTTGAACAACATTAAACTTAAAACGGAAGTTGTTCAAAATATCGTATTAAATTAATGAAACACCCTACGCTCTTGCCCGTCATCACGATCTTACAATTCACAATATTATTCTACGTAATAGCGTGAAACACGTAGAAACTAAAAAGGGAATATCTTCAGTTACCCCGATTTATTTGGAGACCCGGTAACAAGATAAGAAAAAACGTATTACATTCGCGAAGTATGTTAGTGACGTTAACATTCTTCTTCCTTATGCCATAAGAATGACATATGTGATTAATTCCTAAATTCACGCAGTACTGCCGTAATAATGCCCTAACGAAGTTAATCGTCTTGACATGGTAAGTTCGATACAGGGGAGATTATGAAATTTATGTATCATTAACTTAAAAACAAGTTAGAGGAGTCGTATCATATTAAAAACTCTTACATATAATATTTCGCTTTGGATGATTACTAAATCAAACATAATGTAGCAATTTTTTTTAATTTTATGCATTCATTGATTGAATTTTGTCAAGGTAGTAAGGATTCTCTACGATGAGAATCTTCTTTTTCTCTCGATCATTTTTTTTCCGTCAATTCCAAAGCTCAGCCTCGTATATATTACGGATATTTTTGATCATCTACTTTCAACTTTTCTGCTGTAAATACCTGAAACAAACGAGGAGTTAATTTGCACAATTTCCTTACTTTTTTTTACAAATTTACACCTTTCTTTAACCTTTTTCTTAATTTTGTACATGCCTGCTTGTACATCAAAGGGATTCGTTAAGGTATTTGCGTGCAATACCTAACTTCCCCTTTTTCACACAAAGGAAACCAGAAAGGACTTCTTTATTGTCAGTACCTTTATTATAGTGCATTTGGTAGTCCTGATAAAGAGCAACGGTTTCAGGCTCGTTTTGATGTTTAATCTTGTGAATTTTACGTATTTAAGTGAAATAACGATAAAAAAAATTACATCGAATCTTTTCATCATCTAAAGATTGATATTATTTTAATTAATGTGAAGAGCTTTTCACTAGCAACATGCAACCTTCACTAACCATTTGCGGGTGCGGATACGTTCTATGTACGCCTTTCAGTCGTTGCAGGGCATATTCAGGACCTACAATTAAGTAATGACAATATGCAGCTATAAACAATTTCCCTCTGCGCCGCAGACTATTCCCAGTGAGTGCTTGAGTAAAATTTGCAAGATCATTCCGGAAATACTCACAGGCGCTTCCGAGAATACATTAACGATGATTATTCCAAGAAATAACAGTGACAGTAACCGTTGAAATACATATCCCATTATTTCCATGTGTACAAAGATTTGAAAATAAAAGAAAAATAAAGAGGGGCCTTTAAAAATGTCAGAAATTTAGGAGACTATGCCAGCCAATTCAGGCTTCTTTCCTCCACCATTTTTAGAAAACCTCAGAAAATAAATGGTAACAACATTGCGTAGGGCTACATTATTTATTGTCAATGTTGTTTTGTGTTTAATATTCATGAATTAAAAATTAGCATTACAAAATCCAGTATAGTGAATATAACCAGCGCATGTTAGGTTCTTTTAAAATGCATCCATCACTGCAATTTTGCTTTTTTATTAGCACACCCCACGAAGCGTGCGAATGTCGTGAATTTATAACGCGTTTCCCTTACCCTACCGCTAGCCCACAGTGCAGGCGCTCCCCGCACCCTAAAATGGGCGGAAAACTGTGTAACGTTTAACAATTTGCGTAAAAAGTAAGATGTGTACGTTGGCTCGCAGTTGGGACCATAAAGTGTTGGGTTTATTGTTTCTTGATTAACACCCTGCGAAAATGAAACTCAACTTTTAGACTAATTAATGAAAAATATGACGCTTTGTTTATAACGTTACGGGTTGTTAAGGCTTCGTAGGTCTTAGAAAAGCTGCGGTATAATATTCGGGGTAATAATTCACATGCTTCTTTGGTTTCGAAATCTTGTTGGCCGCGGAGATAAAATATTCCCTTTTTTTTAAGACTTAAAGCCCGACGTTTCGGGATTAACTTTTATATGAAGGGATCCTCTTGTAGAGTACGATATTGCACTTTAGCTACGTATTCAAAATCAATTGTAGCTCCTTACGGACGTTATTCATTGTTTGCGTTATATTAGAGGTGTAGGTACGATATAACACTATCAATTTGTTTTCGTATGGTTTCCACTTTTTTCTTTAAAACCATTTAAAACCAATAGTTAATAAACCTCCAAACTAATAGATTTAAACGATTTGTGTCTGTTATTAGTGAGCGAAAACATTCCATAAGGAAAAATAAGACAAAAATTCGAAAACCTGTTGTTGGCGTTGTATATCGCGTACAGATCTTTCTCGCACCTAATTGTTAATGCAATATCGAATGTATTGCAATATTTGATTTGATTTTCGTCGACTTTCACGAAATTCGTCACTGACGGAAGCGCGACGACGCTGAAATTCCGATTTTTGATCACAAGTTGAACGAAGCACTTGAAAGTTGCGCCAAAATTGTATCCTTAATTTTCGAAGCGGAAGTTTCCTTTTGAATATTTTATTTCTTATCCACATGAAAGAGCTACGATAAATACGAAAAATAAATTTCGAATCGCACAGTTTCCAGCCACAAAACTCCTTGTGGGAATAATGAACGGGCGAATTCATCAATACCACCGTTAAAGTTATTTTATTAAGTAGTTACATTCGTAACGTAGGAAAACTTTATTTAATTAAAAAGAGGATGTGCTCTAAACTAAGACTGTGATTATCCGTTAGCCCGCGTATAAAATAAAACTTTTCGAAAAGGTAAAAATCCTACTTCACCTTTAAACTGAATATTCCGAAGCCGGAAGTTCAAAGATACACGTAGCATCCAGTCTGAATCTGTCAGAGATAGTTTGCCATCGTAGGACTCTAACTGGTTACAGTACGGACAAGTTCCTGCTACTTCGGCTAACAACTTCCCAACAAATTATTTCATTTTTAGGGTCTCCAAATTATTGAGTTCATTCACCGCAGATGCATGTGACTGTTAGGGAAGTAATTATTAGTCTATGATTTATACTGAAAACATAAATTTTAATATACCTTTTATATTAAAATATAAAAGGTAAATAAGATGTGTTAGGCGAGCTTCTTTTCGGTCGAGGGTGAAATCTACTAACAAGCCTACTTGTAAGCCTAAGTAGCTGCTTGCAATAGAAAGTATGTATGAAGTTAGGGATAATGCAAGCACTTCACAGAGTAACAGTTAATGCGTTAAGAAAAGCACAAAATCGCCTTTACAAAGATTTACGCAAATATAGACAAGTACGGAAACTAAAAATACGTTTCTAGGGCCCGATTTTATTAAATTATAGGTCCACAATAGTCCGTCAGCGTAGGAAAAAGGCTATATTGAAAGAAAAAAAAATATTGAAATGCAGAAGAAACCAGAAGTATTGTGATCTAATGGAATCTCTTCCCCAATACAAGGAACGTCCTTTTCAAGGTGGTAGCAACCTAGCATAGTCAATTTCGTTCCGTTTTATATATACGCTCCTTGTTGTAAATCTTTTATTTGTAATTTCTGCACAAAAAAAGAAGGGAAAGGCCCTAGCAAACGTATACGGCCGTGATTGAGACATTGAAGCATAACCTTATCCTTCTCTTTTATCTCTTTCTGCTGCTCTCTCTTTTGTAAAATGAAAAATCCGCCTAGAAAACGGAGTGTAGATAGGAAATAAGAACAAGGAACAAGAAGAGTGTCCCGATTTGCATAAACGGAAGAGTCCTTGCATAGAAGACTGAACGAGAGGAAAAAATATGCTTTGCTTAACGCTCAGTTAAATGGAACGGAGCTAAATCTGCATTTATAATGTACTTACATGGATATCATACAGGGTGAAGCGCTTAACCTCGCTGAGTTCTGTTACTCCGCGCGTTTTAGAAAAAAAAAGAATATCACAAATAAAATTATTTGGTGTCAAGTGAGAAATGAAAAGCGCCTATCGCTAATCGCCGTTGATAACGTTTTTAAGATCATTGCAAAGCTAACTTATATTGTTGTACCCCACGAATATACATACACTGGTCGCAATTAAAAGTGCGCCACCAAAACATTTTTACAAAATAATGATTATTAGTATCAAAAATGTATAAACATACAAAATTGGTCCTTTTGAGTGCGCCAGAACGTGCTCTAAGTGTTTTATCTTCATTTACAATCTACATGTTCTAACACCGTATGATTACTATTAGGTCTAGGTGCAAGTTCTCGGTAACTTACACCGGCTGCATGAAGCCCAACAATTTGGCCACGTTCGAAATAGGGTTTATTGTGCATGTTCAGCTACCATTGATTGAAACATACCGGGCGGATTTTATTAATTTTTATACATTGCAACTACCGGATTGTAACAGCTATTCCTGTAAAAATATGCGCGAAACTGGACCGATGCATTGTGATAAGCAATTAGTTAGGTTAACCTTCAAGATTGCACTTATAAAGCTTTAACGAAATGGTTTGGTGCATTTGCAACTGCAGCCATAGTGTGAACATTGTTGATGCTTTCGATGTGTTTGTCAGCGTAAATCAAATATTAGTACCTGTGGATATTTATTCAAAAGATGTAAATTAAGTTTAATAAACAAATTCATTCACCATGTAAATTTATACATAATTTTAAGCTGCTCATGTTTATTCAGTATTGATATATAAAGTTTACGGCAAAGGTTAACATCTGGCTAAGATACAGAGAATATCGATATTCACCGGCGTTAATACATCTTAGACACTAACATTTAATTAAAAAGAAAAATACTGGGTTTAAAGTTTGTAGAAAATGTTTTATAATGAAAAAAATCGGTATTTGGTGCTTTATTATTTCAAGTATACGCCGGTATAACGTAAGAACTGGCAATTCTTACAGCCTGTTTTCCTAAAAATGTTTGTTTATAGAAACTACGTTGATTTATACGCGTACATTAACGAAGACCAAAAACAAAAACATCCAAAGAATTGTGCTTGAAAACAAAGAACAACCCTCCATATTGTTTCTGTTTTATAACAATCTAATTTACATTTTTATAAACCATTAATGATAATGGTGTTGCAAAAAAAGTTCAATGCTCCGCGGAAGGATCTTGAATATCCGAAATAGCAGGCAAAAAAATTGTAAAAACTCGACAGCCTGGCGCTTATTTTTTCGAACGTTGTGTTGGAGGTAATGCAGCATAATAAAACGGGGAAGAAATATTGCTCAAAGCGCAGACAATCGTACATTAAAGAGGAGAAAATATTTACGACACTAGTTCTCTGATAACTAAATGCGTTCGCCAATAAGTTAAGAGCACGTCATACACTACCATTCGTATAAATTTGTCCACGTTAGCTTTAAAATTAAATAGCATAAAAGGAAAATACAAAACCTTTAATTCATCGGAGCCCGCGCATTTGGAAGTTGAAAAACTCTCTTGTAGGACTGCCTATGGTTAGTTTTGAACGCCAGGACAGACATCTTTTAATTTATTAAATTAGTTGGATCTATGTAACTCCTTTTTTGGGATTCGTATTAAGATCTGATTACTTTTTGGATGTTTAGAGGTTAGGTAGCTGGATTTCTCAAGTTAAAACCTCGACCAAAGCAGCCTATTGTAAAGATCAAGGGAATAATCCTGCAACAAATTATCCGAAAAATCTATGTTTGATGAGCGAAACGTGGACTAACGTTATTTTATATTTAATATGAGTTAAAGCAGACGTATCTTGGGATAATTTTCAGTGTAGTTGGCGGCTTGCAAGATGCTATAAATCACGGTTTTCAATTGAATTTCGTCTGGCTAGTTTGATTTCTGGTAAGAAGATATGGAGACAAGCGTTGAGAATACTGAGAAAGCAGTTTAGCCCGAGATAAAAAGAATATTCGCATGGAATGACGGCGAAATGACAAGAAAGATGTTTTGCGAATAGACAACTGCAGCATATGATGCGTCGTAACATTGACAAGATTGTTTTTATGGAAGTTAGTACCGCAATACGTTTTGTGATTGTATAATTATTGATTTTTGGTGTTTTTATTTTTGCAAAAATTAAAACTGTTACAAAGTTACATCTACTTCAATCTGAGAACTCACTTTTCAATAGCGCTGGGCACTAGTAATACATTAACTACTCCGATCTCAAATTATTTTTGTTAGCATAAATATTCAATGTTTTCGTTCAATTTGTTTCGAACATCATTGTGTATATGTACATACAACTCATTCTTTCTTTTCTCGCTTGTTCGCAGACAATGAGACTACGACAACGTTTTTATCTAATATTCCACCGCATCATTTGGAATTAGTGAGCAACATGACAACGTTTTCGGCTACGATTGTCGCTAGTACAACGACCGGAACCATAACAATTTCTACAACCGGGAAGCCAACAGAAATACTCACCAAACTCGACCATTCAACGGTATCAACCGAACCTGTACGGCATAGCTTAGGACGCGGTTTTCCCGCGCCGCATTACCATCAGCCAGATTCACGTTGGGGACCATTCTTTGAAGAAGGACAGGATCCCCACAATATCACCGCTAGGGTTGGATCCACTGTCATCCTTGATTGCCGCATCGGTCTGCTTCAAGATAAAACGGTCAGTAGTTACGTTGTAATTTATTGATTATCATTGAATTTCAAAATAGGCTCGTAGCGTGTACAAGACGCATTCCGAATGTTTCCTATCGGATTCTAGAATCGAGTAGCTCTTCTAGCCGCGTAGCTGGACGGCTAGTTGACTTCCTATTCGGCCAAACTTCCATCGTAGAACTTGAAACATTGCCTGTTCTCTTGTTCATTTTATCTATCCATTCTAATTACATGCAATCTTATAAATTATTTCTTGGACTTAAAGGGAATCTTGAGCGAGGCGAAATGCCGATTGCACTGATTGTGTAATTTACTTAATTGCATTACATTTCCGCGGTCAGGGTGATTCATTCTTAATCTTTTACCAATTTACATCGATTCGCCAGTTTTATCTTTTATTTTACCCAATTATTTTATCTTTCTCACTTGTACAGCATTCTTTTGTTAGAGGTAGCTTGTTTAAATGAATTATACGGGAGCCCCGAAGATCTCCCTTGTAAATGGCGCTCTTTCGAAACAGTTTCTCCTTGTTATTAGATGCAATTATGGAAGTAGTTTAAAATTAGATTGAAATACACTCCGCCAAAAAAGTATCGCATAATTTAGTTTTGAATCACGGAAGTATCGCATAATCTTTGTTTGTAGCATAAAGTAGTAAATATACTTTAATGCGCTCTAAGATATAATTTCTATGATTGTTTAAATAAAATACAGGCCAAATAAAAACAAGAACTCATACTTGAGATTTTTATTAAAACAAGAAATTATAACTTTGGAAAGAAAAATGTCATAACAGTAGCTTTTAATACGGAGTATTGCCACCTCTGGCTCTTATGACCGCTCGCATACGGTTCGGCAGAGATTCGATTAACCTCCGTATATAAGCCTGATCCAAATTCTCCCACTCGTCACGGAGAGCATTTTCTAGTCCATGCAGGTCCGCTGGGGCAACATTTTGGGTTCATGTCCGGACTTACCGCAGGCCAATCTAAAACTGGAATACCAACATCGTTAAGGTATTCCTGGACGATTATTGCGACATGCGGTCGTGCATTATCGTGCATTAACATGAATTCGTTTCCTATAATTGGCGCATATGGTACTACATGTTCTTCTAAAATGTCCGTTATATACCTGCGGGCAGTCAGTGTACCTCTGTCTACTGGTACTAACTCTGTACGACCTGTTAAACAGATGCCTCCCCAAACCATAATAGAGCCACCAGCGAAATTAGGTCTAGGTCTGATATTACACCGCGAATATCAGACCTCGTCGTCTCGTCTGTACACTGAGATACGCCTATCTGAGGTGTAAAGACCAAATCTTGACTCATCTGTGAAGAGTATATTGGCCCAGTCATTAATGTTCCAATTTACATGTTCTCTGGCAAACCTTCAGCGAGCCACTCGGTGGTTCCTAGTGAGACGAGGGGCTGTTACAGCTACTCTAGCTTTTAATCCACTCTGTCGTAACCTATTCCGAATAGTTTGAGTACTCACACGAGTATTTCTGACTCTAGCCAAGTCGTTCTGCAATTGTCTCGCAGTTACATGTCTTCGACGTAATGCTTGTAGTAGTAAATAGCGGTCATCTCGACGAGTAGAACATCTTGGACGACCTGGTACAGGTCTCCTACTGTAATTGCCTGTTTCCCTATATCTGGCTACGGCTCTAGAAACACTTGACTGATTGATGTTCGTCAAATTAGCGACGTATGCTTGATATCGTCCATCTTCGATTAAAGCAACTATAGCAGCCACTTGTTCTGCAGTTAAATTGCTCATTTTAGTTTTAAAAGCGGTGGTAGAGAACTCTGACTTCGCACTTTAAAATTTGTCCGTATAGGAAGACTTTCGATAAACAACCGAACAAACCTTACACATATGCATTTTTCTAAATGTGTTCTTTTAGAAAAAAAAAATAAAAAAGCTATGTTCCATGATTTTGTTAGTGTTTTTATAGTTCACATACACGAGGCAAACTTTTTGTGAACGTATAAAAATATCTTGGTTTATAAATGCCCTTTTTTAGTTTATGCGATACTTTTTTGGCGGAGTGTATATAAAATGAAGTAAGGTAGTATTGTCCTAAAACAAAGAATTTTAGATTTATTAGTTTTTTTTTTCTAAGAGTCGATACTTGTAGAAATCATTACTACTACTGGTGTACGCGTAATCAGATGCGTGCAATATTCCATTCCTTAGTTTTAGGACAATACGTTTTACTTCAGGTTAAAATATGATCAATTGAATATCAAAGGAAGAAAAAAGACATAAACCTTCAAATCTCCAGAAAACATCTATAATTTTCTATTTTATATAATTCATACGTCTATCGGTAGGTTCTCCTAGAAAACGAACCTTAAACTCGAATCTAAGGTCATATCTGCTTCCTATAACGTAAAATAGTAACAAAATTCAATTTCTGACAGGCTATAACATGCACATTTACGCTTGGGCTTTTCGCCGAACTCCAGATCTCTAAAATCAGGTGATGGTACGTGTGTACGTGTGATATAATAGGGATTTTGTAGAGGAGTAAAATGTGTGTAACATTTGTTGTAGTAATTTGCGTATATATTGATTTTACTTTTATGATGCTTTCATCTCCATTCTATTGGGCCATAAACGACAAATCGGATACTATGTTTTCCCATTTCCTAGGCGCAAAAGTTTTAGTTAGATGACGCAGCGTAACGGGGCATGGTTCTTTCGTTAAAACCGATATTCGATAATTGACGGAAAGCGCTATCGGGGACAAAAATTTCCAAAAAAGTTTTAAGCTATTTAGAAAACACCGTCGATCCCGCTTTTAAATTTACATTTAATTACTTATATAAAACTAAATAGGATTTAAATAAATCTGATTAATTTTGAATAAGAGGTTACAGCCATTGAATAATGCTAACTTTTAATTTATAAATTAACGCTAACTTTTAAATTTAAGGAGAACTTCTTGAAAAACCACGTTTTGGAGATATTACCTTCAGAGCGGAAAAAATATTTCGAGAATTGGTTCGAACGTATACAAGTACTTATAAATCTTAAAGACAATTAAAACGATTTATACCAACATTACATTTGTAAGAACTTAAAAGATATCCCTCATACACTTCGTAACGTTATATAACAGCATTATATACAAGAGGTGCCGATTTTTAAGGCGACCAACAGGATTTCTCAAATAAGATTTACTGCCTATACTGTGGTACCACCTTCAATATTCCTTTTTATGCAAATGAACACAAGACCGAAAGCTTCTTTGATACACAACTTTTCCTCTCTTAGGTGTTTTCCCGAAGTACAAGATCTTAAAATCGGCTTAAAATTGGTTTTATTTACTTCTGCGTGTTAAAGAAATGTTGAAAATGTATTTCTATACGTACATCTTCTTGATCATTATCCATTGTCATCAACAATGCGCTCGAACAGGTAGAAAACGTCTTTAATTTTGGAAAATATTCCCGCAATCTTCTTACCTTCTTAATGTTGAATACTTTGCGAAATGCGATGTGGAAGATTTTGCAAAGCAAGACAAGAAATGTAAACAGGGAAGGCCTACGCATTCCTCCGATTATAAAGTAGAAGTGCGTTTGAAATTTGAAGTTTGAAGTTGCCACCGCTCAAAACAAATATAAAGAGAGCTAGGTGCGTAAAGAAAAAATAAAAGAATATGTATATGTTTTCATAGAGGCGAGAGTGGCGTCGTTTCACAGAGAGAAGCGTCCTGTGGATTATGTTATTGAAAGAAGAAGAAAACGATGAAATATGACACGTTTTTCTTATATGTACTTATTTACCATTGCTATCCCATTTTCATATAAATTTCCTTTAAATTTGCTTAAAATGTTAGCTTTCTTTGGCGGAGACATATTATTCCCAAGTGCGTGTATTGAGAAAATATTTATTTTTAATTCATTTATTTCGTCGTATAGAGGAAAACACTTCAGTTACAGAAAGAGGACATTTTCCATGCTAGTGCTAATAAATTATCGAATGCAGGACATCTTCTCTCTTTTAAAAGAAAATAAAATACATCTAAGAGCGTACGACATGTATTATCGCTTTTATTAAAATTCTGTCCAAGTCTAACTGTCGTTTCATACTTTTGACAGGTTGCGTATCCGTTATACTAACATAATTCCAAGAATTTCTTCAGCACGAACCTTTATATCATTCATAAATCATCAGGAATTTTAAGCGCAGTCGAAGCTGGTGAAATTTCGCGAAAAAAAAATCGTAAATCCGGGATGTAGATATTTCTATAGCTTATATTTTATTTATTTATATAAACTATGGAATTTATTTCACGAAGAAAATTATACACGTAGACGGACAGTGATATGTAGAGGCAAGTTTTGCACAAACAGCTTTCACTATAAACGATATAAATTTAGTTTCTTTCATCGTTATCCTTCTTCTGGCAAATTACCACAATTTAAATCAATATTCCCTGTTAAATATGTTGATATTTTTTTACCTAAACTTACATCGTGGAATCGAGCGAAGTACCCAGCTAAAATTAATACCTCTTCAAGTTGTACATGTAATCCCAAGTGATCGTTGGAGCATGCGTGTATTAAGTACAATATTCAATTTAACAAAGTTTAATACAGTAATTCTTTGTACCATTTTCTTATATCAAGGATAACTTGAAGATAGATAAGGATCTATAATTTCCGGAACACTCATAAAGTGTGGTCGAGTTCGAGGGGCTAAAACCCCCGCAAAACAGATATACACCGTAGTGGTGCTCCTTGATTTAAAATATGGAATCGTAACGTTTGTGGAAATGAGATTTAGAGATTTTTATGCCAAGTTAACGAGTTTAGTACTAATACTGTAGGAAAAGCAGGCATGCGACATCTTGGACGAAATTAATTAAGCTAGATTATGTGAAAAAGCAGAAACTGCAAGTAAAACATTCGTAGATTCCGATAAATTTGTTTACTTGCGAAGGAAAGTGATTTTAATTAGTTTACTCAAATATTGTTTAAAGGGTTTAATTTCGAGCTATTTTCCTTCAACGATTCCTGAAAATGCTCCGTCTGTAGGAATTACATTAGACAATAAAAGAAAGCCATGAGAACAATTACACCAGTAGAATTCATTATAGGTTTATTTAGACAAAAGAAAGGTTTCTTCTTAAAATATTTACTTTGTTAACAAAGGATAAAAAGGAAAATTTTATTATTGTCCCATGTAGATGTATTCGTGGGATTCTTCGGAAAACTTGTAAAAAAGTACGCCAATTATATTTCGTGTTAAATGAAGTGTATTAGAATTTAAAAGATCCTTACCTCCCTATTTAATAGAATAACGAATTTAATTTTTTTTCTAATAAACCGCTTAGCTCTTTTTTTTTGTTCTTTCTTTTTCATTCTGCTGATGTGATCTCCTTAAGTCGCTCAGCTTTATTTCATTTTCAGAGTATCAAACACGATCGGAAAATAAAATAAGATCTTATTAACATAAAAAATGTTAGATTCAATCGATGGCTGCAAGGGGAAAAGTCAAGGTAAGATGTATTGTTCCAAGTTGAGGGAATTGTATTATTCTCATTGAACGATTTTCGCATTTACGATAACAAGAACCCATTCAATATGTAATCCTAATAAATTTGATTTGTCATATTTTGACCTACAATACACGGGAACTTCACGTCCAGTTTTCCGAAAAGTACTATTATCATTGTTGCCTTAAATACAATATTATTTGAGTAGATTTCCATAGACGGTAAAGATATTATATATCATTCAGCATTAACTGTTCTTACAAACACTGGCACTTGCCTCAGGTAATAGAACAGTCCGTACTTAGTTGGAGTTAATGTTAAAGTCCGTACCTCCCGACTCACTCTGTATGGTGTAGTTCTATTCATTTTGCCCGTAAAGTTAACGGAGTATTCTAACTTGAAATTACAGAAATTTCGCGCGAACACCGCAACATTCTATTAATAGGATAGGCGGAGGCAAGCGCAGGCACGTTTTGCATGACACCTTGTAGAGTAGCTTTACTGGTCATCTTGAGAACTACGTGCCTTCTTAATTCTACTTGAACGGACTATCGTCGTTTTGAAAAATACTTCTTCAGTCGTCTTAATAAATTTGTATGTTTTTAACATTCTTTTAAAAAAACGTCCTCGAAAGCCACCGATATTAAAATCTATAATTTTATTTACTCAAAGTTTATACGAAGAAGCTTTCCTAAATGCTTTGACAACAACAAAATCACCTTTTTGTAAATTCGTAATGAGCTAGCCGCTTTCATCAATCTCAGACTCTGACTTCGTTGTTGTGAAGGGAAATCGCACCAGATTTATCGAAAGAAGTATCTAAAAGAGCCAATATTCTTTGCAGCTATTTTAGTTTTTTTAACCTAGGACCTTCTGCCTTTCTCCTTTTCTCACCGCTGCTGTTTCCTTCTCTTGAACTTCTTTCTGTAATTTCTCTTTTTGACGTACATGTGAGATGAGTTGTGGATCTTAGGAATAAGAATAATATCAGATGGAGACGTGTACTTTGTTGAAGAAAGAGATTCTTCGAATTGAAATGCGTTTAGATTTCCGGCCTCAGGGGTCAACGGCTTCAGGTAAAGCTTTCCTCATTTGCAACAGCATCAAATTGTATCATTATCAGGTCCTCATTTTCTAGGTACTCTTCGCCTTGAAAATATCACCGAAAATATTCTTGTTCAATGGAAAGATACTGATAGACTTGAACCCTTCAACAGCAATTTTAATGTTGGCAGTTTTGGAGAACACAATATTGCAGAGTCCAGCTAGTTCGAAAACTGTGATTCGCCAGGATTGATCAGCAATGTCGCGAAATATGTTTTAAGGGGGTTCAAAAAAGGTTTATCCTGAAATTTTGATGACAATGACGTGGAAAACGTAGTTATCTAGAATTAGATGAATTGAATGTTTCGCTTGGTGTCACAATTTTTTGAAAGTGGGCAAACCGTTTTAGCTATCAGTGAGAGCTAGATCACAGCCGGGCGGCCCATCCTTGATGAAAAGTTGTTTCACCTTTTTACGCCCAAAAATTAAGAGAGAAGAAACATGGTTTTCCAAAATATTTTTGCTTATATTTGCTTTTCCAAATTATCAGTAATGATTCACTTGAAATCTGTCAAGTCCCATAATACGTGCTGTGTTGGATTTTCGGGGTATTCTCGATGAAAGTTTTTGCCTCTTCGCCGCCGATCACATTATTTTGTTCTGGAAAGGGCTACTTAATGCGGTTAGTTTCTCCATAATTGAACAGTAATTGACGAAAGGACGAAGTATGTTCTCTTGGTCAGGACTAAAGATATCTATAAATCTTCCATTTTAAGATATTCTTGCAAGGTTAACCTATGAAATTCAACTGTTTTTGCCGCCTTCCGAAGAGGATGACTTCTACTGGAAGGCTGCCACACAATATGTAGAACTTCGTTTATCTGGAGTGCTTTCTCTGTCTTTCTGACGTCACACCTGTAAAAAATGGTAAGGATAGAAGTAGTAGGGATGCAACTTACAACTCAGATTACACCAGAAGATTCACGAAATCAATCCTGCGTAATTAACATAAGAAGAACGAGATCAAAGTAGCAAGAAGCAAAGTGTTAGAAACAAGACATATTTCATTTTGTCAACACCAAGTATCGAACAACCCTCAAACGTACCCAGCTAGTTACGTTACAATATTGCCAACATAAACCTCTGCTGCCAAAATTTTAAGATAAAGTAAATAAGATAAGCAAAATCGAATTTTAGTGAGTATTTCGCTTACGATAGGGTAACCGAATTAATTCTTGTGTATATCTATCGAAAGATACGCGGAGAAAGCAAGTAAGAAGTAAACCGAAAAATATCCATGATCATCTCCCTAAAATGATTTATATCCCATGAATTTCAAAACATCTATTTCGAACTAAAAATTGATTCGTCAGAGGTTGTTGTTTCCTAGTTGTGCGCGAGGGAACAAAGAATATAGAAAAAAAGCCGAAGGCTGAAAAAGACAGGGGGTAACGGGAAGAGATAGGATGAACAAAATGATGTGGTATATCGATGAAATTTAAAAGCTAACCAGTGAAAACGCAGTGGTATTATATAAATATGTATATGTAACGAAAGTGTTATAGCACTTGAATATGTCGTCCTTCTTTTTGTACGCCGTTCGAAATATAAATCATAGTAATATATAAAAGTCAAATTTTCAATACGGCAACATATGTAACCTTATGTAAATGAAGGTCCTTCTTCTATGGACATGTCAAAAAGGCAATGCTTAGGATCTTTCGATGTATCACGGCACACGCTCCTATGCGGGCACGTAAAATACGTATATACATGTATCCAGAGCGATACCACTAGGCCGCTTGCTTTTTTAACCTTTGCATGGCTTTTGTATGAATTGTGTGCCTGAACTGATACGGAGAAAATTTAAATAGCTGAATAAACTAATCCTACTTACGCCCAGAAAGGAAATCGAAAAGCACATCCACATGTCATTTTAATAGGAAATGATGCGATGTTATGTAAGGACTGGAAAATTCAACATGGAATACTTTAATTTTTCTAGTTAAATCAAACTAATTGTCATTAATCGCAAAAATACACACTGTACATATATTCGTCTGAAACCCCACAAACATCTAGTCAAATTTAAACTGTCCAAAAACAATTGTTAATTTCGATTCTTACTTGTTTTTCAATGCCAACCAAAAGAAGATGTACATTTCCCGTTTAATCCAATTCGTCTAAGCTACGCATTAAGTGTAATGAGATTCCAACATAAAGGGGTAAATAACAATTCTATTAAACACTGAGAGTCAATGAGAGGGTCTGCCTATGCGCAATTATAGAAAATTACTCGAAATTACCTTTTAAATTACGTTCATTCAGCAATACAGGTTTGTTCAGACTTGCTTCAATTGCTTTGGATATTTGAAGATCTCTAAATATCGAAGTTAGGCTTCATAAAAAATAATAGCTATTTATGTAATATACATGCGACAATATTTAATTACATATTTACGCATGAGAATAATATCTAGAAGGTAAATAAAAAAATGGATAATTTACGAGGTCGCAAATTCAAGGAAACATCATCCTGTAAAAGCCTACAGCTTTCCTAATTAAAAACACCTCAATCTAAAGGTACGAATCCATTGTTATTACTCTTTAATTAATCCAAAAAGCTCGTAGGTTAAAGAATTAATAATTAAAATGTTGAATATAATTATAAAGCGAGAAAATGGATAAAAACGTAATTCGTGGAATGTAAACAAGGCAAATTGGGTATTCCATTTGAAATTTTAATCCGCGTCAAGTGGCTTTATATGCAAAAGTTTTTATGACAACCCTTGGGTCAAACCTATCAGAATTGTTTTTCTTTGTTTTCGTAACTAAGGTCAGCTTTTATTTTGATTTATTACTGGCCGACCTAAAAAACATAGCAGGCTTCTTTTTCTGTAAAAGTTGGGACTGCTAAATTATTTATAATCAAGCAATCTGAAACAAACGTTTTTTTATGTAATAAACACTGTATTTTTGAAAATAGACGCTTCCGAAATGTGTCTATGTATTACAAATATATTCTCTTATCTAGTTTTCGATGTATACGAGAAAATCTTTGGAAAGTTCACGCAATACATTTTCGATTGTAGCGTAGCCTATATATCAAGTTTCATCTACAAAAACATACTTTTTTTTTTGCCGGATACAGAAGAGGGAATAATACATTTGTAAAAGGACACAACATTTCTATGAATATCATTTATTATTTGAATTCTTCCAGTTTTCTTTTAGTCTTGTTTATAAAGCGAAGTACAAGACAATTTGAAAACGCAAATTTAAATCTAAATCTCTTCTTGCTAATACAATCATTTGGCTTAAATAAAATGATTTAATGCTATGTATAATGCAAGATATTTTAAATGGGAAAATAATGAGTTTGCCAGGCTGCCCTAACGCATTCCATTACAATATTCGTGGGGCTTCAAAGACGTAAAAGTAACGATTTCACTATTCTTGATCAAAATTCAAAGTAATATTGATGCATCAATTACGAAAATGGCATCTATTTAACAACGTAAATGAGAATTACAAAAATTATAAAATGTATGTGATTTCTTAGGTAAAACTCAAAATTTCTATATCTATAGATTGCGACCCTTCCGTCCCCGTAAAACGCACTGTGTCACTGTGGTGTGGCTATAAAAACAGAAACGAATAGAGATGTCACGTAGACCGTGTAGAAATTCGTTTAAATTTTGAAAAGGTGCGTGTGTGAGAATTACGAATGAAAACTATACAACGTAAGTGATTTAAAGTTGGGATCTAACACGGAGATTTATGTAATTTCATTAAAAATTGAAGGGCAATACGTTAAAATGCGCACGGTACTACATGCTCGACATAGAAAGTGGATATTACCGTTCCTTTTTATATAACAGCGGCGTGTTTGCTGTTCCTAGCGAGCAAATACAATAAAATTCCTTCGTATGTTGGAACGGGCGAATTATTTCCATAATTTCTCATTGTCGCCGCTTTCAATAATATTAAGGCGATAAAGCATAATACTTAAAGGTGTTTGTTGCCAAATATCTGCTTAATCTCCTGTACGCATCACTGGATACATGATTTGGGTTGGAGTGGAGGTTTACACACGGTTCGAGGTCCAGGTGATGCTGTTGGCTTAACACATCTTGTGAACTGATAAGATTAAAAGTTTCGTAGTTCAGTTCCTATAACTTGTTATTACGGAAACACTTCGCTATAATTGTTGGATTAAACAAGCGTTTGTATTAGGCGTATGTATTAAGCGCTTCACAAATGTATACGTGACTCGCAGATTTCCATTAGAAGTACCATCGATTAAAATGAATAAAACAGAAAATTAGAAAATTCTTTTGAAATTTTCCTACATTGAAAAAAAATATTTCAGGATCTTTAATTAAATATTCAGTAACTACAATTTATTGTCAATGTCAGTATTTTTTCAAGATCTATAATTGCCTTTCCAAAAAAAGAAAAGTTAAAGATCAATCAACTATAGCAATTATTTTACTTAACTCAGGAAACATTTGCAACGAACTGCTATTCTTTATGAGTCCATCAAGGATTTAATGATTGCGAATAATTTATATATAGTTATTGTATTTTATATAAATGCATTTTTAAACTTGGGCCAAAAATTAAATTTAAAAAAATATATATAAATTCAATTTTATCTATCGAGATTCGAGTGTAATCAACGAAAGCAATCCTCTGCTTATTTACACCACATACTGGTACAGTGTATATATATATATATATATATATATATATATATATATATATACGATTAACACCGACAGAAAGGATCCTATCCAATTTCCGCACATTTCTTCAAGAACAATGCGTAGTATCCGATATCTCAGACGTGAAATTTCTCCGACGATATGACTTAATACCGAACAATGTCGTCGGTATCCATTTAAACGTTTGCAATTCCAATAAACTTGAACGTTCTCACGTCAATATAAATGACAACGTTTAGACGCTAAAACATAATGTATGTTGATTATCATTTAGATTTAAATTTTAAAATTTAATGACAACTAAAAGAATATGTAGAAATATGGTGTTACAATGTAACGTAATGTAAAATGTGTAGCAGGATAAATTAAATTAAACATTAAAAATACAGTCAACTTTAATTGAGATATATGTGTATTGATAACCGTACATAGCTATGTTTACGAAGGAATTTTTTGAATTACATTAATATAATTAATGTTAAGGATCGCCTTCTGAGTTTAGTTTTATCAACCATAGTCTGCACCGTTGAACAAGGGGAACCTCTTCCGGTAAATGAAGACGCACACCATCCTTCCTTGATAGTATTGCAACGCAGCATGTACAATTCTTACATAAACAAGTCAAGACCTATAACTTTAAAAGCACCGATTGGTCACCTTTTTCTTGTATCGATTCTATTGAAGCTTGCACTGATACTTTTTACAATATTTTTTTATTCAACCATATCTAAACGAAAATATAAAATGTTAAAAGACCCAAAACAATTGTGGAAATCTTCTCAAAAGATATAAATGTATTTTTGTGATTATTTTAATAGCGTTAATACACAACAAAATAGTGGTTCCTCTGGTTTCTAATGATCCACCAATTATTAACGTACTGCCTATTTCCAAAGCACTGTTACTAAAGCCCCTAAAAAAATTATAAGATCAGCTTGCTAGCTGGTGTTGAGGAAATTCCTAGCTTTGTTATTCGTGACTATGCTGCAATATTTGTAGAACCGTTGTCTCGTTTATTCAATTTAATGTTAAAATGATTGGAGATACCAAAAATATGGAAAATCGCTAGAGTGGATTCTGTCTTAAAGTATGGAAGCTCAAACAACATATGCAACTACAGACCTATGTACATCTATACTTTATAAATATCCTCGAATGTATCTTGTAATGCAGCTAGAATCTTCATTTCGCTCGATCAAGATGGATTTATGACCAAACGCTCTGCAGTTACGAATTTAAGCTGTTTTACTCAATTTGTGTCGGAGGCCCTCGACAGACAAAGCTAAGTTGATACAGTTTACATTGATTTTCAGAAAGCATTTAACCAAGTTGATCACTGTATCCTACAGGATATGGGCTTCTCACATACTTTGCTTGCGTTTCTTAGATCTTCTTTAATTGAGGGAGAACAATTTGTGGAATATTAAAAGGTGGTACCCGATACATTTTGTCCCTCTTTTGGATCGCAACAAGGTCCAGTTTTGTTTCTACTATTTATAAGTGATGTCACTAACATTATTAACAGTGAGTACTTAATATTTGGTGATAGTCTGAGAATATTTAAAGAAGTGAGATGTATTAATAAGAACTGTACAAAGGGTACAAGTGTGCAAACGCAACAATTGTTGAAATTGTCGTGATTTTAATAACATCAAATGTTTAACGCTACCTTATTGTATTAGGGCTAAACTGGAATACGCATCTTTGGTATGATCTCTAATTTACCAAACTTATGTAAATAATATTGAATCCATCCAAAGGCGCTCTTTAAAGTACTACAATTGTTTAAAATTGATGGAGCTTACCCAGAAAGAGGACTTGATTGCAATATTATGTTATGTAGACTAGGTTGTATTCCATGATATAAAAGACCTAATATATTAAACGTAAAGGTTATTAAATAATGATATTAAATATCCGTGGTTGTTGACTAAAATTAGCTGCAATATTCCTAGATTAAAACCACGTAATGAATGTATGTCTAATTGTCCAAAAAGTAGAACAAACGTTTTAGTTAAATCATCTGTGTGTAACGATCATAACAAAGAAGTTGTATGATGTGCGTTGTTTTAAAATGCACATTATAATTTAATGATTAATGATGATTGGAAAATCCGTACCATAAGACAAGCAGTTCAACTACCAAGCTTAAAGTGGCTTCGGAAGCATCAGCGAAAAGTAACAATGGATTGTTACTTTTCGCTTTACTGGATGATTTTTAGCTTATTACACCCAGCTTAAAAAAATCATCAGCGTATTACTTGGCGAGAGAATCCTCAAGATAAATACATTTTACGCTCAATACTGCGACGTACGGCACGACTCAGCAATTAGAGCATTACAGCACGTGGCACCTGAGAATTCTGATCGATTTCCGGAAATAATTACAGCAATATTGAAAGATTGTTATGTGGACGATTGAGTTACACAAGAATATAAGATTAGGAATTAAATTTTCTGAAGAAATCGAAAAATAAGTTGGCAACTTGGTCATATTAAAGCAAGATAACTTACCATTACTTCTTTCGAAGATGGGAGGAGTTATTGTGGTGCATCCAGGTACTAATGGTATAGTAGGTTATCACGATCAAATCGTAAAAGGATGAAGGAATGAAAAAAATTTGTGTCTTGCTTCATACCTGATACGGATTAATAAATAAATAAATCACTAATTAAACAACGTCGTATAAGATGTAAAATGACTACCAAAACAAATTGAATTAAACATTAAAAATACATTAATAGACGGTTCTTTTATTTTATATCCCCCCTTTTCGATATTAAAGTTGCGGTAAATAAGACAGTTACCCTTCGGGAATGTATGCAAATACGAAAAATGTCATGCAAATGAATTTTAAGTCCCATGACTATGTGACGCTCTTGACAGTTGTTGGTCATTGCACGTTTAATTTTTTCGCGTAATAAAAGTAGACAAGCTGTTGATGAGGAACAAGGCACCATATTGTGATATGGATAATTGTAAAAATTAACATATTTGCTGGTGGAAGTTCCGTTTGAAGTTTGTTGATAAAAATCAAATAAAGTCCTTTTTTACGATGCCATCGTATGATTGACTGATGCCACTAGCAACTCTTCCAGACTAACGTTTCCCTTACTCCTCCAAATAAGGCGAATGCTTGATGATAGGTTCTGTTCAAGAATATATTGCCTTATCTTTATATAATAATCTAGTTTGCCGATATCAACCACTATCATTACGTATAAATATTGCTCCCTTTAATGCCACACAGTTATTAATCATCAAAAGCTCTCGTTATCTTCAAATCGTTTAGTGCATTTAATTACGTTAACTAGCATATCCGACGATATTGTTATGTTATCTTGTTACAATTTCGCTAATTGAACGCATAGTGCAAGTATTTTATTGCCTAGAATTTACTAGCGCGGTTCTCTGGTGGCGGAGTAAATATTGATGTGATTAAATTCCGTAATTCTTAAAAATTCTAAATGATCGCAATAATAAAAATAACAGTAATGATGCAAATTATACGGCTTAACAGAAAATGTCCTCGCCGTAGGTTGTTTGGAATATCTTGTATCATTTGGCGAAATTACATAAAATTATGTAAATTCAATTTTATACGTGACTGCTCTCCATCTGAAGGGAAAGAAGAATTAAACCGATATTTCGTTGGATAAGATTTTTAGGTAACATTCGAAGTGGAAAATCGTCACAGCCCCCAGCAACGTTTTCCTAACCGAAGTCTTCATTATTTTCGTCCTTTTAGAAATTTCCAATCGAGACTTACTTGCTTTTTTATGCATTTTATTTTAGCTACAAAAATTCTGGTTACTTAATACCCTTTTTTATTTATTTATTTTCTTTTTAGTCGATTATAAATTGTTATATACATTCTGTTCCATTTCAGAAGGTTCGTATATTACTTTTGGATAATTCTAATCTTAAATCGTAAATGCCTAAATTTCCTTTTCTTATTCCTTTTTCCCATTTGGATCCTTTTAATGTGTACCCGCATTCTCATTTCGAATATGTCTTGTCTGGATATACTTTAAATCATACAGTGAGTGAACAGAATTAAACTGTACTTACGCTGAATAACGGATCTAGTTTTTTTTTTTAATATAAGACCGTAACATTTTATTTTTTTAATTTAAATACTAATCTCTTGATTTAATTCCATACATTGTAGTTTATGCAAAGCACGTTTCAATGTGAAGTGTGGGGTGGCGGGGCACACTCTCAAACTCTCATTCATTTCACTCTTAAACAGTCTCACATTGAAGAAGTTAAGCCTCTCCACAATTTCGTATTGTAATATATATTGGAAGGGTAAGCTTGATACTTGACATGAGACCCCTTAAAGTTGATTTAAAATTCTTGTGAGCTTGCTCCCTCCCTACGAACCGGGGGCTGCGCAATTATAAAAACTTCACGTTTAAAGTGCCCTCTTAAAGATAGATATATGCATATTGTATAATACTGTTTATATTATTAAAATAAAGGATAAGTCGCAAAGCCATGTATTCAAGCAAATGTTTTCGATTTATTTCATTCCATTCGAATTGAAAGACATATTTCTCTGAAATCTAGTACCCTTAGCGCCGCTTAATTATTTGAATAAATAACAACGGATCGATAATATGTATATGCTACGTATTATACGTGTATAAATTTGAAATTATAAGCTTTAAGTTTAGGGATTGCCTTCCCATTTCGTTAAAAAAAGTGAGTATTTTTTTAACACTCTGTATATCACTTATCTTTCAAATCTAGTAAAACGTTTCTACATTAGAAGGTCACAAGGTGAAGATACTTTTGAATAATTTGAGATATTAGAAGTATCACATGTACACCATGATCTCTAAAATACGATGATCTGCGATTATATCGCAGGAGAACCCAACCGCTTGTCTAGAATACGGCAAAACCTTCGTATATAATTATGTCGTTAACTACGAAGTCGCTGTATTATATTTAATGCGACTTCTCTCTTCGGGGCAACTTTTATAATAAATGCCTTAAATTTTGAGGGTAGCCCTGTATAATAGTCAATCATTATTTAATAAATGGCAGTTAATTTTTGAAAATACATATTCAAAATACCTTTTTACAATAACTCACGACTAAATATAACAAATCCGTTAAAAATATAATGTTCTTAATTATACGCCCGCTACTGTAAGTCGGATAAGGCGTCAAAGTTAACGTCTGCAGGGAACCGCATCCCGTGAATATTAAGCAGTTAAACTAGTCATGCATTTCGAACTGACTTACAAGCAGTAAGTACAACATCCGAGGTATCTCTACGGAGTTTTGCTAGTATTTCATCTGATTTCCGCGCTAGGGAATACCTGCCTGCATAGATCCCTTTTTCAAAAACAGCATTTCCATTTTTAGGAGCCCTCTAAATCAAAATATCTCCCCGCAACGTATGATATCCGAATTAATTTGAATTCAGCCCGAATTGTGGTGTTAATTAAAAATCTATCTATTATTTACAAGAAAATAGCTCGCGTGAAAGGTCCCAGTCTACATTTAAATATGTAAATTGTACGTAGATTGAGTTTCGAGCATTGTTCTCGTAGAATATTGTACAAAACGACAATACCTTCAATTGAGATGCTACGTGTTGTAATTTTAACAAATTTAATTTAGTTTAAATTGCCCCTAACGATTCGCGTACTGAAAATACTTCAAACAATTGGAAATGCAATTAAAAGGACTACAATAAAGCGAAAATAAAACAATTTTACCTCATATTATAGTAAGACACGTACATTTCCTGCATCAATCGTTATAGCTTAGTTCCGAACTTCTCTTTGGCTTCTGTCTATATTTATTTCTTTTTTTTCTCGGCTTTTCCTCTTTTTCCGAGGAAGAAAATAAAAGATTTATAATGAAAGTTTAGATCTTTCATGTAAAAATAAGTTGAAAGTTACACAAAACGCTCAATCAACTTCACAAGGTTTGTCGTCAGGTAGGATTGTTGCCTCCCTCGTCGCAATATTACTTTGATGCATTGTCTAGCTGTTTAATTATTTTATTAATCCCCCTGTCCTATTGAGGAGGTATTTTTCATTTAGAAAATGAAGAGCTTTTGAATATATTTAAAAAATGGTTTCATTTTTTCATATTCGATTGTTTGTTACTTTTTTAGGTTTATTCGGACGAATTCTTTCGATTATGATATTTAGCGGCAGCAATTTTACTATTACGCTAGAAAAATAAAGTAAATCAAAGCTCTTTAATTAATACACGCTATATTGCCAACAGTTACAGGCGTAAGCGACACAGTAACCTAGAAAATGATAATTATTGCAAACAATCTTGGCAAGTGCGGGTAATTAACATGACTTAAGCTTCCTTATGTGAGCTCCGCATGTATTACATTGGGCTTAGCGATTTCAATTTCGGAACAAAGAAAGAGAACAAGTCAGCGAAGTTTATAAACTAACCGTCTCTCAAGGTTAAGTACTGTTTCCGATCGTCCATTTTACCTTGTAAATATATTTGAAAATCCTTCCCCGATCGCGTTTGATATATGCCCGCGCTTTATTGATAACTTCGGCAACCTACACAAATCTCCGATTAGATTAACACCAGGAGGTCCACTTCTAACAGCGCCCACGCAGAATCCTTAAGGGTATTTTGCTTGTTTGCTCCGGATAAGGATTTTTTCTGATGTATTTTCTTCCTTATTGATGTCAATGTTTACAAAGTTGTGGTTGTCGTTCCCTTTCAACATCGATAGTTTACAAATATACCTCTACGAATGATACAATGTCATTCTTTCTTATCTGTCTGATTTATACGCAACAAATAAATTTTAAGTAAAAGTGTATATGTAAAAATAATAATAATAATAATAATAGTAATAGTACTTGTAGGTTAATTATAGGAGCCAAAATGGAGTTATAAAGAGACTAAGATGAGTAGTTTATCTATCCGAGCCTCAATTCCTAAGTGGTTACCATTGCAACCACTGAAGCAGTCCGCTGTTTCGACTATGCCTTAGCTTCAGGAGTGTATTGATGTATCAAAATTTCATTTATCGCTCAAGTTCCTACAACAGGGCTTTGGAAATGTTCATTTGAATGTCCACTGATCTATAAGAACCCAAACCCTTTGAATATTGATCTTTAAAATATTATTGTTAATAATATATCGCGAGATAAAAAAAATATTTCCATTTGAAGATATTAACAATAGGTTCTTTTTCTCTGAATTGAAGAAAAAAAATCTCTTTGCCCTGCTACGAAGACATCGTTTCAAACATATGCAGCACTCATCCGCCATCATCATTAAAAGCTGTCAGCGTTGAGCTTACACGCTACTCTAATAAAGTCAATATTTCGCAGAACGTCACATATTCATTGATATCATACGTGACAGGTGCAATTCAAGTTTGATATAAAATTCCCTCTACGTTGCGGCGAAAAAATAATTACTGCAATTTTGAAAGAATCCTTTGAAACGCGATGCAGCTAGGGCTTTTATTTAGAACACTAACTGCAGCCGACACGTACATAATGGGTGTTAAACGTTTTGAATTAAGAAAATTTAAATCATACACATCTGCATTGGCGTAAAGCGTCGGAACGGTGTGCTGTAACAAAAATAAAAGAGTGAACATGTTTACTTGCATTTAGTTCATTAATTGTATGTTTGAAATGGGATTATACGGGATTACTTCTTCTCCAGTACACAAATAAAGACGAGAATAATGGTTACCTATTCCATTGATTTTCGACGATAATGATTTAGTAAATGTTACGGAGTACGATTTCATAACAAATAATATTAGTTTGAGTTTTAAAGTTTCATGTCTCCCCAAAACATTTAGATTAATTTTAGAAAACTTCGCATATAAAATAAAATGCTTATCTTCATAGTCATGAAACTTTTCTTGTTTTCTTTCGTAAAAGGCGTTGCTTGCGTACAAAATTGCTTACCCTACCGGAGGTGTAACCAAGGTAGAAAAAGACGAAAAAAAGCCGTTCTAAACAACTTCCTTCTCTTTGATACGTCGTTATAAATTTCGACATTATTTTTGTTCTCCACGAATCCAGTATTGCTTTTAAATGAAAATCGAAATTGAAAATATATTGAAACGTTTTCAATACAGGAATCAAACGTAAAAACGTTTAGGTCCTTATTGAGAAACTCAATAAATACATCCAATTTATAACCCTGTATTTCATAAGATTGCGTTTGAATAATTTCAATTTATGTACCTACATTTACAGGGCGCAGCAATAGTACATCTGTCTTTTATTTGATATGTTGGTAATTTAATTGTGCACCTTTAGGAAATATATTCCAATATACTTGATGTTTTATAAAAAAAAGGTGACGCAGTGAATTTCGCCTCTTTAGCATACAACTCGATTAATAAAGGCAGACGTACTACTGCTCCATCCTGTATATTAATCTCTTCTTACCAATTTCGAAAAAATTCTAAACTTCGCACCATTACAACACTTTGTCTTAAGAATTTCTTCGCGTTTATCTTCAATCGTCCTTTCTGATACATTTGCTTTATATATTACCATTTGCTTAATGTACAAATTGGTTCAAATGACTCGTAAAATGATTCGAAAATCATCTCAGTGGCGCCCCATCGGGGTAATCGTTGCTGCGTCTGAAGTGCCAGATAAAAACTATTTAACCTAGTGGCCCAGAAGAAATGCTTTTAGTTAATTACTTTACAAGACTTGGGTTTAATGTCTCAGTTAATTAAACGGCAAAAAGTAGGAATTGTAAAATAACGTATTGCGCCTAATGGCGGTGAAATACCTCATTACATAAATCAAGTGAACGTATATTACGTGTACATTATGTACATATGTAGGTACGTATGTATGTGCGTTGGAAGAAAATGCCTATAATTAAAGTTTTTAGTACTACCGTATCGAATTAAATGAGCTGCAAAATTATTTTAAGTGAAATTGGTACGCATCAAAATATTGATGTTGTCAAATTTCATTTTTTTTCTTTTCACCTTCTTAATTGTGAAACTCTGCTCTTAATCGAACATGAGTGATTTGGTATCTTTATTTTCAAATCTTTGTTAGTTTTACTATATCTTCTTCTATTGTTACCACTTCTTCACTTCTATCACTTTTGATAGACCAGAACATTTTTCACATAAGAATTGGAAAAATCAACAAATTTAACCATGTTTCATTAGACCAAGTTGAATATGGAATGGAGGCAATTATGCTTTTACAGAATCAACTAAAGACGCAACATATTTCTGCTTCCAGATTCTATCTCTCTTTGCAAAATATTTGTGCTTAGCTTTACAATCCCGCTCACATAAAAACATGGATATTTCGTGAATCCAGATTGCTTACCTAAAAGTAGATCAAACACTTCGAGGTCGTCGAATAGAAGCCAGTTACGTTCGCAAGTCTCTTTCAACTGGGTTGGATGCCCAACAAGAACGGAGGTATAAAGTTGCCGTAATATAAAAGAACTGTTATAATACTTCTTTTTGACGAGTCTATGAAAGTCTCCAGTCAATGGGTCTATATTCGGAAACAGCAAGCGGCATTTATACAACGTATAAGTGGTCCGTTCCGTTCGCGATTACGATACGAATAAGGAGCTGTTCCTAAAAGAAGTCAATGGTTTTTGTTTTAATCTAGATCCTAATATTTCGGGAGTTTTGGGAAGTTCTAAATTCATTCAGTTCTCTTTGCGAAAAGAGCTGAGGTACTTTTTGATTCGTAAATAAAGGTTGAAACAGCTTCCCCATTAACACTTTGTAACTCTTCTGTTGTCGCATGTATAGGGATGTCAACATCATGAAGTACTAGTCTTATTACCGATTCAATGTTTGGATACCTGATAAGTTTTAATTTTCTTTAATGTGACGAAGGCAAAAACAACAATTGTCTCTATGGTTCTCATCACCAATGATAGAAGTTTCCTTGTTTAATCGTTTTGACGAGTGGATCGTTAATCCACTTTCTTGTTTTTTAACCTTGGCATGTAGGCCATTAGCCACGATAATATAATTAATTAGTTATAATAAAATACTTCAAAATCTAACGACGCCAGGGAAAAAGATTGAAGATACATGAATAGAATACATTTCATGTGACGGGATCCATCACGACGAGAGCAACAAAAGACGAACAGCTACAGCCTAAGACCTATTTGAATATCCACTTTAAAGTATGCAAAGCAGGTGTTTTCAACAAAGTCGGTGATTTCTTGTATTATCAAAAGAAAAGCAAAGTATAAGATTAAAATTTAATAATTGAATGACGGATTTATTAAGACTGATGAGTTATAACATGAATATAACAAAAGCACAATGAAGGTAAACAATCGTCAGTCGTCTCATTTTCCCTTTTTCCGTACTGCGAAGCTGTGAAACTACTACATCGCGAAAATATGACTTCGTATCGTACGTTAAGAATAAAAGAAAAATAGACCAATTACAGATGTAAATTGCTCCACCAACAAGCTGGCAATTCTCTTTTTATAACGACTGGCGCTTTGTTACTTTTATTAAAAGTAAAGGTGTCGTCGACCAATTTCCAACCGTAATTCCACTGTAAGTAGTTAACATATTGTGTAATTTCGTAACGCTTGACTGTAAATGGAAAAATTACATAGGCCAGCGTGAATGGTAAAACAATTGTATTGAGCTTAAACATGCAGAAATAACATACTATTCAGCTCGGTAAAGCCTTTGCATGTATGTTAAATTTATTTAATTTATTTAAGTAACTTGAAGAAAAAAATGGAATGGATGAGAACAATTATTTGATATAGGAAAGCAACATTGGCTATCTTTTCTATAGCGTACTATTAAAGGAATATATCTGTTTAATATTCCAAAAATTATGTAGGAAGACGGGCTACTTTTTTTTAACGGCTGCACTAGTGAAGATTAATGATTTACTAAACCGTGAACCCATAAAATATGTAATTGTAATGAAGAAAAATACTCCAAGCTTATAAAATATCAAAACGGCTCTGCATGTTTGCTTTCTTAAATAGTCACGTACACCCTATTAGAATTATCAAGGGATGAGTAGGTAAACATATGAGAAATCTGATATCGTACGGTGTAGAGGATGTGCTAAATGAACTAAAGCTGAACTTCTAAGTGGAAAGCACGTCAACTATCTAAAAGCGAGTCTAATCTTAAAAAATGATTTATGCTGCATATATCATCTCTGAATAAAAGAGGGAAAAAAACGCCAGAGAAGGACAACCTACCGCGTTAACGTTTAGTATACTTTATTTAACCTAACTTAATGTATATACATCACGTAAATTGAGATTTAGAAGTTTCTTGAGCTTTGTATATGGATTTAGGACATATAAAAGTACATTATCTTGGAAATCTTTTAAACCATCATTAGCTGGAAATTTTTAAAATATTTTCGACTTGCACTTAATTTAAATATAGAAGTGGGTGGATTTTTCTTTCGTGTTTTTTTTTTTTACCACATTTTTCGATAAAGATCTTCCTGTTATGGTTTGTAACTTAATTTTCAGGACTCCCAATTCTATTTTGAGCGGTTTTAAATGAACTTTCGACTCCGTTTGAGGCAAATTATTGAGGCCGTTCACGTTTTGGAAAATTGTGGTATTTATTCCTCACATTCTTCCGTTGTACATTAACAAAATTTCGGACTATACAACCAGATTATATAAAATTAATAATAATTTGCTAGCGTTTTCTAAAAATTGCCTTTATTTCAGAAGCATTGCTGATACTTTCGCATGCTTCAAACTAAAGCCTGGAGATCAATACATACTTAAATATGCTAGTTGCCCTCGGTTTTTGAACCAGCTCTTGAATTTTTCTAAAGATATGTTAATATGACGTATAAGCGCTTTTGATTGCGTGCCTAAAGCTTACAACACTAGAATAATTGGTTTGAATTTATTCGAATCAGCGTTTACCATGAAGCAAGGGGAATCAGAAGATCTCACTACGAAATTTAACAAGCTCCAGGTTTACAGTGAGCGCGTTATGCATTGTACATATCTTGTAACGGTAATGATTGTGGCTTTCCTAAAGTCCGTGTTCAGGCTAGGGCAGACGGAAATAAACGCATTACTTCAGAGCAACTTTTTCTCCTTTATGCTTTCACCAATTGAGACATGCGCCCATGCACCTGCAGGAAGTTTTAACATCATATGACAATAGTAATTCAGCGGTGCTCTACCAAGGTTCATGGATTATAATTTATAATTACACCGTCCGTCCGAACTCATTTGTACCTATCCACCAATTTATCTGTCTATATGCACTGTAGTTCGCCGTTTACCTTAAACGGAAGGAAAGGAGATGGAATCATAACGGAAACGGGGCAAGGGGAATGAAGAAAGGAATAGTTGTACTACGAGTAAATGTGAAACTCTAGTTTACATATATTTCAATTGCTAAACAGTACCAGGTCTCAACTCTGCATGCAAAATGCACTCTGATTCTAGAATTCACCTGCTGTCGATTCCTCATGTACTATTACATTCATATATTTATGGAAACTTCCGAACATAATTTGTGTTAAGGTAGAGAGGCCCGGCATATTCCTTGGCATATCGTTATATATTCACAAATTCTGCGTACGTGCTGGCATTGAAAAGGTACCTAACCTACACCGCTGACGTATTACGATCAACTACACACAAGAATCCGGCTATTCACGTGCATTACATTGTGCAGCTTTATTATTGCGATGCGCAGAAATAGGAAATTAATCTTCCAAGTGCATTACGAAAAGGTTCTCAGCGGTAATATTTCTTGCACGTCAAAAACTTAAAAAATTAAATATATGTTGCGAAATATTTTCGATTAGATCCATGGAAAAAAAATTGTTTGTATTTTTATCAACAACTTTTGAATTAACTCAAAAATTTTACTTACTTACAACGCTAAGAATTTCCTTAAAGAAACCTGTCACAATAATGAATTACTTTTCAAACTAAATGAACAATCTTTTCAAAGTAAAGGTAAACGAGATGGTAGAACAAAATTCAGACATATTTATCAGTTTTAACTTAAACACGCGATATATTTTACACGTCCGCGTTTGATTGTAGATTTGGAAAGTTCATCTGCTATCCATTTCCGAAAGTTGGATGCAGTCCTCATAGATTTATTGCTGAAAGGCATTCGTATCTAATTTTAAAACTTCAATGGTACTTATTTACTTTCCCAACCATATTATTTAAAGGAATGATTGTAACATTTGCGCGAAATCGAATGGCATTAGTTGCGAACTTACCGATATATTTTACGCGAACAAACGGAAGCGTCAATTTTTTTAAACGTTTTAAATCGCTTTGATTAAGTTTAACGCCTATCAACATGTGATGTTGTCTGGGTATCGTATTATATCTATAAAACGTCACTCGAGGTAAATACGTATCTGAAGTAATATCGATTTGCATATGGCGAAGACGTCGAAAGATTCTGGGATGTGTCTGCGTTCTTACCATTAACTTTTACAGCTCCTGGTTGATTTAAAATTTACGTACTGTAGTTTTTCACATTGTTCTTGTTGCCATCTGTTGTGCGGGCATACAAATGTACTCGGTCCGTCTACGTATCTTAGCTTGTATTTGTTATTTATGTACATACGTACATGGAACCCACGCAGTTTAGGCAATCTCGAATCTCATCAAATCTTTTTGGTGAACTTTATATATTCCTACCAGTACTGTAAATGTGGAGGAGCCTTGTCTGTCACCAAACGAAAATTTCTGTTACATAGCGCATCCACGCAGTGCATATGTGGAAAATAATTTATTCTCTGAGTAATTTAGAGAAAAAGCTTTCAAATAGATGCTCGAAGGCAAATCCTGCTGAACGTTTACTTTCATCCCGCGTCCACATTTTGTATCGATTAAAACGATTAAATTTTTCAAGTTATTTTTGCTGAAAATACGCTCTTTTCAAATATCCAAATAACGACGGATTCGTTGATTTTTTTAACATGACTATGAGAAATTATTTCTAATTAACTTAGCAAGTACGAATGACGTGTTGACAGGCTAACCTAAATGTACATGTTTCCAAAACATACTGTAACAAATTGCTGCCACGTGTCGAGTGTCTTTGCTGTTGTACACATTTTAACCGTATTAATGAGCTGATTAAATGGATCATGAAAAATTTGAAACCTTTCCGTCTATCTGTTAATCTAATAACTTTTCGACGAATTCTCGTAATGCACGTCATGAAAACAGCGCTTGTTTCTTAAGATTTCGCTAAGTTACTACTACCTAAATATTTGCTCGATTACTATGCTCGTGTGTATGTTAGCAAGGTTTTAAGCATACCATTAATATATTATACGATAGCAACATATTTTAAATTTCAATTGCTCTATATTATTTGAGCCTATTAAAACTTCAAATGCCATATAATCGAGATAACATAAGCATAAACCATCTCGGCTTATACCTATGGACGTAAGAATTAATTAATTTCAATGGTAATTCATCCCAATTTATCGTTGCGGGATATTCAAGAAATTATCCCAATAATATCGACGGTCTAAGCAGGTAAAGAAATATTGTCTTGCCGGTTATGCTATTGACATTAAAGTAATCTAAGATGACATATTGTTTGATCATCGGATATTTGCGTTAATAGTGGATTTAGTTAGACAGGGTGAACGTCGCAGTAATTACAGTGCAATTACGATAAGCAGGAAAACATCCATTCTGCAGGCATACACTACTGCCTGTGTCTACTGTGCAGGTATCCACATTTCTCCAATTATGTTGTTCATCTAGTGGCACAATTATCGTTAATACAACACAATGGAGGAACGTCCTTGTCAAAAGCACCTACTCCGTTAAGCACTTTCTCAAAATATCATAAGCGCAAATCGCATGCACTTGTATCCCGTAATAATAATTGCATGCATGCATGGAATTTATTTCTATGTTCCAGGTAATTAAATCATCAATCTATTTGACTGTTCCGAAAGCCATACAAAGCTTCCAGCGAAACATTAATAAAGACTATTTCGAACGTAAATTAACATAACGAAGGAATTTTAGACGAGCGCAACAAGCGATGCCTGCCATATTGCGAATCAACACGTCTCGATACTCGAAGCACTATTTTAATACTACGTTGATAATTACACAGACCTGTAAGAGAAAGCGCCCGCGTTGAAGAAAAAGGCGTTATAAAATAATTACCAAAGCTCGTTTTATTAATGTAAATATTTAACTTAATCACATGTGATCCGCGGAAAAAATCTTAATTTTTACAAATAGACGCGTTTAATTTTAAAACGAATGCATTTTCAATGGTAAAAGGCGTATTTACGATTCCTTAAAAGAAAATAACTCTAGATACAAATTTAAAATCCCATGAATTTCAAATGAATACGATATTAGAATAAATGACTAACATCACCTCTGCAAACAATAGGTTTTATACAGATTTAACCATCAGATATTGAGCTACTCCATTCGAAGGATATCTAGATTCACAATAAACATTCACAGGTGTACATTTACATAAATATAATGTATTCCGAATAAGTGTTCATTACATTTAAGTATCATCCATAAAGCCAGTTCACATACGCTTCCTTTTACAATCTCACCATATCTTCTGCTTCCATTTATACGGAAATTTCCAAAGTTATGGGAAAAGGGGGAAAATCATGTGTTTTGTGTTTTTGTTTTTGAAGATCGAATCGGGGATTATTATTTACGTCTTGTAAAGCGTACCTAAGTGTTTTTTTTTGCTTAAATCGATAAAGTCAACTCGACAATACTTTCTATAAATATTGAAAGGGTACACATTGGCCCGTTTGCTATGTAGGAGTGGGTCACCTTTGCGTAAAACCGTTTAGAGAAAGTTTGCACAAAAAATAAGGACATAAGTAAATGTAAACAATTAAAAGTTAGAGTTTTAAGAATCCAAAGGGAAATTAACTCATTAAGATCTTGTTTTTAACAGCTTCGTTAGAAAATTTAACAAACTAATCGGATTAAAAAAATTTTGCGAACGAACTCGAAAGAAAAGAGGTAAGAGAGGATTTCCTTTAATTTGGTAACACGCGCACGTTTAGACATGTATAGCGTATCCATCTAGTGCGTGGACAGAGATAATTTCTTTTCCACCTAACGATATAAGAAGATTTCTAAACGAAAAATTGATACCTTTCGGTAGGGATGCACTCTTCGCCAGCTAGATGGAAAATATTTACGGTTGCTATAATTGCAGAAGGGCCATTTCGTAAGACGGTAAAGCAGTAAAACCTAGAAATCGAAAGGAAAGCGGACGAAATGAATCTGCATGCGTGCTAGCTGCGTAAAACGCTAGAAATGTGTGTTAGATCGTCTCCTGGTTGTTATCACTTACTATCTACCACCATGGCGGGTATAGCGGGTGCAGTGCAATAAAACAGGACGAGTGATTTATATAGCTCCCGTGTGGGTGATAACTACAGTGCAAATATTCGGTAGTCGTGTGTGTCACAGCCATTCGCAGAACTGTCATAATATATCAAGATAAAATTTGTTACAGTGCATGTATAAAGGGTTTTTGATCTTAAATATTGACGATAGCGAGGGATATTATTGACTTTTCTACAATTACCAGTCGTTCGGGAACATCCCCGAAAGAAAATTTAAGAAAATGCTGCCAAATATCACCAAAATTATTATTGAACCGCCATTTTTCCTAATTTCAGAGAATATATGTATATTCTATGAAATGTACTATCATTTCAAAATGCCGAATAAGGCCGTATATTACAATTCAAATAGAATTGTAAAAGTTAACAACTATATTTCCAAAATATAGATCATGTACTTTTTACACATACTGCATATTGTGCAAAGGACTGCAATATCGAGCGCCATATCAAATATTGAGTTTTGCTCCTGCTTATAACACATGCCTGCATCGATTTGACACTTTTATATGTACAGCTTTGCAATAAAATGATGTACACGCTTTTGGTGGAGGTGCCGGTATAAGAAGATACTGAATCTCATTTGAATAAAATGTTGTATGACGAATTCAATAACGCATTAGACATCTTCGATCATTTTTGCTTGATTTTTTCAATTTCCCTTAATTAATTTGTAGATTACAGGTTATATAGTAATATATAACCTGTATATATAGTAAGTTTCTAAGGTATCCCATAGTAGCTAACTTCTGCACGGCAATACGTGCTATTTGTAAATGAGCTATTTTTTGACATTAGCGATGACATCAACTTTACCAACATACCCAATATATTTTTACGTATTTGAAAAACCAATCCAAATATGAATACAACGCTATCAATGTTAAATCAAATATACTTTAGCTTGGATAAAAATAATCTCTTTGGTTGTTATTGAATTTTTCGAGTCTAATTTGGATGTTAACGTCTTATATATACTGAAAGTTTTACGATGTAAACTAATAACATTTTTCAGAATATAACACAGAGATACAAATTTCCTTTTACAAATTGATGAAATAATCCAGTTGAATAAACCAAATAATTGAGTGAGGTAATTGTAGCGCAGCAAAACCTTAATCGTCGAACGGAATGATTTAAATCGTTCAAATCGAAGTAATCTAATTATTACAAACAGAATCAACACGATCTATAAACAATAGCTTAATCAATAAGCAGCACGTTCTAGAATCCGCGTTAGTAAAGGTTTTGGTCGTATTACTGGCCCTCACTATTCAATATAAGCATGTATTCACTAAAGACGATCAACGGTTAAATGTATTGTTCAAACTAGTTTCTACCGATCAATATTTTGTAATCCAGAAAAGCCCCAAATGAATTTCTAAAATAAATCTACGCGAAGTAATCGCGGAATTATTTCAGCAATATTCGCGTGTTAAGTGAAATACAAAGGTTTCACGTTTACATATTTACAAAACCTGTATTCTATCGGCTGTATTAATTATAAAATATATCATTGTTAGGAATATTTCATTTATGTACGCGACGGTTGCTAGTTTAATTTGCCATTGTGAAAATTTCAATTTTATACTTAATTGTGACAACATGATTCTCACACATTGTGTTGAAACAATAGTTTAATTAACCTCGAAATAAGTTTTAAATGATTCCCAAATTTATTTAAATAAAATCAACATCCTCGAAAGATTCTAAATACGCCTAAAGAAGAACCCCTTAAACAGCGAAAATTTATTTTTTCGATATCCTGTCTCCAAGAAATAGTAACACGTAAGGTCATGTAGTGGAGCTCACAAGATATCAAGGGTACACAGCTGTTCGCCTAATAAAACTAAGCAATACACTTTTTTCTTACGTATTTATGGTATACTTGATTATCGAACGTAATTGGTCGACGTATATATACGTCGACGTCTTTATTTCCTTTTCCTCCTTTTTAGCAAAATAAGGTATTAACGTTATATTTGTCGGTTTCAAATTAAAATTCTCGTCGTATACTGATGAAAAAAACGGAGGATCTACTGAATAGCCACCACGCAAAAGGTTTCCGAAATTGAAAACAGATGCCAAAAGATATCCGTTTTAATTGAATTTTTTAATTGAACTTTATGAATACCTCGAAGTAAAATTCCAACTTCATCTTTATATTCAAATATTTAATGAATACAGTTTGTATAGATATGTAATAAAATACAAATAAGGGTATCTACCTACGTTGAATAAGATAAGGAAGAAGGTAATTAATTTTGTCAGTCCTTCATTGAGAATAATAAAAAAATGTTCGGGTTGATTTTATTTTAACGTTTTTGTATAAATTCTTTTTCTCCACTTTTTTTCTCCACTCCAAGTAATGGTGTCAACGACAGTTTTTTCTTAAATGAAGGATTTTAATTTTTAATTTTTTTTTAATTCAATAGTAGCAAGGATATTTTAATACCTCACGTAAAAAAAATCAAAAGTCATCTGAAGAAATGAAATAATTGTTTCCTTTGAATCATATGTTATCCACCTGTTCAGAAATTTTACTAGTAACGCTACTATATCCTTCCATATGCCAGATGCTCGTTATTCTTAATAAAAGAAGGTCGCGAGTTTTTAAGCAACTGCTCATGGGAGGTGGACCGGTAAGCGAGAACCGATAGGGAGTCCCCCAGGTGTTCAGGTTAAAGGATATGGAAGCATTTGTGGGAAACCTTAAACAACTCAAACATCATACGATTATAGAACACTTATTGACGAAATTTCTACAAGGAGGAATATTAACTTTCCCTATTTAACGAGAACATGTAAGCCGATTGTTTCTTAACAAATCTAGGGACCCCTTATCAAGCCTTAATGTAAATCTCTTTTACGTTTACCAAATCGTCAGAATATTGCGGTCTCTTTCCCCAAGAATGGCCCTTAAGGAAATGTATCGGATAAAATATTTATGTTCAACTAGAGCAGGTACTTTTCCTTACGAAACAGATCTCCACTTACTTTTCTTCCTGCTTTTTCGCCTCTTTCTCTCTCGAGCGTTTGGCTAGCTCATTTCTAAGCAAATTCATAAGATTGCTGGTCATTTTCTAAACGACGAACAGGATGTATTTGTGCAGGTATAAATTCTCCTCTTAACATTTTTACAAGAGGAACAAGGTTTGTATCTATCTATCTATATATATATATATATATGCTACGTCTATTTTTCCTTGTTCGAAGTACTTGATTAACGGCTGTAACTAAACTCGCAGAAAGGAACCTGCTTTTGCGACATTCCTGGACTCTCTCCACATGCTCCTAATCAACACGAATGGATCTAAGGTTTTGTTCATCGGATTTTCTAGCGGAATTGCTCGAGAAATGTGTTTCTTTTTTTTGTTTGGATAAACTATTGCTCCGACACGTATAGTCTTTAGAGCACTTTATTTTTTGATAGGACATACAATAGAAACGGATTCGATATCAAATCGGGAATTGAAACTAGAAAATGTCGGGAAAGAGACTACAGAGAGGAGAATGTCTTTTCAGGGCTACAACAAACTTTAATACTAACGTTAACGGCAAAATAAAGCAGTGTATCCTGTTGTATTTGTACCATGGTTTTATTTATTTTTTTGTTATATGCAAAATAATTTTAAAATGTCTGTATGAGTAAGTTCATTGATGAAAAAATGTGATTATGCCTAGTGTATCTTTCCCATCTGCGTAAATGTCAATGTTTAATAAATCTATCACTGAAAATTGTATATCTTGCCTACGCTGAGCACTGAATTCTGATATTTGTTAGCAGTTGAAAATGCTAATGAAAATGTTCGGAAACAACGCGGAAGCCTGCCGAGTTATGTGTCAGCGGCTTTCCACATAGAATTTCCAACTGGAAAATATATGACTTTTGCACATTCTCACATATCTACGTATATATCAGAGTACCCTTGGATAAAGGCTAATTACTTTCGCAATTTAAATTTGAATTTAAGATGTTGCAAAAATTTAAGGTTTCAGCGAAAAGAGGTGAACTAGAATACACGGTGAGTAATGGACCATGTTGTTTATATATATATATATGTACATATACATCTAATATAATCGTGGCATTTTCCCGGTGTAGAACAAATATAATTTCAGCAGGCAAGTAGATGTGTAACCACTATTACACAGTTACATTGAAACATGCATCGTGTTGAAAATCATAAAGGCAATTGAGTTAATTAGTGCCAACACCACAAAAGCCGTATATGTTTGGCGATACCGCAATTTGTACTCTAACAAAACGGATAGTTTGCCTTAAAATATGTGTAACAAACGTAGAATGTAAAATACTATTACAGGATTGTTTAAAATACCTCGTTTTAATGTCTTTGTGCTTATCACAAATCGTATTGTTTTATTGAAAGCATTATTGCAATACACTAAGGGAAAAAATGTTTAATCGAGCAATATCGTTGAACCCCAACCCATTGGCACTCCTCCAGATTTTTGATATTATTATTCCCAAAATGTCTGAAAAGTTTCAAGCTGCGATATGAAGACAGCGTTGCCCTCTGTTAAAATCGTTGAAAAATACTTTTGAAAATTTCAGCTATGTAGGACCCTGAATTTCTTCATTAAAAGAATTCTTATCTTTGAAAGACGAAATAGACGTTATCTACGGGAAGTCTGCGTTATTATTTGACTCGGTAACATTTTAAACAACTAAATTTAAAGATGATCGCACCAGCTTGGTTGACAATGAACAATCGGGAAGACCAAAAACTACAACCACTACGGATAACATCGGAAAAGTTAACCAAATGATGCTAGATGATCATCGAATTAAGATTAAAATTAGCAGGGACTATGCATATGTTTGTCATAATTTTGGACTAAAAATTTGGGTATGAAAGAGCTAACTGCTGGTTGACGACCGCGCTTCCTCACTCATGACTAAAAGCGCCCTGAACCCTGTTGAAATAGTTTAAGCGAAATAAGCTGAAACTTTAGCGTCGATTAATAAGCGTGTCCCACGTTTCAATGGTCACCATGGCAAAAAAATCACAAATTGGGCTTCGAATTGATAGAATACCCACCCTATTTATCTGATCTGGATTTCGGGGACCTTTTTCTGTTTTTTAGGCTCAAACTTTAGCAGATTTTTATTGAATGGAGAATCTTCTAGGACAAAACGCGAGCTACTATTTAGACCACCCTTTAAAATTCGAATTACGTAAATCCTGAACTCTATAAAAAAAATGTTATTATGTAATAACCATTTCATTACATTCTTACAACTTAGGCGTTAACTCTAGCGGATCTATATGATTCTATTGCGGCAGAATAATTAAAATCTTGGAATAAATTCCCTCTTCAATTTAGAAAATCACGCAATCAGATAACGGGAAAATATCCTGAACGCTACGAAGAGGAATCTGAAGAATAATATAGAGGTTTATATTTATTAATTTACTGCGGTAGATAAGAGTATATTCTTTTGAATTATAAATGTACTTACGAAATCCTTTAATATTCATGACGGTGCGCTTATTTTAGAAGGAGCGAAAGGTAGGTATCTATAATTTTTAATACAACTAACAGCTTTAATAATTCACTGTCACGTTTTATGCTCGAATTATTTTGCACAGGAGTTATTTCAACTGCAATTTATGTTCGTAAATGAGCTTGATTAAAACGAATTGCATTACTTTACTACCAAGACTTTATGGGAATTGCCGAATAGAAAAATAAGTTGCGAATCCAACTGACTGCGCCAGTTAATATTTCCAAACAAGTGATACTCTTAAAGAATATTTGATTCGTCGATATTCACTGGGCACAGCAACTTACTTCTGCTATAGTATCTGAAATTCTACAATGCTGAATTGTAGGTGTGAGTGAATCATTTAATTTGAAACAACTATACCCATGTATGTATTTTGATTGGTATACTGAAACAACTTTTTCGTAATAAAATTCTCTGCGAGTTCAAATAAAATTCTAAGCCAAGTTCATGGCATAAATTTCTTATTTTTTCAGGAAAAATCAATAAGGAAACGCTCCCCCAAACTCGAAAACTTTCTAAATATCCCCACTTCATTTCAAAAAACCAATACTTTGGAAACTATTCATGTTTTGAATATTAAGATGTGAGATTGAGTTCTAAATTAAACAATTTTAAATTTCGACGAATTTGAATAGAAACATCTCGGGAACGACGACAGAAACGGCAGAGGAAGTGAAAAAAGAAAGAAATCACTTCACGTACGTAGCGAGTTGAATGCAAGCACTGCTTCTAAAGCTAGACAGAGAATACCGAAAGTATTTCAATATCAAGTGATTTTAATTAAATTTAAAATACTACCAACATTGATGCAATGAATACGGTGAATTGAATCCATAAAGTAACAAAATTTGCTTGGCTGATCTAATATTTGATTTCATTCACTAGAATCATTTTTGTGATGCGGCGGAATGAACCGATTAATGTGTACATTCTGCCCTAGTTTTATATCTAACATTCAATTTCGTTTGCGTTTATGGTTACTACGATAGTCGCTGCAAATTAAATGATACGAATTCGCGCCTCCCTTGTTTATTAAACTTGAGAAAGCGCTGTATTAATTAAAATTTTGAAACTCTTTGACGTTTAATATTACATGTTCTTTAAATATTTGCAAAAGTTCCCCCTGTATATTTGAAAAAGTATCAGCGAAAGTTATCTCTGATATTGCAAGGAACTTATGTAACTGAAAATGAAATGTAACTTCACCTTTATGTGCTGTATATCATTGTGAATATACATCCACTACCAAAACATTTACAAACAATAAATAAATAAAAATAAATAAATAAATAAATGTTAATTCGTATTAACATGTAAATGAAAGACAATTCAACAATAGAAAAGTAAATAAGGTTCGCCTAATGCATCTACGCTCAGGTGTTAAGGTTAATCGCAATAAAAGCCGTTAGCTGCTGTTGCGCTAAAAATGTTACCGACTGAAAACCAAGCACTTTAAAAAAATCTTCTCGAGCGATGGTGCTTCTGGGTGCATCTGGACCTGCTCTACGTACTTTACTTAGGTTTATAATCCATAGGTTCCAACACAGCAATGCAGTCATAATTACAATTAAGTTTAGGCGCAATTTCCCGGAAATTAACACCGCCTTCCTGCAACCCAATAATCTGGCCACGTTCGAAGGGGGTTAATTGTTTATAAGGCGCACGTTCTCGTCACTCACGATTGCTTGAAACATACCGCGCGCATTTTACTCATTTGGATTGCAATCATCGTACTGTAGAGCAGGTGTTCCTGTAAAATGTAAATGCTAGAAAACGAACTAGACTAATGCAATATGACGAGCAATCGCTCAAATCGACCTTCAGAAATACATTTATAAAATATGAAGGAAGTACTCCAACAATTTATGGGTGGTACGTTTTTAATTGCAGCCAGTGTATTTTATAAATATAAAATTATATCGCATTATGTTATTAATGTAGACCTTGCGTGATATAACGAAACTAACTAAGTACGGAAATCAGAGATAGCAAATTATCCAAGTTTCGTTAGATATAACACTTTTCAGGGCGTTTCAACGAGCCTATTGCGTCCATACATTCGAATAAAAAATTATTACATTATCATGTTTTGTCACCTTTTTTTCCCCAGTTACCTTCTGGTTAAGCGTCAAATTTTCGTTTGCGATAACGTTAATGTCACTGCAAATCGGAACGAGAATCTGATCGATACTTTCACCATTGGATGCAGGGGAATCCTTTTTCTTTTACCTTTGAAAGTATGAATTATGAAGCTAAAGGAATTATGAATTAAAATTAGACTATAAATAATTCCTGAAAGATGAACGATGTAAATATGCTGGAAATAGCAGTAACAGTAAGTCTTATCGCAAATCTTCGTTTCATAGTAAGGTAAAGTACATTGTCGGAATAATTACATTTCAAACAGCGAAAATATTCCCTAGCATCGATCTTCTTCTCGGGAAATCGAGGATAAAATTGCTCGACTTCAAGTTGAAATTATTACCCAGAGGTAAATAGGCAGATATTATAGGTTACCTTCTGCTTTCACACTGTTCTGCGAAGTATTACGGTCGTCAAACGAAAGTACATCTTCCTTTTGGATCCCCATCCTTCCAGTTTGTTTTCACTAATAACAAATACGAAAGTTAGTCATTATTAATATCACTAATGCGTCTTCATTTCTTACTTCAAAGTCGTTCTCATAAGTAATTTAAGGAATTTAATAACTGTGATTTTAGCGATCTAATTCTCCGGAACATCTCTCGATATATAAGTACTTGTTGTATATATGTTGTATATGTTGTCGATATATAAGTAATTGTTGGGAATAATAGTCAAGATGATTTATTTGAAGTAGAATACGACGAAATATGAAGCGCCGTACAGTGGCCGATTTAGGTTTTGTCTCCTCGTTGCAACGACTAAATATCGGTATCTATCTTATTATCTTCCGCGCGGTTACTTACTTAGATACTTATGTTCAGCAAGTAAAAGCACAAAATCGCGTTTATTCCGAACACCTATCATAAACTAATACGGTAGTAATAGAGGCACGGTTACAAATGGTAGAAAGTATAGATACATCGTCTCAGTGGGATCGCAATACATAAAAATTTCACTGTACATAGAATAACTCCATTGGATCAACATTTTTTTTTGTTCTAAGCGCAACCTTATTTTTTTATTCAGACGATCTTCAAAAAAAGGCTTGGCCTGAAGTGCATCATTCAAATATCCGATAAAAGTTCACCGTATATTCATTATTTAATTGCTCTAACAGTCTGATTGTTTACTAATCTAATGCTTCTCATTTCACCAAGTCATTTTAGCCGAGAAAGCAAATTTTTGATTAATAACCAATTGCCTCGATTTAAAATTCCGCATAATATCCTGGAATAAATGCACCTCTGCAAAGAGGATGGGCAAAAATTATTATCCGATCCAACAGCTTCATATTTAGATTGGTTTTCCCGTGGATCAGTGCCGCAGAGATTGTTCTATGGTAGAGACAATGGATACGGAAAGCCTACGCTCTCGTTAATCGATAAAATTAAACATTTTCATAACGTTAATTGCTATCAATACAAATGTACACACAAAGATATTTACGGTTCAAGTTTTCCATTTATGCAGGTTACTAGCAGCTTTCGCTAAACCTACTGCTGTATACGCGTGTACATTCTAGAGAGAGCAATAAATCAATGAAGCTTTAGGATTGACATGAACGATAAATACCAGGAGGTATTACTTGGTTTCATTGATGACATCACTAACAATAACCAAATGAAATTTCACAAGTTCAGCAATATAGGGATCGCATGGCTCCATTATTAAGCTGCTACCTCGATTCGAAGAATTGAATGCCAGCATATTTACGCTTCGTGCATGCATTCAAGTGGATATTCAAAAAAAAAACAAGCACGATTACACAAGTGGAGAATGAAATAAAGCCTTTAGCTTACGTCTGACGTTAGAATTAAGCTCGCGTATGCAGTGCGGTTATCAAATTCGCTCCAAATTTCAATTTTGAACGTACTAGGAACTATTAACGCTTTGTAGTTTCGCACTTGACTTGTTTGCTTTACGAATTCGATTTAATAATGTCAAAGGAAACGTGAATTTGATGTTAATTACGAAAGCACAACTCGTTTATATTAAAAGGTTGTACAAAGGAAAATAAGTTACTTGTTCTCAAAAACTATATTTGACTGATTTTATTGTAATAGACCTCTTGTAGAGCACATTTCTACAGGCTACTTAAAAAGTTGCTGTTGGTGCTCCGGGATACGAAAAATATTAACAAGGAACACGGCGAGCTTTTCCTCACGAATAACAATATATCAGAGTTAATTTAAAGAATTTATTTTAATTATCCGATGTTAATGAAACCTTTAGATCGAAATTCAAGATTATATTTCTTTTACAGGTGACTTGGCTACATCACAAGGGCGAATCTATTCATCTCCTTACGGTTGGAAGAAATGCTTACAGCAGTGACGAACGTATTACTCTTAGTTTCCGCTACCCTAACAACTTCAGGTTAGAGATCGCGTTTGTAACAAGACGGGATGAAGGGCTTTACGAGTGTCAAGTGGCCACACATCCACCGAAAGTGAAGAAAATCTTTCTTAAAGTTACAGGTACTTCACATTCATAATAACACGTGCAAACGGGCAACTACCTAACTCGCGCTAGTCTCCAACTATATGTGAGCGTGTCTAATTTAATTAGATTTATAGAGTCGAGTAGAAAAACAAAATTACTAAGCTCCTTCCCTTCAAAATTTACTATCGGGGAATTAATTGAATAGGATTTAATTAAAATTTGAAACAAAGTAACATCTTGCAAGTAGAACTGGAACTAACTCGAACTAACGGCGTCTATTATAACTGCAATTATTCAGAAAACGTTGTTAAATTAACACATTTAGGTTCACATGCATTCTTCTTTATTTATTAAAATTGTAGATGGTTCAAAACTCTATTTAAATCCCTAAAATTCATACGAAAATGATGATCTGATGGCTGTAATTATTCTCTTTGAGATAAAGAGAAAACCGTTATACGTTAAATTACGTCTGAAAGATTCCAAGAAACTCAACTCAGAAACGAAGTGTCTGAATCGTACCTCCTTCGAGGCTTAAGATTCGATAGCGGGTTCAATTCTCTTTATATTGTTCATCAATTATTTGGGTTCGCACAAAATTATAGGATAAACATTCTTGTCAGCCCTTCAACCTAAAACTAATAAATAATAATATGTAAAAATCTACAAGTAAAAAGATCGATCAAAATGACCAAAAAGTAAACATTGGAAAATTTGGTGATGAATTAGAAGAAAAAGGAGAACGAAACGGGAAAAGGATATATTGAGAGAATTTTATGAAAAGAATTTCGATTTAAATTTTCAAATAAATTTTATTTCGATTATTTGCCATACTTTAATTTCGCACCTATCAAGTCACGATATGTACATATGTAGAAAGAAAAAAAAAAACAAAGAATTTCAAGAAAGGTAATCCATCACGCATAATTTGAAAACCTACAGAATAAACGTTTTATATTTACTTAGGTATCATCTCAAGTCAGATAAAAACTTCTTTCTGAAAGAATCGATCACCAAAAGCTTATAAATATTACCAAAAACACATAATTTGCGTCAAGGGTGTGTTCCTATATAAAATATGACGGCATAGGGGGAATTTTTTTACATGTAAACGTTGCGTGCGAGGCGAAAATAATATAATAAATTCGTATCAGCTAAGTATATAGGAAAATGTTACGCTGGAGAGATATTCAACAGCAATTTGTGAGAAATTGATTGTAGAAATTTCGCGAAATTACGAAACACTTTATGAAGGTCAATACATTGCCGAAATCGCACAAATCAGTGTATAAGGGAAAGTTTTCGGGTACGGAAAGTTAAAAAGGAGGAAGACTAGATGACACGCGCTGTCTTCTAACAATGGAACATATTAAATGTGGCATCCCCAAAATGAGAAACAAGAAGAAATAGAGAAGTGAAAGATGGCGGAAAAAATAAACGACACACTAAATATTTAGAGGCGAACGCTTGCTCCGCCGTTATCGGAAAGAAGCAGAAATATCGCTACTCCATATCTGGGAGATTAAAATGTTAGAGCTGCCTTGAAGGAAACTTTAGCGTTTTAATAAGGAAAACATCACCATCTTGAATGAGAAAACATACTAAATACGAAAGTCTGCGTATATGCGTAAAAGATTTTCAAGCGCTTGAATACAGAAATAAGACGTCCTGGACGCCCAAAATATGCCACGCTAGAAATTGTTAAGAAACTGACCGCAACATCAAAAAGGTCTACTTCTCAAGATCCTTCTAAATCGTATACGTGTACACCCAAATAACTGTGTTTATATAGCAAGAGCATTAACAAAATTTGGTCCTACGTAACGTGAGTTATTTATTTTAACTCTTCTGGCATACATTTAATTGTAATTTAATGCAAAATCTAAAAAATTGAACTTCATATTCCGACTATATTTAAATAAGACTGCTTGTTTTCATATACAACGTGTTCCGTCTAGTGCGGTGGTGTCATCTAAAAAAGTTTACAAATCAAGAATATTCGGAAATAAGTGGCAAATAACATAAAGTGATATTCGAGTATACAGGATGTACTGATCTATGATATTTTGGAAGAATATACAGTAATAACCATTATGTAGGCCATCTTGCGGACGCTAAATGTGATTCTACAAAATGTTCTACTTAAAAAAGTTAAACTTTTATAGCTTGTAATAGAAACTAGACACCCTGTATACTTCAACATAATTTTCTATTCTATAGAACTTGTATCCGTGTACTTGCTTATTTACAAAGTTTTTTCTCTAGATTGCTGCGATTAGGTGGACGCGCTGTACATTCATGTAGCTATACAAAATTTTCCTGTAAAACTCCAACCGCTCCCTATTCATGAAAATTTATAAAATTAAAATCCTCTAGATCTTAAGGCCGAGAATATACCTTCAACTAAGGTTTATAACTTATTTAAAATATACGTTATACAATATTAATGGAACTTGGGGTATCTGAAGTAGAACTATTGCTGCACGATCGTTTGCTTAGAGCCAGGCTTCGCTCCGTATAGTGCAAGACTTAATCTAATCTGAACACTAAATGTACAACGGATAAATTGTGCTTCTAACTGCAGAGGAAAAAGGAACCTATTGATTATGGCTGTAGTTAGAAACATCAAATAGAACGAGACTGTTATTGTTATGGCATTGTAATAAAAGGAGCCATAACAGTATTGTGAAAAATCTGGTGGGAAACATAGAAAAGAGTCAGCAAAAGAATTTTAATGTTTCAAAATCGTTGTACGGCTTCTAAACTGATAATTCCCAGCAAACAAGTTGCGAGTATTGGGACACACATCGATTACAGTTTAATTATCAATAAAGCAATTAATTTTCAAAACATATAGGACGGAAGTTTATTATTAACGTATAGCGTACACCTCCAACCCCAAACTAATATTGCCATTTGTGCTAGTGCTAGCGGAAGTGGGTGGTATATTTTCGGCAATAATGAATATTAGAGATATCGAGAAATTAATTTTAGGCTTGGGGATAGTGTGGAACCCGTTGAGAGTTTCAAGTACCCTTTCCAAAAAGGAAGGGCCATTGAGGCAGATACGTACAGCTTTGGGCTTATATATTAGACACCCCAAATATCTACATCACTATTAAGTTTCTAAGGAAATAGACGTGCTATGCACATGTTTACCTTAAAGTATTGTTATGTATTATAGAATTCCGAGAGATTGACTACTTTTTACACGCAACAATAATAGTAGGTAAATAGTAGTATAGTCCGTTTCACTTTATTTTAATCTGACTATTGCAACACAAAATAAGATTAAACAAGATTCGTACTTTTCTTGTATTATACATATATTAATTATTGTACAAAAATGTTATAAAATACGCCTCTATGCAAGTCTCAGCTAATCGCATTGTTTGTTTACACAAACGTAATTACCTGCTCAGACAGTCAGGTTAAAATAAAGTGAAACGGACTATAAGTAAATAGAATTTGAGCAAAACTTATTAAGTTTTAAACGAAGTTTTAGTAAATGTATTGTTTTTAGTAAATATATTCCTCGATATAATCTCTTTGTAGTTTTGTACATGTTTCAACTTTTTGGAACCATCCAATTAATAGAATTTATCAAACTTTGCAAAATAACCTCTTCATTCGATGTGAACCGCTTTCCGCCAAGCCATTTCTTCAAGTATAAAAAAAGAAAGAGACATAGGGATCCAAATCTGGCGAATATGATAGATGGAGCACGAATTTGTAACTTAATTGGACTAGCTTTAGCGTTACAATTGCCGATGGAGATTTTTGCAATGGAAAGGAGGAAACGCAGATTTGCTCTGCGAAACGTAGTTGGCCCATCGTCGCAGAAAGATTTGCTGCATTGGCTATTAAAGCTGGTTCAGGGAAACTGAAACCAAAGCAGAATTAATACATTGGGCTCCAGCCTTAAAAATGCAAAAGACTTTAAGCGCCTTGTAGTCACAATCAACAAATAATTCTAAGGAGTGTATCGTACCCATTGCAATTTATTCGGATAAACAAGCTGCGCTAAAGGATATTAGGTTTATACAGCCCAAGTCAGACAGGGTTTCGTTGAGAACACTCAACGAAAAGCATTCCAAATAAGAAATGCGTTAAACAAGTCTTAAATAGATATCTGTTGTCTACTAAAAAGATGGTAAGTCCAGTGAAACAATGTATGCTTCATAGAAGAAATAACTAAGTTGTTTCGAAATATCCAGAACCGAAAGCTAAGAAGAACCAAAATTTCTTCAAGGAAAAGGGACAAGTTCAAGTAAAGGCCGGACCTAATTCTATTCTGAAGTACTAACAAAAAGGAAACGGAACCTGTGACATCAGTACTATTTTTCCTTCATCAAATTGACCTCTCCAGAGGTTAATTGCCTAGATATATTGAAATGTTATAGCAGGTAATAAATGGAATTTATTTTCAATTACACGTAAGTTCCTTTCGTGGCCCCTTTCTTCGGTCGAGTAACACGAAATGGAGTATGTATCGCTATCAATATTATGACAAGGGGCAATGTGACAGCGTTTCTGCGTGGTCGAAATGTGTGACCTCTGAAGGAATAGAAAAGAAAATTGTAAGACTAAACGATAATAGAGCCTGGTAAAAGATTACATTCACTGTCGTCCGTTATATATTCCCCCGCCGAAGAAAAGGTGCTTTATGGGAAAGGATTCTGAAAAAGATGATAGAGACTGTTATCCTGTAATGGTGGTTGGATACGTGGAATGCGAATGAAGTGGAATGCCGAATATCGACAAGAAAGTCTTGATAGACTGATTGCTTACTTCTACACTAAACCCGTCTTCGTAGAGAGAGCCTCTCGTCATGCCTCTCGTACACATACCGTTTCTCTAAATGATTTCATTCTACGATTTATGCCTGGATATTTATTAAATGCTATTACTTACGCCTTGGATTATTTTTCACGGCTTACGCATCATCTATTCTCTTCAAAATATTTACAGAACATCATTCTCTTCCACTGATACGTCTATTTTCATTCTTGTTTAGTGCTTTTTATTCCCTACATTACATTTATCTTTTTATCACACGTTACTTTGCTATATAATACGACTTCTTTTTAAAATAACTATAAGATCGAAGTCAACGTGATTTTTTTGGATGTTCTAGTACAAACATTTTGTGAAATTGAATTGAATTGAACCCATTCAATTAACCTTTTTACGTTTACTCTATCTATTCGGTAGTTAACATGCCTCAAATTTGCCTAAATTTGACTCGTACATCAGCAACAGTTTTTTGGATATTGTCCGGGCTACTTGGGAACCAAGGGGAAAACCTGAGTGTACGGTACGACACCTATCGGAGGATAAAATTACGTACGTACATTCTCAAGATACTATACAAACTGAAGCGTATATAGCCAGTAGGACCTTCGGCACGAAAGAGAGGAAACTAGAGGAATACGATCGTGCCCAACTATTCTAACTTTTCAAATGACCCTGTATAATACGAATCATTTAGAAGAAATCATGTAATTTCCTTCTAGAATAGAGAATTGACACAATTGTTTGTTCTTGCTCGTTAAATAAAATACGAACCGAACATAATACCCTATTGCTTTCACTTAATTTGACAACTCCTGACAACTCACCCAAAAGGATTGCGTTGATTCGAAAGCGTACGTAACCAACATCATGTATTCTAGATGTTCGGAGGAGTATTATAAGCAAACACTTCAAAGGACATGAAATCGTCGTTTAGTAACAGACGATTTCACTAGGAGATTGGCTTCGTGTACAAAGGGACCCTCATTTGACGGCCCTTCTCTCATCTTTGGCACGTCAAGAAATTATTAAAAAATCCGGAAAATCGCTATCAAAGTGGAAATACCAGGATTGATGTTATTTTTAGATAAAAACTTATTGATTTCCCTCCAAATCCAATGATTTTTATGAGAAAAACGTTAATTTTTATTATACATGCTTACTGATTGAACGCTAAAATTGACATCTTTAGTGAGATTCCGACGTTAACGATTATTTATTTTAATATTACCTCTTCTGATGTCTCGGGATCGAATCTTGGCCACCGATATTTGCTTTCAACGGCAAAGTTTCCAAGACAGGAAACCTTTGACATGCGAGTAATAAGCTTATGAGTCCCGCTGGGAGTTGCTATCAAAAAAGAATCTTTTTAGATAGTAGACGTTTTTCGTGAAATGAATTTCATTAATATCGCTGTGTACGTAACAGCGTGATCAGATACTAGAGCTATCTTCGAAACATATATTAAAACAGATACACATAAAGAAAATGTCAATCTAACCATTTGCTAGGTTATAAAAAGCACGACTCAATATTCCGGGGGATTATCTCTGCAAAAAAAAAGGCGTAATCTCCTAAAAGAATATCGTCAGCGTCTTAGTTACAATTGTGACACTCGTATACAACGTGTACCAAGACATTCTGTAGAATATCTTCTGGTTTTCTTTCATTTTCACGAGCCTTTCAATTACGCTCATTCTTGAATCAAAATCGAAACGCTTAATTTTTCAATGCGCAAAATTCCGCGAAAATACATAAAATATTACTAACGATCTCAGAAGTGGAAGTTGTGGAGAGCAGCGTTTTACATTCACGGAAAATCATTTCGTTTTAAATGTAATAAAACATTGCAAGCACCTGGTGTTTAATACTCATCCCTAACGAGGCGTATTTATAAGGATTTAATAAAAAAAAAAGGTTGGAGAAAAAAACATATTAAACCCAGGAATTAATACAAACGATAAATTCACAATTAATATATTCCGGAAACCGGTAGAATAAGGGGAATAAAATACGAATTCAATAAGCTTGCTTGCGATCGTTTTGTACGCGGCATTTTTATGACCTTACCTGGACTATCGACTTTAAGTGATAAAAATTGTCATCAGAATAGCCATATTTTATTGAACGTAGACTTTTCCGATTCTTCGCTAAGTTCGTGCATACTTCTTTTTGTGGTTTAGGACGTTTGTTTTGGATTTCCTTAAAAAAAAAAAAAAAACGGGAAAAATTATGCACTTCTACATGAAATTTTCGATGTTTTTAAGGTAATTTACCCTTTACTTTCAGCTCCTGAAGTGAGAATTGTTGACGAGCTTGGTCGTGCTGTAACTGAGAGATATTACAAGGCAGGAAGCGGTTTAGAACTGATGTGCATTGCTGTCCAAGTTGGTGGTCCTACCGAAGACCATCCTATTTCCTGGAGACATGGGGATAGCACTTTGACCAAAGGTATAAGGTAAGTGTTAAGATTTGAGGTAAAATTCTTAAGACAAAAGCGCTTCCTCCACAAAGCTGCACATTATATCAATAAAATCTCAATCTAACTTAGTTACACATCGTTATAAGATTAATTGTTAATAAGTTGTTGTTTATTTAAGGACTGTGGCGTAGTATCGCAAACAACACACGAGTATCGGCATACTTCGCACAACACACACGTTTAATATTAAACTGTTGATCCAAGGTCTCCAAGGTCATTGGTTAGTTTAATTAAACTTTTGCGTTGTTTGCTATAAATTCTAGCAATCCAAGAAGACATAATAAAAAAAAAATTGTTTGATTAAAATTAACGATTTTTATTTAAAAAATTAATTGAAAATAGACAGATTTTCTGCATGTTCGTGAAGTCGTAGAATTAATTTTCATTAGTTATATAACGCTACTCTTTCTTATTTTCGAACTGCAACCCAAAAAAAATGGCTGGGCACCAGTTGCAAATTTTTCCAAGCCTCTAACAAAAAAACGAAACAAATTTATTGTTACTTTCTCTTTGAAAAATACTGTAAGCACGTAGATACATAATTTTTCACACAGTTACTACGTATACATTATTTGATCTACATTATAACATTCTAAGAAAACTTCATTTCTTTTTAAGTGTATTTTATTTCCTTGTGAAAGGAAAGACTTCGCAATATACAAAAGCAAATCGAAAAATTGCGACAAACTGCCGATGGAACTTCTTTTCGGAGAGACGAATCGTGCATTGAACTTTTACAAATCCACTTCTACAAGTCTAGTCTGAAAATTGACGTAACGTTACTTCCATTTAAACGAAAATGTTTAAATTTTGTTCATTACCGGAAAACATTAAAGCAACAATACAACAAATTCTACGGCTCCCTAGATTATTGATTTAATTCGTATACGAGAATCAACGCTATATTTTGTTTTCCCTTAAAGGATTTTCTCATTTATCCTGACTTGATTGACGGCTACGAAATCGAGGGCTATCCCTTTAAAATCTGATATCATTCAACAACGAGATAAGTAGGACAACAAGGAAAACAATACCGTTGTACAGGGTACTGTGAAAAGAAGGGTTGACTAGAATTGTTTTTTCTCGAAATTAAATAAATTTGCCGGTAACATTTTAACTAAGCACTTTAGGATAATGCTTTATAGGGATTTTTTTATTTATTTTGCTGAACTATTTACCGAACAAACCTTCTTCAAATCATCCTGTATATCTAAACACCTTTTATAACGATATCGTAGCCAAAATATGAAACAGCTTTCTTTTGCACATTTAATCGAATACATAGTATAATTTTTTTAATTTGTTATTTGCAATCGTGCGTCAATTCGAACAATTTTAATACATACATACCTGTCTGTATATAAACATTTTCCCCAGAAATTCAGCAGTTTGCAGGACAAGAGGTACATGTACATCCGCATTTAAATTAACTTCGCACGTATTTTTTCTGCGGCTTTTTGATGGCAGCTTCCACATGGGAAATCAATTATATACAACTGGAGTAAAATATCAGGTTCAAGGACGTTGTATGTAAACTATATGAATGAATTTAGTTCTTTTTGGTCTAGTCCATCTCATTTTTGAAGTATATTCAGGCTATTTATGATGAAAGAAATACCGAAGTGACATTTGCTGTTCCACTTAACCATTCGATAAATTAACGTAAACTAACTTAAAATTTCAAATGGAGAGAGGAGCGGTCATACAACAACGATAAAATTAAAGAATGGATAAGAAAAAGTAGAAAAAGGACCTCTTTTTAATTGATTTATTGGAACCACTATATGACTAGACAGTAAGTTATTCATATTGATTTCTATGTAAATTTAACCCTGTGTTAGGCTTTTGCGGCCGATATAACTGTTACTACTATTAACTTCTTCCGGGTTTCGCCGTGTGCCAAAACGTTCGCTTGACATTTCAGCGTTCAACAGCTTCTTCAGGATAACTGAACTGATTCTCGGTTGTCCGACATTCCTCTTATATAAGCCGTTGGTGCATTAAACCGTAAAGTTTTCACTCCAATGAGCATGACGGTTCTGCTTAATAGACTTTGACACGCCCACCTTCTTTTCCGTTGACGGTCTTTTTCTTTTCTATGTCCATGGCTACTTTTTTCGTAGTTCTTGGTAGTGGCTATCAATTTTACGTTGTTGAAGTCCATTTTATATCCAGTCTCGTATATATATCCCGCTACCGCTGATTGCTCGATCGACCGCGATAGCTCTGCCTGTTTGTTCGACGTAGCTCTGTCCGCATTGACGTGATACCTTCTGTGCGATTTTTGTCTATCTTATCCGTAGCGATTATGAAATTTTTCTTCTCCGTTTTGCCCCATTATAAAAGTATCGTCCAACACTTCGATTTTATTTCGCTTGACCTTATGGCTTCTTCTTCAAATGCGCAGCGCCCATTCATCAAATTCACCATCATCCAATGCAGAAGATGACGGTAATTAGAATCTTACTATCCAAAGCGAAAACCATGAATCATCAACTACATTTAGCCAGGGAGAAGATGCATCTAGAGAAAGCACTGAAGAAAAATGGTTACATTGACATTGACGTAATAAGGATCATTAGAAAGAAGGTGCCACTAAAGAGGACTACGCAGAGAAAACGTAGGACGAATTCTAAGGAAACGCAGCATACTAGCACGCGTAGGGACTGCAAAGTCAATCCAGTAGCACCTAGCGAAGAATCGAGCAATCAATGGTGGCAGAACATAAACACGAGACTGGACATGAAATGGACTTCAATAACGTAGTGATAGCCACCACCAAGAACTAGAGAAAAGGACTCATCAGGAAAGCCGTAGAAATAGAAAAGAACAAGACCGTCAACGGAGAAAAAGGGTACCACCTTAGTAACACGTAGAGAAGTCTACTACTCAGAACCGTCACGCTCAGTGGATCGAAAACTTCATGGTTGAATGCACCAACGTGTATAAGAAAAATATTGGGGCATCAGTTCAGTTATCCTTGAAGAAGACGTCAGCATAAACGGCGAAACGTCCAGCATCAAGTTTTGACACTCTGGCGGTAGTTGCATATAATTTTGTTTCAATGATAATAAATTTAGATTATTTTTTTCTAATTGATTTTATTTAACCGTCAGTAATAAAATTTATAAAGATAAAATATTTATATCATCTTCGCTAAACTTCCAATTATAGCATTACACCTAGTATTTCAAGTATATCCTGTTCATAATAGTGAAATGCAGTTATTGATGATAAAACACGCGAATTTATTTTAACGATTGACAATACTAAATCAACTACAAAACTCCGTGGACCCACTATAAATTTACTGTGAGTAAATTGACGCATTTATCCGAATATTGTTGATGATCATCGCTGCCCATTATCGATGTATCGAACGTTGTTCTAGAACGATATAGTTTATGACATCGACAAGAACATCATCGATTACAAACCGGAAGTGGCACAGCCAAAGTCTACGATTATTGCGTCTGAATAGTCAACCATAATTGTCCGATTTAAGCCTGTAAGCGTTTACGAACGCTTCGCAACTTATCAGTTATGATAACATGTTTGTATATACATACATAGTACATATGTACGTATACGCATGTATCCACAGTTAATAAATGTTTTATTGCAGTACGAAGCAAATACTTTGATAGATCTAAATGGATTGCTAGTGGTAATGGGGAATTGTCAGCGAAGCTGTAAAGATTACTGCAATCAATACGACGCTCAAGGGACGTGTCGAACACATTGTATTGTTTTGCAGACGTCCTAAGAAGGAAGAACAAGACACTGTGAAATTACCGTTACATATAACGCTACGCTTCGATTACAAACAAGAAGAATCATTAAATGTGCAATTTTAGTGGAGGCGCTTGAAATTTTTTACAAACTTAGGATTTTGTTATAGTAAATATATTTCCCGTGTTCAATAATTGATTCTTTATACTTTCTAATATTTCGAGATGAAATGCTATAAACTTTTATTTTTCTAAAGATATTCATTAAAAATAATCTGTAAAATTAATTAATCGAAAAAATTTAAATCACCGCTCTAGCGTATAGGGCGTTCAAAATTATCGTTAAGTTAAGTTAAGTAAAGTTAAGTAAATAAGCTATTATTATTATTATTATTATTATTATTAGTGTCGGGTGCTGTACTAATTAAATCGAACTTATTATGTTTGATTGCAGCTCTAACGTTTCTGTCAACTCCGATTCGGCAATTTCAACTCTGACCGTAACACCACTGCAAAAGCGTCACTCTGGAAACTACACGTGCGCCGTGGGAACATTGGCGTTTGCCACAGTAGCGGTACATGTCCTTAACGGTAAGTTATTGCACTAAAATCTGCCAAATCTTACCATTAATCTTAACTTTCGAGAATAATGTACCTTCGGTCCGGCAATGCCGAAAGCCTTGGCGAAAGCCGAAGCCACAGTAGGTATAAGTATACCTTTAACTCGCCTTTAACGTCCTATTTTGCTGCTTTCCGATCGTGCGGTCGAGTCAAATAAACCAAAAGACAATTCCTCAAGATTGTACGATTTTAACAAAGATAAATGAAAATCAATTGAGGTCCGACTACACGAAGCTCGCGCTCAAAAGTTATATTTCCTTTTTTCCATTAAATCGGCCGCAACGCCGCAAACGGTTTACGTCCATCTATGGTCCGCACAAAAGTTCAACTCGACCGAAAAATTATAGGTAACACACGTAGCCCAGTCGTTGTACAATTCAACGGTCTTGAAATATTCCCCACATCCGTAGCTTCCTTCCTTTTTGGCGGAGTGGGAGATTCAATTGAAATTATTTGCTTACATTGTTCGAAATTCACTTAGCCACATTTGTATATGCGTTGGATTCGGAGTGAAATCCAAATGAAATGTTCTACGCCATTATTTCTCTATTATTATACGTATGTCTTACTATTAAATTTGTAGTTAGTACAAAATGTAAACATCGCATTTTCAAACATTTCATCAATACAAAAGATCAAAATTTGATTGTTTTTTCTAATTTTCATGTAAATCCGAATATATGCTTTATCGCACTTAAAACTAATAAGAAATTAAAGAGGCGTTCAAACGGATAAAGTTTTGAATCATCGCTTTTAAAACATCGACCGTTAAAGAAATAGTGAGATCACCTTAATTATCTACAGATGTTTACAGGAAGTATTGAAGAGTGTTAACGTACATTGGAGAAAGGCTTCCATATCATATGTAGTGGACATTGAGTATCTTTCATGCTAGGATATAATTTTATTTTATATCCAAAAATCCTTCCAAAATTGTTGAGAAATTGAATTATTTACCGCCTTCGTTGTGCATATATTTTTCAAGTGCCCAAATATTTACGCAATCGTAACTAAATATATTTACCAGGTAAACATGTACGTATAACACATCGAAGAAAACAAGAAGGCTTAAATATCCATGGCTAACAGTAGGATCCCTGTACAACTGTCAACACTAATTCCGCTGGCACATGCAACAGCGTTCGTGACAGAGAGTTACGTACTTAGATTCATCAGAGGATGCGACGCAGATCACAAGGCGTACCCTAAATTAGTTGTATTTCCTTTAATCATTTAAATTAACACATTTATTATTTATAACAATATAGTAAATTCTGTTTGTATTTCATTATTACAATTCGCACAACCTAATATTCCGACGGAGTTTAATGTGTATACAAAGCGTTACACATACATATGTACATATATACAGAATAAGACGCCAGTGCAGCACATACAGTTCCGTTCGATATATTTTCAGTTGAAACACGAACATGATTTATTTTCCCTGTAATATTACATCTTTACTGATATATTACAGAGTTGAATGTTATGAAATTCTCCAATATCGTTGCAACGTCCGCAACAGTCAAAGTAGGCTTTCCTATTGCTATCTTGAAAACAACAGAATGGAAATAGTAAATACACAAGGTTTCTAACTTTAATATCACGAGTGAAAGAATGCCTATTATCCAGGAATTAAATTTGTTTAGAATTAGAGTAAAAGCTTGTTTTTCTAACTGAAGCGGTAAATGCATTTAAAGCTACGTTCTAATTCAAAAATTTAACATTGAGATTTGAAGAATTCTACCAGTTGGTGTCGTTCGTAATACCCGGAGATTATCCTTAGATTAAACAAAAGTATTTATATAACCGGGTGTTTCTGTAATAACCCTAATAACGGTCGAGAATTCTGGTATAATAAGACAAACGAATGTATGATGTTTGTATACATCAAAGCTGCAATATATTAATGCCAAACTTAAACAAATGGGGCACATTGAAGAGGGACGGAATATAGAACTCTATCTAGATAACATGCGTTAGACGCGCTGTGCATTAACAGAGTATACATGGGCATAAAGTATTTTCAAACAGGGTGTATTCCATTGCAAAGGGGATAGTAACCATTCTGTTCTCGAACGTAACTGTATTTTTGTGTAAATTTGTTATTCACGGAGAGCAAACAAAGGTGACGGAGATTATTAGATTGTGGCTTTTTACTTATAAGAGTAACGTGTAAAATGGGAGGAGAGTAGTTCCACCGGGTTTACTTTACATTTATGCATAGTTTTACTGCACTATCGCTTTTATATCCAAGTCAAATTAAAATTTAATAATTTAAAAACAACATGTCAAGTCCTTTTCCTTGGAATTTTAAAATCCTGTCAATCCTCGGCCAGTTTTTCATTTCATTTTCTTTGTTTTTAATACTCTCTTATCGGATGATATTAACGTAGTTATCCCTGGCAATTTATTTAATTGCGGTCTCGTATTTTATTAATAACACGCCTTATGTTCGTCCTCTGTTTCCCTTGTATTTACTGGAATATAATCTTTGTTTACCGATACAAAAATTTATAGTAACTTATGGAAATCCAGTATTTAAAATCGCCTCAATTTCTAGTAATTTTCTACAAAATTAAGCGTTTTTTAAAAATCACTTTTTTCCGCATCCAATGAACGCCCTAGAATACCTTAAAATAGTTTCTCTGAGAAAGTACGAAATTGGGAAATTTATCCCGAATCCGAGACTCGGTTTTCATATTTTTCAATTCAAGGAACCTCTGAAGCTCTCGGTAGAATGCCTATTTATGAAAACGAACTCGTAGAATCAATTTCTGGAGCTCCCATCATGCAATTCCCTTTACTTTCTAAATTAGGTCCCGAAGAGCGCCTCAACCGTATCAGATACAGGGTTACCTTGTCTTTAAAATAAATTCAGCTTCTCGAGATCTTCAAATGGAATCCTGTTTAAGCGTTCAACGTTTTTGGTTGAATAGTTATCAGAACATGACGAAATTAGAAGGAAAATTTTACGAATTCGAAAATTTTTAAGGTTGACATCTTAATATCATTTCATCAATTTATTTCTAGTCAATTGCTTAAGCAAGTCTAGCATTTTTTAAAGCAAATAATCACTTTTTCACGTTCGATGGACACCCTAGAATACCTCCAAATAGTTTCTCTTAGAATTCGAGACTCGGTTTTCCTCCTCTGAAGACTTCTCTAGAATCAATGGAGGCTTCTATAGAATGTTAATTTAATTTAATTTAACTAGGTTAAGTTTAACGTAGTTATCTCGAAAAAATTTATCTATACCTTGTATAGGATAACCATTGGAATAACCTTGTATATTATGCATTTAGTTTTAATAATGAAAATAGTATGTATAGTGTACTGAAATAAATTCATTTAACTCTGCTAGTATGTTATATAAATAGAGAAATGAGTAAATGACATCATCCAAGTAATAAATACAATGTGCCAAAATATTTCAAGTAAAAATCAATATTTGTCGCAAATAGTCGTTTATTTCAAAAAGCAACATATTTTGGCGCGTATTTTTTATCTCTGACGGAGCCACTATATAATCAAGGCAATAATAGTGAAGGGGTTCTAAACATTTTCGTTTAAACTAAAAACGGATTATTTCAAGAATATTATCACGCATCGAAATGTAAGATTACTGTTTAGAACAATAAGCTTCAAAACAGAAATTATTACTTTGTGTTAGTCTAGAGGAGATATATTCATTAGATTCACTAGTAGTAGAAAAGGAATCTCCGAATTGATTGGGCGGAGAAATAAAATTAATGGGTCATCTGGGTATAAAGATTTAGTAGCTGGTGATTTTTCGTATGCGAGAATCACCTTAATTAAAAGCAGCAGAGTGAAACGTAAATTCGGAGACAGGAATATAAAAACAGATCTAAACGCATTGCAGGTGTAGGTTTATGTAACGTAAATAACCAATTAAGGAAGTACCGGCTGTGCCTTGAAGTGCCTGCTTCTCTCTCTCTGTATGTAGGTTTTTATTATTCTATCGTTGTAGTACCTTAACACTTATGTGAAGTATTTAAATTAGTTTCGGAAAGAGATCAGCGTTCTGGTAAATTATACAAAGCCAAATCCAAACTTCTTTTCTTCCTCAACTATTGAATATATTACACGAGGGCGACCTTAAACGATTGGCGTCAACTTTTTCAATAAAGTTGATAAAAATATGTAAATGATATGTTCGCAAATTCAGGTTATTCTGACTTCCTAGGCTCCTCACGTGGCCCTTTATAGATGAGGTAAATCACGCTTTCCCTAAAAATAAACGGAATACAAGGAAAGAGAGCACTAAAAATAGTGTAAAATACTACCATCATACCTCAGACCTTACCGGCTTATTATTTAAATTATATTATATAATAGACTACTTAGCATATACTTGAATATTTGCCAATTTTTGAAGGTCATCCGTTCACTGCTTTAGTTCCTCCTTTATGCGGTCATCGAATATACACTGCCCGGCTAACCTGAAGTAAGTTCATTAAATTTTCTTTAAACAAACGTTTCATCCTAAAATGGTTTGTACTTCACATAACTTTCAAATAAAATTCATTTAAAGAGCGGAAAACACATTTTATTAACACAAAAAGCAAAAAAGAATGCTATTATTCAAGAAATTAAGTGATTGTTTGCCTTAGATCAAATGTTCGAAATGCTATCCACTTATTAAAACAAAAAATAAAGTTAGCTTTCACACGTCAAGTAAAGGTATCAGACAAAGATACATATCGGTTTCGTATATTGTCGAATGCCAAATACTCGTTATTCTTAATGGTGTACCTCGATCAATTTCAACAGAAAATGAAGTTTCTCAGCGATAAGAAGATAACCCTGATCGCTGACTGCAGTTTTATGATATAACGCGGGATTTATGCAACCGTAATCTACGCTTCATTTGCCGGATTCTCTTTTCGGATGAAGTTACCGACTTATTTCGCTTAAACTATTTCAACAGAGATTTGGAAATGTTCGTTCGAATGCGTTGTCGGCCTCGGTGTGTAACCGATGCGCGATTAGCTTTTTGATGCAACAAATCTTCAGTCAATGAAGAAATGTTCAAGTTAATATGAACGCAAACTCCAAGAGGTACTCAACCGAATATAGTTCAAATTACAACGCTGATTATCTCCATCATCTCAAAAACTAAACTAGATAGTTATAGGGAATATCAAAAAATCGACATGAATTGGAAACAGACATATAGTATACAGGACGTTCCATTCAAAAAAAACAAACTTCTATCACGTATATGTTGTGCAATACTTGCCTCCGAGTATTATTTACGCGCTGTATAATAAGACGTAACTATAGGAATTACTTAGCATATATTTGAATATTTCCAAATTTTAAAGGTCGTCCGTTCACAGCTTTAGTTTCTCCTTTATGCAGTCATCGAATATGTATAGACTATAGCATAGAGGGAGCAGCTATGTAGTTGTTTAAATGACCGTTGTATATTCATACCTTCTACCCGTTCTAACGTTCAGAGGAATTCACCCAAGTGTAACCCATTATTTAATTGAAGTGTTGGAAGGATGCCAGCACCAATAGTTCCTTTATGTACAAGAGAATGATAGCGATAGATTAACTATTTGCTTCGCTTTCGCTTTGAGATTTTATCCCACAATATCGGCTAAATAAATATTGCTTAGCCAACAATATAATTCGAAGGCAAAACAGGGCCTGTCTGATTTTCGCCGTTTGCTGGCATGCGCAGAACCTTTCGGCAAACATAGCTTAAGCTTTAATTCCCTCCATTAGAAATTGAACCTTTTTTGTTAGTTAACTTTTAGTTACTTTCAAATTTATCATTTAAATTAATAAATTTACATTATTTCCAAATGTAATATAAACCATTCATTTAGAAAGGAATTATTATAATTATTATTACTAAAGGCGGATGAAATTATTGCTTTTATTGCAGAGACTAGACAAACTCGTGTTTTGTCGACTCTCGGGGACACCAGTAGGCAACACGAGTCTATCTAGTCACTGCAAAAAAGGAATAATTCCATCTGCCTTTGTCATCTCTAAGTATTACTATCATGATTGAGTTTATCTAAATCAAAGTAATTCTTCTATATTCTGATGTATTTATATAATTAATGGTTTTACAAAATTTACATTAAAAGAATGTGATGCACTTGATACAATAGATATTCTCCATCATCCAGCAAACGAAAAAAACGTTTTTTAATAAAAAAACAAAATAATTCACTTTTTTTATAAAAACCATATTTTTTCCATCGTCCGTATTATTATTGAGATCTGAATCAAAAAATTTCATATCAACGTTGGCAATATTAGCCTTTCCATTACCTTCATGACAATACAACACAAAGACACATTTGTTAAAACCATGAAGCCGCAAAATAAACCCGGATAACAAAGGGAAATATGTTGACCGGACTAAATATCATTTAGTATTAATAAATGAGGCGTTTGGAAAATATCCTGATGTCCTTGATATCGGAAAAAAGGGAACTATCCTTCTGAGAATGTGACAGCCGACACAGATATCTGCGGCTGCGAGTTTATTTAATAGGCCTCGCCGCTATTTTCTTTATCGCCGAATTGGAACGATGTACAGATATCCTTTAATAAAGCTGTAACCGTGTGCAGGGGAAGTTTTGCCGTTTTCAGATAAATCAAGAGTTCTGTGTGTATATACGGTTAAGAAACCCACGATACTTTACACTTGTTTCATTGATCTTATGTTATGTGTTCATTTTCTCAACGTTCGAACTTCAGCTTCCAATAATGTTCAGCAAAAATTGTCTGGCTATAAATTATTTCGAACGTGGTCGCGTAGCTTTAACAAAAGAAATATATAACCGTAGTAAAGTATATGAAATATAGTTAACTTCTTCATATCTTAATATCTCCGAGCAATATTTGCGCTTTACTTGTTTCGCCAATTACTATCCTTCATTACTTCCATTTTACAGTATTAATTTGCCTAATAACACCGAGCAACATTAAAAACAGACAATTTTGAATTAATTTAACGTGCTTATTTTAAGATCAAACATTTAAAAATAAGCCAGTTAACAAAAACCATTTATAGAAATAATAAAAAGAAGCGGGCCACGAACGGAGCCTTGTGCAAATTGTCAGAAGAGTCCAATGCATGTAGTTTTAGTAATAGATTTGACGTTCAACCCTACTCCTAGGTAGATACCTAGATTCCTTTTTAATATAGTAGCACTTGATTCTAATACACTGGCTGCAATTAAAAGTGCACCATTGCTAAACTATTGAGGATTTCGTTAAAATTTAATAAATTTCCGAAGATCAACTTAAACGGTTGTTTATCATATTGCAATGGTCTAGTTTGTTTTCCAACATTTACAACAGCCAGATGTTCCGCGCATGCTTTTACGGGAGAACTTGTTAGAACCCGACAGTTGCAATCGAAATATACGAAAGTGAGTAAAACGAATGAAGTATGTTTCAAACAATCGTGAGCGATGCTTCGCAAACGAGAACGTGCACCTTCTAAACAACTAACCACCTTCAAACGTGGCCAGATTATTGGGCTGCAGCATGGCTATGTTACGGTGTTAGAACCTGCGCGACTATAAATCACTACGTAAAGTAGGTTCAGGTGCACCCAGGCGCACCATTGCCCGAAAAGATTTTCTTTTGGTGTGCTTCGTTGTGCAACACCGGTTTCAGTCGGTAACAACGTAGCAGTGGCGGAACGCTACCGGTCGTAGAACATTATTGCGGGCGGTTTAGGGAAAATAGTGCGTATGGGATTCCGTAGCTTCCGGTCTTTATTGCGATTACCCTTAACACCTGAGCATAAATGAACTAGACGAACCTTATTTGCCTTTCTTTTGTTGAATTGTCTTTTATTAACATGTTTATAAGTAGTATAAACGTTTTTCACGCTAATAAATATTATTATGCAATGATGCATTTTAATTGCGTGCTTATTATCACACAGATAATAAAGTAACGTAATCTCATATAAAAGAAAATATTACTATTATTAATAGTAAGCATCTCGTTCTTGTGAATGGAACATCAAAAGCAATTATTGCAGCCCCGAAGTTTTAATAAACTGCCAAAGCGTTATACACGGAAAGTGGTAACGTTGTTTGTTGGTGCTCTCACCCCCGAATAGGTACAAGAGTAACAAAATTCAGCGGGTAATTGGTAAACTACGTAGGTATTGAATGTCCAATAAGTGCTTGCTTAAACTTATATACGTAAGTTATAAAGTTATATGTATATGCAAGGCCATTATTGCTTCTTTAACAGGTTACAGAATACGTTAATGGGTTGTTTGAATAATCGTTAATGGAAATATGATATTGGGCCGTTTAAATAGAGTGAAAGTTTTGCTAATGCTTTAAAAAAATGTATCAGGTGTTCTTTCAATATTAACAAAAATATACGACCTTTAAATCTGTGTATATCAAAAATGTATTGACCAGTCTCGCGACTCTTTCACTCCAATTTCACTGCTCAATTACAGCCCCGCCCAACCAATGAAGTATTTAAGAGAACAGATATTATTTATAACATAGTTCATCCGTTAAATATAATAAATGTACATAGAAACAAGAAAATAAATGTACATTTTGGTGCGACTGACCAGAGATGTTTAAATCCAACGTGAGGACGAAAAAAGAAAGAAGAAGACCTTCAGGCCTTCTGAACCTGGCCTTCTGACCTTCAGAACGTGGTCTTATGATGCTAAAGATGAAGGAATGAAATGGTTTTTGTTTAGATCTCGAACATCTTTTGTCACAGATCCATTTCCTTTGTAAGTTCATAACAAACACAAAATTTAGCAATTTTCGCGAATTTAAACCTCTACCTCCAATAATAAGCAAAATCTCTATTTGATAAGAATTAAAAATGATTCAGGTCGTAGAAGTATGTACATTGTTGCAGTAAAGAACATTGTTGCGAAAAAAGAAAGAAGAAGACCTTCAGGCTTTCTGAACCTGGCCTTCTGGCCTTCAGAACGTGGTTTTATGATACTAAAGATGAAGGAATGAAATGGTTTTTGTTTAGATCTCGAACATCTTTTGTCACAGGTCCATTTCCTTTGTAAGTTCATAACAAACACAAAATTTAGCAATTTTCGCGAATTTAAACCTCTACCTCCAATAATAAGCAAAATCTCCACTTCATAAGAATTAAAAATTATTCAGGTCGTAGAAGTATGTACATTGCTGCAGTAAAGAACATTGTTGCGAAGAAAGAAAGAAGAAGACCTTCAGGCCTTCTGAATCTGGCCTTCTGGCCTTCAGAACGTGGTTTTATGATGCTAAAGATGAAGGAATGAAATGGTTTTTGTTTAGATCTCGAACATCTTTTGTCACAAGTCCATTTCCTTTGTAAGTTCATAACAAACACAAAATTTAGCAATTTTCGCGAATTTAAACCTCTACCTCCAATAATAAGCAAAATCTCCACTTCATAAGAATTAAAAATTATTCAGGCCGTAGAAGTATGTACATTGTTGCAGTATTTGGTAAAGATACTCTAAATATTTAATAAAAGCGGAACTACAATCGATTTGACGTTAATCGATTGCAAAGCAAAATTTGTATCAATTTGCCTTATTAACTATTTTTCCGGTAAATTCTCGCGGATAGTTCTGCATTTAGAGATAATTTTCAATCAGGAGTTCATACAGGCGGTATACGTGTGTAATAAATGTTGCACGTCTTTCATGGTTTCGGAGTAAATACTGTATAATAGGCGAAACCCTCTGTGTAAATATTACAATCTTATACCCTTTGGAATTGTGTATTAAGGTAATTAGTAGTAATAATTAATTTAATGTTCGGGTTGAATAGGTCAAAAATTGTAACATTGTAATGGATAGTAGCAATGCGTTTTAGTAGTTCGTGTGTACGCGAATTCTCTTTGAATATCTTCACCTTTACAAAAAGGATTTGCATCCAACGGAGTACAAAGAATAAAATTTTATTATTCACTTCTAATCCGCGGAATAACAAACATCCGAATAAAAATCTTCCAGCCAACAGTACGATAACTAAATGATAATTTGGTATGATGGATGCCCTGACATATCTTGGAAAATACAAGCGGCCTAATAATGTACTGAAGGAAAAAAATCTCCACATAATGCAAACCCTCTTGATAATTCATCTTCCAGATATGCACCGAAAAAAAAAAAAATAAGAGAAGAGGATGCTTCATAAGGATTTATAAGGGGCCGTAACATTACACTTTATGCTTTTTTGTAGGTAGTAAACCTGAATGTAATCAGAAAATAAAAATGAGTTGTTATACATAAAAATAAAGGGAGTCATTATGTATGGTTTATTTTTTTTAGTGTTGGAATTTTAAAGATATTCAGGAAGATACTTCGCGTAAAATTTGCGAGGGTAGACCTGTGTTATCGTTGCCCGATATTTAAAATAAAAATTAGCCGAAGCAGATGATAATCCACGCCAAAAGTTAGTTTACAATCCGAATCACACAAAAAAGGTTCACGATTAAAATCGTTTTTATGCTATTCTAACCGTAAATTTTCAAATAACGTTTAAAATCATAAAAGCACATTTGCAGATAACCCCCGGGCAATATTTTAACACGAACTTCTGCGTTCGGAAATGCTGACTATAGCGATAGCCTCAAGTAAGAAGTTGCTCAATCCCCTTTACTCACCATTACAATCCACTGAAACGAAAATTTCGTATGATGTAATTTATGTTTTACCCATTCATGTTATATTAATAACATTTAACTTCTGCTTAAATGTTTGACTTTGATATCACTACCTTCTGATATTATACATACCTATAAACTGTATTCTGCTGGGAGAATATACTTATGTAAAATACATTACATAGAGGTTATTATATTTAAATGAATACATCAGGAGTACAGCAAAAGGAAAGTATCGTTGAACTTAGTAATTGCTTAAAAGCAATAATTTTGAAATATTATAGATAATATTTAAAATTACAACTGTTAAGTGTCATTCTAGACCTAACCTTGAATTGAGAAGACCCAATTAATAGGATATCCAAGCAAGCAAAACTTCCAAGCGCTTTGAAGAAACGGGTCGTTCCTATACATAGAGTACGAAAATATCAAACGTGTTGTTACGTAAAAATCCCTGAAAATCTATATTCCTTCCCGCATCAATTGTTTTCGAATCATATTGTAAATTCGGTACATCGCATATTGAAGGAAAGCACCCTGTCAAACCTATTCTACCGACGTATTGTATTTTGCGGTCTATGAGACATCATTAGCAGATCTCGAGGTTCGCCAAAATCCTAGAGTTTCCCTCGAAATTGCTTATCCGTTCCATATTTTCGGAACGGTTTGAAATTCGCGGTTAATCTACATAACATCCAATTACACAATTATAACAACCGCAATGACCAGCGTTGGAAAATCTCGAATAAAAAAAAGAACTGGAGGTCTGAAATTCCTGAAATGATTTCCCCGTATGACACATAAAGGACACGTATAGTTGATATCTGCATTTGTATTCGAAGTTAATTTTGCCCAAGCTGGCGCCTCCGCCAAATATTTTTCAACTTTCAAATGCAAGCCCGACACCCAGCTGTTGCGTCATAATAAGCTACTATATACTGACTGATGTATATATTAGCATTACATAATACTCAGTAGAATTCAATTTTACTTGAATCTTGGAATAGAAACTTCTCTGAAATGTCTATTTTTAACTTGAAGTGGGAGAAACGAATATGGATAATGCACGTTTGCTTCATAACGGGATGATGCATTTAATTAAAACCAAGCGTTTATGTGTAATACGTAATTTAAATAGACTAAACAATACGGGCAATATTAAGCGCGATTCCTTTCTAGCAACCGTAAATTTAATAACATGTGTGTAAAATTAAACAGCACACTCGTGTCTACACCAAACCACATCAACGCGAATTCAAATATTACAAGCACTACATCGCCATCGAAATGTTCTGAGGTTTGCTTTGATGTTTACCGTTATTTGTACACATTTTCTCTCCTTTATAAATATTCGAAAATAGAATGAAAATAAATATTTTGTATTTCTTTGTAAATCGGATAATAGCTTATAGATACGTATATACACAAAATTGTTTGCACAGAAGAAAATAAAACAAAGATTATTTTGGGCCAAACACCGATCGTTAATGTTCAATTGAGCCTCCTGAGCACCAAATCAAAAGACGATAAGTCAGTTGCCTTTTTATAAATAAAAAGCTCGATACAAGAAATTAAATTATTCAAAGTATTACAAATTTCACTGACGCTATAGGCATAAAGTTAACTGAATTATTAAACGAAACCATTTTATGTGAAGGAATCGAAAGGTAGATTAAAAAGTACTGGTCTAGATATGGTATCCTCGCAAATTCGTAATATCCCTGATCACGTATTGATCAAAAAGCAGCATCTGCTTTAACTTTAAAATTTTACAGTACTAATAAAAGGAATTTTTACATTCCTCAACGTAACGCAGTTGAAGAGTTATATTTTACATTGAAGCAATCGCGTTCGCAAAAAATTATTGCTTTTACTCTTGTCGAATGTCCCAATATTGGGTCCACATACGTGATTTATAGTTCTAATATGTTTAAAGTCATATATCATACTTACCGCTGTGTGTGCTCTCTCGTTGCTGGCCTCGTTGTATTAGAGGCATTGTCGCTGATATCGACAACTTATCGAACTGTTTATTCGAAATTTCGCGTCGAATCTAATGGAATATGACAGATTCGTTACATAATTTAAGTAAGACCTAAATATTAAAATAATCGTTTTTGTTGTACGTAAGAATATATTGTTGTGATTTAGTCAATTTGATTTGGAAAATGTTCCAAGTTGACAGTTTCGTCTTGTAAGTATTTATTCTTCTTTCCAATTTCTCCCAGTTCATCCTCGCCGTACGCGCTGAGTAAGGTATGTTTTCGTAAAAAAAGGATCGTTTGAAGAATTTGTGCTATCATAATCAAAATTACTAACGCAAATCGAAAATACATTTTTAATATGAAATTTTTTCGGTCATTTCAAATTCAAGCAAGCGTACTGTTGTTCGTATGTAGTAATAACAACAATAAATGGTTTTTATTAAAATTAATAATATAATAGGGCGAAGTTCAAACTACTGTCTGATTTTCAACTTAAATTTGCAATTACTAACCTAGCAAATAGCTATTACAAAAATGTATACGAGATAGCTAGTCGTACGAAGATACGAAACAAAATATGCCGAAGAGCCACGCGCACTCCACTGCTTGGAAAAAAAGGTTTATGATACCGAAATGAAACCTTCACGCTACCAACCATATACCACGTCACCGTCCGAAAAACGTGCCGCCGACCAGAATCAAGTATGCAACCAATTGCCGAAGTAGAATGCAACTTAAACATATTAAAGGAAGAAGAGCTACGAATAAACGAGGGCAACCTTTTATAAATCAACTTATCGTGCAGATAGGGCATAAGCATACATATGATAGCAAGGACTGTGGCGTAGTATGGTAAACGACGCATGAGTATCGGCACCCTTCGCACTTCACAAGTTTAATTTATCATGTAGTCATATGATAATTAGTCCGGGACGGCCGTTTCGAGGACACGAATGATCTTCATCATCAACCGGTGACCGAATCGTGTCCTCGAAACAGCCGTCCCGAACTAATTATTATATGACTATATAATAAATTAAACTTGTGTAGTGACGAGGATGTCGATACTTATGTATTGTTTATAAGCATACATCGTAGTATGCAAGATTTTGTGTACGTAAACCAACAAACCCAAACTTTTATTGGAAAAAGTTAGAAGAAGGAAGAAGGAAAGAAAATACAGAAAGAAAATACAAAATAAGATCTTAGATAAAAGAAATTTTGGGTAACTGATTCAAGCTAGAAGGACGACACAAAGAAAGGCTATTAAATCGTGTCTAGCAATTATTAAATTATAAAACAATTTTAAATCAGATTCGACTAAGTTAGTAAATTGCGATAAAGTAGGTAATAAGTAGCAAGAATAGGAAATTCTAGAGAGCAAGAAAATTATTTTTTATGTTTGCAATTAATGAGGTAACCAGCTTAAATCAAAAATTAAAAATAACAAATAAAAATAATTTTCTTGCTCTCAAGAATTTTGTATTTTTGTTACTTATTACTTACTTTATCACAATTTACTAGTTTAATTGAATCTAATTCTTTTATTCCAAAAAATATATGTTTCAAATTATTAACTGAAAAAGATTGTTTTATAATTTAACAACAATTATTACCGACAATTCAATAACCTTTCTTGTATTGCTTTTTAAGCTTGGACTGAGAAAATATTTTTTTTAATACGAAACCGGTTGGCTAAAAATTTTTAAAAATAAAAAGATATATGAGAAAATCTCAGACCTTTGTTCAACTTTTCCCAATTAACCCATATCTCTCGCAGAGTCACCATGAACTATCTAAACATTTTATTACATCTCTACGGGACATTTCTGTATTATCAAATATTTGTATTAGTGAACAAATGCCTCTCAATGGCCAGGTGGGGCAACCCGTTTTCGATGGATCTACTCGAAGGTCGTCGTGACTCCTGGGTGCTGTTGTATAAATGTTATAAAGATCTGAATTAATACGATCATATGTTATAAATAATAATGAAAATTATTATTATCGTTATGGCAACCAACATAACTGACAAGGCTATACCAGAATATCGAGGATACCATTTGCCTTACTCGATTTAACAATTTATGGATGGAATTTGGAAAAATAAAAAGTAAAAATTCAATATTTAAATGGGATCTTCTTCATAAACAATTCAAGTCTCCGCGCAGAAATAACAATTGAAAAAAAAATATTTCTAGATTTGTATTTGAAAACTAGGACATCATCGAAAGTTTAATATTCGTCAATAAATTCTATCATTATTACTATCAACATCAATTAAGACCGTGACGGTTGTAATTGCTTGTTTGGTTTAGCTGAGAATTAGGATTAAAAAAAATAAAGATTCTGAAAAATATCTAGTTCACGAAGTATGTTTAACTGAAACCGTTTGGAACGCGGTTAGATCCAATGTACATACATAAGAAAACAAATACAATAAACTCCATCAAATAAACCTAGACAATCATTTTAACTAATTCAGCTGATATCGGGAATGCATTTAATATTTGTTTCGCGTGAGTAGCTCAAAGAAATTCTATAGAAGTATTCAACATCAATGGTCTATATGGAACTCCCTATTGAGATAATTTCAATGCATTTCATAAATTTTCGCCCGAGGAAGGTAGTAGTTATAGATTAATTGCTCTCCAATTAGTAGTATCTAAGGTGATAGAAAAGTTTCTATCAAAGAGGATACTATCATATTTAGATAACCTCCCTATTTTGAACCCTCATAAGCACGGCTTTCGCAAAGGATTTCCAACTGTAACAGCGCGTGTTTCCTATCTACGTGAATTATGTAACAGAATTAATAATGCCGAAGTTATAGGTGTTCTAAACGAGATTACTCAGACCTTTAATAACGTTGACCATGATATCTTCGAAATTAAGCTTAAACAAATTGGTATTCTAGACATCTGTAAAACTTGTTAACCTTCTACCTTTCCGATCGGATGTTAATTTTATGATATAAAATCAAATTTTCAACGCAAACAAGTCGGTAGATGCATCGATCTATAAAAATCTAAAGAATCAATTCAATTTTCCATCAATCAAACGGAGAATCCAACCGATCATGCACTGTTTATGAAGCTAACGAAAATCTCCGTTATTCCGACGTTTTAAAAGTTCTGAGTTAAGTACGTGCGAACCTTTAAAAGTTCGGTAATTCGTGGCATATGGTCTGGTGTACAAGTTTTGAGAAATTTCCCCATTAGCGAGTCTCGCAGTAGTGTTAGGTATGTACGTAATAATTTTAACTGGCGACCAAAAACCCGATGATGTTAGAACTCGTTAAAATTTTCATCTGAAAACGAAAACTCCGTTCAAAATAATATATAATATCTGTAAAACAGTATCATTCGAATCTATGCAAGAGCGTTTATCATCATTGTTGCAGAAACTGTTGGGCGATAATATTTTATTTAAAAGCGAAGTTCAATATTTAATTAATGTACTCGTTAAATGTAATTATTAATAAAATTAGGCTCATACACAGAGAAAAAAATATATTTTTACGGTAAATATATTTGATCTGAACAAACTTTATGTTTCACGTAAATAATATTTAATTTTTGAACATATGCTAATTACGTTAGAATTTAGTATAAAAAGTAACCGATATAATAAACTTATATTTTAGACGAATGAGCGGCCTTTGTTGTCTCGCAAAATTATATGTTTAGTAATAAGGGGTCATCGATTTGCCGATTATTTTCAATATATACTCCCGGTCGCCATTATTATTAAACAGATAATTTTATGACGCAAGGACCTTCCTTCCATTTCTGCTCTTTCAATGTGAATTACACTCGCACAGAGTCATGATGGATTACATAAATTTATATTAACCTAGGTTATTACATAAACTTATATTAACCTGGTCTGGTTTAATTGTGATTTAACGAACAAGGTCATATTAATTTGAAATTACAGCAAAGTTCTGTTAAAAGTATTGATTTTCAGCTGTTGAAAACACGAGATTAAAATAAAATACTTTTAATTGAATTAACATAACTTTTGCAAATCAGTATGTATAATTACTCAAATTACCTGGCCTCATCATTTAGTCATTCCAAGTAACATGGTATAGGCGTACGAATTTCACCTTGCATATGCTAGTCACAATATTTGGAGAGAATCGCGCTTTTCATTAGCTTTGCTGGTGATTACAAACGTATAAATAAAAATAAATTTATGTTGTACTATTTATTTATTTATTTATAAGATTGCAGAGATTTTTTGAAAAATTTAAGGAGGTACCCTTTTTGAGGAATTAACTCTTTTAGAGTTTCTTCATCAATGAAGCATGTATCTTTTCTACAAAAGAGAAGCCACAGTAATTTTCGCAATATTCATCTAAAACAATAGCCAATAAAGCCTGCATTAGACTTTAAGCATTTTGGAAAATAAATAGGATATTTCATTTAAAAAAATTGTAAATTTTTGCTTTTTTTTTGTAAAAATGAGTTATTCGGTTGTTTTTATGTTAACTACTCATAGTGCACATTTTCACAAAAATATCGACATACTCCGCACCACATAAATGTAATTAATTGATCCGGGACAGCTGTTTCAAGAATATATGGAAACCGTTGACCGAATGCTCTAAATCTAACCTGTTCTATCTCTACTTTCGAGAGAAATATACTTACTTTTACTGCGTACATACCCTAGAACTAAGACAAGGAAAGATAAACGGAAGGATATGTCGTCATTGTAGTACTAAACATAAAACATATCCAGTCTTATGATAATAATTCAAATAGAACTACGAGTACGGCAACCGTCCGTTCTCTCTATTCGCCAAATTTATATTGACATTTATTTAAATAGTTTATTTAAATAGTTTTAAATAGCTTAGGTGCTGTTGTACACTTCACGATTCTAATCTACCAAATCGATAAGACTTGATGTGTTCCTTGGATCTGACGCTTATCGCCCTATTCGTTTGACCAATATATTGTCACGATATGTATTAAGTTTTAATATCAACAATTATAAACAAAGCAATGTTAACTGGTAAAATAATGTGCCTAATATAAAAATAAAAATGTTCATAGTTAACATGATAAATTTATATTAAATTCTTCTCTCAGTCTGTGTACTTTATTTCTTTTTGTCAAAATTTTCACTATTTATGCTGGAAGTAGCTAAACAAACAAAATCTTTTAAATACGTAAATTTTCACCTAAAAACATTACAGCAATCACTAATGATGATGATGATGAAGTCACTTTTCCATTCCAACTACACAACGAAACTCCCACTCTATACGCAATGCCCTGGGCAAATAAACATGGCGAACGTAACAATTCATTTCAAGCATATAATTGAATGTCAACAATGCATCCTTAATTTGTAGAACTATTTGAGGTACATTAAATAGACGCAGGCAACAAAATTGTCAATACCCTTTGTTAGATGGTAAAATAAATACTATGGAGCAGCAAAAAGAATGCGCCATGAACCGACATATATGAAGACTTGTATATACATTGGTCCACGGTGCATAAGATTATATATTAACAACATATATCTGACTCATATCTACCTTATTTACCCTTTTAGGTTTATAACAACAAGGTTGTTTGCAGTAGCTGAAATATTTCAAATTTATGCGAAATTTACCGCGAAACTTTCAGGCATGCCCTTGTGCGACGAGTGACGGGCTAATACAGATGGATTTGTCCCGCTCCCGTCGCGGCAGGGTTAAACAATATTCTTTTTCTCGTGTAGTATCGATTAGGGATGTTCAATAAATGAAATGCTATCTTTTGAAGACTAAAACAGCAATTACTTTAATCAATTTGTTCTAAAAGTTGGATGCGACATTTGCAGTTGTATAAATTTCAAAGGAAACCACTGGAGTATCTACTCCACTTGTTAACTTGCATGTAAATACAGAAAGTCGATCTTATTCGAAGTTGATTCAATTCCCGCGAGGTGCATCCAACGAAAGACTTAAATAAGGACGTAGTAACTCCCATTGTCAGGGATAATATGTTGTACTATTGAAAAACCAACATCTTTTCTACTCGTAAAAGCACTCCAAATTTTCCGCTTTTCCTTCTTCAAAAATAAGCATATTTATCGGCTAAGTCTTCGAAAGGTATGCGAATGGTAAATATTTGAAAATTGAGTACTCGGGTAAATATTTGACCTTTTCGCGATATATATTTGCCTTAGACTTTCAAAAATTTATGCCGACAATCGTTTTTTCCCTAGAAACGTACAAACTCTATAAGTTTGTATAATTTTGAATAACCTAGAATTTTTTAAATTTTTACTTTAAATTCTGCTGGATAATTAGCACTTTAAATGAACTGATTTCGTGCAATAAAGGCTAAAAGATATTAATGTTTGAAAATATTGTTTCTTTAGGCGGAAAAGTCTGCACTATGCGGGAATTCTTTTATTTCTTGAATTTAAAAGCAACTGTGTTTGTGGTTTGTTTATGCGTCATGAAAAACCAAAAAATGTTCTGGTCATCTAGCTGTTCTCTCGCGTCCATTTACGCAAATAGTTGAATCCACGGAGTTAAAATTTTAGAGTGTTCAGTGTTACGTGTACAATGTTCCGTTTCGGTGAAAAATCGCTCCGTTTCAATGAGAAACCTCTGAGTTTCGGTGAAACTCTCAGTTTCGACGAGAAATGTCTCCTTTTTGGTGAAAAATCTCTCCGTTTCAGCGAAAAATCGTTTCATTTCAGTCAAAAATTCTCCGTTTCAACGTGCCTGTGAAGAATTAGTACGTTTCGGCGAAAAGTTTCTCCAGTGAGGCGCAACAGAACTTCGCTTCAGATTCCATCACAGTGTAAAATATTTTTGTTAATGTTTTGGTAATGCAAAAAAAGGAAATGAGTTGTGGAGAGTATCGAGAATAATCCTTCAGTATTTTTGTTTCCAATAAGCCAACTTCTTGACGAATCCGCTATCAACAATTTCAATTACGAAAATACGAACGTAGTTCAAAAATGCCCTCAAGTTTTCTTCGCAAAGTGATTTAATGTTAAAAAATAAACATTCCTAATAAAAAATAAATTTAATTTGAGTGTGAACAAGATCCACAAATATGTGGTGATAATTGCGGTATTTGGTCAAATTAAGATTACCAATATACAAGAAATAACGTTATTAGTAATAATTTTTAAGAAAAACATATTTAAGCGTTACGACAATTATTGGTAGGTAAGTTTTAGATATGTATATTACTTATTCAATTTTCAAATATTTTCAGTTCATGTCTTGCCAGACATCAATATCTTGCAAATATAACAATTCTTGTAAAGTGTTAAAAATACCAGAAATAAGTGATTGCCCAAAAATGCAGAAAAATGTAATAATAAGTTCGTCTAAGATGGTACTGAAGAGAAAACTAAGTTAGTTCTATGGACTATGACCCATACCGGTACATAAAAAAGTTATTTCGAATGGAAAGTTTGATGTTTCCTCCTGAGATCGTTTTTCTCGACCTAAGTAATCAGAAAGGGAAAAAACGTTAACGCAATAAAGTGAATGAGAGAACAACTAGAACCACTAAAAGCTTCCTTGTACCTACATATACAGAGTAATATTTTAGTTAGGAAAGTTTTGAGGAGTATAATGGCCCGACACACTTTGTACCGTGGATTGTGTGATTGCGAAACTTGATTTAGATACATTTTTTCGATTGCTTCCTCTTTTCTTTCGCCGTTTCTTTCCATATACAGAAACAAAGGTTAACAGGAATATATTTCCATTATTCTCAACTACACACTTATCGCATCCCTTGTTTTACAATAAATGTTTAAGCTCTCTAAATAAAGTACTCGAACAATAACAGAGAAGTGTTTCTCGGTCTTCTTGTTCTTGCAGAACATTTTCTCAAGGAGAACAATTTCGTAGCACATCTGTTACGTAGTTATTAAAATAAATAGAAGGAGAAAGTATACTAACATTTTTTTTTATTTATTTACGTACAACAACAACAATCTTGGTCTTTTAAAAGACTAATCCGGTTTAACTTTTCACCTTATTAACCTAGATCTTAATTTTTCTAAAATATAGGGATGCAGTAATTCTCTTAACGTAAAGGAAAATTCGCATCTCGCAAGAACTTCAAATTAAACACTTCAATCGTTCAATCCTTTAGCTGTACGCTAGATGTTTAGTCAAGAGAAGATAATGTGTCGAGAACCTTACTTGAACAGCATCCTTCCTACAAGAATATCGCATTAGTCCTAAAAATAGCGAGCGGAAGTAGCCCTGTTAACATGTTTTTCGCTCTTCTCAATTTAATGGACGTATTTGAAAAGTTTAAATACGTGCCTCTGGAATGAACATGAAAAAATGAAAAAAAGGGATCACCATAATGATCCGTATTTTAAATTTAGATCATCCTAAACGAATTAATTTTTCCGTTAATTCTAATTAAGTTCTAAAACTTGATTCATTCGAAGCCGTCCCTACTTTTAAAACCGGCGGTGTATTTAAATTACAAATAATTGTCTCTTAATTAACTGATTACGATCGGCAAATTACATTGCTGGCCCAAGCTTTTGCCACAAACGCCTACTGCGTTTTATAAATGATTCAATTAAAATCAAAAATCGATTCAGATGTTTTTACATCTGCGTGTTATTCGAAACTAATCCTCTAGTTTGGCGGAATTGGGTAATACAGTTGTTGTCTGAATAACAATGGTTAATATAACCTTCCCTAGTAAATTAACAGCGTATTCCGTTCTATTGGATTCTATCAAAATGATAATTGTATTTGTTAGAAGGTCAAAAGTTCAAAACAACGTTATATCAACATTTCCTGGTTTTACATCAATTGTTTTAGCAGAAAATCCCTTTCAAAACACAGGAATCTTGTTCGAATCAGGCAAACAACAACTTTAAACTTTATCAAAATCTTTAAAATTTAAATTAAAAATTAAATAAATATTCAATAAATTTTGCGGCGGCTCCTAGAAGTTTCAAATGTGTATCGGTTCTTTGCATGGACCAGCAATACATTTTCTGTCAGAGTTCCATACCATCATTCATTGCAAGGGACTAAATGGACTAATCGCAATAAACTCCTTGGGAAGGCTGGATCTTACTCTGGACTATACGACAAGGATCCAAAGATACAAACGTTACAATCGCAAGACTTGGATACATAGTACGAAACCAGATAAATTATTTTCATCGTGATACTTCCACAAAAATATAAACAATGTCGTTCCTTGCTACGGACTTATACTTTCAATTTGCATCTGAAGCAGGCCCTTATATACATATTTAAAACGAAGTTATTCGCTAAAAAAATACCGCTCTCTTGTTTGCAGAGAAGTTTTATAAGTTTCAATTATACGGCCTCTTTGGTTAAGTATTGTAAAAATTGCTTGAATTAACAAAATGACATGGAGTGGGTAACCTCAATTATCTTTCAAATTGCTCACTCCGCGTCTGCCTGGGCCTCTCGAATAACACCAGAATATAATATTAGGCGTTCTTAAGGAAATATATCTATCTATTAAGGCTTAGAATTTTTTACGACCTACTTAGTTTCACGATTACGGTAAAGGAAAAAAAATCTTTTTCGTATAGCTTCTACTGGGTTCAGGTTTTTACTCCACAAATATTATATTTCCTCTTAAAGGCATTATTGTTTTTTTTTTTTTATCTAAGAGATGAGCTCAGCTTTTAATATACTAAATCTTTTTTGTTAAACAATTAAATAATTTTCTTAACAACAATAAGAACAACAGCCGCATCATATGTCTCCAAAGAAACTTGGTCGAAGTGGATTTACCAAGCATTATGTTTATATTAAGAGGAATTTCAATAAAAATCAACAAATGATATGTTTTTGTAATGTTCCAAGCTTAAAATTGGTTTCAATCTTATCGCCTAAATGTTAATTTGCAGGCTTTTTGGTTACTGAATACAATATCATGAACCCAATTAAAGTTTGGCTTTTCTTTGTGTGCTAAATGTCAATATGCCGAAGCTTACAAAAAGTAATCTAATCCAATTAATAATCACTTCTACGAAATTAATTTCGCGTACTTTTATTATTTTTTTAGAGCTATAATTCCGTCGCGAGTAATTGACGAAGAGTAATGTACCTATTGCGCGAACCCCGGCCAATCGACGGTAACGTGCGCTCTTTAATGCAGATTTACTTGACGAGGAATACTGTCTTAAACTGTAAGTAGGTCCATAGGTGATGTCCAGTCATCACAAATCACAAAAGATTCCGTCAGCGAGGCGATGTGATCGATTCTAGGGCGTGGCATTCCTAACCACACTACCACTTGTCATCAATTCAAACTTATGACGTGAAAACCTAACATCTTATTCATACTTGATACTATACACATGTTATGACATTGATAAACGTACGGTCCATCTATTCACAAATTTCGTACGCCCCTCCCCGACCCCTATTTGCTGTCGCCCTTCGTCGTTAGTCGCTATACATATACAGTGAACGCCATAAAATGTGCAACAACTCTATATCGGTACCTTTAAAAAATATAATTGTGGTATTAATTTATGTGTATTTGATTCACTAGAATTTTTTAGAAAAAAATAACGCCGATTCCTTAGATTAAATAAATTTGAATTCTAGAATATAAATTTTTATTAATGCAATCATTCAGTATATCGAAATTCGACGTAAAGCTATAAGTTAATTCATAAAAAAAATAAAAAAACATAATTACAACATTGGCACAAAAAGTTATTTTTTAACAGTTCAAATACATTAAATGAAATTAACATTTAAATACAAGATATTCATTCAATTTGAAAATCTAAACATTTAAACATTTTCAATAAAGAAGCAAGATGTATTTGTTTAGAATTATCTTATAATTTGAATTTAACATTTTCCAACATGATGGGGTACGATTTTTTGATAACGATCCATTTGAAATACTTTAGGAACTACAACAAAAATAAAAATTTCCAACCATTCAAGTACCTATACAAGACTGTTCAGTTCAAAGCCCCTTGTATAAGTTTCCATATAAGATATAAGAACCGTTAAATTAAACTTCTTGCCGTAGGTATAAAGTCTCCTATCAGAAAAGCAATTGTACCAGTTCATGGGAAACTAACTTAATTTTTTCAAACACAACACCCTGTATATTTTGTTCGGTGTTAAGCGTATCTTCAAAGCACATTTTTAAAAAAGCAGTATTAAACTAGCTAAATCTATGTTGACAACGAACATCTAGCGTAATTAGAGGAGCAATGCTGACTATTTCTTCTGGTTGTTTATTCCATTATTTGAAAAGTTACATTCGTCCGTTTGTAATACTCTATCCACAATGTTTTGCGGTTGATAGTGATACATTGTCCTATTACTTAAACCTAACTCGACCGCTGCTGCTGTGATTGGTGCCCTTTGTTGGACTTCGAAATAAGCCAATACGTTAATTTCGTTTAATGGATTAACTTGGCGATTTCTTTGTCTTTTAAGCAGATTTTCACTAGTACTCAGTCTCTGCTCCAGCAGTCAACAACGTATTCTTTCTAAAATGTCTTTCTCCTTCTTCCTCTCCTGAAAACGTTACCTATACAAATCTCAAGCTTCCTCTCCATTCCTATTCATTCATGCTGTTTTAATATGGAAATGAATGAGCCAAAACGATAATCGCCTAGCAGAAATTCACAGCATAAGCTACCCGTTAAACTGTGTCTGACACTTCGTGCTCTGCGTTCCACGCAACAGTCCATTAAACTGAGACTTTTAACCAACTCTTAACAGAAGAAGTGGAAATATTTGTTTTCCAATACACCCGGAAGGTGAATGACGTAGATTCGAGAAATGTAAAAATAAACATAGTGTTCTACTGAAGAAACTAAAGTTGGTGTCATTTTAGTGCGTTTCTTTGGCACTAGAGAGCGCCAAGGAATGTCGAATTTATCGTTTTGAAAGTTGTGGTATTAACTGCGAGGCAATAGCGATAAAAGGTAGGAATAAAAAATACTCTCGAAACCACGCTGATAACGCCGGGTAGGCAGAAACATATCCGTGTGTTAGTGAATTTTTTTTCTCTCCTTTTGTTGCGTTTGCTGTGAATTTATCCCATCAATATCAGGCGGAAGCTAAACTATCTTAGCGTTATATTCCTTTTTACATTGTATATACTTCATTCTAGTGTATTGAGAATTTTAAGAAGTAGATTTTTTTTAATTATAAGGCGTTCAGATACAATGAATATTTCATTATTTTTTGCCGACTTTATTTATAGAGACCACATTTATATAGATCTTAGCAAGTCAACAATATGGAAAATGTATTTGGCGTGAATTTTATGACTATAACTGTAACTGAAGACATGAATACACACAAATGGTCAGGATATTTGGCGTACGGTTACTGAGCAATCATTTTTATGTAAGTTACGTAGCAATATAAATTTATCAAGGGTGTTGCCGATTTTTGGGATTTATATATGGCATTTTTTTTTATTATTATCATTATTCCGCTGATCTAATATTTTGGTAAACTGCAGCGTATACTTTTTGTACGGCCAAAAAGCGGATGTATCTATCCAATGCGATGTGTATGCGTTTGAAAAAAACTTGAGCTGAAACAAAGGGAGATTAAAAACATTGATTCACTCTTGTCGTGCTACCGTTTTGTCTGTATACATATATATCCAGTACAGCGGAGCATAAGAGAGTGTGCATTTTAATTCTGGACACGTAACATAGATAGTTTATATTCGTTTAAGCCATAGATACGAAATTTATGTCTGGAATGAAACAAAAACGACGAACTACCTACGATTAAAGCTAAACAAGGATGGTTTTAAACCTTTGTTCATGGTATAATAGCCAGTCATTTTAAGCAATTGCTTTTGATTTATTAATCAATTATTTTTTTGTGACAGATAAGAATTCCCAGGGGAATCTTATCTTATCTTATCTGGGAATCAATCAAATCCCCAACACGTTTGATTGATTCCTAACAAAATAACATTCTCAAATTAAATTACGCAGATCCATAATGTAAAGAGTGTGGACGGTGCATAGATCCACCCGAGAAAACAATCTAATTACGAACATTTAATGAAATGAAACATTTAATGGTTGGAGCGAGTCCACACAACGTTTGAGAAGTTCGTGAATATTTAAATATCCAGTTTATCAATTGGGTAGGCTTTACTGCTCAGTGAAAATCAAACGACCATGATTTAATGCCTTTACGAGGGTAAAATGAATACAAAAACAAGTACTTCTTTTGTTGAATTCAATTTTATTTCTCAACTAATCTCTTTATAAGTCTATAGACGACAAGTTAGACGAATTAGTTCGAGCAAGCTCGTCAACTGCGAAGAATCGCCCATTGCAATTAATGGGAACGGCAAATGCGGTAGGAAAAGCAACCACTAAACAATGGAAGTATAAGAAATCTCAAGACTGATGGCAGATTCCAATGTCAGAGACAAGCCAAGCAATTTCTCGTTGGACACAGGCCTATATTCACAGCCCACCTATTAAACGATACAGGAAGTCTGTTAGAACAATAGTCAGCCTGCTAATAAAACACTTTATGCTTAAGAAACATATGAGTAATCTGCCACCTGACAGTGGAAACAGCATGTAGATTCCGCCAGGTGGAAAAAGAAACTGCCATCCATGCGCTATACGAATATATAGCACTGGCAAGAATACGGCTCTCAGAAATGGCAAATCTAGCAAAAAAAGCAAAGCTAATATAATTGATCTAGTGAGAGAGGAACAACCATAGATATGACTCCCAGCTCATGCTCTGCAAAATAGCCGTTCTTTCGAAATGCTCCCAAACACCTCCACCTCTCTGACTTTAAATCGATGATCTCGTAACCTATTTTGTCCGTTTCAAGCTTAAATCAGAAAATTTTATCAAAATTTCGCCTAAAATATAGATCTTTATCTATAGATCTATAGATAAATAGATATCTATAGATCTAGATCTATAGATTTATTTATCTATAGATAGATATAGAAAAAACGTGCTTGCGTATCCTATTTCTATTCTACTTGCAACAACCTATCTTCCTTATATTTAAGAATGTACTACTTTTCGCTTGGCAGGAAGGAAACGTAAGATATTTACTGATAATTTCAACATTCTTTGAAATATTCCTTTTCCCAGATTACCAATATGTTACTATCTGCATTTATCTACCGTCTTAATCCTGACCATTGATCCATTTTAAATCTTCTCCACAAGATAGCATCTGTAAGAGCCATTTTCACTAATGTTTTCTTTTTTTAATTCCCTAATTAAATTCCGCGAATTTGAATAATTTGATGAACTTATCTGGATAACAGAGCAGTAATAATATTCAACTTTAAAGGTTGGAATTCGAGAAAGACTTAAATTGGGATGATATTACGTTTTCGGTTGCTCAAACATACGTATGTATGTTCTCGTAGTAATTGACCTGAGTTTTAATTTTCGATTTTGTCGATGTGGAAGGGTCTTTAATTGCGGGCGATTTGGATGATTTAAACGTTATGTGGTGTGATATTTGATTGGCATAGTCCAAGCATATGATTCTAAACGATTTAGGGAATATCCGCTAATGCCTCTTATCAAATATATTTACATTAGTGAAAATTAGCTAAAGCTTGGTGGGGGATAACGTTGAATAGAATCGCAAGCATATATACAATTGCGCATACGCTAAATGTTGATCGAAAAAGTACTTAGGAGTTTAATAGGTTAAGTAAGGGCAAATATTAAAAATGTTCTACCTGTATTCGCTTGCTTATACTTCCTTTAGCGATAATCTAATTTACGAATGACTATACAGCCTGATTTAATACTTTCTGAAAATATAAGTATAAATAACGTTTGTGACACAGTCAACGGCATTCCTTTTTATGTTTCCGAAACGTAATATTTCGATCAGACGCAAAAAATTTTCATCGTATATTTGTGCAAACTTTTCAAACTCCCCACGTGAATTTAACTGTAACAATTCCTTTGCTGTAGACGCTAGCACTTTAACATTTCCTAGCTTTTTTGTTTTCTAACGTCTAGTTTTCAGCTAAAAAGTCGAGAAAGCTCATACTAACATCAAGAAGCCTAAGTTCATTATTTTTCGGGCTATGTACACGTACGGCTATAATTGTAGGTTTTCTTGTCGTTTTACGTTTCCTTTTTTTTTCATCTTTTAATATCGTTTTAAGATATACTTTATTTTTATCGTCGCTTTCATAATTATATAATATTGGAAAAGAATAAATAAGATCCCCTTCTAAATTTCAAGTTGATTCGTTTTTCTTGTTTAACGGCTTCCACCCATGACTTGATTTATGTCCTTCGAAGTAAGACGCGGTGAATTATATGAAGAGGAAATATAAAATGGATGAATAACCTTTTGATTTCTTCGTATACAGTCTAGGCCAATAAAACTGAGCAATCTATGCCTTGTAAAATTTAAAACTACGTGTGAATTTACTTCGATTTAATGACCACCTGTATTCGTACAGGTATTGCATTGTAGGCTTCCTTTATTTTGGCTTCAAATAATGTTTTTTTCGTACAGTTTTTTAGGCTGATCCAATGTTGTTGTTTTTCTGCCTATTCTAAACGGTTTTTTGTTGGCATAGAATCCTGCCCTATGTAGCTGCTCTAGCTGAAAAATGTTGAGTAATTCGCAGAATAACATTTCACATATTTTTGCGAAAGTCTACAGATGCTCCATTTTATCAGCCAAGGCTGTATAGTACAGGATGAGTACTACAATGAATTCAAATTTCGCTCCATTAGCGCTAGGATGTTGCCGCATTTCTATCCTAAAAATATATTTAGCGACGTTTAAAGTTCCTTTTTAAACTTATTCTTATGTATATTACTTCAATAAGAAATATACGAAAATGCTTACTATTCAGCACTGTTACTCGTCGGATATAACACTACATTTGCACTTAGAACGTTCCAGGGAAAAACTAGCTGACTGGTGGGAATGAGTTGGCTCCCCCATAACTATAATGGAACCATCTTTAGTATTTCGACTTTCGCTTATATGCAACAAAATAAAATTGAATAAATAATTATTTATCATCAATCTAATTATCAAATTTTTCCTCGATCTCAAGATAATCGATAACAATTTCGAAAAATGTGTTATTATATCCGGCGGGTTTGGTTAATCTAGCGGATGTTCTAGATGATTGAACGCAAATTGATCTCTATATTCAACAAATAACGTCGAAATTGATTGATTAAGTTCGTGGAAATGATTTGAGAAGTTACAAATACCCCGAAACGTGTCACTTGTAATTAGCATTTCATTATGTCTCGTGCAAAGGGTTTGCTACAGCGTATTTATGCCCTAACGGTCAAGAAACCCCCTTCCTAGTTATTAATAAAGTCTGTTGTAGTCGATTCTGCGTAGGGTTGCCTAAGAGAAATACCATCAATATCACGTCAAGACCTCACGGTTAATTTATAATCGGTATTGTTCCTTCCTTTGGTATATTATAGAAAAAGGACCTGAATTTATTGAAAAACACCTAATATGGTGCATTTATGCACGAAGAAAAATAATTGTTAATTACTCCGAATGTAACGCATGCAAATCTGTCCATTTCTTTACAAACCTATCTACGTATGAACAATCCTGAGACATAATAATAGTGACGTAGGGAAAGAAAAACTCGAATATACTGTAATTCACAAAAACCTTTTTATATTAAAACGAATTCATTTTAAACTTTAACATTTTCCTCTAGACACAATAGTTGATTTTTCATTGCGTACTACTTTCATCAGGATTAACGTTGTTGAAAGAATCAAAAGACAATCCTTTTACAGCGTTATCGAGAACAAGTAGAATAGAATGCTATAATTTAAACAGTATTTATTTAGCTTTACAGCAAATAAAAGCGGATCGACGAAATTTTCGAGTGAAATCACTTTGTCCGAATAATAGTGTAAATGACATTAAGTAGAGATTCGAATAAATTTCAATATAAAACATTTCCCGTACCATTTTAAGACGGGGGGAAGTTACAGTCGCTCGACGATAACACTAGACAGTGCCTCAAAACTGGATCTGTTGTTTCCTTTTGTTATTCTGTCATTGTCATTCTTCAGGTATTCAATTCTTTGAAGCTAGAGCGGAATGCCTCTTTGAAACTGAACGTGTTTTGGTTAATTTAATCCAGCGCTCCCAATTCCACTTAAATATCTCTCATCTATGTTCTATTTTATCGATTTTTGTTAGAATTCTGCAAATGCTTGAAGTACCATTTCACTAAATTAGATTGTTTTAAATCCAATTTATTATGCAAATGTATAGAAAGGTAAAAGGGAATGCTTTCGCAGACATATCACATCAATTGTTTTCGCAATAAATCTAGAAAAGTGAGGAAGTCAATTACATCGACTTAAACGTTGTAAAGCGTTATTATATGCGATCCTGCAACGTTTCTAATTTGCCAGAATAACAATACAATTTTTAAACTAAACTGGCGCAGTAAATAAAAAGAAACCAACTAATACATGAAATTATAATGCTAACGGTGCCTTGGAAGAAATTTGTGAAAAAAAACGAAGCTTACAAGGTTAAGAGATAATCAAATTATGTATTTTTCATCGACATCGTTGACAATAAAGATTACAGATTTATATATAACATTCACGTTTGACGAATACGAACGTGGCGACGAAATTCAAGACGGAATTTATTATGAGCGGAAATGGGAACACCACGAGAAAGCGATTTTCAGGTGAAAGACATGCTCGAATAACACTTTAATGTATTCGGTTGCTTTATATGTGTCTGATTTACGATTTTCGTTCGGAGATATATAAATCCAACCAAGAAAGGTCGTAAGAAAAAAAACTTTTCGCTAAATATTTTTAATAACTGAAATTTTCGTTTGTAATACATCACAGATGAATTATTACGCGATTCCCCTAGACAGATTAATGCAAACAACGAAGAAGCAAGGGCAATTTCGAACAACGCAGACTTTTCAGCTTACCCCGGTAGAAGAAACGCATATGCTTGTAATATTTTTCCCCTTTCAACTGCAGATGAACGAAGGAAGGCCTTGAGACAGTTGAAAAATTAACACTGTGAGGGAGGCAAGTTTAATAATCGCAGTAGCAGCACCAGGTGCTGTAAATCGATCTTACCCCCAAGAATTTCATCATCTACGAGGTAACATTGATCAGAGCAATATCGAAAGATTAGGTTAATTGCTTAAAATGGAATTATTCTCCAGCGTTTGAGTTAAGTTAACTGAAATATCATGAATTATGCATAGGGAGTGAGAAGAGATGTCATGAAATGAAAAGCTACAAGATAAATTTCAGCTTTAAAATATTGATGCTCTACCAATTAAAAATATTATTTACTCTCGTATTACTCCTACAACAAAAAAAAAATTGCCAACGAATTAAATTTAAATAAATAAAAAGCGGTTCATGAAATTTTTATGCCAAGAAGCTAATTTTATAAATAAACATATTTATAAGTTTGTATTATACATTATAAAGAAATAAACATATAATTAAACCAGTGGTATTCACAAATTATTTTATCCATTTGAAATGTTTATGGATCAAAATTAAACATTAAAATTTTCATGACAAATGATTTAACTTTCCATTTTTATACAAGCTCAAAATATATGTTTATATATAAAATGGAACCCGTAGAATCGACTCCCGCTATCCCTAACGTGCCCATTTCACCTTTGAAGCTACAGCCCCCCCATTGGCAAACAATGAGTGCGCAATTTCTCAAACTGTTTTTTTTATGAATCATTCTTCAACCGATTCAACTCGTCGAGATCTATAAAATGCCTGTTTTTCACATTTTCGATTCTAGCTTAGATTTGCTGGGAAGATGTAAAGCTAGAGAACTGAATGTGAATGGAATTGAATTGAAATTACATGCATAAACACATAAACAACAATTTCTATTCTCAGTTATAAAATCTAATTAGAAGTTCCTCCTTTGTTCTACTAATTGGCATATTTTTCTATTTTTCGGTTAATGTTTGCAGTTGTAGAATTTCTGCTTCTTCGAATAACAAACTACTCAAATTCAGGCAAGATATTGTAATTAAATAATTAATTTCAAGCGTCGAAAAGCTTAATTCAATTTTAGTTTTAAAACTTTGTAAACAGTAGACGTGGTTTTACTACTAAATAAATTGGAAACAAATTTGTTCAATTTATTTAGGTATACAGCGTTGTAACTTTGAAATTACCCAACCGGGAGTAATATATAATTTTAGACATACTTGCGACTAAAGGGCATTCTTTCGGATGCAGGCTTAATCATTAGCGTGTTTTATTTCAATTAACTTCTCTCTTCGAGAATCTGTAACTCGCGTACGTAGCATTAGCTTATCTGGTGCAATCGGAACGAACAATATTCGTAATTATAGGCAAATATTTAACGGTGGTAGTTTGAAATTTAGCGGTTAAATAAATTATATTAATTTGCGGGTGTGACTTCGGTTGAAAATGATGTTAGATATTTATGGGTTTCGGATTGCTTTAAATGGTCACGTTCAAATTGAACTAATATTATTTATCGACGCTCCCTTTTGACAACTTTTGCAATAGATAATATCGACGTAGCTGACGACAAAAAGGTAGCGCAATGAGGATGATTGAAACAATTGCAATCGCGATATTCAGAATTGCGAAATTAATTTTGTAATGCTGTGTGAGACTTGTTTATGGACTGATTCATTTTTGTATTTATCGAATGAGATATATCGATATATAGATGAATTTAAAACGTATCTTCCCTTGACATTCCTCCTAAATGAATTGAAACCGGAAGAATACGCATGATTCTCGCATACAGGCTGGCCCAATAAAATTAAGCAACTTTGCAAAACTTGAAACGTTATTAATAATTTAGATTTATATTTCAACATTTTACATCTAAATGAATATCTTCTATTCCATTCTCGGCTGTTTTAGAAGTGTTTGTGGCTCTTTACTTCAATTTTCGCGAAATGCAACAGTTAAAGTTGATAACATTCGTTAATTAACTTAATTAACTAAACCTAACAAAGTTTATCGAAGATGATATCGAAAACGTTTTGGGCTTTGTTTGTGTCTTTAAAAAAATTATAAGATGCCAAAGAAATACAATATTTGCTTTTATTAAAGACACCGAAGCTAAAAATGTGTTTTAAATTTGAATTCTCTTTGCTGTCCGAGGGATTGCAAAGCATGATATGGAAATGGAATGAATTTCGCCAGTTAATAACGAACTGGTTTTGTTAATCAATATGACACAGATAATAGAATGAAAGGGGTGTGCGTGAAATAAATACCAGAGCAGAAACAAATTGAATACATTTTGTGGGTGAATGTAGTTTGTATCTCACAACCTGAACTAAAGGGCAACAACGCATTATGGCATCGCTTAATGGATGTATTATACAACACCAGTTGCTTCTAGATAGATGCTCCCACACACAGAAGAAAATATTAAATACGATTTTTGATATCCGATACACAGAATATGATTTTCTAAAATCAGATTGTTTCTAGAATCCAATATGTTGCGGTTATATACGACATGAATAAGTGCTCTAATGCAATCATCTCGACTATTATTGTATGCAATATCTGTATTGGAAACGATAAATTGAAAATATTTTTAGCAGCAAAGAGAACGCATACCGTTATAGGGATGACGAGAACACTTGAATCACATTTAACTTTGATTTATCTACCTTCACCGGTCGTACAATCTCTCTTGACAATGTACTTTTTAAATTCTTCTTTTGCAAATCTCCATCGAACTCTCCTCTTTTCGTCTGTACCTTGGCTATTTTACAAGTCTTTTGCCTACTACGTTTATTTGCACGACTTTAACCAAGCAACACGAACGACGTACATTACTAGAAATGTTAATAACCCGAAAGAAGACAAGATAGCGAAAACTACGTAAACGTACACATCTTTACAAACATACATAACTATACTTTAGCTCATACAGAGTGTAAAAACGATGGCTTTACAACGATATAAAGATACCGGGGAAATAACTTTCTATCTCTGGGAATACATTTGAGAAGCAAAGAATATAATAGTAATAATAATAAACATAGCAATAAAGATGATAGTAACAATGATGTTAGACATAATAAATTGAAATCTGTCTTAATTCTGCTTATTCAAACCATTTTCGTGGGTTTCTTAATTTTTTTGAAATAGGTGCTGTACGTAAAAATAATTATTGGTTAATAATCCACAAAATGAAACATTATTATGTGTTAGCTAAGTTATACTTACAACATAAATGATTCATATCACACAAATTTAGTTTATTTAATATGCGATACCCGACAACGTTGATTAATAACATTGCTAATTCGAATTCGGGACAAATATACTTGAATGAAAGCATTGATCAATTTTCAATTATTCTCTACAGCTGTAATCACAACAATGTACGAATCTACTTGTTTGCTTGATGAATGTGTCTTTCTAATACCATTATCAGTTTATGTAGATGAGAGCTTGTACGAGTTGGAGGTAAGGTAGAAAGCAGTATTCAAAACTTTGACCTTTTGTGCAAAAAAAATATATTTTTTTAAATAAATAATTTTTTTTATTAATTAAAATTCTAGATTCATTGACTCAGTCATTAAAATTATTATTTTAACAAATTCCTCGTATATATAGATAGACTATTGAAAGAATATAAAAATCTGTGTAATTTTTTTATATAATATTTAAAATATAGCATCGACAATATGAATATTATACATCCTTTTCTGGATTATATCCATTTATATCTTATCTACAAATCGTGCAATCCACAAAGTTGAACGTTCCGGGGGACTTAGACCTTTTTAAAACATAAGTCAGCTGTTCAATACTACGTGCCACAATTTTGTTTGTAACCTATTGATTAGTAGAGTGTAACTTCACTTCCAATTTATTTTTCGCAGAAATTAACATGAGTTAAATGGAGACAAACGTCTCTGCAATATCTGGGTAAGGCTTAAGTTACGTCTCTAAGTGCAATGAAACCTGGAGAATCGATTCCCGTTACCACCACTCACTTATTTTGTCTATTTTTCGGGCTAAATCCCTCGAAACATCTCGAAAATAGGTCAAATTTTATTTATGAAAAAAAAAAATGGAAAATTAATAATATTTTGACGTAACAAGGTTATTATGTACCAACTATTGCTTGTAAATGCTTTTTTGCAAGCTTGCAAGCTTTTTTAGCACAAGCAAAAGATTGTGCTTGCTTGTAAATGGATTTTTGTATAAATTCCAACATAAAACCAAAACTTGAATTTCTTTGTTTTACTCTAAATCCCCATGAGCACTTTTCAGCGCAATACAAAAGCTTCAGTTACATGTTTTTGAGTAAAGTCGGACTCAAAGAATCGATCCGTCACCCTCTTTTATCTAAACTCGTTCATTTTTCGAATTAGACACCAAAAAAAGCTAAAGATAGTTATCAGAGTTTCCCAACAATCTAAAACTTATAGCTCGCTTGCCGTAAGAGATATAAATATAAAATCGGGATAACTTTTAATGGGCCCAGAATATTAAAATCTATAAATGATGAAGTTAGCTGGAGAGATACAGGAAAATTAGGAAAATTATGAAAGTAATCTTTGGAACCTTTAAAAATCCAATTCAATGAATAAATATTTCAAAAATATTCTGAAATATGTATTTTGATGATGGTTCGCTATGCAGTTTTGACCTGCTGATTACAAGGATTACGACCATCTTGGTTTTTCATTTGGGTAAATTTGGTTAAATTATTATCGTTCCGGAAAAATCATGAATCTATTGAAAGATCATTCATAACTCCTTCGAACACTACTCAAAATAAATTAACACAAAATTTATAATCTCAACATTTCCTTTAAAGTTATTGAATCAACTATGCAGTTATACTTATGAATAGAGTAGGCAAATTCGGGTACGCACCATCGTTACAGCTAACGAATGGACTCGCGCATGTAAAACACTAGTTAGTATCTAGGTTATTGTCGCCTGGAGCGTTCGTAATAGTAACAGCGAAGTCCTCCGTGTTCTGTTTTTAATAATGTCAAAGGTACGTAGATTAACTATCACTAAAGACGGTAAATAGATTCATTAAGGATTAAGGATCATTAAGGATTTGACTTACGGCGACGTAAAAATTAAACGTTTAGTGTGCGATATATATCTAATGTGTTGGTCACAAATACATTGTAAACGGCATGTGCAAAATGCAAACCGTAATAGTATCAAAACCGGCGTCGCCGCAAAATACGAACAATTCTTATTTAATTTATGTACAATGATGATTCAGCGTAATCTGGCGTTTGCTTTATTAAATAACGATTCATTTATTTCGTTTTGGAACAAATACGCCAATACTACGTTACCGTACAGGCCCACGTTACGAAATTATTTGCCATCTGTGCGCGTACATTTAGAATATAAAATTAAGGTTGAACTGAAAAATAAAAAAAATCAGTTGTTTAACTAATTGTAAAAAACTCTCCTTAATGTTATGGTGCGCGAAATGGAACAATATCAATCGTCATCTTCAATTTTATTAACTTTTAAACGACGACTGAAGTCACATCTTTTTTGCGGCGACTAGGTAGACTCGTGTCTATTCGCCTCATGAGAATGGATTCGTGTTGCCTACTGGTTTCCCCGAGAGTCGACAAAACACGAGTTTGTCTAGTCGGCTGCAAAACAGGTATGATTTCACACGCTTTTGTCCTCTCTACTCATAAGCATTGCCATATCAAGAGAGTTGTATACACATTATTCGCCCCTGAAAAAAGAATTATCCGGAATATTGCTATTGCATATAATCAAAGCTTCAAAAGAATATCAACAACAAAATTTTAGTAATTAGCTACCAGGTCGGCAATTAAATCAAGCTAGATGCTTAAATTCGAACAAATATTCGGTACTTTGGATATAAAAACAGAACTACGTGGGTAGTCTGAAGTTTGGCGTTACTCGTGAAAACTCGTGAAAGATGCTTTGGAAATTTCACCCATGTCGGGCACTTAATTGTTATTTGACAGTCGCTTCTGTGAGTCGATGTTATTGTTGCTGTAAAAATGAAAAAAAAAATCGCATATTGAGCCGCCGTTAAATTCTTGCAAATCAAAGTCGCAATGGAGGCTGTCTACGCGAACCATTATTTGCGACAGTGAAATTTTGGACAATGTTACCGCTGCCTCTTCCAACGTTACATTTGCAAGATCAACCTTATGCGAACCTATTCCAAATTCACAAGTTTCATACTTATCACGTTGGTCGGGCGACACGCTAAACTTGTTGCCAGCGATATCTTTATTTCTAACATTTAATATTAAATTGACTATATCTAAACCTTAAACTTACCGCGCAAAATAGCCAGCTCGACTATTTAGGTGCTAGCTATTGATTCTACTGGACTACTCTTTTCTTTTCTCAAAATCTAAACGTCTCTTTGAATCCTCCCGATAAAAATGGTTAAATCAGTTCTTATCATTTTGTCATTGTTTTTGTGTTGCGAGGAAGTGGCTGTACACTTGCAATAAAAATTACGCGGACACCCAAAAAAGAGACAATACGGCGTGACCTCCTCGCACACCAAACGGTCGAGAGCGCCCTTTTCTCTCTTTCTTGTGTGTCCGGGTACATTTTATTCCAAGTGTGCCTAACGACCCACAAGTACAATTTTTTTAAGCCGGCACAGTTTTCTTGATAACTGTCGCAACAGCGAAACGCATTTAACTTTGTATAATTTTTCTAGGTTTGGTTAAAAATAAAAATTAAAAAAATCAAATGTACACTAGAATATGTGAGATAATTAATTAAATATAATGTCGGTCTCTTTCTTTTTCTTTTCAGGCGAACTACCGGCGGCTGTTCATCACGGAAATGCAGCTTCTGCAAACAGCTTCGCATCAATACTATTCCTGCTGACTTTGGTCATAACGACGTTAAGGTTCAGGTGACCTGAATATGGAAGTCAAACTGTAGCTCACGCACTCATGTAATGAGTGTATCCAGTAACAAAAAAAAAAAAAATAAAAATTAAAAAAAAATCAAATAACATATAGGGAACGATGCAGAAAAGAAACCAAGAAAAAGTAGAATAGAACAACAGTATTTTAATACCATAATCATATCAACAACACAAAATATATTAATAAAAGGGAAAACCTAAAATAAACAAACAGTCAGTGACTGGACCAAGTTCGGAAGACTGGATATAAATTACAAAAAAAATGTCTCACACAAATTGGAAGATACAAAAAGATTATATGTATATGAAACAAACATAATTATATAAAAAAAAAAAAAAAACAAATTAGATGTATTATATGTATCCCAAAAAAATGTGGAAAAAGTATATATTGTAACCCCGTTCCTTTTAAAAACCTTAATACATATATATGAAAAAGATTTTAAAAATTATAAAATAAAAGTTCGTGTTACCTAACCTGGAACCCTGAAAGGGAACTTCCAAATGATCTAATCAATGGTGCCACTACATAAAACAAAAAAAAATACAAAAAAAAACAAAATAATAACATGAAGGAATATATTATAAAGGATGTAATACATAGTGAAAAGTTAATTTAAAAAATAAATGATATTTGTTAAATATTCCTTGGTTGAGTTACTTATGTGTGAAAAAAATGTGCCACGATCAGGTGAAGTTTAAACATTATCTCCTTCGTTTCCATTTCAGTTAAAATTTTATATGCATACATATACTATAATTATAAAAAGCTATATAAATATGAACTGGTGTGGTTCCCTCGTTTCTCGCGTTGGCCAGAAATAACTGGATTTGTCTGTTTAACATGGAATATTGTGATATAGCTGAAAAAAGTTTATTGTATAACTCCTAACTATTACTAAAAAAATAAGAACAAATATAATATACAAAATATTATTACTTAAGTAAGAGAAATAGTATAAATTAATATCTATAGATTTTGGGGCAGGACTATATCAAAATGGAAAATCTAAATGTGTATTATTCACGTATTGATGTAAAGTGTTAGTTGCATCGACTTAATTTTAAATGTAATTCGAAGTAAGAGTTTATTCATATATAGTCCTCTCCTTGTATTTTCGAATTTTTGACCTTCCGAAAGGATGGTCAAAATTAAAGTAAACAATGAGAACTATGGTGTATAATTTAAATAAAATGTAAACGATATGATATAAGTATTATTTCAAAGATTTGTCTATATGTAAAACAAAATTTCAAATATCATTATCATAAAATGTTACCTACAATAATTACATGTTTTTATTTATTTCCCCCGCTTTACCTTGACAAATTTCAATTAAATTAATCATTATTGCATTCCGCGGTCAATGAGAAACATCGTCGAAATGTGTAAAAGAAAAATTATGGAAATAAATTCAACTTACTAATATTTAATAAGTTAAAAAGTACATCGATCAGAAATTCTCTAATCAAGAGAAAGGTGAAAGGTCGAACAATCCTAGTATAATTGCTCGTCCAATTAGAGGCATTCTAATTGATTTTAATGCAATTTTTTTTTATTTAAAATACTTACGCTATGGAAACAATTTTGAAGGACATCTAAAGGTAAGTAAAGTAAAACATATTTTTGTGACTAATTAACGATTAATTAAGATGACAAATATTAAAAAATTAAGAGTTCGTTACCAAGGTTTTGTAGAAGCTATAAAAAAAGTATTCACTTGCAAAGCGCTTCCGGCCAAAAAACAATGCCTTGTGCGATCGGGAAATTCACCGAATTTCATAGAAATCGACTATTTTCAAAGATTTTCAATATTCAATAATTTCTAGCCAAATTACGTTTCTAGGTCAACCAAACTTCCATAAATCGTTTGACTTTTTTCCTCCCTCAAAAGATTCATTTTCCCTCACTTATTTGCTTTAGCAAAACTTTTTTCCGAAGGGTGATATCGTCAATTTACGCGGATTCTACTCCATATTTTCACCCCACCACCCTCTGGCGGAATAAATAGAATTGCTAAAACAACGTAACCGACAGTTTTGCATGAATTCAAAAACGTGTATTTAAATTTTAAATTGATTGGAAGGGAGTGTAGTGCAGGTTTAATCAAGTGAAAACAATGCCATACAACCGGATGACGCGGATTAGTATTTCAAGATCAGTAATTTTTCAATTTCCCACACGAGGACGGCAATTGAATAAACAGAGTTGAATCCATACAACAAGTTAATAGAGTCAAAGAGATTTAACAAGAGGCAGTGTAATCTTCAATTGATGAAAAAAAAGTTCTAGTGCTTTGACTAAAGCGTATCTTGAGCCATAACACTTGAGCCCGCTTGTGCGCACAATATATCTTTCAATTAGAGCCCCTAGCATGAATGAATTTTGAGGAATCTTCAAATTCATAAGTTCAGCTATTTGTCTACTTATACCCTTGATAAAGCTCCAAAATAAAATTATTATTTTTTGAATGACATAAGACAGACTTTGAGATGAAAACAAACAATAAATTTCTCCTCATGCTCCTTTCGGGTTACATTTGACAACGTTATCGCGGAATTGCTTCGTTTATATACCTCTAATAAATCAGAGTACTACCTGATAACAAAAGATAAATCAAAATAACAAGTAGAAGATACACAATAACACGTCTAATTTCCTTCTTCAGAATACGGCCACTGTTATTCAAATTCATTGTGTTATCGTATCATCTTCACGTAGGCATCCGTGGCAGTGCTCTTTTTAGCACACAGAAGAACCAACACAAATACTTCAGCGATAACAACGAGGTCTTTGTACTCCGGCTTCTAAGGAAAATCCTGCCGTCGAACAAATCTAAAGGCCTTAAAGCGTCCTCCACTCGAGACAAGGTTCTCCGTCTGTTGAAAAATCTCGGCGTCGAAAGGACCGCGTCCAGACGGCGGCGCACAGCCTAAGACCTAGCGTTACCTTCGGCAAAAATCTATAATTGTTAATAACATAGAGACGGATACCCCCTTTATGGTTCTAGATACCGAAACTCGAGGAGGCTGTCATTCTGTCGGTGATTAATGCTATTGATATGGTGATGAAAACTCGTAAAAAAGGAAGCACAAAATGACGTAACAAAGAAATTACAATGTCCATTAGAATAACAAAATGGCAACAATGGGAAAAAATCGAATTAAAAAAAAAGCTACTACCTCAGCAGCTTTTTTTATGTTTATTCATTAAAGAGTACAAATTACTGTGTTTATCACAAAAAAAATGAAAATAATGCATTGTTCGATAGAAATCGCCTCGAAATGTAATTTCTATCTTTATTAGTGATTTTGCTACAATTAGCGCTAGTGTAAGTCTGTAACTGCTCATGGTAAGTACCTTTCACTTCGTTGATTTAGTGTTTTTTTTTTTTCTATTTCTTTCTAATGATCCTTAAAAACCCAACATATGTCATTTTTGTGGTTCGAAAACGGTGTAATCATGGTAAGCGTCAGTTGAAATTCGTTCTATAAATAAAGTTTCCTTCCTTTCTTTCGAAAAAAAGGGTGAATTTTTATCGCTAAATGAGGTCGAATTTCGCAATATCTAAAACGGTACCAATAAAAAAAATCGCGCAATAATATTATCCTAACGAAGAGGAGTTCAATTTACACGCCTTTTTTATATCTGCAGATGCTACGTGGGTGTATTGTTAAACTTACTGCTAACCCTCCGCGGACCAATAACGACTGACGCAAGGATCATGCAGATGAAATAGCACATCTTTCCTAACGAACTCGTCGCTGTTATTGCACCTCTTTTGAGGAAAATATTTTTTTAAGTACCATCTATTTATTTATACTTAAAATTATTGAAAATATGAAAGGCCTAATTGTACAATCTCCTCGCAAAGCCAAATACCAACATTTTAGAGAAACACTGAATGATACAAGTTCTGCACGGCATAGAATTATATGCAGGTATACAGAACGTTCAAATTGTGATATAATTTGAGATCTTTTTCACAGCGGAAACTGAACATCTTGTATACTTGGGCACAATTTCATGTTCTGCAGAATATATCCCTTCATAATTCGTTTTACCAATAAGAATGGTGTACATATGTTTAAATATGAAATAAAGATATTAAATTATTGAAAAATCATTATATTATTATTACTAAAATAAAAATAATCTCGAACCCTTTTATATAAAAAGAGTAATCAATGAGGAGGATATTAACCGAAGCAAAGTTCGAGTTGTAAAATTACACGGACCCGTGGGCAAGTTTTATTGAAAGTTGTAAATAAACATACCTTCTATGTACGCCAAGAACACTACCGCTCATGAACTAGTACTACTGCTTGCGCGACTCAGTGATGAATGCCTAGCTAAATGGCGCGTATACTAATTCAACATCTGCTGCGGAAAGCTATGCTTTTGATCAATTTACCGGCCAACACTTGACTGGCATTTTTACTATTATTTCTTCTTTGATCGACATTTATCGAACTGTTTCGTTGTCTTAGAAAACTGTAATTATAATTATTAAAAATGTCAATGGATCATACACCGACTGCAATCGAAAATGCTCCTAAATGTCCTTAAATTGCTGGAGTATTTGACTAAAATTTTGTAAATGTATTTCTGAAGGTTAACTTAAACGATTTTTTATCAGATTGCATGGGCCTAGTTTGCTTTCAAGCATATACAAGAACCGGATGTTCTACAGCAACACCTGTTACTCCGATAGTTGCAATCCAAATGCACAACAATGAGTAACGATGACTGATGACTAGAGAGGACAAAGGCGGATGGAATTATTACTTTCTTGCAGAGACTAGACAGACTCGTGTCTTGTCGACTCCTGAAGCTGTCGAGGCGAATAGACACGAGTCTATCTAGTCGCTGCAAACAATGAATAATTCAATTCATCTCTACTGATGACTACTATATACGTCTATAAATACATGCACATATAAAATTTTAGTTTTATCCGTGTTTGAAGGATAAACAGGCTACGCCACGTCGTTGATTCACCTTTTGTAAATATTTCCACGCCTATTAGACTAAGATGTAATGTAATGTAACACATTTATCTAGAAATTGTTTTGCAAACCGTTGATTCACCCTATATATATCCGCCAATCTTGTAACTCCACAGGTAATTATGTAAAATGTTTTTTAATGAAACGCACTGTATATTATATTATTTTTGTATTGTACATTTTCCAGAGATTCTACGCCATTCTTCAGTATTTTGAATGGCATTTTTAAATAATTTATGGATAGAAGACCCAACAAACCATTTAATTAAGGTGCATCCTTTAGTCGAGATACTAACCAAATCTACTTTGAAAATTGTATATCTAATATGGTCAATAAAGTGAATATAAAATGTATCAACTGCTTATTGATTCTATAAATTCCTTAATATTCATTTCTTTATAATACAATGAGACGGTGCGAATCCCCATTGACAAATTGACAAAAAAAAAAGTAAAAGGAAGCTTTCCAAATTGAGATTAATAAAAATAAAAGAAAATGAAAAATTAAAAGTGCCAGGAGTAAAATCGGTTGAAATTTAATCGATTAAATTGAAGTTGTCCCATGCGATACTGATAGATGGCGCTAGTGAAGCCCTCACTTTAACAATTGGCGGAAGAGACGTCGGCGTTCGGAGGATGTGTCGGGGCTATCATCTTCTAGCTTAACAACACAAGCCTAACTGTTGCTCCATGTTAGCAGGGGACACCCTCTTCGGAAAGAAGGATTAGATACTCTTTCAGAAAAAGTGTGTCTCTTTGGAAAATAGTGTTTTTTTGAAGAAAATTATAAGTCATCATTTTCAGATTTTGGAGGAATAGCGTCATCATTTTCAGATTTCAGAAAAAAAAATGACGTCTTCGTTTTCAGATTTTAGAGGAGTGATGTTATCGTGTTTAGATTGCGAAAGAGTTCATTTTCAGACCACGGGAAAAGCTACGTCATCGTTTCCGGAACATTGAAAAGTGACGTGATTACTTAGAGAGTGTTTTTACTTACGTGACTAGAAAAGTGCTTACATTTCATTTTTTCCCTGAACGATAATTCTTATCATCTTTCTGGTTACCCGTTGATCATCTAGTATGCAGCGTATACAGTACAATTAAAATTATATTATAGGATCACTGATACTTCTTCTTGGAAAAATTCTGCCTTCTTGGAGAGATCCTGTGCCTCTCTTAATCACCATTCGGTTGCTAAAAATAAGAAGTACCTATGTATTAATTTTTTGTAAGTACGCGCACGTGTAAGCTACAGTCTGAACAATAAAAGAAAACATACATCCCCTAAACACTCTATTCTCATTCGCTTCACTGTCGTGCACGGATAATCTGTCGTATCACCATATTACTTCAGTTAATGTACAGCGTTCAATATCTGATCGGGAAATACTTAGCCGATCTGTACTTTTGCCTCTATCGATCAATAGTTTCGTAACGTACTTTTTCGTGAATGAAATATTTATGAGACCAATCTTTCAAACCGCTTTCAACAAATGTAAATAAACGCTATTCTTCCTGGGAGTAGATGTATCTAGTTTCTATTAAACGTTTAACTGTACATCAAATAGTTTAAAATTTAAAGGTTTCATTCGTAGCAATTCGTTGTGTAATAAAGATAGTAAGGATTACAGCGTAGTATCGGTTCATCCAGCACTACACAAGTTCAATAAATCAATTAATTCAATCAATCAATAAAAATAATCAACAAAATTTTAAATTCACTTGCACCACGCTAAAACTGTAGAGAAAAAAAAATGTGCGCGAAGGTAACGAAAAAAAGATCGAAGCCGTAGTTAAAAATAAACGGCTGTGGTTAAGCGACAGATTAAAAAAAATCCATTGTACGTGTTATGGTGCGTGTACTAGAACCCCTTCAACTGAATTTTTCAATCTTATTAGCAAGCAAAAGATTACAAAAGTGTACTGGTGAAGCGGTTACGAGGGTAGTGCTGGATACATGTCACCTAATCAATTGTTGATATTTATGAGTGACGGCGCAACAACAATGCGCTGTGTGGGCCGTTCTCTAAAACAAGCATGTGCACAACTTCTACATGTGATGTGTGAAGCTCACATCTTGTGACACAAACGATTCGCAAATGTTATCCAGAAGTGGATGCACTAATATCAATTATTAAAAACGTGTTTTTGAAATCTTCCAAAGGAATTGAAAGCAGCTTTTTGATATTCAAAATTTTTCGAACAAATGAAATTCAAAAAAAATTTCAAGGTACTCGTGGAGTCAGTTGCTTTTGAAAATATTACTTAGGTATGATGCTAGCACCTCGGCTCCCGTTTGTATCAACACCTCGGTTCCCATTTGATAGATTCCATCCACCCCGGGAGATTGCAACGGTTGGAACTTGCTTATTACCCACCTAATTCCTTTTGGTCTGGTCATCTTTGTCACCAATTTCCAATCCTCTCGACCTGGTCTGTCCTTTATTCGAGGGGCATTGACTCCTATGACCCTGCTAGAATTATTGACTCTGCAATGTAGGCCTTCATAAGTTCCTGCAAACTTTCCTTAGTTTCACTATGAGCTACTATCAATAATAACTACCTCATTTTCAGAACAACCATCTTTTGCTAAGATTTTGTGGATTCCGAACCATGCAGGGATTCTCTCGACCACCACGCAAAATCTCTGATTTACCCACCGGAGCCGTACTTTCCTCGAGAGACTCTCTGGCGGACTCCTTCTATCCTAGCCAGTGTGTCCCTTTGGGACTTTCGTATATGATTTCCCAGAGGGTTGATTTTAGGTCAAAACGAATTTGTCTACGGTCGAGCATAAGGGTTCCGCTGATATCATTCCGTCGAAGAGGAGGAATCGTGGATCTCCCGCTCTCTTTCCAGACCCTCACCCTCCTCCATAGATATCACCTTCTCCTGACTAAATAGCTTCCTGGCGGAGCTTATTCCAGTTTCGGAGGGCAGGTCCCCCTCGGAAGAGGATTTTAAAATCTCCGATGTTGTCATTCTGCTTGGTCCAGGGGCTTCTAAGGTTTTTGACCTTTCTTTGTCTTCCTTTGGAGCCGGCTGGTTTCGTTCCTTGGCACGGAATCTCAATCTTCCCATGCCAATGTATGGGCACATATCTAGCTTTTCGTCCTCTCTTTTTGACTCTGTATCCACCGAAAAGATTCATTGGGGTAAATCCCCGAATGATCCAGAGATTTATCTTGAGGGCTCAGTTACTCAGTCTGAGTCTTCTGCTTACAATTTTTGTCCTTGTTCGTCCGGGACAAAAACGGTACATGCCCGTGGTTTCGTAATGTCGTCACCTTCTGCAGCTGCTAGATTCTGAGCTGTAGCTACAGATGTTTTCTGTAACAACAACTGATTTTAGTCAACCTTCACGAAATTCATCACTGCCCTCGTACTTTGCTACTATAATTATGATGATTAAAAAAAAGTGGGGGAATAAACGATATTTGAGCTTCTTCTTTGCTTCTTTGCTTCTTTGAACTTCAAGCTGCAAAAGCTGTCTACAGAACACACCAAAAATTAAGTGAAGACATCAGTCGCGAAGGATCCTCCGTATTGCTCCTATTCAACTAGTGCATGATAAATATAGACAGAACAGTGTCAAAAAGAGTAGCGAAAATGTTAAAGGAGAAGAATTATGGTTGTATGCAAAAAGTTCATCGCAGACAATGGAACGAATTTGTCAGAGAAAATTAATAAAAGTGTGTAGAACCCGTGCTGCAGGCAACGGAAATGCCTGAATATATTTGATTTTGCAAAGAATTTAATGTGATCCTTTAGTATATATATAGTAGCATAATGTTGTATACGAATCATTTAATATTGTATTTAAATACCGCTAAACGGAAATAAAATATTTCTGAACAATTCTGTATTCGATCTGCGCATAATTTAACGGGGGTTAAATACACAACCACACGCTGTAAATGTGCCTTTACTAAATTGCTTACTTTAATGTGTATGTGATGTAGACGTCTTTATAAGACTTTAATGGTTGCGCATTGTTATTGATGTTCTTAATCTGTAATTGTGCAACTCAAAGACAAACAACAGAGAATTAATTAACAATATATGTACTGTACACATATGCATACAACTATTCCAACGATACAACTGTTTACCTCTTGCTAATGAACTATTCAATGATATATCGAAAATTACACTAAAACTATCTACAGTAGGTTTCCAAAACGTAGAAAGCTGTTAATTTGCAAAAGCACTTACTTTTCAAAATTTTAAAAAATTGTTTCTACTCGCCACCGCCAAACTATGTTTAGATTTAAATAATAATTTTACTAAACGGGAATTTAGTTCATTAAAATCTCTACTAGATCCATCAACTGCTCTCTGCAAATTTGCTAATCAAATTACGCAACGGTTTCATTTTAGAGGGTCCTCCTCTTAAACCCATTCTCGTTGGAAATATTCGCAAGCCAACACAATAATTTCTACCGCATTCGTAAGGACATTGTACTAAACCTATTCTTGTTTGCAGATTCATTTCTTTCTCAGAATAAATCGGTAAATTACGAACGCTTTGTTTTCACACTTGTGACAATAGCATTTGTCATTACAAAACTTACACTAAAATCTCATTATTGTAACGAGCAGGATCCAATTCCTTCTTGCAATTATTTCAGTTTCCTGAAGCTATGTAAGAAGTTCAAACTCATATTTCAGAAAATACTGCTTCCGTAAAGCTACCACTTCAAAACAATTTTCAAAAGAAAACTCGATGCAAATGGCTTACATCACTTTATCTTTTTCTCTTCATAGATGAAAGAGCATTTAAGTTAACAGAAGAAGCAATTGCAGGCCCCACTTTTTTAATTTGCCCTTAATTATTATAACCTGGCTACCTTGAAGTTCTCGCCTCTGTCACTTTTTGTAACAAATACACCTCACCACCGCATAATAATTGAGAGTTTAAATTCAAATGAGGGAAGATGAGTTCGTAAGGATAAACTTCCACGCTTAATAAATATTCAACCCATTCAACCTTTTTCCAAGCCTTTGTTTTGTCGTTTTTGTAATTTAATCTTACAAAACGATAATAACATGGTGTGTTATGAACCTGGTTTGATATCGCCTTGTTTCCCTCTGGTCCGCAAGTCATATTTTAATATCTACTGTAACTGCTGTTCGGGTAGTAGATCGTAAATATATTGCTATTGACGTTCCGACTGAATTAACTTTGGAGGACTAATTCCTAAGGATGTAGTGCAAAATCAAATACGCCAGCACCCTTTTCTGTATTGTTTGATTTATGACGCAATGTTAAATGCAATATTTCGTGAAATTCAATTAATATACAGTCAAGTTTAGACATTTCTACTTACTGTGAAATACACGACAACACCATATACCGTACGCTCAACTCACAATGCTCAAAATATTATTAAGTATTCCATAAGGATTATTCAAGTAAACAATTTATGCAGAAAATATGTCACATAATCTCAATATTTCATATTTCTCCTTAAAATTTGAATGCATCTTAACAGTGTTTTGTTTGTTTTTTTTAACATTTTATCAAAAACATTTTTTAACATCGCTTTGCAGTTATGATCACGTAAACCTGAGTATTTGATACAAACTCGTAATAAAGCAATTTCGCATCAAGCTTTTTGAGAAAAAATTATTAAATTCCGCAATTTATTCGGAAACTATGGCACGAATCATTTTCTCTATGCTTTCGAATGAGGTATTATCGAAGGCAAAAATGCCACACCTTTTAATATGAAGAGCCATTACTGCCGATTTTATTTCCAGCAGCATCAAATCTTTAATTTGGCAAATGTCTTTGGTTATGGACATCGTCGTTTTTCAAGCAATAGTCTAAGATGGTCGATGTAAGTTTTGTTTACTGTTGTCATGGTAACCAAACTATATTAACACTAGAAATGGTTTGGATGAAATTTCCAAAGGCAAGACTAGCGTTTGACTGAAAGTAGCTATTTCGGTTCAAAATTTTGAATCAACAGCTTAAAAGCGTCAATGACAGCATCTTTCATTTACCAGGAACACCAGGAACCACTTGGAGGCAATACACAAAACATCTTTTTAATTTCAAATATATATTTTCAATATTAGATATAAATTTTCTATATATTGTTATCAGAAAATTTTAATTTATTATTCACATAATAAGCCCAATCTTAGATTTTAAATGTAAACAATTCTGTAGAATCGATTTCCGCTGACCTGGAGAGATTGTTTCATTTTTTTCCGTTAGATTTTTTCTCTTTAAAGTTGTTACTTTAAGGTCAGCAATAGCTGCACTAAATAAACATTTCCCACGATCGTCTATTCCTGTCCTTAAAATTAAATAGATCTGCGATAAGACAATTTGGAATTTTACATATTCACGTAAAGATCAACGAACTTGTTGATAAGATTATCTTATTACCAATGTATCCCTCAATCCCTTTCCCTTAAAATTTACTTAATCAGGTTCGCACCATGTATGGAGAACGGGACAAAAATACCATTCACTAACGATACTATCGAATTAGTTAAACTCGCGTTTATGTAGGTGGTCGCCCAGTGGATACGTTTTGCCATAAATGTTTATGAGGTACTACAAACTTGAATTGGGAGATCTTAGTTTGCTGAATCTTCACTATGAGCACGTTTTATGATTTAGGGTTATGCTTGCTTAGTCGATGTAAGTATGTGTTAAAGTGAATATCGGTTTCATTGTGAAAACTGCAAATTGATTTTCTGTATACCTATGAGACGCATTTTCAGCACGAATTCACACGTTTCAAGAAAGAATATCGATTTCGCTGCATAGAACGGGATTCTTCTAGCGATATCCCGGAGAAAACAATATAGGAACATTTAAAGTGCGGGGTGTAAAGATTAATACGGGCGAAATGAGAATCCCTTGCATTCGTTTAGGGTATAAAGAAAAATTATAGTTTCTACTCGTAATAGAATACATAGTCGATTGAAAATACAAATATCCTCGTTTTTTATCATTAAACTAATAAGTGTAATAAAATTCAAGCAAAAGAAAATCAAGCGCACATTTTTTGGCGGATGCGCCGGTGCCATAAAATGGTAGAATTTTTAAAATGAAATTGTGGTAAATGTTGACTGAGTACTTATAGATGGTTATCAGGAGGAAAGAATTATAGCCGAGATATTTAACTGTCATGCCGGAATTTGTAAACATTTTAAGCCTTCTGCTCTTGGTAAAGCAAATAGAGGAATTTAGAAAGGATAAAGTTAATGTAATGCAATTAAGTTCGGCGAATCTAATCTAACGTCCGTTAATTTTTAACGATTATAAAACTAGGATTTGTTCGTATATTAACGAGAAGACATGCTGCGCGAGTCTTCTCGCTATAATTTGCTACGTGAATATAATTAATATAGTAACTCGCTTGTTAGATTCTATAAATTGAATACAAACATTAAATCGTGCAACGTAACATACTACAGCGCAATGAGATAACTTTGGACAAGCTAGAATGGGTTAATATCCAATTATGGTTCCATACACGTATAAAGGAGACTACGGAATAAACTAGAGTTTGTTCCAATAGAGATTAAGTACACCTATATCATAATTGATGTGGATACTGCATTATTCTGAATAGTTACCATATGAGTTGAAATTGTTCAGATTTCATCAATATTGCAGTACTGAGAGCTGCAAAATTATTAAATTGTTTAATTAAACTTCAAGCCATTCATTTTTCGATAAAATTCAGCGCAAATAATCCTGACTTACCGAATGTCTATATTGGCTTGACCAATATGGTGCACCACACTTTGTACGTCTTGCTTTATGCGACCATTATGGCGGCCTCCAAGGCCCTAGATCTTCTCGTTTGTTTCTCTCTTACGAAATCCTAATATTTTTACCAAAGGCTAAACTTTACAACCGCAAAATGCCAGGAAAAGTGAACATTTTACACAAAAATTCGCAAGCTGTGAAAAGAAGAACTGATTTTCACAGCTTGCGAATAAATGTCTGGGCTAATCTACTGAATGCCGTAAGTGTTGGGCCATATTTTCTTCCTGCTCGCAAACACGTGATACGCTACGGACTTTTCAGTCAGCCCTTGTAGCACAACATGCAAACGGAAGTGTACGTTGCGCAATAAATTCTCAAATTTCCAAGTTAATGTTGATGGTATTGTTATGTACATATCGCGCGGGTATAAAAACCATGAAAAATACAAACTAACTTTCAATGTAATATTTCAAAATAAATTTTCTCGACATATTTGAAATGCGAATCTGACGTAATAAATTCTGCGCCTACAGTGGTTTTACTAACAACAACAAGTGTAAGTAAAATTTATGTGTACAAATAAAAATAAAAAAAAAACGGACCGTTATTGAAAAATATTATAAAAGATACCACAATAATATTTGGCAAGTTGCCAGACCTTTCCCAAAACGTAGCTGAACCAACAATTTTTCGCAGTGCATTTAAACCGCTGAAATCTATATCTCCAATGTAATAGATCGTACACATGCCTACTAGGGAGACGGTATTAGGATAGATCGCGAAAGAATGTCATGACCAACGAGCCAGAGATCTATTCAATATTCAGGCCCTGATTCCGCTTGGTCTGACCAAGTTCTCCCGGTAAAATAAAGTGCGTTCATATATTTTTAAATCTTAATACTAAAATATATTAGGAGATTATAGAATAAAACAATTCTTCGTACCTATTTTTCAAGGCGCGAATACATTTTCAGCATGATTTTTGTCTCGTAGTTTTGCACTAATATATATACTGGGACTTTCACATTTATAAACGGCGAATTTTTTAAGATTAATAATATTAACAACAGAACACGCTAAGTATTTATGAATTGCCAAATTTCTTACAAAAGGAGTATTATTAGAAATAATAATTAAGGGAGAATCTGCTAATTAGCTACATTTACCTAATAATTTAAGATCCTCAATTTGCTCATTTGCCTTTGTCATCTGATAGCACCCCCAAACAAATTCTATTCTTTAAGGCAGTTAGAGCTCGAATAGCTAATGGTGAACGTAATTTGAAGATCAAATATCTAGAACTAACCGTACCTAACAAGGTAATCGTTCCATTTGAGATATACTATCAAAACGTTAGAGGTTTAACGCACACCTTTTATAACAACTTGATTAATTGTTCTGCTGATATTGTATTAACAACAGAAACATGGCTAAACGATTCCGCACATGATAGTGCATAATTATAATGTGGTACGCAAAGACAGAAATTTTGTTGCATTCAATCGAAGTAAAAGATATGGTGTATTGGCTGCTTTTGAACGGCATATTGTATCCAGGATCATAAATACCAGTTATACTAGTTCTTTGGTCCCTCTTATTGACTTAATAATCTATAAATGTTCTCTTGCCGATGTATCTTTTACATTCCTCTTGCTGCATCATCCGAAAAACTTGGAGCTTTACTTCTTCTACTCATTTATTTTAACGAGCGATTTTAACCTTCCTAATTTTTTTGAGTGTGGTGACGACCCAACGGCATGTATAAGCTTTTTTCAAGCTTGTTATATAACCTCAGGAGCTTTTACCAATTCGGCAACATTGTAGCAAAACAATGGTTTTCCAACATTTCATACGTGTACTTGATACAAAAAACAACATAGCGACGTTGTAAACTCTAACGGGAAAAGATTAGATATATTATATTCCGTACCTCCTCGGCGCTTTACATCTGCTAACAACTATAGAGGTAACTATCTCTATGTAATCAATTCTTCAATTGTAACTGGATTTTTTTGCTGGATTCTACTGATGTAAGCAATGCATTTGATGCTTTTTACAATGTTATATACTTCATTTCGAATCTTTATGTATCTAAGCACAGTAATGGTTTTCACCTGCAACAATCGCTAAAAATCAGAGATTACTATCACCGCAAATGGAATAGCACCAGAAACGTTTCTCTTTTTATATAATGAAGTCAAAAGAATGATGAATGTCAAAGAACAAATACGTAGAAGGCTCCATCAAGATCTATTCATCTTAGTTCTGCAACTTTCTCCGTGCCAAACGACGTTCACTGTATATTTTTTCAATTCTCTACCTATTGATACTGGTCATAGCTCTCTACCACAGATTGTATCACATGTAACAAAAAAGTTACCCAAGTTAATCGCCACGTTACCTGATAAACAGACAGCAAGTGATAACTTATTATTATAACCACCTTACTGGTCTGGGCCTGTCTACTGCGACCAATACATTTCCAGATAGATGGAAAATAGTGAAAGTTGTACCAGTTTATAAGTACTCTGTCCAACTATAGATCGATATCTGTTATAAGTTCTTCATATCAGTATCTACAATAATGCTCATTCACTTATCTCTACCAATCAGCACGGCTTTATCTCAGGTCGGTCAAAAGTTATTAATTTAGCCGTGATATCTCAGCAAGTCAGTGAAGTATCGGATAGGCTTAGGCAGATCGATGTAATTTATGCAAATCTTTGAAAATTGAACACGTTTTGTTTTGTCCCATCTGCTCTAGAACTTATACGTTCTTATCTGTCCCAGCGGAGATGCTACTGAAATTAACAAATTTCAACGTAATTTGGACATACTAGTAAAGCGGTGCAAAAGATCGCCATTGAGATTGAATGTTGATAAGTATTATGTGATCACCTATAGTCATTCTCGTGTACCGCATACTTTAGCGTATTATGTAGATTTTTGAAATTTATCTCTTTCAAATGTGATGATGAGGGGTCATTCGCAAGATGTTCTGCTATCACGCTTCGAGATGGTATTCTTCAATGAACGAGGAGAGATAATCTGCAGGAAATTCATACATAAATTGATAATAAATAGTAGCAACAGTCTTTCCTCGCTCGAACATTCATGGTGCCATTCGCAAGGATTAATATTCTGAAACGGGCTCCAACGTACACACTAACTCGAATCAGCAACGGTGGATGGGAGGATACCTTCAGCTGCCGGGAAGCTTAGAGCCAGGAAGTGCATTATTATTATTATCAACGGCTCGATGGCCCGGAGGTAAAAGGGCCTGCGCTCGACTGGGCAGAGTTAAGCGATGTGTGGTCGAGTCACGCTAGGATCAACAAATTTGCAATTCGCAATTGGAGTACAATTAACCGCGCTTCACCCTTCACAGCGCCAGGTGACATGGCTAACACTTTTTACACACAACTTACACACTAAAAGACTGCTGAGGTTATGATAAGCTTCAAGTTATTATTGCTTTTTCTGCTTTATAGCTTTTTCTGGTTTATAACAGCTTAATACTATCTGCATTTCTCAAGTAACTTGCCTACGCAACAATTATAGTATTAATAAAGCAATTGCGAGCAAAAACAGTTGTATGTAAATGAAATTTTGTATTAAATCCTGTAAAATAATTAAGATTTTTAGTTTCTATTCAGTAATAGTTAACTTCACTTATGGATTGCGAGTTATTTCTAAAACACCTTGTATAATTGTAAAGCAATATTCTTTCTATGTGGATCTCGAGATATTTTTAATTATTTTCATTTCTTTTCAGCATGAAAGTATTTATTGTTGTTGCACGTAAATCACCATAACTTGCTTAATAATTATCTATGTGAATTTGTAATAAAACATGAGAAATCCGAATGAGAAATGCATCCAAATTCGCAGCTGACGATAAAACTGACGTCTAAAAAAAAATTAAAAACGTTCTGCGTCTACCCGTCAAAAATAATCACAAATCTCCGCTGCTAGTAAAGTATATTATAACACCATGTACATGCATATATCAAAAAACGAAGAAAAAAATCGTTTTAAAGGATAAGGGTGTCTTATTAAAACAACACGACCGTATTTAGAATACCAACTTAACTAGACACCCCATGGCCTCCAATAAAAGCAACTTCACTTATTAAGATTTTTAGTTTACACTCAAACTTTACCTAACCGTACTTGATATTACTTTAAACTTTTTAATAGAATCCCGCCCACATTATGGAAAGACTGGGACAGTATTTATCATTAAGGTCAATATGAAGGTAAGAACTTAATTAAAATTTGTACAATAAAAATTAAAGGTAAACCTCAACCGGTAAAAAATCACAACATTTTTTAACCCCATCGAACGCATTCATTTAACCAAAGTTGACAGTTCGAATGTAATTAAGAAACTTTTATCCTTCCGGCTTTAAGATTTTAAGGTACGTCCGTAGAAAACAGATGAAAATACTTTGGAAATGCTTGCTTTAGCAACTAAGCTAATCTTGGATAAATTTATTAGGAAAATCAACAAGTTTTTACCTTCGAAAAAAAAAAAAACATGGAATTCTAGAAAATAAAAATGAATCTGAGAGCATGTATATTATCTCCCAGCAGTTATCTAGCAATTTTCTTTATTACATCAAGCTAAATAAATTCATTCCGCATTTACACAGATTTATTTACCCTCCATTTTTCAGTATTTACTGGATGTTGATACCATCAGCTAGCCTCGTGCCAAGAAATTATTGATCTTAGCTAGAAACATAAGGGGCTTGCTTTTGTGCATCATCAAATGTTACATGGCCGACTGCCAAAATCACCTATTGAAACATTCTTATCCCTAATCGTTCGAGAATTTGTGTGTAAAAAGAAAAATAGTCGGCAATCCTCGGTGAACAGGTTTCAAAAAACGTTTACGGTTGTACGACATCTAATCAATTGTTGTAAGTGTTGCTTGTCATTATAGTTACTGCTAATTCTACATTTATCACGGTACGATCTGTCTAATTTTCTACAGAAAAAGAGTAACTAATTTCGCGATACTTCGTATAATAGCGATGAATAGTTCTTAAACGAAGGATGTAGGGAAGCTTTGAGGATTACTACAAAACCTAATAAAGGTACTAGAAGAGAAAGAACAAAACAAGCTTCTTTGGTATTTTTTTCCTCTCTTCGGGTTCATAACAAACACAAAATTTAGCAATTTTACGATATGTCTATCTTCAATATAAGAGAGATCCCCGTGGTGAGGATCGGAAATAAAGCAGTCTGTATACAATCACATAAAATTCATTATAAAATATTTGACTCTTAAATTTTCAAGGCAACTCTAAAAATTGTCTTGTTAGATCTTATTTCTTCTATGTACTAGCAACAAAGATACTTCTATATTAAAACTATAGAAATGGATTTTTAACAGAATATAAAAAGTAAAACTAAACAGGCCACATTCATCACTTAATCATACACACCTGGTTCTTCTATCATGTCACCGAAGATTTACAGCCTTCTTGGATTAATTTAGAATGCAATTTATGAGTTACCTTGCAATAATTCATATCTAATTGTAGTTAAAATTCTCCAATATCCATAAGGATTACGTATGAATATTTATAGTTACCGTCTCTTCTAGTCTAGTCCTATTAAATTTTACGCTAACCTATTGCGAATTTTGAGAAAATTCCGTTTAGAATTATCGCATTATAACAATTTAAACTTCCGAAATACTTCCCTAATTGAATATATTTTTCTTTTGAAACTACACTTGGATGGCGTCAAATTATTTTTTATCTAAATGCGGAAGGTGTCAATGAAGATAAAACTTTCCTCGTTAAATTTTATTAAGAACAGCGGATAAAATTTGAAGGAAAAAAAATCTGAAGGGGATGATTAATTAAAACCTGCTGCTTTTTCCTCCTCTTTCGCATTGATAATTATAGAAGAACAATAATGATGTTTTTCGGCCTCTTTCCGAAATATGGGGCACGGGTAGTTGAACACTTTTAGCTGAAAAAATATCCGACAAGAAGGTACTTTTCAATTTCGGGTAACAATTTAATTTTTGAGGGTGAAAAATTACTTTTATACATTATACGTTCGTACAGGGAAGCTGTTGAGGCTCTCATAATTTATAATACAGTACAAGCACGCAGCATTACGTTGCATCAGCCCTTTTCCTGTCTGAGATTGTAATTAGCGACCTTATACAGAGTGTTGTACGGTACGTGAATAAACAGCAAAAGCAAAAACTCAAAGGAGGTGTCTTTCTTAAAATTTCGCAACGGCTACAACATCCCCGACTCTCTTGAAAATACTACGAAAAGGAATAATTTCCGGTGAACAACACAAAAGTATTAGCGCACTTCACACCGCACAAGTTTAATTAATCCACCTGGGGCAGCTGTTTCGAATATACATCCATCCTCATCCTCTTTAATTCGTTAATCCGGAACAGTTGTTTCGATGATACACTCGACCGTAAACCATACGATCTACGCACAATCCTTGCTATCACTACTAATCTTCCTTACGGAAGTTTAAACTCGTGCTTTATCGACTCTCGGGAAAACCGGTAAGCTACACGAACCCATTCTATTGAGACGAATAAACACAAGTCTGTCTAGTCTCTGCTAATTTTATGACGAGCAACTCGTTTCTGCAGGCTTACTCCGAAGCGAATGCGTGAAGAAATAATATTTAAAATTCTACTACAGCCCTAGTCGTATCAACAAGACATTTTGCATATTTTGGAAACATTTATTAATACGTTAATATGTCTTTTGTTTGGAAATTTTTTTGTAAGAATTGAATCTAATATAACATTATTTACGTTGTATTACAAGCCTAAATATCCTCGAAAATAGGACAAGAAACTAAAAAAATCACCCCATTTAAATGATAAACAAATGTCGTTCCGCTTAGAAAAAATTAGAACTGTCTGAAATGATATGTAATCTAATATTTCACCGTCCGAAGTTAGGAGTATAGGAGACAGTATTTGGTTTTTAATACCGAACCCGTACAATTGTTATATCGAAAAACAGCGTTGTCCCATTTTACGCTACGCCAATGCACCTACAATCGTCAATTAATCAAGATACACATACAGATACGCTCGGTAAATAAAATAGAGGCGAAAGAAGAGGAAGGAGGTCAGCAAGTCACTTCTTCGGACGAAAGCGAAAGTAAATTTAGTTTATTTTTGTTATATATACCATTTCCACTTTCTCTCGAGACAATTTTATTACCTAAACAATGTAATAAACCGTATAACATTACGGTTACATGTTATTAAACATAACGGTAATTAGTTTCAATTAAATAGCAGATAAAAACAATTTTGAATATCTTATCGATCTATCAAAATAATGGAGACCGAAGAGAACAGCATCCAAAGAAATAGTTCAAATACTTTCACTACAAAAATTTGGGATAACAATTTAAAAGATACTGATGCGTTTAACATAAATTAAAGATAAAGTTCCATATAATAGGGCTCCTAAATAATTGCCATCGTAAAAAATAGCACATATCATCGTTTTTTATTACACTGCTAATCCTACTAGAGATAATTGCATTAGACGTAATTATTTAATAATGCAATTACTTTCTAAAATTTAGGAAGAGTTGTTTTTTTTTTTGCAAGTTAAGATTAACGTCTTGCACCTACATAAGCGAATTAGAAAGTCATCAAATATTAGATATTCCCGTTGAAATAATCTGAGGAATAAAAAAGATTAGCTTACTTTTACTTTAAATGCAACTAGATACCGCTCTGCGCGGCAAAATTATCGAATAAATTCATTTAATTCGAAACATTTTGTTTTTCGAGCAAATGGTCCGATACATCAATTTTATTTTTTCAAATTCCCCACTTCTTCAAGGTTTTCAAGTAACAACGTCATGACAATTCTTTTGATGAACATTATTGTAAAGTGTTTATGTATGTTGTAGATTGCACGGGAATCTGACGGCACGCTTTTGTAGAACAAAGATTCTGCGAACCTCTAGCTAGAGTGTCTCAGAAAAGAGAAAATTCGAAAAATATATGATTTTTGCTGCTTCATGCCTGCGTGCATCTTTGTATGAATGTCATTATTTGTAATTTATCCGTTACGTTATACCTCATTGAAAAATAAATGTAGCTCACTTCAAAAATATCGCGTAAATTCGATTTTAACGGTCCACGCTGTGGTAGTAATTCGAACTCGATCCGGAGAGAGGAGTGTCATTATTTGGCAAACAAAAACTAATTTTCCCCCAATATATCGATTTTCCATTGGCAATGGGCTAAAAAGTAATTCATTCCAGGTAAATTTAAGAACACCACTTGAACAGGGGGAATTACCGGCGTAGTGAATAAAAAGTGGCGTCACATCAATCAAATTTATATCAAAAGATATTCCCCCTCCATTTTAGATTCGATGTATTATCAACAGATGGCGAATAAAAGTAGTGCTTGGGATTTGAAGTAATCGAATTTTACTTGATTTCCATTTATATTTCAGTAGCTCGATAATTATTCCAATCGTATACGCTATATCCTACAAAATTTGAATTATGTTCGGCCAGTAATTTACACCCCATTATTACCTATTGCAATGTTATTAACATCCGTAGGCCTTCCTCGATTACATTTTAAATTAGATTACTTATTTACATGTCACAATTGCGCTGTCATATTTCAAGCTTTATAGAACGTACATGGATAATCTGAAAAGTATCCAGCCTCGGCGAAGCTTCCATCTCTTTAATCCGTCCAAATAGACGATAACAAACGCGAACGTAGAAGCACAAGGAAGATGATTAATACGCAGTTCGTGATGAAGAAACGGGTATTTTGATAAGAGCTGGACAATTAAAAACTTTTTTCTCCGATGAAACACACTTTGTCCCACACCATGCAAGGACAGCACGTGCAAGTTCGTGCGTCGATCAAGTGGTTATTCCATTTCTCCGGTTAAAAGAGTTAAATATCTTAGGAAAAAGATGATTTGTGGTTGCTTATAGTATCATGGAACTAATTCGCTTGTTCCAATATAATGACCCATCATTCCTTCCCACCCCTTTAAAAAAGCGAAGCAATTTTTTCCACTGAACCACTTGTAAAAAAAAACGTCTGTCCAAAATTTCTCAACGAAAACCGAAATGATCGCTGCAATTATTCGTGTCTGGTTTTGTGAAGAACTGCTTAAAAGAATCTGTCAAGATCTCGTAAAATCTATTTCTTTTACTTTTTCCTTTACCTTTTCAATCCAATTAATTTGCATGGGACTGTATATATGTTCGTTAAAAGTATTATATAGAATGTTCGTAGATTCTTATAATTTCAGATTTCAATTTTAAAAAAATATCATTGTTTCTTTTAAGTCATTAAAATTACTTTCCATATATTCTAATCAATTTTCCAGATATTAGATTCTTCGTATCATCATTCAAAAGAAATGTTTTACAGCTTTAAGCTGCTCCAATTCGTTTTCATAAACAGAACTTGTAGCCATGTACCCCATTTAGTAATGATAATAGGTGCAGGCGACTAGGGAAGATCGGGACATTTTTTTCTATACACTACAACCCGCAATGGTGCTTTCAAAAAACTTTATCGTAGGTTTTCGTGACACGCCTGCGTAAGGTCGTTTCACTTAAAATAAAGTGACCAGTATATGTTTCTAAAAAACTTTTTAATATTAGATTCTCTACCTTCGCTAAAGGTTCGTTGACAGCGACAAATGCTTCACGGTGTATCGGGTATCGAAGTTATAGGAACCTTCTGGATTTAATTTAGATTGGCTGTTTTCGTATTTGAACGTGCTGTGTCGTATGCGACTTAATGCGGCAGTGCATTCACATTCTCGTGCGTATCGGTTATTAGCGTCACCTTTCTTAAAAGTAGGTTTTATTGAGAATAGACACAACGAATGTAGCGAAGTTTTTTTAATAATACTCAGCTTAAACGTCATAAAATAAACCTAATTTTCGAGAACATGTCACTGGTTTAAAATCAATAGTATCGGAGGTACTGGACCATAATATTTTGCGCAGTATTAGTTAGTAAGGAAGGTTATTTACCTTAAGCATTTATATTGTATCAACGTAAAAGTGAAAGAGGAGCTCATAATAGTATACTTCCATGTCATCATTATTTCAGTTAGTGAAATTATCCGCTTATTACCTTGATACTTGCAAAAATAGTGTAACAAAGAGGCAATGCTTTCTTCTGTTTCTGCTTCTAACTTATTACATCCTTCATTAATATAAGTGATATCTACACTTCGTAAATGGAATATTTAAAACTACACTCCGCCAAAAAAGTATCGCATAAACTAAAAAAGGGCATTTATAAACCAAGACATTTTTATACGTTCACAAAAAGTTTGCCTCGTGTATGTGAACTATAAAAACACAAAACAAAATCATGGAACATGGCTTTTTTACTTTTTTTTTTTTTTTCTAAAAGAACACATTTAGAAAAATGCATATGTGTAAGGTTTGTTCAGTTGTTTATTGAAAGTCTTCCTATACGGACAAATTTTAAAGTGCGAAGTCAGAGTTCTGCACTAACGCTTTTAAAACTAAAATGAGCAATTTAACTTCGGAACAAGTGGCTGCTATAGTTGCTTTAATCGAAGGTGGACGATCCCAAGCATACGTCGCTAATTTGATGAACACCAATCAGTCAAGTGTTTCTAGAGCCGTATCCAGATATAGGGAAACAGGCAATTACAGTAGAAGACCTGTACCAGGTCGTCTAAGATGTTCTACTCGCCAAGATGACCGCTATTTACTACTACAAGCATTACGTCGAAGACATGTAACTGCGAGACAATTGCAGAACGACTTGGTTAGAGTCAGAAATACTCGTGTGAGTACTCAAACTATTCGGAATAGGTTACGACAGAGTGGATTAAGAGCTAGAGTAGCTGTAACAGCCCCTCGTCTCACTAGGAACCACCGAGTGGCTCGCTGAAGGTTTGCCAGAGAACATGTAAATTGGAACATTAATGACTGGGCCAATATACTCTTCACAGATGAGTCACTATTTGGTCTTTACACCTCAGATAGGCGTATCTCAGTGTACAGAGGAGACGACGAGGTCTGATATTCGCGGTGTAATATCAGACCTAGACCTAATTTCGCCGGGGGCTCTATTATGGTTTGGGGAAGCATCTGTTTAACAGGTCGTACAGAGTTAGTACCAGTAGACAGAGGTACACTGACTGCCCGCAGGTATATAACGGACATTTTAGAAGAACATGTAGTACCATATGCGCCAATTATAGGAAACGAATTCATGTTAATGCACGATAATGCACGACCGCATGTTGCAATAATCGTCCAGGAATACCTTAACGATGTTCGTATTCCAGTTTTAGATTGGCCTGCGGTAAGTCCGGACATGAACCCAAAATGTTGCCCCAGCGGACCTGCATGGACTAGAAAATGCTCTCCGTGACGAGTGGGAGAATTTGGATCAGGCTTATATACGGAGGTTAATCGAATCTCTGCCAAACCGTATGCGAGCGGTCATAAGAGCCAGAGGTGGCAATACTCAGTATTAAAAGCTACTGTTATGACATTTTTCTTTCCAAAATTATAATTTCTTGTTTTAATAAAAATCTCAAGTATGAGTTCTTGTTTTTATTTGGCCTGTATTTTATTTAAACAATGATAGAAATTATATCTTAGAGCGCATTAAAGTATATTTACAACTTTATGCTACAAACAAAGATTATGCGATACTTTTTTGGCGGAGTGTACTTTATGTTGCGATTTTTTAAAAAGTTTTTCTATTCTATCTTACACATATTTCCAAATAATCGTAACGGATTTTCCAGGGTGGAGAAATATTGTTACAATTTTACTTGAATGGTTGCCGAAATCTTATATTTTAACATTTTGATACCGCCGCTGTGACTACAATGCTATAAGAGATTTGAAAAAGTTATTGAGGAATTTTATTTCGCAAAAGGTACTTTTGTATATCAGTATATACCTGAGAACCCACAGCTTTCTGTTTCCTTACCTGAAGAGAAGGATTCAATATTTCCTGAGGGATAAGTAACTTTTTTAAATTCGCTTTTTTCCCTTACGAACATTTCTTAACACATACTTGAATTCCAAAGTAAGTATGTAATTGAAAGTTTTGCGACAGAGAATATAATAAAAAAAGAAAGGTAAATAACTTGTAAAGCATGTCATCCTTACAATAAAAATAGATGCGTGTTTGGAAATTTTCATTCTCGTTTTAGCTTTCAAAGTATTTCAGGTGGACGATCTTGTATCTTAAAAAAAATAATAAAATAAAAGATTCTGAAAGCTTAAATATGAAGGCACGGCGCTAGGCATAATTCTAACTTCGTCTAATTTTAATTCCATCATTTCGAAGTATTTCCAACCGAAAGAACCATTGTGGAATACTTAAATTGCGACATAAAAGCTGCCTGGGTGTCTTACTATAATGGCTTCCATAAACTTGCAGAACAAGAACACGTCAATATATGAAGGAAGAGTAATTGCTCTTATTTATTATCTTAAAATCCGCATAAATCAGCGTAGAAAAATAAAGGAAGTAACGATTACTGCTTCTCTTTTTACCTTGGAGATGTCTTTTATGACCCTTTTATATTTTACGTCGATCATATAAAACTTTTTAAAACTTCCAAACTACATTGCTTCCTTTTAAAGTAGACAAATCGTGTAGTAATTGACATGAATCTCATAAATTGACAATAAAAATTCCGACCGATCTCCGACTAACTCATGTAATTGTATCAAGTAATCGAATTACCTTAAAAAGGAGCTATAAAAATTCCTCTCTACTCTTTAAAATGAACGGAAAAACGGCAACAACTAAAGACTGTTAAGCTAACTAGCCAACACTTTGAAAGCCAAACCCGCGGAGTTCTGCAAGGCTTTATGCCGCGACCTTTTATTATGTAGTTTTCAGCAACTTTTCCAGATTTCAGGTAATTCAATGTAATTCAAAAAATTTGCAATCGAACTTAAAGAAAAAAATATTGATCTTTGACTTAGGAGACTTGCTTCAGTCCCTCACTCCCGTTCAATGTGGTTATGAAATTTGTCCAATTTCTAAATTACGTTTTTGAATAAAAAGAAAAGCGTAAATTTAGTTACGGACGCGGAATAAATCGTTTAATTTCGTTACAACGCTCTGTGCACATGTACATTTCGTCCTAGACTCGTTCAGGTGACCCGCAATCTCTGATCTTGAGATTCTCCTCCGATTGTCTCTTGAAATCCGTATCTAGTGGAACGACTGTAATTCACACTGAACTTAGATTGAAGCAACTGCAGGAGTACCTACTAAGCCGTATAGTAATAGTTGTTTAAAATGCATGGCATCGCGCAAAATCATTATTTGCGACTGTTGCAGCATTCGGATCTCAAATCTTCAACCGTATTAACGACGTTAATATTTAAACAGTCTATCTTGTTACTTGTTGGTAAAGCTTAATCTGTCCCGTGTGTAAAGATTATATCCGCTGCATATCTTAGATACAGTGAAAAAAAAATTAATTTGATTGATATAATAGAATGAATGAATATATTTTTATAAAACAGTTGTTCTTCAAGGATAAAGTGGCAATAAAATGAAGACTTTTTTAGGTAAATAAATAAAATGTTGGCGATGCAACCAAAGACGGTGAATACATTACTTAAAAGGACTATATTCATAACGTATATCCAAATATTTTGGTCACGTCCAAATTAATCATTAACCAATGCTACAGTAAATTTGTTTATGTCGTCCGATCAATATAAATTGTCCGTCGCTATAAAATAATTCAATTGAACGAGTGCAAACTTTAATTGCACGACTTGTATACGCTTTTCATTAATTTCTGTTAATGTACTACTTTCAATCAATCAGTTAATTATTTAGTAATTATGTGTGTAAACATGTGCCGTCAAAGGACTCTTCAATATATTTTGTAATAATAAATTAACAACATGTTCAAAATCTAAAAATCAACGCCAAAGCAAAATATGCAGCTACGTCCGGTGGGTTTACCTGGACTGATACGTGAGTGTTCCTGAAGGAATTATATAAAGATAAATCAATTAAAGCAAACAAAAAATGCTGACGAGTATTTATATTGAATTATCACAATGATTACGTAGGTTTGATTATAGCAAGCAGTATGTACACAGACGATCACTAACTCTTACTAACTGGAATTGTAAAGTTACGCCTAATTTGTAAATAATACGAAGCTAAAATTTTCTGATAACATAGTAGACTTTCGTATATATAAGATGATCGATGGATAGCGCGCCAGCCACCTACTTTAAATGAAATTTAATGGAATAATATTTATAATCGTGTTTTCATTCTCCTATTCCCTTCTAAATATCCGAAATGCAAATACATCTTAAGGCAAGTTCTTGGGAGATTAAATTACATATTTGGCTCTATCTACAAATAGTATTAAAACACACATAGTTGTCGATTATACTCGTTATACTCGTGGTAAAAGGAGTCGGTGCATCATCATCGGCATGACCGTTCACGCTTCCCATCTATTGTCCCTATCCGCCACTGTATTTAAGTATAACTGATGAACGGATAACTGGAAAACGAACGCTCCGCGTCGGGTGTAAAGTGAAATTTGAAAACACCCTTTCTTGCGTAAATTACACAGGCAAAAGCAGGTGTAGATAAATTTTCACTTAATTTTTAACGGACTACCGGCCTTTAGATCTATTAATGGGTCAATTCTGTACACATCTATAAGGTCTATAACGTAACCTGGAACACCTGTAAAATGTACAGATGAAGTTGCAATTTTGTGCCAATGCTTTAGTACAGAATGAATTAAGTACCACAGTTGGTTTTAATAAAAACTATAAATAATACCTCTTTGAGAGTAAGAATTGGTGAGTTGATGAAAAGAGAAAATACTACGGCTGCGAGCAAAGCATACGGATTTACAGTGCGATTTTATATTTGGTTTAATTCTACAAGGTGGCGCAAAAGTAATGTCATAATTTGAATTGGCTGCCATTTTGTTATAAATGAAAAAAAAAAGAGCTCTGTTTTCGTTAATTGGAAAAAATTATATCGCTCAAATGGCCACCTCCCGAGTTGATGTATAATTGCGCTCTTTTTACGGCATTTCGAATTGTTGCTCGCAAAACATCTGGTTCAAGATTAGCGATTTCTGCTTCAATATTAGCCTTCAAGGCTTGCAAGGTTCGCGGTTTGTTGTGGTAAACGCGAGGTTTTAAGAGGCCCAAAAGGAAAAAGTCTGGTGCTGTTAGATCTGGCGATCTGAAGGGCCAATCTCCAAAACGGGAGATCACTTGACCTGGAAATTGGTGTCTCAAAATCTCCATAGCTGCCCGAGCTCTGTGAGCGGTTGTTTCGTCCTGTTGAAACCAACAATGATCGAGACGTAATGCAGCAATTTGCGGCAAAAAATATTCGTTTAGCATCTGTCTGTAACGCTCACCATTTATGGCTACGAGGCCGGCCATTTCTTGCGACATCCCTAGTGGACCCAGTTTGCGCGAGGCGCTCGCACAAACGTTTAATTGTTCGAGCACATGGAAGGCGACGACCAGGAAAACGACGGCGAAAGTCGCCGACGGCGAAATTTGTCAAATAAGAAGTAACAATAATTCCACGTTCTTGAGGTGTGTATCGCTCCATGGCTTGACGACAACTAATTCTCTGTATATCTACATCGTAAATGTCAAAGCATAGTAACATTTGGCGCCAACTGCAAAAAACGGCGGCCAATTCAAATTATGACATTACTTTCGCGCCACCTGGTATAACACTGTCTTAAAAATATAAAAATATTCAGCGTCCTCAAACAGTTGACAAGAAAATCGACGAAAAATGACAAGGAATAAATGTGGGAAAACGAAAAATTTTTTTCTCCACTGGTTAACAGTGCTTTTTGGCTTTCCAGTCGTTAAGACCCGAAAGCCAAAAAAAAGAAAGCAACATTTAAGTAATCAAGCCTAGAATGGAAGAATAGAAAGAATAGAAGAAGAGAAACAAAGTGTACATAAATGTAATTGTTCTTTGATCAGGTTTTTCGTGCATATGCGTTTCAGACTACTCCAACATGTATGTACATACACAGGAACTAAGACCACCATTATGCGCTTAATTTTAAAAAATTCTTTTTTTGGTTACCCAGTGAAATTTAATTTATTTTGGTTTCTCTCTGGGATTTCCGGTTAATTTTTAAATAAAATTGTTACATGTTACGTTTTGAAAGGTATTTTTATTCCCTTTTCAAAAAATTTTTGTTGTTTACCTGTAATACAAATTTGTTTTTGATACAATTAGTTATAGCAAACAACACCAACCTGCATATCATTGATTAATCCGGGACGGCCATTTTGAGGATACGAATGATCCACATTCTCATCCGGTGACCAAATATTCGGTCCAAACGTATCCTCGAAACGACCGTCCCGAATAAATTAATAATTAATTAACTTATGCCGTGTGGAGGTTGTCGATACTTGTGTGTTGTTTGTCATACTACGCCACAGACTTTGCTATAATTATTTACAATTAATTATTTTTAGTTAGGTTTTATAAAATGTTTGTACCTCTGATCTTAGAAATTAATATTTTTGAAAAAGCAATAATTTTTTATCTTAAACGTAACACGTATATTTATTAAAAAAAAAGAAAACGCGGGAATTCAAAAGGAAGCAAAGCAAAATTAAATTGGGCGTTTTCTTATGTAACTCTTGTATATATTTAATTCTACACTTATTTTGTTTGTCAGAATGCGGCTGGGGTTGACAGACGTGACTAATGGACGTGGGCATAGCCGTTATTCCAATATTTACAGAAACGTATTCAGAATCGCCCGTAACATAAATCTGTAAATAGGCACTTACAGATATCTATCAACTTAGAGATCTGTAGCGAAATACACAGATTTGGTCTATTAGTGTCACCTAACTTCCTTTAATTTGCGAAAATAAACTAACAAAACTGCAAGAATGAAATGGGGTGTTTTAAATTAGCGAAGAAACTAACATTTAAACGCCACATAATGACCCTCAAACGCCGTATAATTCAAAAGTTAAATCCTTCAATTATCTGCTAGAGTAATCTAAATTAAAGAAGGACGGATGCATTTATAGCAACTACAAAACATTACTCTATCATATACGATGCCACGGGCCTCTCACGTGAAATTAATTTTAAACGGGAAATTTCTCTTTATTCGGTTACGTAATGTTCTTAATTATTTCGGAAACTCTGCTGGCGAACCCGTCATGCTACTTTGAAGTGATAAATATGTTACTATGCGTAAATCGTAGCCACTAAATAAATATATTTTGCGAATCTTTTGATGTTTAATGTACTTTCATTTAATACATGCTATTCTCGAATACTTTTCTGCGGATTAGAATTTATTTACTTTAATTCGAGATTATTACTTCGCACGCGTGGCTTTGAAACGAGTTTCCCAAACGATTTTTACTACAACTAAAAAAATCTAATTTTCTGATTCTTATTCTTCAACAGCAATTGAAGACATTTAACCGTATCTGATAAAGGGGATCTTTAAAATAAACAATTGTAATTGCAACCATCATCTTCTAACTGATAACATTTCTATCATTGCAAAATAATAAAGATAACATTTTCTTCCGTGTATGAAATTTATTCCGATTATACAGACGCATTTAACAAAGTGGGGAACGCCGCAGAAATAAATCGGAGAGATGGAAGATTGCTTCCTTACTATCACTTTTTGACATTTCTAAAACCAACAGTGTTGTCGCAAAATTCGTAACAAGCAGATCAAAATGAAATATAAGGTAATTAAAATTTTAAAGCATTCGATGGCTGTGCATATTCTTACTGTGTCATTATATTTGTAAAATCTGTCGCAAGTGAATGTGTTATTATTTATTATTTCCACCGGATTATACACCAGGAAGTAAATGTTAATCTAATTAGTTAGAGAAGTATGTATAAGAAGGATGTGAAGTGTTAAGTATATAAAAGTAGTCGTAATATCACAAGTTAACTCGTACCGTTTTTAAAAGCGGATAAGGTATCCGTGAAAGTTAGTTACGTAAAAGGTTAAACAATTCTTTAGATGTAATTATTATCTAACTTATACGATAGTTCCGCTCTTGTTTATCTAAGAACGATTAAGAGCCGCAATTGGAAAATAACTTCGCAAAGAAACTAGCAACGATAACTTGCGTGATGTTAGTAAGTAAGTTAAATTTGACGAAGATTTATTGAATTCTTTCTTGGTTTAATAAACACGGTAATTATTAAGCGGTTATAGTTAATAATTTCGCATTAATTCTAAGTTTAAAATTAAGGTAAAGTTCTGTGACAAAATCGACGAATTTTTCCGCAGATTCTTTTAAAAATTACATAGAAAAGTCTTGGTTCGTAAGGACAGTTCCGCAAAGGAAAAAAAAAAACATCTATTATTAATGAAGCCGCGGAAGTTAATGTAATAGCTTTTTTCTGAAACACGTCCAAGGGATTCAGCCAAGTTGTTCGCTTCTTCGTGATAATTAAATTTGTTTCTAAGTATGCCATTCGTAACATTTTAAAAGAAATCCAGAAATTCAAATATTTCATTTATATGTGTTTCTGAGTATTTGCAACGTACTCAAACTATCTCACGAAAATTTCAGCTTTTCTACGCTTAAATAAGCCTCCAATTGCAAGTTTCTCGATAAATTTATATCGTAGAATTGATTTCCGCAATATACCTTTCTTATTTCCTGAGTTACGGCTATGAAACTGTAAAAGGATTGCTTGTATTGTATTATTACAGATACATTTTTAAAATATCTGCAAGAACATTATAAAAATTTTGTGTAAAGCACGAATTTTTGAGTATGTACATATATATAAAAACCTGCATATTCAGTGTGGGTATCTGCGCAACTGTCTTTCCATTCGTGTTTCGTAGCGACTTTTTTCCTATTCTAGCGTTAATTTTGTTACTGGAAGGCCTGAAGGAATTGTAAAAGGTACCTAATTCAGTATAGCTTTTCCGGGCAAACTCAAAGATACTACGAAAAGCGAAAACGGGAAAAAAAGGAACACATTGAGATAAAATTGTTAAAATCGAAGTGGAACACGAGTAAAGGGATGGATCCTATTACCTAAGGTCTAGGTTTTCATAGATTGACACGTGTTGGTAATTTAAAAAGAATTAATACCGCATTTATTTCGTTATACGGCACAATGGTTCTTTTTCTTACAGGACAGGTCAAATTTTGTTTATAATTAACGTGTTTTTAAAGAAAAATTAATGCAAAATATTAAATATTTGTGATTATTGCCGATGATCCCTTTCAGGAATGTCTAATTTCTCAGCGATATTGCGCTGCCAAACTCTAACTTGTTTTCGGTTAATTTGCTCCCAAACATGTTATTGGGCATAAAGGACCTTATGTAGAGAATATACCTAAAAATTGAAGGAGGACATATTATTACATACTTCGGAGGAGATTATATCCTTTCAGAAGATTTATTAGATTTTGAATATAGAAAATTATTAAGATACTCCTACGAAATCAGAAATTTGTTCACTACCAACGACATAGGACGTTATAATACAATTTGCTGAATATTTCAGCAAAAATGAGACCTATTGAAGGAATATTGATACATCCCCGTTATTAAATACCCTAACTTAATAAGTTGGCACAAATATTCTGATAAAATCTGCAAAATTAGCCTAAAAGAACGACAACATCGCTGATAATGTAAGGCCGGCTTCTCACATTCCAAATTCATTTATTTCATCTACATCATCACCATTCAAATTCGACTTTATTAATCCTCTATAGAACGGATATAACAAGCAAATGTATTATTATTCGGATATATCAACTTTAATTTTCGTATAAACACGATTTTAAAAAGTAATAATACTAGAATTAGCCCAGGTGTATTCATTTTTGGCAATTACCAAAATAAATTATCAAAACGCTGTTGTTATTTAAATTAATTCTGACCAAAGTTTTATCCTCACAATACCGTAATCAAATTTAAAATAATTCATACAAACAAAATATCATAGCCGAGCGTCGCTGAATTTTTTTAATTACGAACTTATCGGAGCATTTTATATGCGTTTTATTAAATTTGAAATTATAAATATTCCAGGTGTCGGATATGCCAGCCAGTGAAATATACTCAGCAAGTAGGTCACTAGAATGGTACGTAGCAAGTTTTTCAATTTTAGCGATATTTTTTGAGTCACGCATTACATTTTATCAAAATTTCGTTCGGAAAATACCACTCTCGGGGTAATTATTCCGTTAGCAATGGAAAAAAGCGCAAAAAGTTGACTAATTGAAGCGGAACGTCCGATTGAAAAACATCCTCGTTATTGTTGTTTGAGATACAAATAATATCAAAAAAAAATAGGTATTGAATGGATAGATCTATTATACAATCTATTTACTTTACAAATTAAATGTTGATACTTCAACTACGTTTGCAATAAGATAAATACTTCTTAACGTTTATGAGAATTTACCGTATTCAAAATATTTCATTTATAATTCACGCCCAAAAGGTCTCTCTCAGGAGTTATTTCATTGATTACCTTTTATTAGCTTTCTTATCGACGTTCAAATCTTTCCAAAGAAGGAAGGGCGCGATTTTAGGAATTCTATCTATCGGAAAATTATCTTCAAAGTAATTTAAGCTGGAATTAACTTACGTAAAAAGTTGTAGAACACAACCAAGCGTTTCATATAAGACGCAAAATTGTTCTGGATAATATCAACGTTTAAAAACCATCCGCATAGGTTACACTCAATTAATTAGCAAATATTTGTGTAATTAAAGTTTTGTTTAATGCATCTGCATATACAGCGGGTTAAAATTATTTAAAATAATATTTCCTACAAGTTATACGAAAAAATAGTTTACTTAAAACTTGTTTGGCGAAATTCTAGGATTATTTTCAACCAATAATAATATTAATAACAATAATAAACCTTGGCCAACAGTGATTTTGCTGTTTCCGTTATCAGAGTAGTTTCAGGGTAATGTAATGTTGTTGATTACATATTTCCTAACAGCTTTATTATATTTGCTCTATATTCGCTTATAATAATGCTTTTTTTCTTCAAAAGGTATTAAGAAAAAAAAAACCAAAGAATCATAATAATCATACAAAATAAAATAAATATAAAACCAAAAAGGATGTTTCAATTAAAAAAAGAACATATTGCTACAAACGGCCATCTGTATGACATTCTATTGTGTTGGACTAGAAAACAATCACGTTGCAGGTTCCAACAACATTCTGCCATCATGCGTGTATTCCACCTTCCTTGATACCTTTGCTCCATTAATTCCAGGCTTTGACGAAATCGTTCGCCTTGTTCTTCACGAAACTCACCCAGGTTTTCCAGAAGTTTATCCAAATGATTATGCAAAGAATCCTCATATTAGCACTTATTCCCTTAAAATTAACCAGCATATTTCGCATAAGTTTTTCATAACGTTCTACCTTATTGTCACCCGGAAAGTTCTTAAGCACAGTAACAAAAAAACGCCTGGGCAGAAGCTTCAACATCAATCATAGCTTTTGAGAAATTCAAACACAATTCACAACTTACTTTGGGGAACGGTCTACGAATAATATATTTAAAGCATGCTTTTTCTCTACATAAAGCTTTAACAAATTTGTTTCATGAGCGTATGTGAAGTGGAGGCAAGGTGATTTTATCCCTGTCAAGCAAAGACTCGTTTCTAACGTTCGCAATTTCTTTTTCGCCCAGTGATCTTGCTTTTAGTACTTGATATGTTGCCCAAGCGAGAAATTCAGCATCTTTAAATCAACGCAAACAGGCTATCGATGCTCTTGATACTGGATTTCCTGAAAGCCAACTTTATATTTTCGTATTCTTCTTTGAGCTTCGTTGAGTGAGCAACTGAGATGTACGCATAGAGATTGTCATTATGCAATAGAATACCTTTCAAGCTTTTTGTAGAGCTGTTATAATAATAAAAAGTCGCCAATATTTTGATTCATATTTATGTAAACCTATTTTTAAGAGAAGTCCTAAAATGTCCCAGAAATAAACAAGTTCTTCATTTTCATTTATTAAATTATGGAGGAACTGCCAGCTGTCTTGTTCTATGAACTGTTATTGTAACTCCGGGCTTAAGTTAGTTCTCTTTTTCCAATATGGATGCTAAGCTCAGCTGATTATTTTAACAGATAAACCCATCCTCTTCTTATTCTTCGAGAATATTCTCTAAGCAACTAAACAAATAGACAATATCCATTGATACATGCCCAAAATAGCTTTACCCTTAGCCCCGACAACTCGCTCCTACTCTCCCAGCCAATATGACGCAGGTATTGCATCACTTCGACGATACATGGTACCGCGCACGACAACATGTTGCAACGGAAAAAGCCAAAAAATTGCCGGTTATTGTAATATAAATGTTACAATTGTTGGAAAAGGTGAAAACTTAGTTGTTATACATTATATTATATATAACAACCACAGCCTATTAATAGAAATGTAAGTTGTTTCTAAATTCCTCGCTTCAAATGTATTATGAAATTATATAAACAGCTTCGACATTAAAAAAAAATTGTTAGCTTGGAGTAACAATAAACGTAATTTGAAGACTGTAGAACGCAAGAAGTCGCAATCCCAAATTAGGAAACTCATATGAACTTTTGTTACAGAATAAGCTGAAAATAAAGGCAATAATGCCTACATCGATGTCGCATTACTTAACAATATCGACAAAAACAAAACGTGAAACAGACCAGAAATAAGACAAAATTTACATGATTTTCATAAAGCCCATTATACAATTTCAAAAAATCATCTGCGTGCACCCTTCTGCCTCTGAAATAAGTATCTTTTAAGATTCTTTACCGCAAGAAAGACCATTTAGTAGCTTCTTGCATTCCAAACTATTAATTTTTTTATGTGGCAGTGGTGAAATTTTAATAGCGAATCATACACCTAAACGTTTGTATCACTTTCATCTTATCAAATACAATTTCAGGTTCTACGATATGTAAAATCTTACAGGTAACATTGATCAACTGAAACACTCCGTATACGTATGCCATTTTTGTTCAATTCACCAAGCGAAGGAAAAATAACATTTTTTTTTAAATAAAGACATTTCCGAACGCTGTACATATTGAAACCATTATATACCTTTTGAATTAAAAATATCGATTTGCTTTAGTATATATATATACGTACCCCGATGCAATATGTAAGCAAATATCTTTATTAAAAAACCATCCACTTCCGTTATAACGGTCGTCCCGAATTACTTTTATTTTTATTTACTATGAGCTAATATCATTTCAGTCAACTTACTATTCGCCCTTGAGTTATTTAATGTAAGCAATGTTCTGGGTAAATAACTTAAAAATATTGCGTCACAGTTACTACTGTAACGAGGTTATGCTAACGACTATGTATTAGGAATGTTACCTTAGATTTAATTAATTTACAGGGTGTTAAAGAAAAAATCACAAAAAATATGCAGGAAAACGTTAAAGCTTATGACACTTCTTTAACATCGTATATATCAGAAAATACATAGCCCCGTTATTTGACTTTAACTCGTTTGAAAAGAGATTTAAAAGCTTTAATCAATGCATAAACGGCAACGAAATGAGACAAATACAAACGACGCGCTCAATCGGGATTTATTATTTTTCATCCATAAAACGCAAGTATTTTTAATTCCAAACTAGAATCTACAAGCATCTACAAAACTACAAGCATCCTTAATTACAGATCATCAGCGTATTCTAAAAACACGTTTTTCAAACCAGCAAATCGATACTTGGCAAGTGTCATAGTATTGATACGAATTAATTTAATTTTAATCGGTGCATATGTCGTTAATTATTATCTCCTATTAAACATGTTTTTGTTTTGGGATTAAATTTATTTTTAAAATGTTTCCTAAAACCCGCACCGATGTCGGGTACGTTTACGGGCTGCGAGTTCGTATTTCATTATACGTACGAGTATACGTATCATTTCTAGATGAGTACCTTCCAACGTGGTATGCGCATTATATATAATAATTCGTACAAATTTTAATGTCAAATAGATAATTTGCAAATCAAAGTATTAAATTAATCACCTAATGCATCAACGCGTAGTAATTATTTATTCATTCGACGGGAAATAGTTAGTCGTTTCCATCTAAATGTACACGTAGATCAATTTCCATTTAGTTAATGACAAATAATAAACATTTAACATATCCGCAAATATACGGTACGTATGAAGCGTTAATAACTAATGAGTTTGTTCGCTGATGATCATACATTTCGGTCGACGTTTTCCTATTAAAGAATTAATAAATCAATATGTCTTCGTGTAAACTTAGATTGCTTAATGTTACGACTATACACCCTTAGTTTGATTGATAATAATTCTACTTCTACTAAAACGACGCAACCCGTGACATCTGTTTCTCTTCATATTTGTACGACAATCTCGTGTAATTTACTAATTGTAAGTATTCGTGTATTCTGACGTAAACACTGTACGTAGTTTCAAACATCCATGGATATGGTAAAATTTAAAAAAAATCTTATTTGAAAATTTCCCACCTCAAATATCTGATAATCTGGAAATTTAGGAAAAATTTCCTGAAACACTTAAGAAGTATTATCGAAGGGAATAAATTTTTACGCAAAAATTCGGTATTTAAGTATTGAATATGTACGCAGCAATCGTGCTGAAATATTACGATTTATGCCGATTTATCTGGAAATGACCCAACACTTCCATTTGAGCAGCTTCATTTAAAATTCTCGGCTGCTTATACATTTGCAACAGTTTGTCAATAAGATTTAAGACATACCTATGAGATGTGATCTTATCCGGATGCCTTTCGTTAAGTGTTGCGCCAGTTCGTGGAGCACATTAATTTTCGGCTGCATAAATCAATACAATTTCAACCCTTTCTTGCAAACCGTAAACTATTATTATTTTATTTAAATAACTGCTGGCTGCTAACACTAAATAACAATTTATACTAAAGCATCAGATGTATTTCCAAACGACTAGTACACAAACTAATGTATCCGCTTTTTGTGCTATTGCCTGTTTTTCGTTTATACCATCACTTCAACGTTCCGCAAAAAAAGAATGGAATCTACGAACGCAAAATCGGCATAAAAACGTACCTAAAACATGCATTTGTATTTACTAAATAACTGCAAACAGGATGACTAATATTAAACAGCCATAAGGTTATTTATTTTCCTTGTTTTTTTTTTTTTGAGAAGTTTATAAAGGTTTTTAATATTGGTCTTTGTTCGGATGCTCCTAAAATAGATTGACCGGCTGGAAATACAAAACAAACCAAATCGAAAGGTTTTCTTAAAAATCTCAAAAATTTCTCTTAAAAATTTCAAAAGACTAAACGCCAAAATATACTCTTTCAAAAGACGATTAAAATAAGGTATTACTTCATATCCCTTTTAATTTAAGATTTTTAAGACGGTACCTCCCGGGTCAGGGGGTTCAAGTGGATGAGTTAATTTTTGTATAAAATGTTGTTTCTCTCGATAATTCGTCTTGGGTGTTTCAAAAAATTTTTCATAAATTTCCAGATCTTCAGAAATCTAGAGTTAGAAGTTTTCAAATGAGCACCCGGTACATAATGTGAAATGTTTAAAAAATCGAAACGTAAATAGAAATTTCCGAAAACGCCTGCGCCACCGCGAATACCCCCGCAAAAGTTTTATTTTATTTATTTATTTATTTACCTTTCGTATTGTATGAGGGTCGTTCAATAAGTCGTTAGGAAAGGGTAAGAAAACAAAGTATTTTCTGTGGATTTTTATTTATTTCTCAACATAATCTGCATTTATTTCTTAAACTTTTCTAAGCGTTTCTCCAGCTTCTCTCACTCTAAAAAGAACAGATGCCTATTCTGAGGACTTTCCTAAATCGTAGGAAGGTCTTCAGAATAGGCATCTGTTTAGTCGATGATTCGTTCGATGTGAACCGTTGTCCACCGAACTAACATATTCGGCCTACAGTTACAGTATTTTGTTTCCTTGTATTTCAACATACGCAGCCAATAAATGCTTTATAAGAAAAGAAAAAAGACAATAATAGACATTCTGATTGGCGATCTTATGTATGTAATGAGAGCAACACGGCCCGATTTCAGGGCATTAGTAAATTACTGCAGTAAATTTCAGAATTCCCTTACTGAGAAATTGTGAAAGTCTCTGCAGCAAATCCTAAAGCACATAAAAGCTGGAACTGTTTTTCAGTAAATTGAATAGAAATGTTGTAGTTGGATATTCCCGTATCGCTCGATTATTGGAAGTTTCTTCAACATCATCTTTGCTTAAATTATTTGCATTCGTAGAAATGTTATCGCATAAGTAGACTTCTAATCCTAGAAATTTTCAAATTATTATTTTCTTATATATCATTTCCAGCAATGCTTATGTCATCAACATGAAGCAGTAAATATGTAATTTTACTTCCAATTGCTTTTAACTACAAATAGGGATAATTTTGAGATTTTACCAAATGTTCCTTTTGAGTTAAAGTACCAAAAGTTTTCAATGTCTGCCTCAATATTTCCATGCAAAAACGCAGATTTCGCATACAACTGATGGTTTACCACAGCCAGAAATTTACGTGCTGTAGTTAATCTAGCAATTGGTAAATCTTGCAACAAGTCTTGCTTTGTATTTTGTTTGATCAGTATCATTGCTTTTGAGTCTAAATACTCATTTGCTTTCAGTTATATTTGCATTTTCAGATTTTTAGACCAAGGTCCATGTTTCGTTCTTCTCAAACTGATATATTTCTTCATTTATTACTTCCATCCAAAATTTGTGATCAGATCTTTGATAAATGCTTCCGCACTCAGTTCATAGTCATCGAGATAGTTTGGTTTTCTTATTGTTCTTTAACTGTGTCTTGGTCCATTTTCGACATTTGTTCTTCTTAATTTCTTCATTTTGAACATTCATTCAGCTAGTGTATGTTTCATTAAAAGCAGTTTCTTTCTTAAGTAAAGCTGGCTCGCAGTACCTTTACTTTCGAAGGATGCTTGGAGTATTTGCCATATTTCATAAGTCATTTCTTTACTATTTACATACTCCAAATATGTGTTCGACGTACCTTGTACAAGAATACTTTTTTATCGAACTTCTCAAATTCAATATTTGGTCCACTCTTTCCTTTTTCCGCGGAAACTTTGACGTCATTTTCATCGAAAATGAACTCCGTATAGAATTTCCAATGCTTGAAATTACAACCATCCAACTGCTGTAATCTACATGTATTCTCTTCTTCTTTTTCTTTAAAAAAGGAAAGTTTGTTGGTTTACGTTCCTCATTTGAAAGCTCTGGAACTTAACATTATTTATTAATATTCTGCGTCTTTGAACAAATAAATGTTGATAAAGAGCGAAAAACGGAATGGCATTGCACGTAGGGTTAATCTTGACAAAGTTCTAAATAAGTTCGTCTGACTGCGGCTTGTATTTCCTGCATCCAAGAACACCTGAACATCGTAGAACTGTCCAACCATATTTGTAACTCTTAAAGTATTAATTTGTTGAGGAAGAAAGTAAAGTTGGAAAAATCAAGTTTAATTGTAGAAGTAAGAAGATAGCGTCGAAACTTTCCTAGTTGATCAGCTTGAAATCACCTGAAATTCTTACATGGCCGTGCACTTACACAAAAAACAAGAAGGCTTGGCTTATGAATCTTAGATATGATGGATTTCCAAATGTTTTCCATTTTTATCTTCTTCACAAGGAAATGGAGGAATAAATGGCAGGCCTCCAGGTATATTGATGCCAAAAAAGGATAAAATACCCCAAACGAAGACTGTGAGCGATTCTTCGCAACTAAACCATTGGTAAAAAAAGGGGGTATGATCCGCTCACAGATGGTTGACCGACCAACTCCATGAAGCAATTATTCACAATATCGCTTGGAAGAGGCCCATTCCATTGAGGATTAAAATTGATAAGAGGGCTGCAGGTAATGACATCAATGCTTGCACTATGATCTATATGTATTATTACTAACTACAAACTTGTTTTGTCATGGGTAAAACTGGTACCAACTTAAACATTTGGTTTGGTTTGGAGATACAATGGATCATTATACTCAACATTTTTGAGAGGATATTCGGAGGCGCAGTTGTAAACGTCATATGCCATGCGTGTGATTTATTGGTCAAAACACATCTTCTTACAAAATCAAAGAATTGCTTTTCTTTTTAGTTTCCAATATACTTCAAGTGCCTCGTTGATAATTCAATGTTTATCACTTATTTCCTCTAACCACCTACATCAAATGCGTGTAGATTGGATAATTTATAAAGACGAGTATCAATGGTTACTACGTGGTAGACAATATCTTGGAAATTTTGAAAAAATTACTTTCTTCAATTTAATCCTTTATTACAAATATGTTAATCCCCAAATTGATTCAGCTTTGTCTATACGGATAAATAAATTTAGAACTGTACGTTAAATTAATTTCAAAACGGTTAAACGACCAAATTGAAAGGTGTAAGGTAAATATTGAAACGGGTCAAAATAGTAATTCAAACATTATTTTAGAAATGAAAAAAGGAAGGCGTACGGACGAGCGTTGTTGATTACGATTCAACAAAGTGTGCCTTTCAGAAGTAAAACGTTTCGGAAACAGAGGTACGTAAAATTAAACAAAAGGTACGCCAATTACTTCTACTTAATTACCTTTACACGAAAACCGATACAATTTATACAGTTTTAAAATCCTTTGTTGCCCATTTTTAATTTAATATTAGCTTTTCGCTCAAAGATCAAAAGCAACATTTTTCCTTTTAATTATTCCTTTAAAAATACGAATTAACTAATTCCTTTGATATAAAATAATTAAACCAAGCGAGAATAAATTCACGTTGTACGTACTTTGATTTGTTTACGAACACGCCAAAGTAAGAATGCTACAATTTTTAAACCACGTCACGAATCTCTGATTTTTAAGGCAAATACACTCAATTTTTGCACTCTAAATACCTTTAGAAAGTTCACGGATATTCCCTAAAATATTACACCATATCGTAGCCCGGGGCTGATACGCAATGACACCAGCAGTTATCCTGACGGTACCGGATGTTATGCGTAAAGCATAATTAAACGAAGATAAGTTTAACACTAAATTATCAACATCAATTTTCCAATTTAGCTGTGTATCAAGGTGTGATCTAAGAAACTTTACACCTTCCTTTGTTTCTAAATGCCTCCTTCCATATTTAAAACTAATACGTTCCTTTTAAAAATACGCGAATTTCAACAACGGTTTTCTCAATATTAAAATTTGAATTGTTACTTGAAAATTATATATCAACGCTTCAAAGTACCGTTTCTATGTTACTAACAATTGCAGCTTTCTGCGATATATCCTCGGCGAATAAAAGTTTTATTTTTTGTTGCTTGAGGTAGGTGACGCATATAAGAAATAGAAGAGGACCTAATCCAAAATTTAACTCCACCTTATATTATTAACCATTCGGAAAGTTGAACAGATTCAAATGGTATGCATCAATATTTAACCTGCCCAGGTTATGATATAAGTTCATATGTGGAATTATCATTTTTAATCTCCGCAGAACTTTCATTGTTGGCTTTCTGTTTAATATTTCATTATTTTTTTATACCTTTACATTTAAGTTTAGCTGAACAATTAAAAGTTATTCTGTAACTCGTTCATTCTTTAATAGGTACTATTTATAAGGTACATAAATTGTTTAAAGAAAGTTCTAATTGTGTTAAGGAAGAGTAGTAAAAATTAACATAAATTTAGGGCTAATTAACGCAAAACTTGACAAACTTATAATCCATGTTAATTTTTGTGAAATACGTAAACAAGAAACTGGAGAATAGAATAAATCAGCTGCTTTTTAAGGGGACTTTCATTAAAATCTTAACGACTTCGTTAAACAAAAGGCTACGCAACAGACCCTTTTCGGTAAGCAACGTAAACATTACACCACAGAAAATGTTTTCTTCGTATTATTATTCAATTTATGGCTATGCTCGCTCGGAGTAGCGAACTCATAATTTCTTTAATAAATCAGTCAGTTCTGAAAGTAGCGGTCAATGTTTTAAAGTCGTGTCCCTCGGTCCTCACTAAACGATCGAATACTGATGCGCATACATAGGATAAGAATTAAGAAGCGAGACAAGGTTTATTTATTTTTTATTGACGCGAGAGAAATTTACCTCAAGGGAGAACAAGAAGGTAGAACTTGTCTATAAGAATTTTATACAAATCTTGAAAGTTATCTTTTTGTTCCAGGACAAAGGGAAAATCTCTGAGGTTCTCACTACTTATTTTCCTTTCTGTCAATCTTCTGCTAGTCCTTGTGGCCGCTATTGTCCTTTCAGGAGTGCCTTTCCTGGATAAAACAGACGATCTCTGTCTAACGGAACAATGCGTAAATACGGGTATGTATAGGCTGTTTTAAATCCGCAAAGCTGTGAGAATATTTTACAATCGCTTCCACTTATACAGCGTGCACCTTCTCTGAATAATTCAGAGAAAAAATGCTCGATTAGAAAATATCTGCATAACAATAAATTACATCCAATATCTTCCAAAAAGAGTCCCTATTCAATTCGTGGAAACTGTACCTACTTATCTTTGTTTTTACTCATAAATCTTTAATCAAATATTTGGTGCTCCTTCTTTTTTAAGATTGGCTAGACACGGTAAAAATGCTAAAAAAAGACTATTCAACATTATCCGTAGAAAATAGGATTTTATGCATAACGCGAGAAATTTACTCCCATTAATGTATACAACTTTAATTCCCAATGTTAAACAAATTCGTAAACTTATAACAACTAGGGAAGGTTAGGCGGAATAGAAAGACTCTACACGTATATTTGCTTAGGTAACTAATATTATTTATTCATCTTTAAAACTTAGCTTGAATCTGATACAACTCCAAGTTACTTTAGCTCATTAAAGAATTTAGAGGAAGAAGCGTTTAAGTAGTTTTAGAAGAAAATAAATGAGTATATAAACCGAGAGGAAGCTACTTCGGTGAACTACACGAGGGAGAATCATGTTAACATAAAAACTGTATTCGTTCCGTATTTCCCGCTTAGTTATTGTGGAAACCCTTTTTGATTTCAAAATCAATTAATTGATGACGAAGTTTTTGCTACACAATCTGACTGAACCTGTATGAGTGAGAATTGAATTTACAAGAGGAGCTAGGTCTGGAATCCGACTAGTTGGGTTAATTGCAAAAAAGAGGGTTTTTCATACATTCGATTAAGGTGTTTCCATATACAGCGCACGCGAAAGAAAGGAATTCGCACAACTCTCCATGCTGCACCTTTGTACATACTCACTATATATACATTATAAAAAATAAGTCATAAAAAAAATGGTGTGGATAGTATTGCGCACGGTAAAGTTATGGAATAAATTCATTAAATTCAATATCTAAAAAATGCTCAGATAGGTCAATTTTATTTGTTAAAAACAAACGTTTTTATATCAATTTGAAACCCTCGTCTTCAAGTAATAACATCATCGACAATTTTTTTAAACTCTCGATTATTTAATTGTCCAAATGAAATCATCAACTTTTTAACTCCTCACATAAGTTTTCGAATAAGTCATTTTATAATTAAAAAAAATTATTAGCAACAAAGTAGTAAAGTAGAGAGAATTACTAGATTACATTATGGTAGCAACTACCTACTTGCAATTATTTCAATTAACTAAAGCTATATAAGGCATTGTGACAAATCAAATGAAACAATTTCAACAGTTTGTGACCGCTTCAAAAATCACTTCTCTAACGTTTTGATCTCTATGTCGCCAGCAACCCGCGTAATTACAGCAATGGACAGATCAGCAGATCCTTGCGTTGACTTTTATCAGTACGCTTGCGGTGGATGGCTGAAGACAAATCCTGTACCTGATTGGACCGCCACTTGGGATCGTTTGGCCCTCTTACGCGAATCCATAACAAAGGATATGCGACAATTACTGGATTCCGATAAAAATTTTAATAAGGACAATATCACTGAACCCGAGGGTATCCGTAAAGCTCGATCTTTTTACAGGTCTTGCATGAATACAAGTGAGTATAAGGAAATATCTTTCTCTCGCCTATAAGCTTCTTTCTGGTGAGTTTCATCTCTTTTTTCTTTAATATTGCTTAGTGATTCTTTTGATAGTTTTTGTTTTTACTGTGGAGATTTAGCTTATTATTCCCCCATTTCTTCTGAAATCGCTTTGACTTTCATCTATGTTGTGCTCTAATTTTTTCATTAATTTATTTTCAACAATTTCACCTTTTTCTTTAAACTAATACCTCGCTGATGAAACCATTCTTTGCTGTCTCCTTTTTTCTATATTTTCTTACCTGGTTTCAATATCTTTTAATCATTCCTGGTATTACTTCATCGTAATATGGTGCTTTTTCCTAATATCATTTCTACCATCGGTTAATTGAATGTTTACCTTGTTATTATTACTATTTCTTCTTCTTGTGCTATGAGTGGTCTTACTCTCTTTAGTACTAGATGATTCTAAGAAAATTTCTAGCCAGCCAACTCTCCAGAGTAATCCCATTAGAGTCCTCTTGCTTCAAAGACACTCAAATTAGATGGCACCTGATAAATTTATCTATTCCATGATAATTTAATTTTAGAAGAAACTAACAGTTTGGAGATCCGAAAGCAAAAAGTTTCCTCTTAAGCGTTAAACGTTTTATTATCTTCACGGCCTATTTAAATTATTCATCCCGGCAAACTTTTCTTTACCTGAAACAGATACCTCTTTATTTTAAATATGTATCACCTTCTCGGTTGGACACATTTATTTTTAATCGACCATATAAATCAATACCGACTACCATAACGACACCGTATAGTGTATTTGTAGCGAAAATCTATCTGCGCTAGCTAAACAAGAACTGACCTAAATTATAGATGCAACAGATTATATCTGTATTAAAGTTATGGACAATGATATATCAGGTTCGGCACAACGTAAATTGATACCAATATATTACGGGTCCGTTCCATGGTATTTGATTAGAAAACAAAGTTCAAAAAGCTTAAATACATAATACACTCCGCCAAAAAAATGTCGCATAATTTAGTTTTGAATCATAAAAGTATCGCATAATCTTTGTTTGTAGCATAAAATTGTAAATATACTTTAATGCGCTTTAAGATATAATTTCTACGATTGTTTAAATAAAATACAGACCAAATAAAAACAAGAACTCATACTTGAGATTTTTATTAAAACAAGAAATTATAATTTTGGAAAGAAAAATGTCATAACAGTAGCTTTTAATACCGAGTATTGCCACCTCTGGCTCTTATGACCGCTCGCATACGGTTTGGCAGAGATTCGATTAACCTCCGTATATAAGCCTGATCCAAATTCTCCCACTCGTCACGGAGAGCATTTTCTAGTCCATGCAGGTCTGCTGGGGCAACATTTTGGGTTCGTATCCGTCTGTGAAGGAGGTCCCACACGTGCTTGATAGGGTTCATGTCCGGAGTTACCGCAGGCCAATCTAAAACTGGAATACCAACATCGTTAAGGTATTCCTGGACGATTATTGCAACATGCGGTCGTGCATTATCGTGCATTAACGTGAATTCGTTTCCTATAATTGGCGCATATGGTACTACATGTTCTTCTAAAATGTCCGTTATATACCTGTGGGCAGTCAGTGTACCTCTGTCTACTGGTACTAACTCTGTACGACCTGTTAAACAGATGCCTGCCCAAACCATAATAGAGCCACCGGCGAAATTAGGTCCCGGTCTGATATTACACTGCGAATAGCGCTCACCGCCTCGTCTGTACACTGAGATACGCCTATCTGAGGTATAAAGACCAAATCTTGACTCATCTGTGAAGAGTATATTGGCCCAGTCATTAATGTTTCAATTTACATGTTCTCTGGCAAACCTTAAGCGAGCCACTCGGTGGTTCCTAGTGAGACGAGGGGCTGTTACAGCTACTCTAGCTCTTAATCCACTCTGTCGTAACCTATTCCGAATAGTTTGAGTACTCACACGAGTATTTCTGACTCTAGCCAAGTCGTTCTGCGATTGTCTCGCAGTTATATGTCTTCGACGTAATGTTTGTAGTAGTAAATAGCGGTCATATTGGCGAGTAGAACATCTTGGACGACCTGGTACAGGTCTTCTACTGTAATTGCCTGTTTCCCTATATCTGGCTACGGCTCTAGAAACACTTGACCGATTGATGTTCATCAAATTAGCAACGTATGCTTGAGATCGTCCATCTTCGATTAAAGCAACTATAGCAGCCACTTGTTCTGAAGTTAAATTGCTCATTTTAGTTTTAAAAGCGTTGGTACAGAACTCTGACTTCGCACTTTAAAATTTATCCGTATAGGAAGACTTTCAATAAACAACTGAACAAACCTTACACATATGCATTTTTCTAAATGTGTTCTTTTAGAAAAAAAAAGCAAAAAAGCTATGTTCCATGATTTTGCTAGTGTTTTTATAGTTCACATACACGAGGCAAAGTTTTTGTATAAAAATATCTTGGTTTATAAATGCCCTTTTTTAGTTTATGCGATACTTTTTTGGCGGAGTGTATAATAATTCATACTGGATAGTTTATTATTTCTTTTAATTATTTAACTGACAGAACACTAGACAGAAGCACTTGATAACAAGGGATAATATATGCAGATATCTTATTTTTTAAATTCATAAGCCTTATTTATATTCAACGCAACAACAAAAAGACACGCCACGTTCCAGGAAAGAAAAAAAAATTACGAATACCGGCTACACCGCGGTTAGTTTTGTATCCTCCAGATCAGTATATTCGTATATGTCACAGCTATTGGGAATTATTTGGTACACTGGTCACGTGAATCATCGAAATTTTCTTGAGCCGACTAGCTAGTAGCATCACATCAATCATCGTAACAGATCCTGTCGTTTGTCAAAGAATTCAACATGTCCTGGACGTAGGATCTCCAGTATCCCCTATATTTTTTCCCCAACTATATCCTTATTAATTTGATATATTATGTTTGTGAATTACGTCTAAAGGAACATCGCGAAATTGTAAATAATAAACCTAAAAACAAATAACTCGTAACGCTAGAACTAACGTAATTATCTATTACTACAAAACAAAATGAAGATACAATAAATGTACAATTTCGAGATCAAGCGCGCATTTTCAACTGAAAAATCCCTCGTTTTTGTTTGTAATTTGCATTAAATGAAATTGGGACAGTGAATCCTATGTTTTGAAAGACACTAACATTGCGGAAAAATATATTTCAGTTCGTTGTAGCACGAATAAATCTGGTGAAAAAAAAAACATTCCATTCTTTGTCAACTATTACCGCCTATGTAAACATATAAAACTATACACATGCGTAATTCATTAATACGCTTGAATAATACATTTTAAAATAATTCTATTGTTTGGAGATGAAATTATTTAACTTGAAATTTCCAGAGAGACTAGATCAAATTGGAATTCAACCTTTAAAAAGTATATTTAAAACGCTTCGAATATCAGAGGATCCGTTAAATATAAATGAAAGCAGTAACTTCGATTGGATATATACCATTGCGAAAGCTAGAAGGCTTCTGGGAATAAATATACTTTTTGGTTTTAGTATTACAATGGACGTGAGAAATTCATCATTACATAAAATCGTGGTAAGTTTATTTCCTATTTTACCTTTTTAAAACTTCATACGCTGATAGCCACGGTTTTCCTGGAAAATGCTTGTTAAACGTTGGTTTTAAAAAGATCAACAAAAACCCATCGCGATTATTTCCCCGAGTAATTCAACCGAATTAGATAAAAGAAAGGTCCGAAGCAATTTAATCGATATCAACCCAAGTTCAGTGTGCTATCACGTAGACCTAAGACCTAAGTTTTGTTTACTCTAATAAACGAAGCTAAGAATGGAATATCGAAAAGAGAAAGTTTAGATTGATTATTTGTCAAATAAAGTTTTATTGTAGATAGAACAAACAAGCCCCGGCTTTGGAGAGAAGTATTTCCTTCAGAAGGAGAAATTCCTAACAGAATTAAAACATTACAAAAACCATCTAACACTGATGACAGGTGCTTACACAAATGGAAGTGTTAGGGAAGACTTTGCAGACGATATCGTCCAATTGAGCACACAAATAGCAAAGGTAAACACTTGACGTTAATGAAAATAATACCTATCTAATATCTATATATAGTATACAACCGTATACGCAGCATTCTAATGGAATCTACTAATTTAATTGAATTGAAAGAAATTGAAGATATCTGCGCAAAGAACACATTTGCAATTATGCTCGTCACTCACCCGTCACAAATTCAATAAATAATACCAATACATCGAACTGAATTTTTAAGTACAGATCTCGAAATTTAAGGACTAAAATAGCAAATGACTATCTAACAACTCAAAGCAGTTTTTTCGAGTTTTAGGATAATTTAGACGTGCAAATATCGAATCAGTCACCGTGGAATGATCCTCTTCGAATATAAAGGATCACACTCGACTTTATTTTCTTTTGCAAAACAGCGAATATATTTTTCTCTGCAACATTTTTTTTCCAGGCAATGACTTCACCGGAAAAACGTAGAAGTTCGACACACCTTTTCCACGAAGTTACGCTCCAGCAACTAGTTTCAGGGCCTGGCAATAATAATGCTACGTGGAAAATTGTAAGTTTATTCAATTTAATAACTTTCTCGCGTAGGATTTGGCAGTTCGTTAAAGCTTGATGTTATTCCATTACGTATGCGCGGGTAATACGATTTAATTTGTTAGTTAATTAAAGTTTTGAAATTATAAGTGTGTAACGCTTAGGAAATACAACAAACAATAAATATAGCTAATTTATGTTTTACATGCTAACGCGTTTCATCTGTAGAGTTTGAAACTGCCGTTTCAGTTTTTCAAGTTTTACAGCTTTTGGTTCTAGGACTTTGTTTTTTTCTTTTTTTATATTTTGATATGTTTTACTCTGCTGAAAACGTAAAAAATAAAATTAATTTATTTATGCTTAAAGAAATCAAGGGTGTTTAAAACGAGCGATGCTGCAGGTCCCTTTTTATACTTTTTTGTCCAAAATTTCATGCGAAAGCTCTCTAACAGCAGTCGAAAAATGCACCGGAGTGAGTGAGAGAGATATTTGTCACCTTTGGTTCAAAGGAATGTCGTCGTTAAGCTTTACAGGAGAGCTAAGTAACCAGCATCTATTAATCGGTTTGATAAAAGGATCAACCCTGGAAACATGTCATTCAAAATACTTATCCAAACGCTTAATAAAACACGCAACGCTGCACAACAATTGGATTTTGTAATAAAAGTAATTGCAACATTTTATACTTTAGACTATACGTTTTTCATTTTTTGTTAAACGTTCAAAACACCAATAATGTGTTTTGTAGCTCTTTGAAAATTCTTTGAAACTTTGAAAAGAAAATTTGGAAATTCTAAATAAACTTCCATAAAGTCTTCCTTGATAAACAAGTTATTTCATGACCATCCTAAATAAATTTTAAATGATTTGCACTTTTTGAATTTTATTTTCTCATAAATTGAACCAACTAATTCTTTTACCAACTAATTTTCAGAAGCTTCACGAAAGAATTATCCGTAAATAAAAATACCCATACGAAGGTATGTTAAATAGCTGAAAAAAAAAAACGTATATATATGGTCCTAGGTGTACGTTATTTTTCGATTTGCGTATGTGTATGTCTGTTTGCGCTATGGTACCAGTCCGAGTGTAAAATTCAAACTGGTCATATATTAAAACATAGTACAAGCGCATAAATTATAAACCAGTACCCTTCATCAAAAACATGCCCCGCTTTCGAGTGGTACACTTAATGCAGCCGCAAAGAAATTCCACGTTAACCCGTGAATATGATGGTAGTAATTCGATGGAACGTTTTGAACGGAATTTGCATTCATTTATTATTTATGTACATTTGGAATGTTCTATAATATAAATATATATATATATATATATATAAAGCCGTGAAGTCCCGTACGCTTTAATTAAAAAAAAAAAGGAGATGGAATGAGGGAGAGTACAAACAAAACCAAACGTGATTCTTTTATCAATTAGCCCTTTTGAAAACAGAACGTATATTTGCACCAGTATTGACTGAAAAGTCAATGGAACGGAAATAAATAAAAAACAAAACTTTGTGGATTCAAATTATGTTTATTTTCGACCAGCATTGATCCGCCTGGGCATTTTATGCGCTGTAATCTCTACAGCGTAACGAAATCACTTGTAACACTTTAACTGATATGATGACGATATAACTTAAATACTGAATTTATAAATAATCTTTCAAGTCTCTCAAATCTTTTAACTTTTTAACCCATCCTCGTAAAATATAAAACGGTATCCATTATGTCTCCTTTATCGTTTGTGGTTTTAATAATAGGTAGGGACAATATTTTCCTATGTTTGTGTATACACAGGGTATTTTGTTATGTATCAATACCGGGCATTGTCTCTGAAACGCTTTATGCTGCATAGCTTTTATCTACAAGCTCTTTCTATTTAGTGTTAGCACGGGATGACAGCTTTGTCATATAATAATAATTCTTTTCACACCTTGATTATATCGATACCTTTATTGTTTTCTCCATATTCACAAAGGAACTTGTGACACGTCGTTTAGATTAATTACCATTTTATTATCAATAAATCATTTTAACGCTAATGAAATTACCTAAGCTGGCTTAATACATTAAATACGTTTTATTTACATTATACCGTATAATAATGTGGAAAATTTTCAATTTACAGGTTGATTGGACAAAGTATTTGAAGATCGTTTTTAATGATACCGATGTCAAATTGAATTTTACTACTGATACCGCTATATTACTGGACTTGCCATACATGCAAAGATTAGCTGTTGTATTACAGAATGTCAGTACATTTACATTAGGTAAGAAATTACAAATGTTCCTCTTCAAAATACATTGTTCAAAATACAGTGAAAACCCTCAGGAATGGACACTCACGATTCCAGCTTTTTTATCGGCTTGTGGGAGCTGTCCACTTCATAAGGAATGTAAAAAGAACACACAAAATTCTTAATTTTTTAATAAAAAAGAAAAGTTCTATTTACCTGTTTTATTTTTATTTTATTTTTTTGTAAAGAGCAATGTTGAGAATAATGTAATTCCATATTTCCGAAGATCCAAAGAAATTTTCTTCGAAAAACCTTCTTCTTTACATTTTCGATCGCTTTATATGCAGCAGCGTAAAAGTTTATAGGACCATTAGTACCTTCTTCTTCGTTGTCATTACTTTACATGGATATCTCTTCAATGTCATTTCCGCTGCTTGCTTTACCATAAACAGTTCTTCTATAAGCACTTGCTGATCTAAATTAATGAAGTCGTCTTGGGTGATGTCGAAGATTCTACAAAACTCTTCAATTTGGCAATTTTTGAAGCCTACTTTGAAATATCAGGCTTTTTTAATAAAATAAAGAGCCTCTGAAACATTAAGTGATTCTGAAAGTTGTGAGGCAAAGAAGACATCATCCAATCTTAAGAAATATGTTTTAGAATCAAACTACGGTAAAAAAATTAAAACTTTGAATTATTTCTTGGTCCATGGGTTAACAAACAGATGTGCTTGGAGGCGGAAAAATGATTTTAATATTTTGTAAGTTTGGCTCTCTTGGATATGATCCTCATATCCAAAAAGAGCAACATTTTTCGCTTCTGAAAACCCATCCGTGTCTCCAAGTCCAGAAGCCAGTCGATAATTACAGCCCTTGTCATCCACTCCTTTTTATTTTAAGACCATGTGGTCGACAAACTAACAGGCAACTTTTCCAATTACTAAAAGCTTTTCTTTTTATCCAGAAAAAAAAACAATGTGGTCAACCTTTCTTTTGATAACTTACCCCGAACACACCTTTCGTGTGTTAAAATTGAAAATACCACTACACAAAAACTGTTCCACATCTTCTTGATTAACGTCCGCTAACTCGCTTGAGATGCACTTGAAACTAATGTTATGCCTCTCTCTCCAGCTTCGCAGCCACCTATCAGACCCGCTAAACTCTTCATAATTCAATTCTGTATGTCTGTGCGCACAAGGATTCAAAACGTTTTTCCAGCAATTTGTACCTCGCTTGCTTTAAGTTCACGTATGTATTTGCAATTCTGTGTAATCACATTCTAGTTTTATCAACTCATGGCTTTCTTTGACGAATTGTAGCCGTGCTGGACGGCAGGAGCGTGTAGAACGCGTTCGAGGATTTTACAATTTTCCAGGGCTAATGTTATTATCCAACTGGACTCTTAAAGGCACAATGGAAGTAATAAAAATGCTGGAATGATCCACATCTTCTTGTTGGAATGCTTGTCTACCGCTTCTTTTGCATTCCCATTTGTATAAAATATTTGCTACGATCCTGATAGCTTCTTCACTTTTTTCTATGACGGTTAACATCTCTCCTTAAACGTTTGCCAAGCGCTTAGCATGTATAGTCCAACAGCGCTTGAAGTTTAACTTCAACAATTTCCTTATTAGCCATAGTATGCAGCGGGTAAGTCCTATAAAGTGACTGCGCGACTTTACTTGAATAAACAATGCAAGCATCCTGAAAATACATGTGTACGCTAGATGTTTACTATACAAAGAACCTTTACACGTTGCCTTTTCGCATTGTAAAAAAACTTAAGCTCTTCAGCTCTTAGCACCTCCTCTTCGGATTTCTCATTAACCCATTTATTGTAATTATACGTCATGTTGCCTCGCCAATTTCAGCGAAAGTAACTTTTAGATGTCCACGAATTCTAGAGCACCCTGAAACATACAACAAAATATGTTTCAAAATAAATTGGTAAGAGGTAGCTGCCAATTTTGCCTTTAAAATGCCTTTAAAAATATGTACCATTGTTTTTACAATATAGAAATAAATCACTTGCGAATTATCAACAAACGTGTAAACTATTGTTCTAAGCACTGTTCGTCTGGCAATAAAATTCAGGAACTTTAGTGAAGTGTTATTCAACGTAAATAAAAATTATAAATTTATTGTGGGTTGTGCTTCATATTTTTTAACAACTAAAATATTGTTTTGAATCACAGCGCGACACTTGCTCAGCAACATTAATCACTTTGATTTTTTGTCTTGATCTGACAAACAGGTTTTTATAGGCACCATGTTTTTGTTTCACGCAGCTTCCGCAACTTTCACACAACTGACATTTAAGGGAAATCGCGAGCATTGCACAAATGCAAAGCGAAATGACAGGGTGAACTACTAGGGTGAAATACGAAGAAGCTACAAATATAAAAATTGATATTCCCGGAAGATGAAATACTAGGACTAACGAACAAGTTACGCTTTTTAACGTGTTTTTATCTTTTTTCCGTTCGTTTCCGAAGCTTTGTGTCCGCTCCTGGAATCGCTTTTTGTCTGTAGGAGGAAGTTACCCTGTTCGGGTGCGTCCACTCAGTATTATAACGTACAACCAAAGAATTGGTTCAAGAAATATTGTACATTGCGAGGGCTATCCGTTTCTGAGAATTGTCCGCAAAGAGGGTTTTCACTATATATTTGCTATATTTGTAGGGAGAGTAGCAGAAGTAGAGCGGTTCACACGCGTAGAATCTAGCGAGTAATGTTCGATGCCTGATCTTTATATTCCTTCGGAATTCTGCAAAACTTTAACTCTTGTATACTTACGTCCTTACGAATTGTATACTTACGGCCTAATCAATGTATTGAAAATGTCAGACGCAGTTGCGCTATTATCACTTCCTTTTCATGAAAAATCTTCAGCGTATTCAAAATATCGTCGCCCAGAAATGAATGTCCGACGCGAGAATGTTTCCACAATAGAGATATCATTTAACTACTGTCTCTTTTCTCGTTACTGGACGACTTGCGCGAAAAATCTAAATCATTCTTAATCAATTTGAAGCAGACCGTAAATATTTTTAAAGTAATAAAAAAATAAAATAAAACAATAATAAAAAAAAAATGTTATTATAAAACTAAACGAGTCTCGAGGAATTTGAATGCGAGTACGCTATATAACGTTTAATGACGATAAATTTTGCATATAAAAATATAATTTCCTTTATTTGCAGTACATAGCACTATATATAAACATCATTTCGTCTAAATACATATTTTAATAGATTTTATTTTATATTTTCATATATATATGTATATAATCGCAATTCGAATTTGTCTTTCAATTTTATTGATTAATTAAATATTTTTGGAATATTAAGTTTCTATCGTACTGAAAAAAAAAAAAAAGTCAAGAAACTACGTATTTAATATTGCAGAACGATTCGTATGGTGGAACATATTTTCAACATTAGCCCCTCTAACCCTAACAAAGTTTCGCACACTTGCCTTCGACTTTTCCCAACAGCTATTCGGTTTACAAGCGGAAGTACCTAGATGGAAAAAATGTGTAAACAACGTCAACTTAAACTTCGGCCTCGTCTTAAGTTTTGAGTACATTCGTTCCAATTTCGATGTTAATCGTAAAAATAAGGTAAGGAGAGCAAATTGTACTAATTTTTTTACGTTAGTTTTGTTCACCCTGTATAAATATCTTTTCTTTCAAAATCATGTTGCGTTAAAATTAATTAGCATTCAATCCATTTTAATTTAGGCCCTGCATAGTTGTCATATTGTCGTTTACAAAAAAAAAAAAAAAAACTGATTCAACCACAGGCAGTATGTTTGTTTCTTTTTTCGAAAATTTGCGATTCAGTGTGGCCTGAATAATTTAAACTTAGTAAAGTGTAAAAGACTATACATACACGGGATATAATAATTTCTCTAATGTAGGTGCTGGAAATGTTGGAAGACATAAAATATGCTTTTAAAATAACCGTTGAGAACCTAAACTGGATGGACTATGTCACCCGTGAAAAAACCTTAACTAAATTACATGCAATAAAGGCCTTCGTTGGATACCCGGGATGGATTATGAATGCCACACAACTGGATAAACATTACAGAAGCGTATGTAATGCGAATTTCCCATAGAGTACATAAATTAACTTGCATGTACATATATAGGGAATTAAAGAAAAATACTGTTAAATAATTTCAGCAGAATAAGGCTTCTTTACTGATTGCTCGTTCTAACGTTCTTCGTGACGTTGCCAAAAGTAGAAAAATAGAAATGATTGGATATAGAACGTACATCACACAAAAAAAAAACTCCGATTAAAGTGATATAGTTGGTTGGAAGTACTATAAATACTAATGACGTGTAAATTTTTTTAAACAAACACGTAGAAATTTTAAAATTTGATATAGAACAAACACACACATCTCAATAACTTTAAAAATTTCGATTATCAAAGATATAAGTTGTTGAATACAATGTAAAATACAAACAATTCACAAACAGCATGAACAAATAACAAAGCAGCAATTCAACTAACTAAACTACAACTAAACAACTACAATTTTCAAAAACTTAACCCGAAAGAATATCCCGCAAGTGTCATTAACGTTCTAACCAAAGAGCTGAAGTTTTCTTTATCCGTACATTCAAGGCAATTTCCCTATACGCAGTTTCTTGGCTGATTATGATAATATTCTTCGCAGTATAGAAAACAGACTTCTACGCCTAAAATCGTATGTCATGCTACTAATTTCATTAAAACCAATAAACTAAAAGGTGGGTTCCGTAAAGGCAAGGAACAGGTTGAGATTAAGCAGCACATAAGGTATTCTTTTTACTATCTCTGTTCCTATTTGTATTTTCAAAACCGATTATCATACCAAAATGCTAGATTTATTATCGAATAATCGAACCTACAAAGCTTTGAGCGCTAATCCAACTTTTTCTTTTGATAGAAACAATTAATTAAACAACCCAGGCCCATTGTCATATCGGTGACAACTCTCAAATATCGAGAAAACGTTTTTATAAATTCCTTTACGGAATACAACGAGTTCCGTATTCAAGATTCCTTTCAATTTTTCGGGAGGGTCAATGACCTTCTGCTGGCTAGAGATCACATTCTTGTAAGTCTTTCCACCAATGTTCCAACAAGATTGATAATTGAGATAATCGATAGCAATTGAGGTTTAATCGAATAGCATATCCTCATCGCAAAAAAATTAATTTATCGAACTAAAGAATTTTTTCTTCACGGCACATATCACCTTCAGATACATGGATGGGTAATTCTTTGTCACCTGTTGTTGCTGTTGTTGTCATGAACACCTTACTCAAAAAAAATCTCAGATACCATTCAGTTTCGTTTTTCTGTCTTTTTGTACCAATATGTGAATTATCTTGGATGCTTTCTATCCTCGTATCAACTAGAAAACAATCTAACATTATTAAATAACTTCGATGCCAGTCTTACATTTACCGTTGAGAAAGAGCCGGATGGTCGCTCGCTGTTCCTTGACAGCCTCCTAAGTCGCATTACCAACAGGAAACCTTCCACTTCCAACAAAATGCTGGATTTTCATTTCAATTGTCTCAGAAAACATAAAATCTATTTAATTTTAGTCATGAAAAACAGAATTGAGAATATAAGCCATCATACTACAACTTAACTACCATAGCCATTGCCCTAGACATCAGATAAATATATTGCTTTTCTCAGATGGCAACTATCGGACAAATAATTCTTCTAATCATCTAACCGTCTCTAATAGACGGTTGTCCGAAGGCATTGTTAGGGTGGAAGTATCCAACTTGCAATGTAACTGTTTGAAACTTTCGACATTAAAATAGCCTTTATATCTGCCATTAATGTCAGAAAATTATTTTCTATAATAAAAGGCTCTTCTCATAAAATCTAGCCATTTACAAAATTAATGATAATATAAATGCAAAAAAGTATCCGGACATTTTGAGTGATGCTTCGCCGACAAAAACGTGCACCTTATTTAACCCCCTTCAAACGTGGCCAGATTATTGGACTACATGAAGACGGTGCTAATTTCTGAGAAATTACGCCTAGACTTAATTAAGACCGCATTACGGAGCTGGAACCTGAAGATTGCAAATCAAGATAAGGCACCTAGAGCAGGTTCAAGCGCACTCAGAAGGATCACCCTTGGAGAAGATTTCCTCTTGAAGCGCTTGCTTGAGCAACGCCAGTTTCAATCGGTAACATTTCTAGCGCAACAGTAGAACGCTGTCGGTCGTAGAATATCCGGCTCGAACTGACTATGTAATTTTAATTCGATTTTTTCTTTCTATGTGATGAACGATTCTACTCCCAATCATTTCTTGGTTTGCCAAAGTAGAAATGATCAAAAGTTCTTTGTAATTCTTTGGTCATTTATATGACAGTAATACGGGTCTAAGAAAAGAGCAATTTTGCAACCTAAACGTCTTCGAATTTTCAGTACCAATCATTGCAAGGAACTAAAATTCTCCAGGGTGTGGGTCCGGTAAGGTCCCCCTACACCGGAAGTAGAAATACGGGCGTCCACATAGCCACTGCACACTTATGTTGTTATTAGCTCCAAGAGAAGATGAAGAAGACTTCATCGAAACGTCGAGCAACTTCAGTTTCTTCTAAGCACCAACTACCCAAACGGATCAACACTCGGAAGAATTTTGGTTCATTGTACATTTAATACATTAGTATATTCATACACATATATATTATAACGGGGTATTGAGGTGAAGGTCTTACTTCATTAATCTTTATTATTTTAATTTGAATATTCGTCCGGAAATGTCTTCTTCGTTTTCATACCTAATCCATCTATTCCATAGTTTTGTACGAATCTTCATTTATACCCGGGACTTAATATTTCGTGAGCTTTCCTTGCGAAAGACTGCAATTCTTAAATAACAACCTTGTTTTCAGGCCAACGTTATAGACGACGATTATTTCGGTTCATTTCTTAACCTAGCGAATTCGCTAGTGAAAAGGAAACTGGAAAGGTTGCGGGAGAAGCCGAACAGAAATAGGTAAAGGTTTGGAGAAATTTGGAAATTCAGAAATTAAGTATATGAAACGGTTATAATTTATTACAGATGGGTTTCAGCGGCAACAACTGTAAACGCTTTCTATTCAGCAACGTTAAACTCCGTCAGTGAGTTTTTTTCCCTTACTCCTTTTTTACGTTAGCCATAAAATGTAAAATAAATCTGTTTTCAGCGTTTCCAGCGGGTATACTAAAACCTCCATTTTATGATAATGGAATATCGTAAGTGAATTATCAAACTATTTTATTTAATGCTCTCAAGATACATTGTGCGTATACGTTTGTACGTTATATACGTATACAAAGACCTATTATAATAAACGAACAATTAATCTCAATCCTAATTCATGCGTATTAAACGTAAAAATTTATTGCGAGATTACCTTTTCTCTTTTTTTACAAATTTTTTCTACAAATTTAGAGCGTTGGATTATGCAGCAATTGGAGCAATTATGGGACATGAAATTACTCATGGCTTTGATGATCAAGGTAAGTTATCAAAATTAACCATCTGAAAGTGACGCTTCTATTCAAGAAGTATTTTTTTGCATTTTCTCTTAATGACGTAGTTATTTTTTAAACGTAACTTTTAAAGATAAAATTTAAGCAAACTCCGTATCCAAAGCACTGTTCCTAAATAATTTTTCTGAATAAACAACGTGCATCTGTTTCTGGTCAAATTTTAGCTGCTAAAAATAAATAGCTATAATCAGATATTAACGTGTAACAATTATATCCCGAAATTAAACCCCCGTGTATCCCTCCAACTGCCCTTTGCTTTAGAAAACCAGCTATCAGATATGCAAATGTCGGAGAAACTTTCCAACTTTTTAAATTAAGCAAATTAGTTCATTTAAAACGGGGTTCCTACGTTGTACATATTATATACATCTATATTTGCCAATTTCGCTCAGGCAGACGCTATGACGAAAATGGGAATCTCAAGCAATGGTGGTCAACCGCAACCCTAAAACACTACCAACAGAAGGTCGAATGTATAATCAACCAATATAATGATTACTGGATGCCAGACTTGGGTCCAATATTCACCGTAAGTTTAATTACATTTACTACGGGACTTCATTGTACAAGAAAACGCATTCAATTTGCTTTGTCCCTGTCTAAGAAGTATTTTGTTTAAACACATACGAACCTACGAAGAGAGTATAATTACCTCCGTACCTTAAAATCTCGCCTTTCCAATTGGAAACTGCGTTACGGTACCTTACTATAGAAAAAATATTCTATAAGATGTTCCCAGCGTTCTATATTCTTTCCTTAATAATACCTAACCCTATCGCAATTCTAGATCAATTGTCATAAACATTTCCCTAATAATCTGCTTACATTTTGAAGTTATCCTAATCCTGCACTTGCCTTTGTTCTCTGGCAATGTTTTGTACAGGGATATACTAAACTAACGCGCCTAAGGATATTAACTGTTCGGTCGTCTTTGCTTATAAGTAGAGCTCCCCAACCGCGTGGCGCACCATAGGCGTCGATAAGGAACATAAGTAAAGTACATAAAAACAAAAGAAATAAAGAATTTTAAAACGCTTACTTTTGTAATTAGCCGTATCCAATATAGTGGGTGTTAATGCACAAGGAAAATAGTATTAGTCAGCACACAAGGAGGTAGGCACATTAAAACTGCTACCGTAAGCGCAATCCGATTTCTCAAACATCTGAAGCATTAGGAATGTTTCCACAGTCGTTTCTTTCAAGGATGTTCGTCGTTCTGAAAAAATGTTTTTATATCTTGAAAATGAACGCTCGACGTCTAATGATGTAATACACGCGTAATTAAAATAATCTTTGAATTTAGTCACCGGATCAGTAGAGTTACCTTCCCAAACTTGTCTTAACCTGCTAAAATTTGTATCTTTCTTCATAACACTTTCAAAATTTCTTGTAACGATATCATTTTTTTTTGTTATTTATACAGTGTAGGAGTGAATTAACGTCATCTAATATTTGTACTGACTCCGTCAGGGACAGTGCACTATTTTGTAATTTATTTATTGCCTCAAGTACTTCTCTATAATTGTTGTAAACGGTTTGTAAATCTGCTTCAACGGAAATATCTTGGAATTTATCTTGGCTTTCCTTAATAGCCGCAGATTCGTTGGGATTGAATTGTAAGACGACTGATTTTATTTGCTGGAAGTATTTAAAATAATAAAACGCTGCCTTCAGCCATGTCCCCCAACGCGTAAGAATCGGCTCTGGTGGTTCGGAAATACCGGGACACTGTTTATGAAATTCACTAGTAGGTTTGGGAGATTTGAGAAACACTCGTTTCGTATTTGTTATTAATGCATTTACCTCAGGAAAATTTGCACGAATAGTTTCAGCCACAATATGCAGAGCATGAAGTTTACAAGTAATATGTAACATCATCCCATAATGTTCTTGAAGAGAACGACCTACACAACGCATTGTCGCGGCACCATCGGTCATGAAAATTAATACTTGAGTAGTGGCAATTTCAAATGTTTGTAAAGTATCAACGACTACGCTCTCGATAGCGTCGGCAGTACACGATTTTAGTCTTTTACTAGCTAATAAAATTCCCTTTGTAGGTTGACGAGGTTCCAGTATACGTACAATCACATTCAAAATAGAATGTTTTTTACGGTCTGTCGTTTCGTCAATACATAACCACAGTAGTTTATTTTTTATTGCGGATCTGATCCTGTTTTCAATTTCGGTACGTACGCTTGGCACACATCTCCTTAAGCTTGTTTCCGACGGTAACTCAAAGTCTGGATTATATTTATTCCAAAATTCACGGAATGGCTTCTTCCTGAGTAAGGAAAACGGTAAATTACACGCAGTCAGCATATAAAATAAATCAATTATAAATTGAGTTGCCTCAGTCGGTGATACACCCAGTTATTTATTTTTGTGTTGCTGACTATTTACATGTCTTCTACAGCCATATTTATCATTGCACATCAGAGGTATATTACAAATTCTACATATAATCTTATTTCCATTATATATTAAGTCAGGAAATTCTCCACAGAACTTTTTCACTTTGTCGGCCTGTGGGCGTTTCTTATTACGCGCGTCCGCCATACCGTCACAACCCGATCGCATACGGTAATAAACTACCGAAATGCGATGCGAGTTATTTGCTTATATATTACATTACATATCCCCCCAGCCACGCCCGGCGGTACGCCTTCTGACTTGCCACGCACTTTGGGGAGCTCTACTTATCAGTGAAGATGGCAATTTGTGAGTCATGGAAGTTGAGAAATTGTCTTTTATATTACTCCAATACACATAGTAAGGTCACGATGATATTTAAAAATTTGCCATTTTGACCAAAGACTTATAGGCAGAGATGGTTATAAAGACAATAATGTCTTAAAAATATGCAATTACACTTATTTACTTTGTAATTAAAAAAAATACGTAGCCATTATTTCAATTTAATCATTGTCAAGCTATTTTAAAAGAAATACATTCCTTTTTACTGGCTTAAATCAACAAATAGTGTAAAATATCTTTGTTATATTGTTCAGGTTGTTGTTATTATATTGCTATACCTGCTGAGAAACAACCGATGAAGTATACCTGCACACTTTTATCCGAGTTGGTTAAATTATTCTGATTAAATACTGTGTTCCTTGATTAAATTTAAATTATTGCTTTGCAATGTGGTTGAGAAATTTTGTACGTTATCCGGAGATCTAAAGTAATTGTAACAATTCTCCCTGCCAATTAACTAACAAAAAAATATACCAACATAGCGTGTAACTATGCATTTTAACACGAAGCAATCTATTCCGAAACATGCTTAACGCTGAAAAAGAATTACCGTCCATATTAGTAGCTAATGTAACAAATGTAGAAGAAGATCGAAATTAAGATTTAAATAGCGTGAAGGAAAATATTTACGTTACGTTCGACGCTAATTCGTCGTTTAATTTTTCTTTCGATCTTAGGTGAATGGTTTCAACACGCAAGGGGAGAACATAGCTGACAATGGTGGCTTGCGAGCAGCATACGATGCTTATAAACATCGAAAGGAAAAATCTGCAATCATGGATCAACGTCTACCGGGATTATTAGACATCACTACTGATCAACTGTTCTTTCTGGGCTTTGCACAGGTTTACCTCTTTCTCATACGTTGTGTAAAACGATTTGTTTCAAAACCGGCAACCGTATAGCTCTGGTACACAAGTCGTACTTTCTATAAGATTAATTACCAGCTCGGAACCAAATTACATTGTTTGTATATATTTTTTCGGTATACGTCATGGCCTTTGTTTAAAAACGACAGCGCAACCTTGCCCTTGCTATTGTTGAATCGGAGTAGATTTAGGATCTACAAGATAAACACCTTAATCCGAATAGTCGGACAAATAATACTTCCTAAAATACGCGTTTGAGGAACTTGTACTACGTAATAGATCCTTACTTCTTGTTTCTCGCAGATAAAAACGAATTCTAGAAGAGAAAACGCGCTTTTTTTTGTTTTGCAATCGTGAACTTTATTATTTTTAAGCATAATTTTAAGCTTTTCAGTCCGTCCCGGTAGATATTAGTATCAATTTTTTCCAAATACTTTATTATATATTCCCTCTAATTCCAATTAATTCCTTTAAAATAGCTGACCCTAGAGGTATACGATCTAAGTGGTAACCCGTAGTGAAATTAATTACAGATTTGGTGCGGTAATTGTACCCTAGGAGCTCTGAAAAATAGATTACTTGATGGCGTTCACAGTCCAAATCGGATACGTGTGATTGGAACCTTATCAAACATGGAAGAATTCTCTATCGCTTGGAAATGTCCTAAAGATAGCCCGATGAATCCCCTGAATAAATGTATACTATGGTGACTGTAATTTGCCCATACGCCCGATAGATTTTAGAAGTAGAAGCGAAAACTGTATAAGGTAGAAAAGCAGAACATCCACGTTGTTACAAAAGATGTATTCCCCTTTGGGTGTGGAGTATGTGAAAGGAAAAATAGAAACAAGAAACGTTTGAATTTATATTAAAAATTACTGCATGGACGCAAGATCTTGTAAAATTATGAGATGTGCGTCCTTGTTGCAAGGAAAATTCGGAAAAAGTAAGAACATACTTTATTACCAAGTCCTCTAATATCGACCGTTATTCAACTGGTATATTCTAATAGCAAATGTTGATTAAAATTCTTACTTTTTCAATTTTTATTTCCGTTGCAATATAATCCGCACTGAATAAAAAACTATTGATCTCAATTTTATAATGTTGACTTTCATAAAAATAAATATTATTGCATATACATCACTGGCAACGTACAGAATGAACATTTTGCGAAAAAAAATCACTTATAAGTACTTTTAATAAAAAGTTGACCCGCTATCTCACATTTTTTATTTAAAAAGGTATTTTTTCCCAAAATTTTCGTTCCATACGCCATTGTTATTAAAATTATCTCCCACGAACAAAAAAAGTACGTAAAAAGTAATTTTAGTGCGGTTATTATTATGGAAATAAAAAGCAGATATTTTTCATTGCATTTGGCGTGTTCAAAAGTCGTTAAGTCATCTTTCATTTCGTATTTGTTATTGATTGCATGTCTTTATTTACAAACTAACAAAAGAAGAACGATATCATAAATTAATTACCATCTGTCCAATGCGTATTTTACATTTATAAAACGGAAGCATCCCCTGCTGATAATGAGATATTATTTATTTTCCATCATAAATAAGCCCGTGTTCATTACACTGATACTCCTTTCTTAAAACAGCTAATAAATTTTATAACTTAATTTATTACTTTAATAACTACAATAATTAAATTGCCCCGGGATTTCTTAAAGAAATTTATAGGAGAATATGTCTAACAAACACAAATTAACCTGCCGATGAAAGATGTTATTGTTATTAATTCAGTAAATTACACCCATTAGTATTGTCAATTTCCCTTTGTAAAGCATTGAATATCTATTGTTGTTGAACATTGAAAACCAACAATTTATAACCTTGTAACTAACACAATTTCGAAAAAAAGGCTCTATATCACAGGGAATATTGGAGCTATCACCAAATCAATCACAACTATTGTGTTCAAGGTAATTATACTCTGAGAAATAGAAGTAATTAAATAGGATCTATGGAAATCGTCGTTTCGCCGTTCATGCTGATTCTCCATTGTCCGACATTCTTCTTAAATACGCCATTGGTGCACTCATCCGTGAAGTATTCGCTCCGGTGAGCATGGCGATTCTGCATAATAGACTCTTCCACGTGTTGCTAAAATGGTACCCTTCCTCTCTGTTGACGGTCTTGTTCATTCCTATTTATATGGCCTCCCCGATGAGTCTTTTTCGGTAATTCTTGGTGGTGACTTTACTTTTACGTTGTTGAAGTCCATTTTATGATTGCTCGATTCTTTTGTTCTAACCACGATAGCTCTTCCTGTTTGTCCAACGTAGCACTGCCCAGATTGACACCTTCTGTGCGATTTTTGTCTATGCTATCTTTAACGGTTCGTAACGGACGTACATAGTGTTTCCTCAGGTTTCGTCCTACCTTTTTGGTGACTTCCGCTACGTATGGTAAACACGTTATCCCTCTCTGTGGTTCCATAGTCGCCTTTAGAAGCATCTTTTTCTAGTGTCTCTTCTCATGCCAATGTCAATGTAGCCATTTTTCTTCAGTGCTTTCTCCAGGTATATCTGTTCATTGGCTAGACATAGCTCATCACTGACGGTTTTGGTTTTAATTACTATCGTCTTCTGCGTCGGATAATGGTGAGATCTCTTTCTAAATACTGCGTGTTGTAGCATTCTGCAGCTAGATGCTACGAGTTGAGGTATTCCAAGAAATGTTGTAATTTCTCTCCTTAATGTTGCCAGTGTATCGACGAACAAACAGGAAGAGCTATCGCAGTAAGAATGAAGGAACACGAAAGATTTGAAAGAATCGAGCAATCAGCAGCAGCAGGACATGTACACAAGACTGGACATCAACTACGTAAACGTGATAGAAATCGAAATAGAAATAGAAAAGAACAAGACCGTCGATGGAGACGAAGGGTACCACATTAGCAACATGTGGAAGAGTCTATTAGGCAGAAGCATCACACTTAGTGAAGTGATTCAATTCAGTTATCCTGAAGAAGACGTCGGCATGAATAGCGAAAAGTCTAGCGAAAGTTTTGACACACGACGAGACCCGAAGGAAGATAACAACAGTAGGAGTTATACCGATCGTGAAAGCCTACGCAGTGTTATTCCAAATTATAGCCCAATTTCCTCAATTCTCAACTAACAATATGTTTAAAGTAAAATCTTCTATTTCCTAGAGTTCTATAGGCAGAGCATTTAGCATTTTTTTTATCATAATTCAAAATGTAAATAAAATAGATTAATAGGGTTTATAAAGATATCACTGAAAATTCTATAAGTTGTAAAAACATTTTTGCAAATTTGGGCGCAAATTATTGTCAAAATTTAGAATGTTGAAAGGTGCCTAGCAGCTTAGTCATATCCCTAAAATAAAATTTTCTTTTTACAATATAACGTTTGTATACGTAAAACATACATCACGCTGTAAATAAAATCAATACTTATATTGGAAAACATGGATTATACGTGAAAAAGCATTAAATAGCATTAAATCTAATTGGCATAACGAGAATATAATATCTAATCGATTTAGTAGCCCCCAACATAGAACTCGACGGTGTGTATTAGATGAACAAAGAAATCAAGTTATCGATGGTCGTTTCCTGCCGCTTCCACCAATCATCGGAGAAAATAATTAGAGGTTTCATTAAGCGAAAAATCAAAAACGAGGAATGACAAAAACTTGTTAGCCATTTGGCATCTTCAAACTTGAACTGAAATGCACGCGACGAGCTTGCGCATATCAACTGAGGAACGTACTGAATTCAAACAACGGAAGTTGGTGACAGTTGGTATCTTTGTCGCTTTTAAATGAGAGCTGCCAGCTTTTAACCGTCTTGCTTCAAGTATTACGTTCTTGTTAATATTTTAACAGTATTAGGTAAGTCACTGAAGCGATATGGCAATAATGCACATGAATATAATATAATTTTAAGCACAGTGAGATTGATTTCATTTGAAAAGCGCTTGAAAACAAATAGGAGAACAATTTTAAATTGCAGGAGATAGATAAACGGGTTATTTTTAAATTTTCATGCATTATCGATTCAGTTATTTTTGTAATTCCATCCTATAGACAACATAAAATAAATTTAGCTCAAATTGATGAATTCGTGACACGCTTTTCAAATGTATTCGTCACAAGTTCGTTCGCTATTGTAAAGCAAGATATTACGGTTGTTTTCAAAGCTTACCGAGTTATATTATGATTTGGCTGGAATTCCTTAGCATTTACATACTTTTACATCTAGTTTTTATACAAAAGACGTTTTTGAGCTTCCAGAACATCAAAAAATTCATTTTATTAATTATTACCTATTTAGACGCGCGTTTCTTTTGTTTTATTTCTTCTGAAGCAGAAGAAATAAATCTCCGTTCCCAATTATGCGCTGATGAACACCCTCCAACTTTACGCGATATCAAGATATAAGGACTTGAATAAATAATTTTTATCCTTTAAAAGAAAATGGTGGAAGCGCAGGGTTTTCTACAATAAAATATATTCACTTAGGTATGCTTATCTAGTTACTTAGCTATTTGTCTTTATGTCTGTAACTAGAACTAAGTCGAATTTCGCAGTGCTAATGTTGATTTCATCAAAAACCACCTGAATAATTAGACATCAGCAGCAAACTATAACTTTCTCTTTCTAAACTTGCTCCTGCTAAAGTTACTTATGAAACGTTCTAATTTCTTCGGTAAACTTTGAATCGAAAACGTGTCCGAAACGATTTCACGAATTCTAACGTAATGATTTTAGTTATCAAATCGATTTTATAAATATTAATTGACCTCACTTGCAAAATAAAAGTACTCTTCGAAATAATTTAAATCCTATGAAACTCCCAAATTCGTAAGTAAACTTCCAGATAATTTTCCCATTTTTATTTTTTTGTTTTAATAATCCGCTGCAAATTCTACACTAGCTAGTTTAAATTTAACTTTACGGGAAACTTGTGTCGGATGATTTATTGTTCGTTCCATTAAATGTATTGACCTAAAAATGGCGTGTAAATTAGTGTCACTAGGAAAATTATCTTGCCTTAATGACATTGTAACGCTCAGCATTTACCTTATAGCTTAACAAAGGCAGAAGGCCTTTGTGTAGTAGCTAAACCTCATTAACTAATGTATCGTTAATAATTTTAATAGAAAAGAGCAAGAGATATCAAAGAAATCGATGAGAAACATATATGTACTCGCTAGGGTATCCTATATATGTATATTTAGTCGGCTTATGTCGCAGATATTTGAATTAAGGAAGATCGGGTCATGGTACGGGCCTGTGATGACGATGAGACCACGCAAATATTATATCGTGATTGTAGCTTGATATATAGTTGATATAATCGGGGCAAATTCTTGAACTGTTGCAGAAACTCCACAACCCTCTCGTGAGCTGCCTTTTACATAACGAGACCTATTTAGCATTAATTTACAATGCGCATTTTAATATAATTAAAATAAATTACTGTATAGGACTACCTCAACTACTTACCTTACAAAATTAAGTATTTATTATACCGTTGGAGATATCATAAAATCTTAGCATGAATATCAGGTCATCCCATTATAAATAATGCGGCTTTTTGTCTTTCCAAATTAATTTAACCAAAATTCTTTTTTAATCTATCTCGTTGTGTTCTATTAATATCATTATACCCAACCATAATTAATTATCATCAACCATAATGGAATTATCCCTTTTTTCCAGCGACTAGATATACTCGTGTCTATTCGCCTCATTAGAATGGATTCGTGTTGCACCGAGATCGACAAAACACGAGTCTGTCTAGTCTCTGCGAAAAAGTAATAATTTCATCCGCCTTTGTCCTCTCTATTAACAATCGAACGCAACAAATCGATTGCCTATCAGTAGCCTCACTACGCTGGGTTAGCCGAAATAAACGTGTGCATTTTCTAGAACAAAAAAGCAATAAAAGAGTTTATGAAAACGCAAACGTAATATAGTAAACAACTTACCGAATATGCCTAGATGGCTGGGAAGAAATCGAAGGCCTCCGACACCTGTATCATAGCGTACGTTTCTACAGTGGTCTCTTTGAGACCCGTACGTTGCGGTTTATACGCAGAAAAGGATCGTTCTACATATGGCGATGTAATGTTCGCGTACATAAAGTGGTCTTTGAATTTGTATAACGAATCCTCCGCAATACAATCGTTAAAAAGATGGCGTAATCTAAAAAAAATCTACATTTTTACGTAATTCAGTATTAGTTTTTCTCTCAAACACATTTTTCATCATCTAAAATATGTACGACTGTTTATACGTGATCGACAATTTCGCACGATTCGTGGTTTGCAATTTTTTTATTGCGTTGCCTACGAAGACGTAATTGTCGTTAATTTTTAGTTAATAGTCTATCGCAGCTACTTCTTTGGCGTCCGGCTATAAAATCACTAATTTGATCTTTTCAAAATGTTTTAAATGCTACTAACCATGTACGCTATCGTGTAAGAATTAAATGCGGCGGTTCCGGTATGTTAGATCACTGTGAACGAAATAGGCGAATATGTTTCGGTGATTTAAGAAAAACCGCTTCCGCCTATGCTATTAGTTGATCCACATCGGAATATAGTGTCTGCTACAAGATGTAAGGCGTGAAGCAAACATGTTATGTGCAACAAATTAGGTTAAACAGCTTTGAATAATTGACCTGTGCAAAGCATAACCGCGGCAGCATCAGTGTCCATCGTTAATACTTGCTTTGGTGAAATTTCAAAGTTATTTAGTATCCTAACTAATGCATTATGGACAACTTCGGCAATCTTTTATAGGCTAGCGAACAGTCCTTTCGAAATCTTTGTCCGTGCTACAAATTTTTTTAATGTCTATAGTCTAATGTATAGTTAGCTAAAACCGTTCATTTTTTACCGCGGTTTTCACACAATTCTCAATCTTCTCGCGCAGTGACGGCAAATACCTACGCAGCGTCTACGGACATGATAGTTCTCACGTTGGATTGTATTTCTTCCAAAACTGACGAAACATGGTTTGTCCGATTTTTTCAAACATTATCGTTAAATAACTTGGAAATTCTTTATACGGTCTCCTTCCGCATTTTTTTTTTATTTGTGTGTTGCGTTATTTACATGGTCGAAAAGGCCGGGAAAAGCCGACATGTAACGTAGCAGCTCTGTATCTCCTCAACCTCTCGTGGTTAAACACCACTGGAAGGCAAGCGAGAATGTTGCGCTCTAATAATCACATGGCCGCCGTTTTTTGCAGTTGACGCCAAATGTCACTATGCTTTAACATTTATGATATAGATATATGGTGAATTAGTTGTCAATAAGCCATGGAGTGATACACACCTCAAGAACGTGGAATCATTGTTACTTCTTATTTGAAAAATGTTAAGTCTGTTATTTTAACGCAGCATGAATGTCGCCGTTCGCCGTCGTATTCCATGTGCTCGAACAATTAAACGTTTGTCCGAGCGCTTCGTGCAAACTGGGTCCACTAGAGATGTCGCAAGAAGTGGCCGGCCTCGTAGTGCTTGTTCGATGGCACTACCGTAACCGTAAATGGTGAGCGTTACAGACTGATGCTAAACGAATATTTTTGCCGCAAATTGCTGCATTGCGTCTCGATCATTGTTGGTTTCAACAGGACGGAGCAACCGCTCACACAGCTCGCGCAACTATGGAGATGTTGGGACACCAATTTCCAGATGAAGTAATCTCCCGTTTTGGAAATTAGCCGTCCAGATCGCCAGATTTAACAGCACCAGACTTTTTCCTTTGGGGCTTCTTAAAATCTCGCGTTTACCACAACAAACCACGATCCTTGCAAGCCTTGAAAGCTAACATTGAAGCAGAAATCATTAGTCAGAATCAGGAGTCATTAATTTTACGCTTTCAAATAAACTTTTTACGAAAACAGAGCTCTTTTTTTAATTATATCAAAATGGCAGCCAATTCAAATTATGACATTACTTTTCCGCTACCTTGTATATATGTACCTAAATAGTTGATAACATTTTTTGTTTTACTTTTTGATGTAATACAGAATTATTTTTAACCTTAATCGCATTCATTTTCTGTTTTATGGGACGTCTTATTGTTAGCTTCAATAAGTCGGTTGTATAGTAAACGAAATTGAACAATGGGTATTTCATAAAGTGTCTTCATTTGCCGGTAATATAAAGCATTGTTCTTCTTTGTCTGTCTATCCTTGCAGAGGAAATAAATACCTTGTATTATGTAATTTGTGCGTTGGATGTGCAGAGAAAATTAAATTAAGTCTCCTACTTGTTTTTAAAATGCCGCATTATATTGATTTAAATTCTCGCGATAACTAAAATACCAACAATTTAGAAACAACAATTAATATAATAAAAAAAATTACTACTGCGTAGTATATACCGGCAATCAAAAAGTAAATTGTTGGGTATATATTTAAAATATAATTAATCTCTGTTGAACATGCAGCAGGTCCAATGAATTTATACAATAGCTGTCATTGTTTACGGGCACTACAACACGGATGATTAACTGCCTCTACTTTTGCTTGACGTTTGAAATTTTTAACATCGTAAGTGACATATTAATTATTTTGTTATTTCGCATTCGCCTAAAAATTAAATCGATACCGTCGTACTGGTACATACGTCCACATGCACCTCGGCGAAATGGAAAATGAAATGACTTCGCTTGCAAAAGTTCGATTCATTTCAGTCCATTGCATCGGCGATACGTGGAGATGCAGGTTGTTTCAAGATGGAAAAATTCTGCTGGAAATATCAAGCCGGGTAAAGCGAAGTTTTATCGTGGAAAGTACTTGGCCGTAGAGAAAGTCTAAACTTCCAAACTGAATTCTCACTAGCAAGTACGATAGTTCAAAAATCAAAATTAACGTTAACTATGTACATGCAGTTCTAAACGAAATTTCATTTTAGCTTCAATGAAGCATCGAAATATAGCATTTTTAGAGAAACGTTTACTAAGAAAAGAAAGTTTATCGGTTATCCCTATTTAAACTACTTGACCTTTATGGATTTCTGATAATTCTTATTAATAACTACGATTTGGTCTGCACTCAAAAGGTATTGTTTAAATTCAAAATTAAACGCAGAATCAGTTATTATCGTTGAAATATTTTTCTATAAAACATAATTATAATTCCAAATTTTCTCTAATCTACAGTAAAGAAAAATGGAGCAGCCACAAGTAGATCGACGTATGGAATACTTAGGAACTTTTGTGCAAAAAATTTTAAAGTTGAAGCCTGAGAAGTGGTCCAGGATGATGACGATAGAGGAACATAAGGCGGTGGTGATGAAATTCTTAGAGAGAGCTCTACCGAACTTGCTAGTAATCATTTTAACACCCTCGGCTCAATTGCAAGCAAGCAATTCATTTCCTGTAGCTTTGAAAGGTAAAGGTAAGTAATTCGAAGATGCCTCTCAAGTTTCCCGAAATTGTCATTTATAATTGTATCAAATTCGTCCCGAAATATAGCGGTGTATTTCGTGAAGAGATCACCTTACGCAGTGAACAAGGCCGTTCCTTCGGAAACTTTAATACAAGGCGATTTATCCTGTAAAATAATTGATCAATTAGCTTCGCTAGTCGAGGAGGTAAATTTAAGAAGATAAATGAATTCTAACTTCTACTCTCCTAAATAGGTTTTAGTGCCTTTGCTTTCAAATTCCACAAATCATGATAGATGGCCAACCGTAATAGCTAAAGATGTTCAAAAGCACGTACATAGTTTAAAAAGTACGGTATATCAAGTGAAAGGACAAGTTAACGGGCAAACAGTACTGCCGATGCCAGTCGGTGTTGAGAAAGTACACGAAGTCGAGAAAATTTTGATGGAAAGTAATGGAGAAATATGCGACCTGTATTTAAAAAGCGCTATAGAAGGTGTTATCATCAAATGGGCGACCCAAGTTAACGACGTGTTAGCCAACGATTCCTCGGAAAACACTAGCGTTGCCCATCCAATACCGTCTATGGGTAAAGTGAACGCATACAGGGGTGTTCAAAATCATCCTAACATTATCTATGCATGATAAAAAAAATTTAAACGAAACCTTATTTCTATTTTCCGATTTTAATGATTTTTGAACACCTAGCCTATCCTTTTAGCTCCCAATAATTAACCAAAGCAAAATCAGAATTGCAGTTTTGGAACTTGCGCCTCAAAAACCTGCAATTCATCTACCAACAATTAAAAGAACCGCGTGTGAAAAGTATGGCGGTCATATTGGAAGGAACGAACAGTGCGTATTATTCCTGCTTCAAGAACCTGTTCAAGAACGTAGTTATGGGGTTAGCCGAAGCTAAAGATATTTGCTTGTACCTAACACCTTTGAAGAAGCATATAGATGCTCTGCAGGAAACGGACTTCAGCGAAAATACCCCCTTGTTTGCTCCTCTAATTCATGTCGTATGCTTAATTTGGTCAAATTCTAAGTACTACGATCAAGTGAAGATCATTGTTCTTCTAAAGCAGATTTGCAATTTATTAATACAAGAAGTATAAATTACTAATTTAAAATTCTCACTGATACAGATTGCAAATTTCCAGGCAAAAAAATTCTTAGATCCATCGACATTATTTCACAGCGATACAGACGAAGCAATGCAGCGAGTTGGTATATCGATAAAAAATCTAAAGCGTTTCCACGCGTTATTCACGGAATACAAAGAAAATTTGCATAAATTCTACCGAGATACCGAACCGGAGTTATGGACATTCCACCCTAATACCGTTTTTGAGCGATTTTTTTCATTTCTGGATAGATTACAAACCATCCAATGGTTTTTCAACACCATCCTAGAATTCAGTAAATTGGAGAAAGTAGAAATTGGAGGTTTAAAAGGAAGAGTGTTAAGTTCAAAAGTTGTCGATGTCTTTGGGGAGTTCCAAACCTGTTTCTCGGTGTTTTCAGGAAAATCTTACGATGTCTTGGAACCCGATGATGATTCATTCCTCGACGACTTCGAAAATTTTAAAAGCAAAATATTCGAAATGGATCTAAAATTAGCCGCTATTCTTTGCCAAGCTTTTGAAGACTGTAGTAATCTAGAAAGTATTTTTAAAGTAAATCAACCCGTAGATATCTTTCTAATTCCAATGGATAAACTCGTATAATTTTAGCTTATCAGTATTGTTGGATCAATATTATATAGACCGATGATTAAAAGGGAATTTACAAGCAGATATATTAGAATACTCAAAATGCTTGATGAAGAAATTACTACAGTAGAAGTAAGGCTTAGTCGAAAGAACATACGAGGATTATTCAACCATGAACATTATTTTAGCTGGCGTGAGTATTTTTTTCAAAATTGATTTGTAAGTTTCAATTCAATTCACACGAGCTTCATGGTAATTGAATAGAAGGTCTGTCGGCGTACTTACCTTAATCCTGAGATCGATTAAATAATCCTCGTATATTGTTAGACAATAATACGTAGGTCTGCGTAGCTATTATCTCTTAAAACATTGCAGACGTTGTTTCAAGTACAACTCTCTCATAAAGAAAAGTACGGTCACTTTGAAGTAGACAAATACCTTCCTCCTGTTGCTGGAGCATTACACTGGACACATAATTTATATGAGAGGATACAAGGATCGATCGAACACTTTAAATCCCTCCAAGATCCGTAAATAAGCCAGAAATTGCCCGATTCGAAGTTTTTCTAGATAAATACTTTGTAGAATAACGAACAGCGCCGAGGCGCTAGCTATAATAAAGAAATTCGAAAGTGTTAGCGACAAATTGTACGAATTTGACAAGCAATTATTTGCCGAGTGGTCGGACAGCATTCCTGGCCAAATTGAAGCGAATCTAAAGCAGTGTCTTCTCAGGAGGAACGTTAAAACAAAAGAACTCTTTTTAAATTTCAATCCAGAGGTAAACATAGTCTATTTCCCTTTCTTATTAGTACCGCACCCGTTCAATTTAAATTATTTATAGTTGTCGGCGATTTTACGAGAGGTACATTATCTAAAGCAAATAAACCGAGGAGATGAGATACCAGAAGTGGCGTTAAAAATGGCCGAGAGAAATGAGACGTTCCGTAAGTACATAGAGAATTTAAATTCGACCATAGTATGGTACAATAAAATTAGGCGCACCAGTAAGGATGTTGAATTTCAATTAATCGAATCCGAAATCGAGGAGATTGACAAGCTCATACAAAAGGGACAAACTACTTTATGTTGGAATTCGGAAGGTGAATCTTGTTGACAATCGTTATTGTTTCGCGCCACCAAATCCATTTTTTTTTCTCCAGACCTTTGGGATTACATGATTAAATTACACGATCTAGTAGGCAACTTACAACATCATTTGCAGAAAAGCCAAGAAAATCTTCTGGAAATTAGAAACAGTTTGATTCCATACGCTAGACAACCGTTATTTGAGAGAAGGGATGGTAAGAAGGATACAGTTTTGTCAATCGACGAAAGGGAAGAAAGAATCAGTAAGAGATATGCAGAGATCAAAGAAACGACAGAAAAAATAAAAATCCTCCTCAACCAAAATATGGAACTCTTTCGAATGACCGAAAATCAAAACGATCCTAAATGGATAAAATACGTAGATTTTGTAGATACGACCGTCTTAAGTTACCTATATCAAACAGTAGGATGCAGTTTGAGTTACCTAAACGAACACATGGATTCCACCAACAATTTAGCCCCTCTGTTTGAATCCCAGCTAATTCTGGAAGACCCAGATATAGTTTACGTTCCTTCCATGGAGCCAACAGCGCCAAAAGGTTTCAAAAGCCTTATTTCTACTCTAATAGACGACATTATAAACGTCTCCGGCATAGTTCCTAGATTTTCCCAAGTCGTAAAAGAATCTTATAAAGAAGAAATAGCAACCAACTCTGAAATAGTAGAAATGAAGCAGGATATTTTGGAACATGTAGATAAGGTTATCCAAGAAGCTTTTGAATTTTGCGACAATTACCAAACGTACTCGTATTTATGGTTAGATGAAAGAGATGAATATCTAAAGCAATTTTTAACGTATGGGAAACCTTTAACACTTGAAGAAATGGAATTGCTGATTTTGAACGATCCCCAAGCTCCTCAACCATGTGCCCCAAAGATGGATGCTTTTAGAGAAGAAATTGATAGATTCGAAAATTTATACGCTGAAATAGAAAACGAGAACACTGAAAAAGTATTTCATTCATGGTTTAAAGTGGATTGCACTCCATTCAAGCAAGCGCTTCTGAACACCGTCAGAAAATGGGGAAATATGTTCAAACAGCATCTAGTTGACGTAGTTACCAATAGTCTATCTGATCTTGGACAATTTATACGATCCGCCGATGAGGGACTGCAACAAACAGTGGTGGAAGGTGATTATACCGCCTTAGTAAACGTTATGGGTTATTTGTACCATGTAAAAGAGAGACAAGCTACAACGGATGAAATGTTCACCCCTTTAAGAGAAACCGTTGAACTTCTTACCTTTTATGACCAAGACATTCCTGAGGAAGTAAATGTGTGGTTGCAAGAATTACCGGAGCAATGGAGTAACACAAAAAAAATTGCTATCACAGTAAAACAACAAGTTGCACCGTTACAAGCAGCTGAAGTCACATTTATAAGAAAGAAAATAACCAATTTCGATAATAAAATATCTCATTACCGCGAAGTCTTTAAAAGATATCAATTTTTCAAATACGATTGCAAAGATCCTTACGCTCTAGTAGACAGAATCAACAGAGATCTCTTCAGACTCGAAAAAGAAATGCAGGATATTCAGGCATCTGGATCGTTATTTGAGGTCACGGTACCTGACTTTAAGCTATTAAAGCAATGCCGGAAGGAATTGAAGATGTTGAAGGTGCTTGTTCATTTTAGATTTGAATATTTTACTGATACAAACCCTTTTAGCAACTTTGGGATTACATTTACATAGTGCATACTTGTGTGGATGATTGGAAAACCACTCCATGGAGAGAGATTGATGTTGAAAACATGGATATTGAATGTAAAAAGTTTGCCAAGGAAATAAAGATGTTGGACAAGGAAATGCGGGCTTGGGACACGTATTTAGGCTTGGAAGCGACGATAAAGAATACGTTAACGTCCTTAAAAGCTGTTGGCGAACTCCAAAACCCTGCCATCAGAGAAAGACATTGGGATCAACTTATGAAATCAACTAAGGTATATTTGGGGCTAACCTTTCAAATTTGTAAATATTTCTCCTTCTATCAATTTTTGTACATATAGTTCTACAGTTCTCTTCATTGTACATAGCATTTTACTATATACGCAATCTGTTGCAGAATTTAGCAGCTCTACCCCCAGAATTAACAGTAAGTAACAGAGTCATTCGACACATCATACAATCACAATTACACACCCATCACACAAAAAACCTGTGCTACTTTTCTTATAAATATGTAAATAAATTTCGTAGTCACTTGATCCGGTCACCGGTAAGTAGTTTTGATTTAGACCACCAAAGAATGTATGCCTTTTGCACGCTTCAAGTGGTGAAATATGAAACAGCATCTAAGCATTTTAAATTTAAGAATCTTCTTAATTAAACCTTCGTTATCTGATATCGCAAAATTTTAGACCAAAATCGTCATGGACTATAATACCACGTTGGCAGAATTACTAGAGCTGAACCTTCATGAATGCGAAGATGAAGTGAAGAATATAGTGGATAAGGCTGTTAAGGAAATGTCAATGGAGAAGATATTAAGGGACCTGAACACAACTTGGACAGCTATGAACTTCGAACAGGACATCCACCCAAGAACTGGTTGCAAATTATTAAGGGCGAGCGAGGAATTGATCGAAACTTTAGAAGATAATCAAGTGCAATTGCAGAATTTAATCACTTCAAAGTTCATTGCACACTTCTTAGAAGAAGTGTCATCTTGGCAGCAAAAGCTAGGCTTAGCAGACTCGGTGATAACAGTTTGGTTCGAAGTCCAAAGAACTTGGACGCATCTAGAATCCATCTTCATGAGTTCTGAGGATATCAGGAAACAGTTGCCGGTAGACTCGGAGAGATTCGTTGAAATTGACAAAGATTTCAAAGTGTTAATGGAGGATATGGCCAAAGTTCCTAATGTTGTTGAAGCAACGAACAGACCTGGTTTGCTAGTAAATTTAGAATATTTACAAGGAAAATTGGTATTGTGCGAGAAAGCATTGGCTGTATACTTGGAAACGAAGCGTTTAGCCTTTCCAAGATTCTACTTTGTATCATCTGCCGATCTTCTTGATATTTTGTCAAACGGGAATCAACCTGAGTTGGTATGCAAGCACTTGACAAAATTATTCGATTCCATAGCAAGGCTTAAACTGAAAAAAACTGAATCAGGAGGAGACAACATATTGGGAATGTATGCCAAAGATGGAGAATATGTAGAATTTGATCATGCACGGGACTGTGAAGGGGCTGTACGTTAAATCTTTCAAGATTAAAATCCCTCAAGTTAAATCGTTAAAATTTTAGGTGGAGATATGGTTGAACAAACTACAAGAAGCTATGAGAAGTACTATACGTAAAGGAATTGGGGAAGGTGTTATCTCATACGAAGAGAAATCACGTGACCATTGGCTATTCGACTACCCCGCACAAATTTCTTTGTGCGGCACACAAGTATGGTGGACCACGGAAGTGAATATCGCGTTTGCAAGATTAGAAGAAGGATACGATAACGCGATTAGGGACTATTACAAGAAACAAGTGTCTCAGTTAAGCACCTTAATTTCTTTATTGATAGGGGACCTCACGAAACAAGATCGGCAAAAGATCATGACCATCTGTACGATTGACGTCCATTCCAGAGATGTAGTTAGTAAACTCATACAAATGAAAATCGATAGTGCCTTAGCATTTCAATGGGTCTCACAGCTCAGGCATAGATGGTGCGAGAAAGAAAACCATTGTTTCGCGAACATATGCGACGCAGAATTTACATATAGCTATGAATATTTAGGGAATACCCCTAGATTGGTTATCACACCTTTAACGGACAGATGTTACATCACTCTAACCCAAGTATTTCATACGTAAAAGTTATACAGGGATGTTCTATCGAAGTGCTTCTAATTTTAGACCTTGGATAAAACATCCTATTTAAGTTGGCAACTAACATCGATCTACTTTACAGTCTCTGCATCTAGTAATGGGTGGTGGACCTGCCGGTCCTGCTGGAACAGGAAAAACTGAAACAACTAAAGATTTGGGTCGAGCGCTAGGGATTTCCGTTTACGTTTTCAACTGCTCAGAACAAATGGATTACCAAGTATGAATTCAAAAAAGACATGAACAAATAATTAATTTGCTTTAACATTAAAACTGTATTCCAGTCTTGCGGCAATATTTACAAAGGCCTAGCCCAAACTGGAGCTTGGGGTTGTTTTGATGAATTCAACAGGATATCAGTTGAGGTACTTTCCGTAGTGGCCGTTCAAGTTAAATCAGTACTGGATGCTATCCGGTATAAAAAAGAGAAATTCGATTTTATGGGTGAAATCATATCTCTGGTTCCAACCGTTGGCATTTTTATAACGATGAACCCAGGCTACGCTGGTCGTACAGAATTACCCGAGAATCTCAAAGCCCAATTCCGACCCTGCGCTATGGTAGTTCCAGATTTCGAATTAATTTGTGAAATTATGTTAGTCGCCGAAGGATTTCAAGATGCTAAAATATTAGCGAGGAAGTTTATTACGTTATATACTTTATGCAAGGAATTGTTATCGAAACAAGACCACTACGATTGGGGTTTAAGAGCAATTAAATCTGTATTGGTGGTAGCTGGCTCTTTAAAAGTAAAAAAAAAAAATAATTCAAATCTTCAAGACTATTTAAAAATTTAAATTTTAGCGTGGAGACCCTGGCAGACCAGAAGAAGAGGTCCTAATGAGAGCTCTAAGGGACTTCAATATACCGAAAATTGTTACTGATGATATGCCAGTTTTCATGGGCTTGATCGGTGACCTTTTCCCAGCTTTGGAGGTTCCAAGGAAACGTGATGCTGATTTCGAGAGAACCGTTAAACAGGCTGCTATTGATTTGCTTCTCCAACCAGAAGATAACTTCATTTTAAAGGTGGTGCAACTGGAAGAACTGCTGGAAGTACGTCATTCGGTATTTATAGTTGGTAATGCGGGAACCGGTAAAACTCAAGTATGGAAAACCCTATTCAAAACATATCAAAATATGAAACGAAAGCCTGTATATAACGACTTAAACCCTAAGGCTGTCACCAACGACGAATTGTTTGGAATCATCAATCCCGCAACCAGGGAATGGAAAGATGGCTTATTATCAGTGCTAATGCGAGACCAAGCTAATTTAGCAGGGGAGCACCCTAAATGGATCGTATTAGATGGCGACATTGATCCTATGTGGATTGAATCCTTAAACACGGTAATGGATGACAATAAAGTATTAACTTTGGCTAGTAATGAACGAATAGCTCTAACTTCAACGATGAGATTGCTTTTTGAGATATCGAATCTAAGAACGGCAACTCCAGCTACAGTTTCACGAGCTGGAATACTATATATTAACCCGCAAGATTTAGGCTGGAATCCGTATGTAACGAGTTGGATCGAGGGTAGGACTAATCCAGCCGAAAAATCAAACCTAATCATGCTTTTCGACAAATACATCCCAATTTGTTTAGAAAACGTGCGCACAAGATTCAAAAAAATTACTCCCATTGTCGAAACAGCTCACGTCGCAATGGCATGTCACCTATTAGATTGTCTTCTAACCAATGCGAACACCCCGGTTGATTGCCCTAAGGAATGGTATGAATTATACTTCGTATTTAGTTGCGTATGGGCTTTCGGATCAGCAATGTTCCAAGAACAGGTTGAAAAGAACTTTTTTTGCTACTAATCAATCAGAAGTGACGAAGTTAAAATATTGTTTCAGAACATAGATTATAGGGTCGAGTTCACAAAATGGTGGGTGAATGAGTTCAAGACGGTTAAATTTCCAACAGGAGGGACTGTATTCGATTACTTCATAGATTCAGAAACCAAGCAATTTCTTCCATGGTCCGAATGTTTGGGGAGGTTTGAATTGGATCCAGATATGCCTTTGCAGGTTTTTAAACAGCTTTTCTGATAATTTGTAATTTTGAAACGTTCGAGAAGGGTTCAAAAGTTCTTAGGATGACCGATTGGTAGATGCTGGTTAAAACTTGTTCAAACTATGTGGTCCTCTACAGGCCTAAATGATTACAATTAGACGATCAATTTTTTGTTTTCAAACTACGTAAGAATGTAACTACCAAATTCAGCGAATAAATTGAAGCTTAATTTGGCCAGTAAAACGGGATACCTTAAGTTTTGTAAAACTTAAAACATTATAGATGGATACAATGGTAGCTACATTATAAAATTTTACGTGCAAGTTAATATCGTGCATGGCTTGGAGATTAAGCAGGCCAATCCGTGCGAGGAAGTCCATTCTTGTGTACCCAATTTTTATTTTTTCTAACCTGTCGTCGCACTATAAATAAGAGTAATTAACTTTACAGGCTGTTTTGGTTCACACATCGGAGTCAATTCGAATCCGTTACTTTTTAAATTTATTGATGGAGAAGAGACATCCGGTTATGTTAATAGGGACAGCCGGATGCGGCAAAACGGTTCTCGTAAGCGAAAAATTAACATCGCTATCGGAAAATTATGCGGTTACAAATGTATCGTTCAATTTCTATACAACCTCTGAGATGCTACAAAAGATACTCGAACGTTCGCTAGAGAAGAAAGCTGGTAGGAATTACGGACCACCCGGAAATAAAACTTTAATTTACTTCTTAGACGACATGAATATGCCGGAAGTCGATGAATATGGAACCGTTCAGCCGCACACGTTGATCCGACAGCATTTAGACTACAATCACTGGTACGATCGGAACAAGTTGACGTTAAAAGATATACACAATTGTCAATATGTATCCTGTATGAATCCTACCGCTGGAAGTTTCACGATCAATCCACGTCTGCAGAGGCATTTCAGTGTGTTCGCAATTAGTTTTCCAGGTAGCGAAGCCTTAACAACTATTTATCATGCGATTTTAAGTCAACACTTAGCGAATACCGAGCTGAAATTTCCACCAGCTCTAATTAAATTAGCCAATAATATTGTGGCTGCCTCAATTGTACTACATCACAAGATCTCGCAGATTTTCCTGCCAACAGCTATTAAATTCCACTACATTTTCAATTTGAGAGATATATCGAATGTGTTCCAGGTAATGAAATTGAGCCGCGAGTATCAGGTGCCATTGGAAATTTATTTCTATTAACTATCTGTTGAGTTACTAATTTACATACACCCTGAAAAATTGCTAAAAGCTCCCGTTCGATGGCATACACAATTCTTCAATAGTTACTTAGCTTTAATATTATCATAAACCCAACGAAAGCTAATGTAAATATTAAAAACTTCCAGAGGCATCTATAATCTACAGAAAACAGCTTTACTAATAACAATTTCTACTAAATCTTCTTAATTTATAGGGTTTGCTCTTCAGCTCAAACGATTGCGTGAGCGAGGCGCAAGACTTGATACGATTATGGGTACATGAATGCCAAAGAGTTTACGGAGATAAGCTCACGGAAGAAAAAGACATTGACGGATTCAATAAGCTCTTACAGGATGTGTATAAAAAGAATTTTGAGGTAATATTGAAACTTCGTTTTGATGTAAAACGTTCAAATCCAATTTGTCTTTGTAGGACTTAGACGAAGGGTACATTTTCGAAAAACCCAATTTATTTTGCCACTTTGCCAATGGAATTGGAGAGCCAAAATACATGCCAGTTAAAAGATGGAGTGACCTGAACAAATTATTAAACGAAGCCATGGTCAGCTACAACGATTTAGTCGCCGCAATGAATCTAGTTCTCTTTGAAGATGCTATGATGCATATCTGCAGGTAATCTCGCAAAATAACAAGTTGATACGCCATTAATTTCATACAATTTCAGGATCAATCGTATATTAGAGTCGCCAAGAGGTAGCGCCCTCCTAGTTGGTGTTGGTGGCAGCGGTAAGCAGTCCCTATCACGTCTGGCAGCTTTCATATCTTCGTTGGAGGTCGTACAAATCCAACTAAAGAAAGGATATGGAGTATCTGACTTAAAAAAGGAACTATCAGGGTTGTATATGAAATCCGGCTTGAAAAATGTCGGGATAATGTTTTTGATGACAGATGCTCAAGTTCCCAATGAACAATTTCTTGTACTAATCAATGATATGCTTGCTTCTGGAGAAGTGCCAGATATGTTCTCCGATGATGAAATTGAAGGCATTATCGGCGGAGTTAGGAACGAAGTGAAAGGTGCTGGCTTGGTGGATACTAGGGAAACCTGTTGGAAATTCTTTATTGACCGTGTGAGGCGTCAACTAAAAGTTGTTCTATGTTTTTCACCGGTTGGATCAACATTAAGAGTACGTTCTAGGAAATTTCCAGCTGTCATAAACTGTACGCAAATTAACTGGTTTCACGAATGGCCCCAAGAAGCACTCGTTTCAGTTTCTCTGAGGTTTTTAGAAGAATTAGAAGTTCTGCCGGTATTAATTGACTATTGCTCTAAATATATTTTTAACTGACTCCCCTTTATGTCACAGAAAACTTTGCGAGATCAGGTTTCTCAATTTATGGCATACGTTCACACATCCGTTAATTCTACATCCAGGTTATATCTACAAAATGAGAGAAGATACAATTACACAACACCAAAATCTTATCTAGAGCAGATTAATCTATATTCGAAGCTACTCAGACAAAAATCCGTTGAACTAACCGGAAAGATTCATCGTCTAGAAAACGGCCTTGATAAACTGAGGAGTACTGCAGAACAAGTTGACGAGTTAAAAGCGAAGTTAGCAATTCAAGAAATTGAATTAAAAGAAAAAAACGAAGCAGCCGACGCTCTTATAGAAATGGTTAAGGTGGAAACTGAAAAAGTGAGCATTGAAAAAACAGCAGCTGATGAAGAAGAGAAAAAAGTAGCTATAATAGCCGAGGAAGTAACCAAAAAACAAAAGGATTGCGAAGCGGACTTAGTTAAAGCGGAACCGGCTCTAATAGCAGCTCAAGAGGCCTTAAATACCTTAAATAAAGCCAATTTAACGGAGCTAAAATCGTTTGGTTCACCACCAGGTGCTGTTACAAACGTTACAGCAGCTGTCATGGTATTACTAGCTCCAGGAGGAAAAATTCCTAAAGATAGAAGTTGGAAAGCTGCAAAAGTATAAATTCCCTTTTAATAATATCTCTTGCTCCGCTAACGTAGGTTATTATTTTAGATAGTAATGGCTAAGGTAGACGCGTTCTTAGATGCTCTAATCAATTATGACAAAGAAAACATACACCCTGATGTAATTAAAGCCATAGAGCCATACTTAAAGGATCCGGAATTCGATCCTGATTTTATCAGGTCAAAATCAGCCGCTGCAGCTGGACTTTGCGCGTGGGTTATAAATATTATCAAATTTTACGAGGTTTTTTGTGATGTCGAACCCAAGCGAAAAGCATTAGCCCAAGCTAACGCTGAACTAGCCGCTGCTCAAGAAAAATTAGCTTGTATAAAAAGGAAAGTTGCTGTAAGTAAATATAAAAGCTCTTTCATCGAAACCGAATACTTAAAGCCAATTGTAGTCTTTAGAAGAGCAACTTGCAAAATTAACAGCTGACTTTGAAAAAGCCACAACAGAAAAAATGTTATGCCAAAAAGAAGCAGATGCTACTAATGCGACCATAGCTTTAGCTAACCGATTGGTTGGAGGATTAGCTAGTGAAAACATTAGATGGGCTGAAGCTGTTAATAGGTTACTTTTCTTTTTAATGACGGGATAATTAATTTAACTTAATTGAGATTTCCAGTTTTATGGTACAAGGAACAATGCTCCCAGGTGATGTTCTGCTGGTTACAGCATTCATCTCTTACGTAGGTTGTTTTACTAAGCAATACAGATTAGATTTGCTACATAAAATGTGGTTCCCATATTTAAGAAATTTAGACGTAAGCATTACTTACCATTTTCGAAATACATACTCCAAATTATTTTTTACTTTACTTACGGTAGCCTCCAATTCCAATTACCGAAAATCTAGATCCTCTGGCGCTTCTAACTGACGACACTCAAATAGCAAAATGGCAAAATGAAGGTCTACCGAGCGATAGGATGTCAACAGAAAACGCGACTATATTATCAAATTCTGATAGATGGCCTTTGATGATAGACCCTCAGTTACAAGGTGTTAAATGGATAAAACAAAAATACGGTGAAGAACTTCAGGTTATACGTTTAGGACAAAAGGGCTTCGTTGATATTATCGAAAGATCTATAACAGCAGGATTAACGGTCCTTGTAGAAAACATTGGGGAGTCCGTAGATCCGATTTTAGACACCTTGTTAGGAAGAAATTTAATCAAAAAAGGAAAGTAAGTCGATTTAAACGCGAAATTCCTTCGTTCAACGCATTTCGTTTAAGAGCAATCAAAATTGGAGACAAGGAAATTGAATATAATCCGAATTTTCGGTTGATCTTACACACCAAGCTCGCAAATCCTCATTATAAACCAGAAATGCAAGCTCAAACAACTTTAATTAACTTTACTGTAACGAGAGATGGTTTAGAAGATCAACTTTTAGCTGAGGTTGTTAAAGCAGAACGTCCTGATCTAGAGGAATTGAAGGTTAATCATATTTACGTCTTGAATAATTATAAATTGTTTTATCTTTCTTTCCAGGCTGAACTAACTAAACAACAAAATGATTTTAAAATAATGCTGAAGTCTTTAGAGGATGATTTGCTCTCCAGACTTTCATCAGCAGGTGGTAACATATTAGAAGATACTAGCTTAGTTGAAAATCTCGAAACTACGAAAAAGACAGCTGCTGAAATCGAAAGGAAAGTGAGCGAGGCCAAGATCACATCAGTGGAGATAGATCAAGCTAGGGAACATTATAGACCAGCTGCTGCAAGAGCTAGTCTGTTGTACTTCATTTTAAATGAGCTTAATACAATAAATCCTATATACCAATTCTCTTTAAAAGTATTTTCAAGGAGAAATAGTAAACATTGTTTACTACATTCTATTTTCTAGGCATTCAGTGTTGTATTTCAAAAAGCAATAAGCAAAGCTGAACCATCTAATACCGTCGCAAATAGGGTAAATAACCTAATCGACTGTATATCGTTTTCAGTATTTCAGTACACTTCGAGAGGTTTATTTGAATGTGATAAATTGATTTTCGTCTCGCAAATGACTTTCCAAGTAAAATAAACTTCCCTGTACCAATATTTCAGTACCAAAATTAATAAAATTTTAGATTTTACTTACGAGCGAAGAAATCTCTCCCGCAGACTTAGATTTCCTACTGCGTTTCCCAATTAAACCACATGTCACCAGCCCCGTTGACTTTCTATCCAATTCAAGTTGGGGAGGCATATGCAGCCTCTCGGCAAAAGATGAATTTAGAAACTTAGACAGGGATATTGAGAGTTCCCCGAAGAGATGGAAAAAATTAGTGGAATGCGAGTGTCCTGAGCGCGAAAAGTTTCCTACAGAATGGAAAAACAAGACGGCACTCCAAAGACTTTGCATGATGAGAGCTTTAAGACCAGATAGAATGATCTACGCAGTAATGTAATCCTCGATAGTCCTAAAAATGCTTTGACTATCCTTAATGGTATTTTATAGGGCATTTATCGAAGAAAAATTGGGGACTAAATACGTTGAAAATAAAACCGTTGAGTTTGCGAAATCCTATGAAGAAACCAGTCCGTCAACGCCAATTTTCTTTATCCTATCCCCTGGTGTAAATCCCTTGAAGGACGTTGAAAATCTAGGAGAAAAAATGGGATTTACTGCCGATAGGCAAAATTTTCACAACGTATCTTTGGGTCAAGGACAAGAGATCGTAGCAGAGACAGCTATGGAAACGGCAGCTAACGGAGGGCACTGGGTCATACTACAAAATATCCATTTAGTAAAGAAATGGCTTCCATCCCTTGAAAAGAAATTAGAACAATATAGTGAAGGGTCTCATCCGGATTATAGAGTCTTCATGAGCGCTGAACCAGCTGCTTCAGCCTCAGCTCATATTATTCCACAAGCATGTTGCGCAATATTTGTACTTATGCTGTAAATTAATTGAAGATAATTTTAGGGTATACTAGAATCATCTATTAAAATAACCAACGAACCTCCAACGGGAATGCAAGCTAATATACACAAAGCTTTATCGAATTTCAATCAAGAAACTTTGGAACAATGCGGCAAAGAGGCCGAATTTAAAGTAATTTTATTCGCGTTATGTTATTTCCATGCTGTAGTTGCAGAAAGGAGAAAATTTGGACCTCAGGGCTGGAATAAAATATACCCTTTTAACGTCGGAGATCTTACAATAAGTGTTTTTGTGTTGTACAACTACCTTGAGAGTAATTCCAAAGTCCCTTGGGAGGATTTAAGGTATCTCTTCGGTGAAATTATGTACGGTGGACATATTACCGATGATTGGGATAGAAAGCTGTGCATTTCTTATCTTGAAGAGTACCTACAACCAGATTTAGTCAGCATAAATATTATTCCTGTTCCTAAGTTACTTATCGTTCGTTTTTCAGGTTGATGGTGAACTTTTATTAGCACCAAGCTTCCCAGCGCCCCCGAATACAGATTATGTTGGATATCACCAATACATAGACGATGCTTTGCCCCCAGAATCTCCATATCTTTACGGTCTTCATCCAAATGCTGAAATTGGCTTTCTAACGACAACCGCTGAAAATCTCTTTCGCACAGTATTTGAAATGCAACCTAGAGATGCAGGTTCTGGTGGAGGCGCTACCATATCCCGGGAAGAAAAAGTCAAACAAATCATCGACGAAATGCTCGAAAGGTTACCGGAGGACTTTAATATGATAGAGATAATGGGAAAAGTTGAAGAGAGGACCCCTTACGTAATAGTTGCCTTTCAGGAATGTGAGCGAATGAATTTCTTAACAAGCGAAATAAAAAGATCTTTACGCGAGTTAGATCTCGGTCTGAAAGGGGAGCTGACAATAACATCGGACATGGAAGATTTAGAGAATTCCCTGTTCTTAGATCAGGTACCACCCGTTTGGATGAAACGAGCATACCCGTCACTCCATGGTCTAACGGCGTGGTTTGTGGATTTAACGTTGAGATTAAGAGAGTTGGAAACTTGGTCGACTGACTTCGTCGTATGTATAAAATAAATCTCAACCTCAATAAATTACATAAGGCTACATCTTTCCCTAGTTACCATCTTCAGTGTGGTTAGGTGGTTTTTTTAATCCTCAATCGTTGTTAACAGCAATTATGCAAAGCACCGCCCGTAAAAACGAACTGCCATTAGATAAAATGTGCTTGCAATGCGATGTGACAAAGAAGCAGAAGGAAGAATTCACGTAAGGGAGTTATTCTGAAAACTTATTTTAAATTAAATATAAAAATTCAAATTAAATTTATAAAATGTGCGCCATCTATGATATGATGCCTGAAATAACGTTTTATCCAATCACAGGAATTTTCATAACATATCGGTCATAGAGTCTTTTTTGATTAATTTTTATTTTCCAATTTACGATATATTTTGGGGCGTATTGAATTAATAAATACGTTTAAATTTGCTTATTTTATAGGAGTGCACCAAGAGATGGAGCATATATTCACGGTTTATTCATAGAGGGCGCTCGATGGGATATACAGGCGGGAATGATAATGGATTCAAAATTAAAAGAATTATTTCCTCCAATGCCTGTAGTAAACGTTAGAGCTATAACTCAGGATAAACAAGATTTAAGAAACGTTTACGAATGTCCCGTATACAAAACGAGAACTCGGGGACCAACATACGTTTGGACTTTCAATCTAAAAACCAAGGATAAACCCTCAAAATGGACTTTGGCGGGGGTTGCGTTGCTACTGCAAATCTAAATGTATGTTTCACGATTTACTGTAATGTATAAATTAATAAATATATTTGTGTATAAAATCGCACGTTTTATTGAAAAAGTACCCCACTACAGTCACGTTCTGTTATGCGCAAAGGGAACGCAGCCCGATTTGAAATCGAATGTCTGAGTTACTAAATTGGCGCGGTCTAGAACTGTTGTGGTAAGTGAAATCGCGAATTTTATTAAAATGGCACAGTATAAAATCGTTATGATACGTCATGGCGAATCCGAATGGAACGAAAAGAACCTGTTCTGCGGCTGGTACGATGCAAATTTAAGTTCGAAAGGTAATTTTCCCATTTTTTTCATGTTTGACATGTACGACCTTTGATGTCCTTGTCAAGACACCGGGTATTCAAACGGTTTGCATTCGAAATTTTAGGTGAACAAGAAGCTGTATCTGCTGGAAAAGCTTTGAAAGATGCAGGATATAAATTCGACATCGCTTATACTTCAGTATTGACGAGAGCTAATAAGACTTTGGAGGCTATTTTAAAAGAAATTGGCCAAGTTGACCTTACGACAATAAAAAGCTGGAGATTAAACGAAAGGCATTATGGTGGATTAACTGGTTTAAATAAAGCCGAAACAGCTGCAAAATATGGAGATGCTCAGGTAAAGCGCATATAAACAATTTATTCGATATATCATTGCTGTTTTATTTACAGGTACAGATTTGGAGACGTAGTTTCGATGTCCCACCACCACCTATGGAAAAAGATCATCCTTACTACAATCAAATAGTTAATGATCCAAGATATGCCAATGGACCAACACCTGATGAATTCCCTAAATTCGAATCCCTTAAACTTACAATTGAAAGAACATTGCCATTTTGGAATGATACAATTGTACCAGAAATCAAGGCAGGAAAGTCTATTCTTATTGCAGCCCATGGCAATAGTCTCCGAGGTATCGTTAAACATCTCGACAAGATGTCTGACGATCAAATCATGGCATTAAATTTACCAACCGGTATTCCATTCGTTTATACTTTGGATGAGCAATTAAATCCAGTACCAAATGGTAGCTTGCAATTCTTGGGTGATCCTGAGACTGTTAAGAAAGCTATGGAAGCAGTAGCTAATCAAGGAAAAGCTAAATAAGTAAATGGTCAAATTTTGCTATTGTATTTATAAAACGCCTCTCAATTTTTTTTTAATAAAGGTGTAACCTTCAAAATCAAATTGAATATGATATTTAATTTGAGTATTTTAAGGCTTCTATAAGCTTTTTGAATTTTTTATGTAATTTGGGTTGCGTGCATCCCATATTCATCAGCAAGTAAGGATATGATTAAATATTAAAATATAAACGCATTTAGTATAAAATAAATGTTTATTAATGTTTGTGTAATTTTAATTGTAGTTTAGAGAAAATTTCTAAACATCAAACTGGAGCTTATTGTACGGGACGTCTAGAATAATGTGTCGCGCATAATTAGATCTGTTTATTAGGAAATGCTAGATAATTTAAAAAAAAATATTACAAATTTGTCGTAAGCATTTTTTTTAATTTGGTAGACGACTTAAATTGATAGTTCCGGCAATAAATATCATATTCGCCTGCGTTGCACTAAAAAATTAACAAATATGTCCAGTATTGCCGGAACTACTAACTTCCGCGAAAACGTCTGCGAAATTTAAAAATACACTGGCTAAGAACAATAATATCCAAATATATATATATATATATATATATATATATATATATATATATATATATATATACAGCGTAAAACCTAGAATTCTGTTTCACGGAAGGGAGGAAAGATCCCTAGAGGTGTGACAGTGGAGTAACAGACAGCGTTGGTACAATCTAGACCTTTTATATAACAGGGTTATACCGCTGGTTCGTCGCCTTGGAATGAGGGGTCCATTCGATATTTGAAAAAATAAGATTTTGGCCTGGCAAGATTCTATCAACGAAATTATATATTCAGATATCTCTTAAAATTTAAAAATGAATAAAGTATCATAGATAAAACATTGCTAGACTAAAAACTCTTTTAAACCACAAAGAGAACACCTCATTTCACGACATATTTTTCTGCTCGCCGTATTAGATTAGACGGAAGTAAAACTGTATCTATTATCAACTCTGTTCCTGCATTATTAAGTAAATTTTTGAATTTGTACTTTCAAAGTGAAGCAATACGTTGTATTTTCATATTTCTCTAGAGTAGCCAACACGAACCCATTCTCATGAGTAGAGAGGACAAAGGTGGATGAAATTATTACTTTTTTGCAGAGACTATTTTGTAGACTCTCGGGGACACCAATGGGCAACACGAATCCACTCTCATGAGGCGAATAGACACGAGTCTATCTAGCCCCTGCAAAAAGGGAATAATTCCACCTGCCTTTATCATCTCTACTCACGAGACAAACAAACACGAGTCTGTTTAGTTTCTGCTAATTTCGTGAAGCACACGGTAAGTGTACCCGCTTCTACAGGCCTTGCGCTTCATGAAGTTAGCATAGAGTTGGCGGACTTGTGTTTATCCGTCTCATAAGAATGGATTCGTGTTGCCTACTGATTTTCCCCGAGTCGATAAAACACGAGTTTGTTTAGTCTGTGCTAATTTCGTGGAGCGCACGGAAAGTAGCGAACTTTACTTATTAGGCGCTATTTTATATTCAAGAAATTGTTTTAACACGTAAAATCACTAGATTTAGAATTAAAAATATTTATTTGAAAATCTACGTAATACTATAAATCTTGCCAGAAATATTTAAGTTCCACTGACATTTAATTAATAAATTAACGAAGATTATGTACCTTATAATGGAGCGACACATTGAGAGGATAAAGAAGTTGCAATTATAAAACGTTTTACAAGTAGTATTTGCTAAAAAAAAACAGTACGCGAGAAAAATCTTTTTTGTTAGATGAAAAATTTAGAATTAACGTTATTGTTATATATTAAAATCCCTACTTAAGATATCACACATCTAGAAAGTCTTTTAATAAGGTGGTTCTCCGTTTCTCGGCGATATCCATTTGATTCTCCAAATCGCCGCGGTCGGTTGTCTCGGCCCTTTCTATCTTCCATGAGAGGTTCTCGATTTCGGCCTCCAACTGGGCTTGTTGGTATTCGAACAATTCCTTACGCGGACCAGGTTCCATAAAATAAGCGTAAGGATAAGTATATTGCAATGTATATCGACATTTTGCTAAGAGATTAGCAGCTACAAATAAATATTGCCAATCAATCCAGGTGCCTAAGTTAGCCATTACTTTCTGATTAATTTTTAATCGAAGCTTTTCTAACGTTTCCGCTTCGAGTTTTAAAGATTTAGAATGATTTTCCCATCGTTCGTAGTAGTGCAAGTACTTCTTTAAAGCTTCTCTTGCCTAAAATCAAAATAAACGTTTTACTATTTTTAAGCAATTCAATTCTTTCTGAACAATTTAATTCCCTTGATCGGGGGATTAGGAGTTATGTTTACAATTCCATGAGGTTTTCAATTCGACAGTCTCGTTTTGTGTTTAAAGTAGCACAAATTTATGAAAACAATTCTGATTTTAACGTACGTGGAATGAATGAAGATTCTTCCAATAAAAAAATCACAACGCCACAAATGTTTGCGAATTTAGTTATTGGAGATCGCGATGTTTAAAGTAACAACGACGAGACCATGCTGAAAGACGTTTTAGAAATTCTCGAAAACGATGTAACGACGACCATCAAATTGAAATGGTTCACAATAAAGCTTGAAATACGAGAAAAACAATATTATCAGTAGTATTACCGAAAAATACGAGCGTTGGAGAGAAGAACGAATGTTATCAACACTTTCTGTCACAGAAATAAAAATGTTACCATATTTATTTTAATTCTCGACGAAGCCACTTTTACAAGAAATGGAGTAATCAATTTGTACAACAATCATATCTGGACACTACAAAATCTGTACCCTGAGAAAAAAACCGATTTTCACCACAAATTTTTAGCTAATTTAAAAGAACAAAGACTACTAGACGAAGATCAAATCTGACATAAAGCTAGAGGAAAATGAATCCATAAGACCAAGTAGGAAAACAGGAACAGGAGATTACTGAAAAGCTCAGACACGAGATAATCATGGAAAAACACCGAGACAATTTTCAATTTCCAATTAAAATCATACTCTACTGCTGTTTACTTCAAACAAACATAATGTATTCCAATTAAAAAAAAAATCAAACGTTATTTTTAAGAATTTCCCATCAGAAAATTACTCTCATTTAAAGCTACAAATTTTACCATGTAAGATACTTAAGTGATTCCGTAAACTTTATTAACGTAGTAAATAAAACACATACTACCTGAGCATGCACAGATTCGTGGGCAATATTAGGATTTTCCTTGTAGCGAGAACATTCATAATATTCGGATCCATGAGATCTCCAATCACCAAGGCACATCCAACAGAAATCATGTTTACAATGATAACACTGCATATGGTTACAGCCTCCATTCTTTTCGATACAAATATGGCATTTAGGGCAATCTTTGGTGTGTGCACTTATATAATTTGCAGTTTCACTATCATCAGCGCATTTTGTTAGCCACTTTTTAATTATTTGGCAGTCAGTTGGAGCATGATAATCCATTCCGCATCTACAAGACAGCAAGCAACTTTATAAAATAAATACGGGAACGGGCACATACTTAAAACAAAATATAGTCCTGCATTGTGAGCAAACGGCACGTTTTGCTTTTGGTTCCTGACTACGTATGATGACCTGGCAATTGGGACCAGGACAAAAGCGTAATTGTGGATGCGACTTAACATGATCTTGAAATGTGAATTGCTGATATTTTTCCCTAAGATTTGGTTTAATTAGATGCTTCAAAACAAAATCTTCAGGTGCTAACACCTCACAATCCTTCGCCATGCAACTAATAGCAGTAGATATTCCCTAAATAACATTATTATAATATATTAACATATTAATTAATATATTAATATATTAATATAATTGGAATTTCACGTTGATATCACATAACCTACTTGCTTAATTTGAACTTCGAAATGCATTATCCAACAGTCTTTGCAAAACATGTGAGCACATGATAGATTATAGAACTTTTCACTCATATGTTGTGTAACACAAACTGGGCACATTTCATATCTTGAACACGGTATAGGTGCTGGTGTCATAGGTGGCTTAATTTTGGAAGAAATAAGCAAGTTACTTGCATTCTCTCGATATTTCATTATTATATTTGCTATTGACCAGCCATGCCCATGTAATAATACCTGATAAAAAAAAGAAATACTATGAACTAGTTCTATATGGTATCTATGGTTAAAACACTTACCTTAGCTAATGATGGTGTAATTTGAAGAGTATTACTCAGGGTTGCAACGTTTTCATTTAATAGCTGTTCGACTTCTACTTCTGTTAGGCAATCGTAGCTAAAATATTCTGGATCTACCTGACTAGGGTCCACCTGTTCCATATCATTGTCATCAACGACGTTATAATAATCATAAACATCAAAACATTCATTATCATTATCAGAACATTCCATATCAGAATCAGCTTCCTGATAATCAGTATCCATGTTTACAATAATGAATATCTATTAGGTAGAGCTTGAAAATGGGTAGGTACGTTTCCGTTAACTCATATTTTTTGTTTTATTAAAATTGTTGCTCTCATGTTTTACAGCTGTCAATTGTTATTCACTATCCATGGCCATCACTAACTACAATGCTCACTTAACCTGATCATAAATTCCACTGGTCAAACAGACCTTAGCAATTAATGCTCCATAAGAAATTATCAACAAACAATGCGAAAATATTTTGGAAATATTGATTTCAAAGCATTGCATTTGTCATTAAACAAAATGTCAAATTCACACAGATTTTTATACCAAAGGGGCTAAATTTTTAGATCCATATGTGTGTGGTAACAATGACCCGTTATCAATTTCACCATACCTAAAAAATAGGAATAGTAAAAATCATTTGTGCCCGTCTTTTGTTTTCTGTATCGTAGATACATTGAATATTAAATCCCCTCGGACTATAGAAAGTATTATTTCTAGCAATTACTGTGTTTACATTTGAAAAGAATTAAATCCTTTAGTTTCATTTGCTTGTGTAAGTTGCTAACGTAACGTAGTGGTAACATTGATTTGCTATATTGTGTCCTGACGTTTGTGACATGGCGTCAAATTTTCTGGAAATTAGATAAAAAAATCGTATAAAAACTAAACGTTTTTATCATTTTTTATTGAAGTATGATGATTTTTTATAAAGGAATCCACATCTGCAGGCGAAAGACAAAATTTCGTGCTGATATATTAGTATAAAATAAGTTTTATCATTCCATTGCATATCTTATAATTATATAAACAAAGTGAGTGCATTGATATCATACTTTCTATAGGATGATACATTAGTAGTAGATTAGTTAATTACCACTTTATTTTTCGTTGTATACATTATTGATATTATAAGACTATCAATTTTTTTTTTCTTTTTAGCTTTGATACTACAAACATCAGGGCATAAACAAAAGAAAGTAAATAACATTACAGTACACTCATACCACTTCTAATATCCTTACTTGTACTTGGAGAACTATTGAGAATTAGTGATTAAGTATTTAATTTTTAAAATTAGGTTATTTACATATGGCACAAATTATGAATCAAAAACGAGGCCGTGGATCTGCGACAGTTGGGGAGGCGTCTGGTTCTAATGCGCAATCTAGTTCATCCAATCAACTATCCCGATTGCCCACTCCTGGAACGTTAACAGATGAGTTAGCCGCTTTATTCGAATGTCCCGTTTGTTTTGAAATTGTGTTACCGCCTATAATGCAATGCCAAGTAGGCCACTTAGTCTGTTCTAGCTGTCGTCCCAAACTCTCTTGTTGTCCTACATGCCGTGGCACTTTGGGTAAGTTATTATATTACATATAGTTTTTGATTTTAATAAGTTTTTACAAGAATAATTTTAAACAAAAAAATGTTTAGTATTAATGTATGAAATATTTTCGTTAAGTTCTTTGAATATAACCATGCAATGAAATGGAATACATTAAGAATATGTACAATATCATTCATGGAAGTATGGACACAATTGTTATAGTGTCTGTTCGAACATTTCTTATTTTCTTAATTATTATTGTGTATAATTTGAGGATTATCCACATAGAACTTATCTGCATAAAAATGCCTAAAATTTTATTTTATAAGGAACCGCTTGTATATGACTTTATTTTTTGAGGTCTCGTACAATCAAGTGCGAATAAAACAAAAATTTAAGAAGCCGTTACCTACAAAGACAAAAGGAACAATACTTCTTTTGCATCAGGAAATGTACCCAATCTGAACTATTGCCGACAAAATAAAAGTTAGAAATCTACAGTGCATGTTACGCTGCAACTGTACGAACAGACAAGCAGTCTTTGGCAAGAGAATCATCGGAAGTGCCTTTGTTAGGCGAAAACCCATTGTAATTGCACAGTCGATAACGAGAAAGATGTGCTATGTAGCAACGAAGTCTTTGATCTGAGGCGCAGAATATTCTTAAAGTGATCACCAAATGAAAAATGTATCGAAGTAGTTGATCTTACTTCTATTTTCATAATTTCTATTACCCTTATAGTAATAAGGGATTGCTTTTGCTACAATGGAACAGAAAATAACAGGAAATAATACAAAAATAAAATTCTAGGCAGTATTGGAACACAACATTATTACCATGTAGACTTGGTTTAAGGGGAAACTTAAATTGATTAAGTGGATGTCCAAAATGGTACAAATGTTAATAAATGTTAATAGCAGCTTTGACTCAATAATTACGCGAAGTAATACTTTCATGAATGGTAGTGACACATTGGCAAATTTCTTATAAATATACCGATATCTTGCTCGTATTTTATGTTATTCAATTGCTTTTTGATGTGATCGGTAACTATTGCAAGGTTTCATTAAACACAATTAATTTTAATAGGTGATATAAGAAATCTTGCTATGGAAAAAGTGGCAAATAATTTAATGTTCCCTTGTAAACATAAACAAACTGGCTGTCGCATGTCTCTCGGATTAAATGAAAAAGCTGAACACGAAGAAGTTTGTGAATTCCGACCTTACAGTTGCCCTTGCCCTGGTGCCTCTTGCTCTTGGCAGGTGTGTAGTAGAAGCACATTATATAATACCTAACAGTACAATCTTATATGGTGTTTTCTTTTATAGGGCCAACTCGAGAAAGTTATGGTTCACTTACAGCATGCCCACCAGAACATTACAACATTAAACGGAGAAGATATAGTTTTTTTAGCCACCGAAATCAATTTACCAGGCGCTGTCGACTGGGTCATGATGCAAAGCTGTTTCGGACACCATTTTATGTTAATTTTAGAGAAACAGGAAAAATGCGATGGCCACACCCAATTTTTTGCGATCGTTCAGTTGATTGGATCGCGAAAACAGGCAGAACATTTCGCTTATAGGTATATAAATTTTGTATACATTTATGTTACTGCAGCGGCACAAGTGATGGCACGAAGTCGTAAACAATTTTAAGAAGAATGTTCAATCAATTGCGAGTCTGTTCGCTCTCCGATATGATGTGCGATCTTACTGCCGCTTGCGCCATCACTCGTGCAAGTTACAACACTCCAACACATAACCACTTTTACGTTTCATTAACTTTTAGACTGGAATTGAACGGAAACAGGCGTCGCCTAACCTGGGAAGCTATGCCACGTTCAAGTCACGAAGGTGTTGCCTCCGCAATCATGGGTTCAGACTGTTTAGTATTTGATACCTCGATTGCCCAACTATTTGCAGATAACGGCAACCTCGGTATAAATGTTACCATATCTATAGTTTGCTAAACGACTTGTCCTTTTTCTTTTAAATCACACCTCATTTTGTATTAATCTCGTTCAACGATTAATTATAAAATGCTTTCTTTCCTTGTATCGATTTTTAATTTGTGACTTCCGATCTGTTTGTTCTTTTAATGTTTTTATTTTGGACGTTATGTTTTTGAGGCTGAACTTCTCGCAAAAAAATTGTCCCTGTATTTATAAAATGCGTAACTTTAATAGGTTTATATAACAGTATAATTATAACGATTATTTTGAACTTATTGTAGTGTTTATATAAAAAAAATAAAGTGTTTTATTATTTCATATTTTGTTTTTATGTATAATTAATCTTAATTTAATACGTGAAAATAATGCTTCTGTCAGCGTATAAGAAAATCATACGTATTTAAGTGTAGATATTAAAAAAAAACACGTGATAATATGAAATGTTGATGTTTTTTTTTTGTTATGTAAGCCTATTACATTCAAAGTTATATTACTACATTATAACGATGAAAGAGAAATAAAAAGTATTTTTAAGCCATCTTCAACCATGACGTAGCATTTATATATACATCATTGTTTTTGTATACTTTTGTTAGCATTACTTAAGATGTTTTTTTTTATCTTGTGGTTTAAAAAGTGCTTTCATGAGTTACAAAATAAAATGAAAACAATACGTATAAATGATAGGAGCAATGCTGGAGTGTATCTTTTAAAGAATTTGGAAATTCGAGCTCCGTATTGCAGGTAATAAATTATGAAAGAAAATTATAGTCATGTATGAATGTTTACTCAATCATGGGTTATGCATTTTTGTCAGGTATCTGCAAAGGGCTTTTTGTTGTTTGTGATAACTAGGTACTAGTATTGTAACTTAAATTTTTAAGGAATAAGATCTTTCAGTAAAAAATTGATAAAAAAAATATTAGTTAGTAAGGAAACTATGTAAATATATGCATAATAAATTTAATCTTTTAAATAATATGGGTTTTATTTGCAAACAAATTATTAAAGTATACAGTACTAAATACGCTGAAATTAATATACAGTCTTATTCGGATATAGTACGAAAAAAAAAATAGGTGAAAGAAACGCATGAGTAATGCCTAAATACAAAATATTATGGTTCTATGTGCACGTAGTAACGAGAAAATGAATTTTCTTTATTCTTTATATTTATATTAACATATGGGAATCACCGGCAGTCGCTGAAGCAGCGTTCGGATATCCATTTAGTATGCACATAGCATTCACCGTCATTACACGCAATTGCAATGGCATCCTATACGAATATCGAATACACCGATATGATTTTGATTTATGGCGAAACAGGACAAAATAGTCTTGCGGCAGAAAATTTGTACGCGGAACGGTTTCCCAATCGGCGGCATCCATCATCCGAGACAATTGTGAGAACCGTGTATCGACTTCGAGAAACAGGATCAGTAATTCCACGTTTCGAAGGTCGTGGCCGTCATATATCACGTAGAGTTCAGCAAGCAGAAGAGCATATTTTAAACATTGTTGAGGCGGAACCAGGCATAAGTACTACAACTTTAGCCCAGCAAGTAAATGTGTCCCAAACGACGGTGCATCGAATTTTGAAAAATAATTTACTTCATCCGTATCACATCCAGCGCGTGCAAAGATTAACGGAATTAGATTATCCTCGCCGTCTTGCCTTCTGCGAGTGGTTTCAACGCACCGAAGTTCAAGTTCAAGTCAACCACGTCTTGCGTCAGTAATTCTCTTTACCGACGAATCCACGTTTACAAGAGATGGTATTTTGAATTACCATAATATTCACCACTGGGCAGACGAAAACCCACACGAGATACACCAAGGCGCTTCGCAAGTTAGGATATCTGTCAATGTTTGGGCGGGTTTAGTAGGCGATTACCTACTTGGACCACATGTGCTCCCACAACGATTAAATACAGAATCCTATTTACAGTTCCTCCGAGATGAATTACCCGAGTATTTGGATGAGATACCACTAGCGATACGGCAACAATTGTGGTTTATGCATGACGGAGCACCCGCGCATAGTAGTCGAGTAATTCAAGCATTTTTGAACCAAAGATTTCCACAATGGATTGGACGTGGAAGTCGTACTCCATGGCCACCTCGTAGTCCCGATCTAAATCCATTAGACTTTTTTCTGTGGGGATACATGAAAAGATTGGTATATGATCGTCGCCCTGATATTGAAAATGTCGAAGATCTGCGAAATCGCATTTATGTTGCAGCTCAACGCATTCGCGAAGACATGGTAAATTTTACTCGTGTGCATAATAACTTTCGTCGCCGAATTGATGCCTGTATTAGAGCTCACGGTGGACATTTCGAACATTTTTTACATTAATAAATTATTTTGTCCTGTTTCGCCTAGATCAGTCCTTGTTAGGACCACCACAAATTTCATAAAAAGAAAAAGAATGTATAACTACAAATAACTCAAAACCCGACATTTCGGATGCATTAACTTTAAACATTAAGAACGCAAATCATATGGTTATCGGCATATTCAATGTAACCACATAAACACTTCGACATCAGCTGTACGACAGACTAATGCATTTCAATAGACTATTCACTATTCATAGCATCTACAATGCTTTATCGATTTTTATTTGCATCTGGGTTAACTGATTCATCAGCGGTATTTGTATAATATAGGAGAAACAAAGATATGGACCGGCTTTACCTGCATTTTGGGCCCTAAAATTTGAACAAAATGTATATGTTACAAATAAATTTCTTTTTAAATTTTCAGTAACACATTGATAGGTAGTCTTCAGATTTCGGTAGCTTACGTGCTATTTACAGGTAGCCCTGTATAGCCTGTATTCAAATATGTTATTTGGGTTGTCTACACAAGATGACGGAAAATGCTTGCATACTTAAGAAGGAATTATATAAAAGGCATTTTAATAAAATATTTATTAATACCACAATTTCCCGAAAGATTTATCATTTACATCATCAAATTCGAATTTATGGTGCCTGATGAAACGTCAAAGTAGGGAATTTTGTTCATACATTTCCTACACTGCTGCTTTTTATCCTATTGGATACTCAAAATCGTAAATTCTTTGAACAGCTCATTCGTCCATCTTTAATTAGTAATCAAATAAATCGGTTCTCCAGAAAATTCGCCATTAGGTCCGCCAAAAATATCATAATAATAATCGATAACTGGTAAGTACGAATTTGCAATATATATATATATATATATAGCTTTTAACCTGTTATTGAATTATTAGAATGTTTTATAATGATTTTTAAGAATATGCTCGTTAACGATAAATTTTTGCATTCAAAAATTGGTTTAGAACGAATATTGAATAGCTTATTATGTAAAAAACCGTTAACATATTCAAATTTTCTTGCAAATCAAGCTAAAATTGAAAAAAATAGCTGCAGCTATCCAAATGGCTGCCATACTCTGTTTTTAATTAATTCAATTATTAAATGATTTTTCGATACAGTAGCTAACTATCAAATTACCACTAAAAGGAAATTAGAAAGAAATCAAGTCTTGTAAATATTAATATAACTTATACGTAGAAATTTTTGTTCATAACCTGTCCTAACCTGTTGCCTTTTATATTATCAACTGCTACGGTAGCCACTTATTAAATAAATATAAATATAATTTAAAGAATTATTTAACATCACCATCAAATCTTAACATAGCGTAGGCTTTCACGACCGGTATAATTGTTACTGCTGTTACTTCTTCCGAGTTTCGCTAGCACTATCTTACCTGAGAAATGTTAATCGGAATTATTACGAAAATTAATGAAATATTTAAATAATAATAATAAGAGAGAGAATAATTGTTCTTATTGTTAATAATTTTTAAGGCTATGTGAATTTATGCTAAAATATTCGAATTTTCTAAAGTTCTCAAACGGTCACCATATTCTATATTTTTATGTGCCAATAACATTTAGAATATATTATAGGCGAGAAACCATGGAGCAAAATACTGAACCAGTCCGTTACCCTTGCGCTTTTAGAGAACGGGGATGTCGCCAAACATTTTTAGCCCAAATGGAGAAGTCACACGAAGAAATCTGCAAATGTCGTCCTTTCCCTTGCCCTTTCCATGCACCAATGTGCACTTGGGAGGTTTGTAACAATGCTACAATTTAAAACTTGGGATTGTAATTATTCACAAATATTTTAGGGAACCCGCCAACAGCTTATTGCTCACTTACAAGAAGCCCATCCACAGATCCCCATTATTAATAGTAACGATTTAGTTGTTATGATAACAAATATCAATACACCTGACACGGCTGATTGGGTCATACTTCTAAATTGTTTCGGATATTATTTTATACTAACATTGTCAAAACATGATGACGATAATCAAATTTACTTGCTTGCAATGGTCGAATTAATTGGATCACGTATTCATGCTGAGCAATTTACTTACAAGTACGCACTTTAATTTTTTATATTTGATGCTGAATTTGATTTGTTTTTTCAGGCTTGAGTTGAAAGTTTGCAAACGTCGTTTGATCGCGGAAACTACTACTCACGCAATTTTTGATGGTAAAATTGCAGCTTTACGAAATGCAAACTGCTTAATAGTCGACAAAGCAGTTATTCAATTATTCTCTGATAATGGTTGTCTTCGACTTCAAATCACCATATCTAAAGTCTAATAACGTTGTGCATGTTTGTTTTCCGCACTAACATTTTCAAAATATTTTTATAACGATTATTGTATTTCAATGAAATAAACATTTTCTTCGCTTTCCATTTGATTTTTTGTAAGTTTTACTATTTTTGAGCATGTAATTACTAGGGAGGACAAAAGCGAGCGGAAACCATACCTTTTTTACAACGACTAGACAGACTCCTTTCTATTCGTCTTATAAGAAAGGGAACGCGTTGGCTACTGGTTTCCTCGAGAGTCCACAAAATACAAGCCTGTCTAGTCGCCGCAAAACATGTATGATTTCACTCGCTTTTGTCCTCTCTAGCGATTAGTATAAACAGGGTTGTTATCAAACACTGTAATAAAAAAGATAGGAATTATTTTAAAGTAATAATGATGTTGATCTTCCTTGGTTAATTCAAAATGACTCAATACTTCTAAATTTTACCGAACAATGATTTTTGCAAAATCTGTTGGAAGTAAATAGAAATAAAACCAGCTGCCTTCTTTTAACCTTAATGAGGGTACTGAAACTTCAAGTAATATTATGTTAAACAAACCAAACACTGCAGTCAATTACAGACTGTTCATTCTTAGGTGTAGTTATAGATGATACGCTAAAATGAGATCAACGTAATAGAACAGATATGTGGCAGACACAGCGGTGCATGCTTGGGATTAAACATATTACAGAAAATAACAAATTCTACAACTAAGAATGCAGTGTATCATGTATTATAGGAAAGTTCGTCAAATGTGGAACGAGTTTTTATTTTACAGAAACGAGCAGTGCGGGAACTGCTGGGTCTGAAGTGCGGCATCTCTCTTCGATCACTATTTAAAGCGAACGTTTTATTAACATTGTTCGGAATTGGCGTGTATAAGTGTGTTATCTTCAATTTTTTAAATAAAATGAGATTCAAAGAAAATGAAAAAATGCATGAATATAGTACCAGGCTCCAAGCTGATTATAATATTCCAAAATACAGATTTACAAAATTTACAAAAAGCGTACAATAAAATAGTATCATGCTATCTAACAAATTACCTGAAAACATAAAGTCTATGACAAATTTTAGAAAGTTTGACACAACGACACATTAGTATTTAAGCAATGTTGAATCATATACGCTAAAGGAATATATTAAATATTGAATTTATAATATGTGATTGATCTCATTTTGCTTATTTCCTCTTCCTTCCTTCTTTGCAATTTAACGCTTGCTTTTACTTTGTATTCTCCGTGTTACGTTTCAGTGGTAATAAAGTACAAAAATACAGTGTAGAAAACCAAGAATTAGTATGAAAATTATAGGAAGTAGCAAAAGATGCACAACTAGCAAAACGTTTTCAAAGTACGATAATTTCTTTGAAACGTCAAGAACACTATATAAAACACTGGTATGCCTATAAAAGTAATAAATTAAGCCGTTTTGCTACTCATTCATTTTAAATTGCGCGCTATTCTAACGGTTTTCTAAACAAAATTTCAAAATTACATTTTTTAGTCTCTATTAGTTGAAAGAGGCCGCACCTGACATTTCCGTAAACGAGTAATCTGTTTTCGTTAAAAACTTATTCTCAGCGTTCTAAAGGTTTTAACATCGAAAAGTGGTAAGTTCTAGTTTAAAAAATACGTTTAATAATCAAACAAATATAACAAATTACGAATTGTTAATGTTTTTACATCATATTTATTCCTTGTTGTCATATTTATTACATAAGATTCGCCATCTTGACTGCACGAAATGTGATTTGTATTGTGTAATTTGTTTGTTAGTAGCATTTAATAATTATTAACCATAATGTCTGACCACGCAACCATGGACGATACACTCAGCCAAGCACAATATCCTTGCGTTTTTGAGCCATTTGGATGTAACCAATCGTTCGAACTAATCGATAAAGTTGCTCACGAAGAAATTTGTGATTTTCGGCCCGGTTTCTGTCCACACAGTGGACCAATTTGTACTTGGCAGGTTAGTGATAAATTTTACTGGATAATCAATGTTTTTACGCTAACGAAAATCATCTTAGGGAGAAGTCCACGAAGTTCTAAATCATTTGCTTCAAGCACACCCAGAGGTGGTCTTGGATGAGACCAATGACGCGACTTTCCAGGCAGCCGATATAGACACACCAACAGCCGCTGACTGGGCCATGATTCTAAACTGTTTCAATCATCACTTCTTACTGACGTTAGTTAAACATGACGAAGATGAAGACAAAAAAGCTAACTGGATAGCTCTAGTTCAGTTAATTGGTTCTCGTGCAGAAGCTGAACAATTTGTTTACAGGTAAACATTTCGGTTTTCGAACGTAACTGTAAGTTCGTTCGGTAGAAACGCTTTATTTCTTAAATTCAAAACTAATACAGAACTTATTACCGTCAAGCAATCGTTTTTACTAAATGAAATGTTTGTTTATACAAAATTATAAATAATTTTCAGAATTACATTGAGCGGACCAGGTAGACGCCGTTTAATTTGGGAAGCTACTCCACATCCAACTCGCGAAGCAGTTGCTGCCGCAATTAGAGAAACAAACTGCTTAATATTCGATTCTGTGATTGCTAAATTATTCTCTGAAGAAAATGAACTCACGGTTAACGTTATCATCTCTGAAGTTGACGATTAATCTGTTTCCAAATACATCTAGCTTGTTAAACCTTAACTTTAAATTTTCTCCTAATTTAATTGTAATTTATAGTCTGATACTACATTTAGTTTAATGTTTGAAACTGTTGCCTTAACTCATGGATTTCCAGAGTTAACGATCAACTTATTCACAAATACCATTCTAGCTTGCTGAACATGATTTTCAATTTTTCTCTTAGTTTAATTTGTGTTTATTTATTCATTTAGTTTCATGTATGTACAATACGTTTTACATGTTTACTAGAATTTTTATAATAAATACAGTAACGCTTGTCCCTCGTTTAATTTGAAATTTCAATAGAAATAAAGTACAGAAATACAGTGTAAAAAACCAAGAATTAGTATGAAAATTATAAGAAGTGGCAAAGGATGTACAACTAGCAAATCGTTTTCAAAAAAACGATAATTTCCTTGAAGCGTCAAGAAAACTATTCAAAACACACGTATGCCTATGAAAGCAATAAATGAAGCCGCTTTGCTATCCATCTCCACCTTTAATAAGCAAATTCGATTTAGTTATTTTCCATTTTAAATTACGCGGTATTCTAACTGTTTTCTATAAAAAATTTCAAAATTACATTTTTTAGTTGTTATTAGTTGAAAGAGGTTGCACGTAACATTTCCGTAAACGAGTAATCTGTTCTCATTAATAACTTATTCCCATCGTTTTAGAAGTTTTAACATCGAAAATTGGTAAGTTCTACTTTAAAAAATACGTTTAATAATCAAATAAGTATAACAAATTACGAATTATTAATATTTTTACATCATATTTTTTCCTTCTTGTAATACGCTCTTATATAAAATTCGCCATCTTGACTAAGAAATGTGATTTATATTGCGATTTTATTTGTTAGTTGCATTTAATAATAAATAACCATACTCCCTGACGACGCAGCGATGGATGATACACGCAGTCAAGCAAAATATCCTTGCGTTTTTGAGCCATTTGGATGTGACCAGTGGTTCGAACTAAAGGATAAAGCTGCTCACGAAGAGGTTTGTTATTTTCGATCTAGTTTCTATCTACACCGTGGACCAATTTGCACTTGGCAGGTTAGGAATAAATTTTACGGGGTAATTAACGTTTTTACGCTAACTAAAATTATCTTAGGGAGAAGCCCATGAAGTATTAGATCATTTGATTCAATCCCACTCAGAGGTGACCGTCATTGAGAGCAATGACGCGACTTTGGTGGCAGCAGCAATAGATACACCAACAGCTGCCGATTGGGTCATGATTCAAAATTATTTTAATCAACACTTCATGCTGGTATTAGTTAAACAAGCCGACGATGAAGATACAAGAGCTAACTGGGTTGCAATAGTTCAGTTAATTGGTTCTCGTACAGAAGCTGAACAATTTGTTTACAGGTAAACATTTCGGTTTTCGAACGTAACTGTAAGTTCGTTCGTTAGAAACGCTTTATTTATTAAATTCAAAACAAATACAGAACTTATTGCCGTCAAGCAATCGTTTTTACAAAAGGAAATGTTTGTTTATTAAAAATTACGAATAATTTTCAGAATTACATTGACTGGACCAGGTAGACGCCGTTTAATTTGGGAAGCTACTCCACATCCAACTCGCGAAGCAGTTAGTACAGCAATTAACGAAAGAAACTGCTTAATATTTGATTCTGGAATTGCTAAATTGTTCTCTGAAGAAAATGAACTGAAGCTCAACGTCATCATCTCCAAAGTTGACCATTAATTTGTTTGCAAAATTCAATTTAGCTTGTTAAACATGCATTTTATTTTTTCTCTTATTTTAATTTGTATTTATAGTCTGATACCACATTAGTTTAATGTTCGTATAAAACATTTTGCATTAACTCTAGGATCTACACAGTTAACACAGTTAATTAGATCACAAACAACATTCTAGCTTGCTAAAGAAGATTTTGTATTTTTCTCTTGGTTTAATTTGCATTTATTTACTCATTACTGCAATTAGTTTCATGTACGTACAATTCGTTTTACATGTTTACTAGAATTTTTATAATAAATACACTAACCCTTGTTCCTCGTTTAATTTGAAATTTCAGTAGAAATAAAGGATAGAAATACATTGTAGAAAACCAAGAATTAGTATGAAGATTATAGGAAGTAGCAACATGCTTTCAAAGTAGGATGATTTCTTTGAAGAAAACTATTCAAACACAGATATGACTGTAAAAGCAATAAATGAAGCCGTTTCGCTATCCATTCCCATTTTATACAATATACAATAAGCAAATTCGATTTAGTTATTTTCCATTTTAAATAACGCGCTATTCGGACGGTTTTCCAAACAAAATTTCCGAATTTCATTTTTTAGTTCCTATTATTTGAAAGAGGTCGCACCTGACATTTCCGTAAACGAGTAATCTGTTTTCGTTAAAAAACTTATTCGCATTGTTCTAAAGGTTTTAACATCGAAAAGTGGTAAGTTCTAGTTTAAAAAATACGTGTAATAATCAAACAAGTATAACAAATTACGAATTGTTAATATTTTTACATCATATTTATTCCTTGTTGTCATATTTAGTACATAAGATTCGCCATCTTGACTGCACGAAATGTGATTTGTATTGTGTAATTTGTTTGTTAGTAGCATTTAATAATTATTAACCATAATGTCTGACCACGCAACCATGGACGATACACTCAGCCAAGCACAATATCCTTGCGTCTTTGAGCCATTTGGATGTAACCAATCGTTCGAACTAATCGATAAAGTTGCTCACGAAGAAATTTGTGATTTTCGGCCCGGTTTATGTCCACACAGTGGACCAATTTGTACTTGGCAGGTTAGTGATAAATTTTACTGGATAATCAATGTTTTTACGCTAACGAAAATCATCTTAGGGAGAAGTCCACGAAGTTCTAAATCATTTGCTTCAAGCACACCCAGAGGTGGTCTTGGATGAGACCAATGACGCGACTTTCCAGGCAGCCGATATAGACACACCAACAGCCGCTGACTGGGCCATGATTCTAAACTGTTTCAATCATCACTTCTTACTGACGTTAGTCAAACATGACGAAGATGAAGACAAAAAAGCTAACTGGATAGCTCTAGTTCAGTTAATTGGTTCTCGTGCAGAAGCTGAACAATTTGTTTACAGGTAAACATTTCGGTTTTCGAACGTAACTGTAAGTTCGTTCGGTAGAAACGCTTTATTTCTTAAATTCAAAACTAATACAGAACTTATTACCGTCAAGCAATCGTTTTTACTAAATGAAATGTTTGTTTATACAAAATTATAAATAATTTTCAGAATTACATTGAGCGGACCAGGTAGACGCCGTTTAATTTGGGAAGCTACTCCACATCCAACTCGCGAAGCAGTTGCTGCCGCAATTAGAGAAACAAACTGCTTAATATTCGATTCTGTGATTGCTAAATTATTCTCTGAAGAAAATGAACTCACGGTTAACGTTATCATCTCTGAAGTTGACGATTAATCTGTTTCCAAATACATCTAGCTTATTAAACCTTAACTTTAAATTTTCTCCTAATTTAATTTTAATTTATAGTCTGATACTACGTTTAGTTTAATGTTTAAAACTGTTGCCTTAACTCATGGATTTCCAGAGTTAACGATCAACTTATTCACAAATACCATTCTAGCTTGCTGAACATGATTTTCAATTTTTCTCTTAGTTTAATTTGTGTTTATTTATTCATTTAGTTTCATGTATGTACAATACGTTTTACATGTTTACTAGAATTTTTATAATAAATACAGTAACCCTTGTCCCTCGTTTAATTTGAAATTTCAATAGAAATAAAGTACAGAAATACAGTGTAAAAAACCAAGAATTAGTATGAAAATTATAAGAAGTGGCAAAGGATGTACAACTAGCAAATCGTTTTCAAAAAAACGATAATTTCCTTGAAGCGTCAAGATAACTATTCAAAACACACGTATGCCTATGAAAGCAATAAATGAAGCCGTTTTACTATCCATCTCCACCTTTAATAAGCAAATTCGATTTAGTTATTTTCCATTTTAAATTACCCGGTATTCTAACTGTTTTCTATACAAAATTTCAAAATTACATTTTTTAGTTGTTATTAGTTGAAAGAGGTTGCACGTAACATTTCCGTAAACGACTATATCTGTTCTCGTTAATAACTTATTCCCATCGTTTTAGAAGTTTTAACATCGAAAATTCTAGTTCTTCTTTAAAAAGTACGTTTAATAATCAAATAAGTATAACAAATTACGAATTATTAATATTTTTACATCGTATATTTTCCTTCTTGTAATACGCTATTACATAAAATTTACCATCTTGACTGTAAGAAATGTGATTTACATTGCGATTTTATTTGTTAGTTGCATTTAATAATTAATAACCATACTCCCTGATGACACAACCATGGATGATGCACGCAGTCAAGCAAAATATCCTTGCGTTTTTGAGCCATTTGGATGTGACCAGTGGTTCGAACTAAAGGATAAAGCTGCTCAGCAAGAGGTTTGTGATTTTCGATCTAGTTTCTATCTACACCGTGGACCAGTTTGAACTTGGCAGGTTAGGAATAAATTTTACGGGGTAATCGACGTTTTTACGCTAACTAAAATTATCTTAGGGAAAAGCCCATGAAGTATTAGATCATTTGATTCAATCCTACTCAGAGGTGACCGTCATTGAGAGCAATGACACGACTTTGGTGGCAGCCGCAATAGATACACCAATAGCTGCCGATTGGGTCATGATTCAAAATTATTTTAATCAGCACTTCATGCTGGTATTAGTTAAACAAGCCGACGATGAAGACACAAGAGCTAACTGGGTTGCTATAGTTCAGTTAATTGGTTCTCGTGCACAAGCTGAACAATTTGTTTACAGGTAAATGTTTCGGTTTTCGAACGTAATCTGAAGTTCGTTCGTTAGAAACGCTTTATTTATTAAATTCAAAACAAATACAGAACTTATTGCCGTCAAGCAATCGTTTTTACAAAAGGAAATGTTTGTTTATTAAAAATTACGAATAATTTTCAGAATTACATTGACTGGACCAGGTAGACGCCGTTTAATTTGGGAAGCTACTCCACATCCAACTCGCGAAGCGGTTAGTACAGCAATTAACGAAAGAAACTGCTTAATATTTGATTCTGGAATTGCGAAATTGTTCTCTGAAGAAAATGAACTGAAGCTTAACGTCATCATCTCCAAAGTTGACCATTAATTCGTTTGCAAAATACAATTTAGCTTGTTAAAGGCGTATTTTACTTTTTCTCTTAATTTAATTTGTATTTATAGACTCATACCGTATTAGTTTAATGTTGGCATAAAGCATTTTGCATTAACTCTAAGATCTACACAGCTAACGGTTAATTTGTTCACAAATACCATTCTAGCTTGCTAAAGATCATTTTTAATTTTTCTCTTAGTTTAATTTGCATTTATTTATTCAATATTGCATTTAGTTTCATGTATGTACAATACGTTTCACATGTTTACTTGAATTTTTAGAATAAATATAGTTATCCTTATTCCTCGTTTAATTTGAAATTTCAGTAGAATTATAGGCCAGAAATACAATGTTGAAAACCAAGACTTAGTAAAAAAATTATAGGAAGTGACAAAGGACGTACAACTAGCAAAACGTTTTCAAAGTAGGATAATTTCTTTGAGGAAAACTATCCAAAGACAGATATGTCTATGAAAGCAATAAATGAAGCCGTTTTGCTATCCATTCTCAATTTTAATAAGCAATATCGATTTATTACTGTCCATTTCAAATTACGCGCTATTCGAACGTTTTTCCAAACAAAATTTCGAAATTTTGTTTTTTAGTTTCTATTAGTTGAAAGAGGTCGCACCTAGCGTTTCCGTAAAGGAGTAATCTGTTTTCGTTTGCAACTTATTCTCGACGTTTTAAAGGTTTTAACATCGAAAATTGGTAAGTTCTACTTCAAAAAATACGTTTAATAATCAAATAAGTATAACGAATTAGGAATTGTTAATATTTTTACATCATATTTATTCCTTTTGTCATATTTATTACATAAGATTCGCCATCTTGACTGCAAGAAATGTAATTAGTATTGTGTAACTTTGTTTGTTAGTAGCATTTAATAATTATTAACCACAATGCCTGACGACGCAAGCATGGATGATATGATCAACCAAAATCAATACCCTTGCGTTTTTGAGCTATATGGATGTGACCAATGGTTCGAACCAATCGACAAAGTTGCTCACGAAGAAGTTTGTGATTTTCGACCTAGTTTCTGTCCGCAAGGTGGACCATTTTGCGCTTGGCAGGTTAGTGATAAGTTTCACTGGATAATCAACGGTTTTATGCTAACGAAAATCATCTTAGGGAGAAATCCATGAAGTTGTAGATCATTTGCTTCAAGACCATCCAGAGGTGCTCTTCAATGAGAGCAATGACGCTAGTTTCCTGGCAGCCGGTATAGATACGCCAACAGCCTCTAATTGGGGCATAATTCTAAAATGTTTCAATCGTCACTTCTTGTTGACATTAACTAAACATGATGAAGATGAGGACAAAGAAGCCAAGTGGATAGCTATGGTTCAGTTAATTGGTTCTCGTGAAGAAGCTGAGCAATTTGTTTACAGGTAAAGATTTGGGCTTTCGAACATAACTGTAAGTTCGTTCGTTAGAAACGTTTTATTTCTTAAATTCAAAACTACAGCACTTACAACACACATACAACTACAAATACAGGACATACAACTACAAATACAGGACTTATTAACATAAAGGAATTGTTTTTACAAAAAGAAATATTTGTTTATACAAAATTATGAATAATTTTCAGAATTACATTGACTGGAGCAGGTAGACGCCGTTTAATTTGGGAAGCTACTCCACATCCAACTCGCGAAGCAGTTACTATTGCAATTAGAGAAACAAACTGCTTAATATTTGATTCTGAGATTGCTAGACTGTTCTCTGAAGAAAATGGACTCAAGGTTAACGTTATCATTTCTAGAGTTGACGATTAATCTGTTTCCAAGTACTATTTAGCTTGTTAAACGTCCATTTTAAATTTTTTTCTAATTTAATTTTCATGGATAGTCTGATACTATATTTAGTTTAATGTTTGCATAAAACATTTTGCCTTAGCTCAATGATCCCCAGAGTTAACGCTCAATTTGTTCACAAATACCACTGTATCTTGCTAACCATGATCTTTAATTTTTCTCTTAGTTTAATTTGTGTTTATATACTCATTACTGCATTTAGTTTCATGTATGTATAATATGTTTTACATGTTTACTAGAATTTTCATAATAAATATAGTAGTCCTTGTTTCTTGTTTAATTTGAAATTTCAGTAGAAGTAAAGGACAGAAATATAGTGTAGAAAACCAACAATTAGTATTGAAATTATAAGAAATAGCAAAGGATGTGTAACTAGCAAAACGTTTCCAAAGTATGATAATTTCTTTGAAATGTCAAGAAAACTATTCAAAACAGAGGTATGCCTATAAAAGTAATAAATGGAGCCGTTTTGCTATCCATTCCCACTTTTAATAAGCAAATTCGGTTTAGTTATTTTCCATTTTAAATTACACGCTATTCTAGCGGTTTCCTAAAGAAAATTTCCAAATTACGTTTTTTAGTTGCTATTTGTTGCAAAAGGTCCCACTTAACATTTGCGTAAACGAGTAATCTGTTTTCGTTAGCAACTTATTCTCAAAGTTTTAATGGTTTTAATATCAAAAATTGGTAAGTTCTACTTTAAAAAATAGGTTTAATAATCAAATAAGTATAACAAATTACAAATTTTTAATATTTTTACATTCTGTTTATTCCTTATTATCGTATTTTACTACATAAAATTCCGCATCTTGACTGTAAAAAATGTGATTTGCCTTGTTATTTTATTTGTTAGTGGTATTTAATAATTATTAACCATAATGCCTGACAACGCAACCATGGATGATATACTCAACTAATTTCAATGTCTTTGTGTCTTTGAGCCATTTGGATGTGACCAACGGTTCGAACTAAACAATAACATTGCTCACGAAGAATTTTGTGGTTTTCGACCCAATTTCTGTCCATGCCGTGCCCCAATTTGCACTTGGCAAGTTAGTAATAAATTTTACTGGATAATCAACGTTTTTACGTTAACTAAAATTATCTTAGCGGGAAGCCCATAAAGTTTTAGATCATTTGCTTGAAGCCCACTCAGAGGTGGCCCTCAATAAGAGCAATGACGCGACTTTGCTGACAGCCGAAATAGATACACCAACAGTCTCTGATTGGGCTATGATTCAACGTTGTTTTAATCATTACTTGGTGCTGACATTAGTTAAACATGAAGATGAAGATGAAGATGAAAAAGCTGACTGTGTTGTTCTGCTTCAGCTAATTGGTTCTCGTGCACAAGCTGAACTATTTGTTCACAGGTAAACTTTTCGATTTTCGAACGTAATTGTAAGTTCGTTCATTAGAAACCTTTATTTCTTAAATTCTAAACTAATACAGAACTTATTAACGTCAAGCAATCATTTTTACAAAAAGAAATATTTATTTACACAAAATTATGAATAATTTTCAGAATTACATTGACTGGACCAGGTAGACCCCGTTTAATTAAAGAAGCTACTCCACATCCAACTCACGAAGCAGTTGCTATCGCAATTAGAGAAACAAACTGCTTAGTATTAGATTCTGGGGTAGCTAAATGGTTCTCGGAGGAAGATGGACTCAAGATTAGCGTTATTGTCTCCAAAGTGGACGATTAATTTGTTTACAACATACCATTTACCTTGTTAAACGTGCATTTTAAATTTTCTCCTAACTTAATTCGTATGTATATTCGATGCAGCATTTAGCTTAATGTCTGCATAAAACATTTTGCGTTAGCTCAAGGATCTCCAGAGTTAACGGTCAATTTGTTCACAAATACCATTCTAGCTGCTAAACATGATTTTAAATTTTTCTGATAATTTAATTTGTGTTTATATACACATTACTGCATTTAGATTCATGTACGTATAATACGTTTTACATGTTTACTAGAAATTTTATAATAAATATAGTAACCCCGGTTCGTCGTTTAATTTGAAATTTCAGTAGAAATAAAGTACAGAAATACAGTGTAGAAATCCAAGAATTAGTATGAAAATTATAGGAACTGGCAAAGGATGTACAACTACCAAAACGTTTTCAAAGTAGGATAATTTCTTTAAGGAAAACTATTCAAACACAGATATGCCTATGAAAGCAATAAATGAAGCCGTTTTGCTATCCATTCTCACTTTTAATAACCAAATTCGATTTAGTTATTTTCCATTTTAAATTACGCGGTATTCTAACTGTTTTCTAGACAAAATTTCAAAATTAAATTTTTTAGTTACTATTAGTTGAAAGAGGTCGCACCTAACATTTCCGTAAACGAGTAATCTGTTTTCGTTAGCAACTTATTCCCAGCGTTTTACAGGTTTTAACAGCGAAAATTGGTAAGTTCTACTTTAAAAAATATGTTTAATAATCAAATAAGTGTAAAAAATTGCGAATTATTGATATTTTTACATCTTATTTACTCCTTGCTTTGCTATCGTATCTTATTACATAAAATTCGCCATCTTGACTATAAGAAATGTGATTTATATTGCGATTTTATTTGTTAGTAACATTTAATAATTATTAACCGTAGTCCCTGACGACGCAACCATGGATGATATACCTAGTCAAGCACAATATTCTTGCGCTTTTGAGCCATTTGGATGTGACCAGTGGTTCGAACTAAAGGATAAAGCTGCTCACGAAGAGGTTTGTGATTTTCGATCTAGTTTCTATCTACACCGTGGACCAATTTGCACTTGGCAGGTTAGGAATAAATTTTATGGGGTAATCAACGTTTCTACGCTAACTAAAATTGTCTTAGGGAGAAGTCCATGAAGTACTAGATCATTTGCTTCAATCCCACTCAGAGGTGACCGTCATTGAGAGCAATGACGCGACTTTGGTGGCAGCCGCAATAGATACACCAATAGCTGCCGATTGGGTCATGATTCAAAATTATTTTAATCAGCACTTCATGCTGGTATTAGTTAAACAAGCCGACGATGAAGACACAAGAGCTAACTGGGTTGCTATAGTTCAGTTAATTGGTTCTCGTGCACAAGCTGAACAATTTGTTTACAGGTAAACGTTTCGGTTTTCGAACGCAATCTGAAGTTCGTTCGTTAGAAACGCTTTATTTATTAAATTCAAAACAAATACAGAACTTATTCTCGTCAAGCAATCGTTTTAGAAAAGGAAATGTTTGTTTATAAAAAATTATGTATAATTTTCAGAATTACGTTGACTGGACCAGGTAGACGCCGTTTAATTTGGGAGGCTACTCCACATCCAACTCGCGAAGCAGTTAGTACAGCAATTAACGAAAGAAACTGCTTAATATTTGATTCTGGAATTGCTAAATTGTTCTCTGAAGAAAATGAACTGAAGCTTAACATCATCATCTCCAAAGTTGACCATTAATTTGTTTGCAAAGTACAATTTAGCTTGTTAAATGCGTATTTTACTTTTTCTCTTAATTTAATTTGTATTTATAGTCTGATACCACATTGGTTTAATGTTGGCATAAAGCATTTTGCATTAACTCTAGGATCTACACAATTAACGGTTAATTTGTTCACAAATACCATTCTAGCTTGCTAAAGATAATTTTTAATTTTTCTCTTAGTTTAATTTGCATTGATTTATTCAATATTGCATTTAGTTTCATGTATGCACAATACGTTTCACATGTTTACTTGAATTTTTAGAATAAATATAGTTATCCTTATTCCTCGTTTAATTTGAAATTTCAGTAGAAATATAGGACAGAAATACAATGTAGAAAACCAAGACTTAGTAAAAAAAATTATAGGAAGTGACAAAGGACGTACAACTAGCAAAACGTGTTCAAAGTAGGATAATTTCTTTGAGGAAAACTATCCAAACACAGATATACCTATAAAAGCAATAAATGAAGCCGTTTTGCTATAAATTCTCACTTTTAATAAGTAAATTCGATTTAGTTATTTTTCATTTCAAATTACCCGCTATTCGAACGGTCTTCCAAACAAAATTCGAAATTTGGTTTTTTAGTTGCCATTAGTTGCAAAAGTCGCACTTAACATTTTCGTAAACGAGTAGTCTGTGTTCGCTAGAAACTTATTCTCAAAGTTTTAAAGGTTTTAATATCAAAAATTGGTAAGTTCTACTTTAAAAAATAGGTTCAACAATCAAGTAAGTATAACAAATTAGGAATTGTTAATATTTTTACATTCTGTTTATTCCTTGTTATCGTATTTTACTACATAAAATTCGGCGTCTTAACTGCAAAAGATGTGATTTACGTTGTGTTATTTTATTTGTTAGTGGTATTTAATAATTATTAACCATAATGCCTGACAACGCAACCATGGATGATATACTAAACTAATTTCAATATCTTTGTGTCTTTGAGCCATTTGGATGTGACCAACGGTTCGAATTAAACAATAACATTGCTCACGAAGAAGTTTGTGGTTTTCGACCCGATTTCTGTCCATACCGTGCCCCAATTTGCACATGGCAAGATAGTAATAAATTTTACTGGATAATCAACGTTTTTACGTTCACTAAAATTATCTTAGCGAGAAGCCCATAAAGTTTTAGATCATTTGTTTGGAGCCCACTCAGAGGTGGCCCTCAATGAGGGCAATGACGCGACTTTGCTGACAGCCGAAATAGATACACCAACAGTCTCTGATTGGGCTATGATTCAACGTTGTTTTAATCATTACTTCGTGCTGACATTAGTTGAGCATGAAGATGAAGATAAAGATGAAAGAGCTGACTGGGTTGTTGTGCTTCAGCTAATTGGTTCTCGTGCACAAGCTGAACTATTTGTTCACAGGTAAACTTTTCGATTTTCGAACGTAATTGTAAGTTCGTTCTTTAGAAACCTTTATTTCTTAAATTCTAAACTAATACAGAACTTATTAACGTCAAGCAATCATTTTTACAAAAAGAAATGTTTGTATACACAAAATTAGAATAATTTTCAGAATTACATTGACTGGACCAGGTAGACCCCGTTTAATTAAAGAAGCTACTCCACATCCAACTCACGAAGCAGTTGCTATCGCAATTAGAGAAACAGATTGCTTAGTATTAGATTCTGGGGTAGCTAAATGGTTCTCGGAGGAAGATGGAGTCAAGATTAGCGTTATTGTCTCCAAAGTGGACGATTAATTTGTTTACAACATACCATTTACCTTGTTAAACGTACATTTTAATTTTTCTCCTAGCTTAATTCGTATGTATATTCGATACAGCATTTAGTTTAATGTCTGCATAAAACATTTTGCGTTAGCTCGAGGATCTCCAGAGTTAACGGTCAATTTGTTCACAAATACCATTCTAGCTGCTAAACATGATTTCTAATTTTTCTGATAATTTAATTTGTGTTTATATACACATTACTGCATTTAGATTCATGTACGTATAATACGTTTTACATGTTTACTAGAAATTTTATAATAAATATAGTAACCCCGGTTCGTCGTTTAATTTGAAATTTCAGTAGAAATAAAGTACAGAAATATAGTGTAGAAATCCAAGAATTAGTATGAAAATTATAGGATCTGGCAAAGGATGTACAACTACCAAAACGTTTTCAAAGTAGGATAATTTCTTTGAGGAAAACTATTCAAACACAGATATGCCTATGAAAGCAATAAATGAAGCCGTTTTGCTATCCATTCTCACTTTTAATAAGCAAATTCGATTTAGTTATTTTCCATTTTAAATTACGCGGTATTCTAACTGTTTTCTAGACAAAATTTCAAAATTAAATTTTTTAGTTACTATTAGTTGAAAGAGGTCGCACCTAACATTTCCGTAAACGAGTAATCTGTTTTCGTTAGCAACTTATTCCCAGCGTTTTAAAGGTTTTAACATCGAAAATTGGTAAGTTCTATTTTAAAAAATACGTTTAATAATCAAATAAGTGTAAAAAATTGCGAATTATTGATATTTTTACATCTAATTGACTCCTTGCTTTGCTATCGTATCTTATTACATAAAATTCGCCATCTTGACTGTAAGAAATGTGATTTATATTGCGATCTTATTTGTTAGTAGCATTTAATAATTAACCATAGTCCCTGACGACGTAGCCATGGATGATATACCTAGTCAAGCACAATATCCTTGCGCTTTTGAGCCATTTGGATGTGACCAGTGGTTCGAACTAAAGGATAAAGCTGCTCACGAAGAGGTTTGTGATTTTCGATCTAGTTTCTATCTACACCGTGGACCAATTTGCACTTGGCAGGTTAGGAATAAATTTTATGGGGTAATCAACGTTTCTACGCTAACTAAAATTGTCTTAGGGAGAAGTCCATGAAGTACTAGATCATTTGCTTCAATCCCACTCAGAGGTGACCGTCATTGAGAGCAATGACGCGACTTTGGTGGCAGCCGCAATAGATACACCAATAGCTGCCGATTGGGTCATGATTCAAAATTATTTTAATCAGCACTTCATGCTGGTATTAGTTAAACAAGCCGACGATGAAGACACAAGAGCTAACTGGGTTGCTATAGTTCAGTTAATTGGTTCTCGTGCACAAGCTGAACAATTTGTTTACAGGTAAACGTTTCGGTTTTCGAACGTAATCTGAAGTTCGTTCGTTAGAAACGCTTTATTTATTAAATTCAAAACTAATACAGAACTTATTCTTGTCAAGCAATCGTTTTAGAAAAGGAAATGTTTGTTTATATAAAATTATGAATAATTTTCAGAATTACGTTGACTGGACCAGGTAGACGCCGTTTAATTTGGGAGGCTACTCCACATCCAACTCGCGAAGCAGTTAGTACAGCAATTAACGAAAGAAACTGCTTAATATTTGATTCTGGAATTGCTAAATTGTTCTCTGAAGAAAATGAACTGAAGCTTAACGTCATCATCTCCAAAGTTGACCATTAATTTGTTTGCAAAATACAATTTAGCTTGTTAAAGGCGTATTTTACTTTTTCTCTTAATTTAATTTGTATTTGTAGTCTGATACCGCATTAGTTTAATGTTGGCATAAAGCATTTTGCATTAACTCTAGGATCTACACAATTAACGGTTAATTTGTTCACAAATACCATTCTAGCTTGCTAAAGATAATTTTTAATTTTTCTCTTAGTTTAATTTGCATTTATTTATTCAATATTGCATTTAGTTTCATGTATGTACAATACGTTTCACATGTTTATTTGAATTTTTTGAATAAATATAGTTATCCTTATTCCTCGTTTAATTTGAAATTTCAGTAGAAATATAGGACAGAAATACAATGTAGAAAACCAAGACTTATTAAAAAAAATTATAGGAAGTGACAAAGGACGTACAACTAGCAAAACGCGTTCAAAGTAGGATAATTTCTTTGAGGAAAACTATCCAAAGACAGATATGCCTATGAAAGCAATAAATGAAGCCGTTTTGCTATAAATTCTCACTTTTAATAAGTAAATTCGATTTAGTTATTTTTCATTTCAAATTACCCGCTATTCGAACGGTCTTCCAAACAAAATTTCGAAATTTGGTTTTTTAGTTGCCATTAGATGCAAAAGTCGCACTTAACATTTTCGTAAACGAGTAATCTGTGTTCTCTAGAAACTTATTCTCAAAGTTTAATTCTAAACTAATACAGAACTTATTAACGTCAAGCAATCATTTTTACAAAAAGAAATGTTTGTTTACACAAAATTATGAATAATTTTCAGAATTACATTGACTGGACCAGGTAGACGCCGTTTAATTAAAGAAGCTACTCCACATCCAACTCGCGAAGTAGTTGCTATCGCAGTTAGAGAAACAAACTGCTTGGTATTAGATTCTGACGTTGCTAGATGGTTCTCGGAAGAAGATGGACTCAAGATTAGCGTTATTGTCTTCAAAGTGAACGACTAATTTGTTTACAACATACCATTTGCCTTGTTAAACGTGCATTTTAACTTTTCTCCAAACTTAATTTGTATTTATAGTTTGATACAGCATTTAGCTTAATGTCTGCATAAAACATTTTACGTTACCTCAAGGATCTCCAGAGTTAACGGTTAATTTGTTCACAAATACCATTCTAGGTGCTAAACATGATTTTTAATTTTTCTGTTAATTTAATTTGTGTTTATATACTCATTACTGCATTTAGATTCATGTATGTATAATACGTTTTACATGTTTACTAGAATTTTCATAATAAATATAGTAACCCCTGTTCCTCGTTTAATGTGAAATTTCAGTAGAAATAAAGTACAGAAATACAGTGTAGAAATCCAAGGATTAGTATGAAAATTATAGGAAGTGGCAAAGGATGTACAACTAGCAAAACGTTTTCAAAGTAGGATAATTTCTTTGAGGAAAACTATCCAAACACAGATATGCCTATAAAAGCAATAAATGAAGCCGCTTTGCTATCCATTCCCACTTTTAATAAGCAAATTCGATTTAGTTATTTTCTATTTCAAATTACCCGCTATTCGAACGGTTTTCCAAACAAAATTTCCAAATTTCATTTTTTAGTTCCTATTAGTTGAAAGAGGTCGCACCTAACATTTCCGTAAACGAGTAATCTGTTTTCGTTAGCAACTTATTCTCAGCGTTTTAAAGGTTTTAACATCGAAAATTGGTAAGTTCTACTTTAAAAAATATGTTGAATAATCAAATAAGTATAACAAATTACGAATTATTAATATTTTTACATGTTATTTATTCCTTGCTATCGTATCATATTACAGAAAATTCGCCATCTTGACTGTAAGAAATGTGATTTATATTGCGATTTTATTTGTTAGTAGCATTTAATAATTATTAACCATACTCCCTGACGTCGGAACCATGGATGATACACGCAGTCAAGCAAAATATCCTTGCGTTTTTGAGCCATTTGGATGTGACCAACAGTTCGAACTAAACAATAAAATTGCTCACGAAGAAGTTTGTGGTTTTCGACCAAATTTCTGTCCATACCGTGCCCCAATTTGCACTTGGCAGGTTAGTAATAAATTTTACTGGATAATCAACGTTTTTACGCTAACTAAAATTATCTTAGGGAGAAGCCCATGAAGTTTTAGATCATTTGCGTGAAGCCCACTCAGAGGTGGCCGTCGATGAGTACAATGAGGCGACTTTCTTGGCAGCCGAAATGGATACACCAACAGCCTCTGATTGGGCCATGATTCTAAATTGTTTTAATCATTACTTCGTGCTGACATTAGTTAAACATGACGAAGATGAAGATAAGAAAGCTGACTGGGTTGTAGTAGTTCAGTTAATTGGTTCTCGTACAGAAGCTGAACAATTTGTTTACAGGTAAACATTTCAGTTTTCGTACGTAACTGTAAGTTCGTTCGTTAGAAGTGCTTTATTTCTTAAATTCAAAACTAATACAGAACTTATTAACAAGCAATCGGTTTTATAAAAAGAAATGTTTGTTTACACAAAATTATCAACAATTTTCAGAGTTACATTGAATGGACCAGATAGACGTCGTTTAATTTGGGAAGCTACTCCACATCCAACTAGCGAAGCAGTTGGTGTTGCAATTAGAGAAACAAGCTGCTTAATATTTGATTCTGGGATTGCTAAATTGTTCTCTGAAGAAGGTGAACTCATGGTTAACATTATCATCTCCAAAGTTGATGATTAATTTGTTTACAAAATATAACTTAGCTTGTTAAACGTCCATTTTATATGTTCTCCTAATTTAATTTTCATGTATAGTTTGATACTACATTTAGATTAATGTTTGCATAAAACTTTTGCATTAACTCATGGATCTCCAGAGTTTATTCACCAATACCGTGGTAGCTTGCTAAACATGATTTTCAATTTTTCTCTTAGTTTAGTTTTTATTTATATACTCATTACTGCATTTATGTTCATGTATGTATAATACGTTTTACATGTTTACTGGGATTTTTATAATAAATAAAATAATCCTTGTTCCTTATTTAATTTGAAATATTTACTAATATCCCCATCTACATTTCAAATTGCCCGCGTTTTCTTGCTTTTCGGTTAATTCTTAAACGGTTAGCAAGAAAGATGGCGCTAGTGTTTGTGTTTATTTTCTATACCTGAAATAGCGGCCATTACAGTAGCTACATTATTCGTATTTTATATCACTAGACTACGGCAAATTGGTAAGTTACATAATTTAAATTTTAGTTGCAATATGAATTTGTAGTTGAACGTAATTACAAATGTGATTATTTTAATATTACATTAAAAAATGCAGATTACAGTGTTTACGATAGCATCCATGTTGTTCTTTTGAATAGTTAAATTAAATAGTTGTAAAACATAGAAGCATAGATATATTCGTAAGTTCCTGTTTTATTTGTAAAGAAAGTAAAAGAAAATTTATGTGTTATACATTGATTTACAAAGAACGTTTTTTAACCTTCAAACTTATTGGATATTATTTTCAACTGACCTGATGTCATGGTTATTAAGGTTTATTTAAATCAATGTATATAAAAATCAAATTTCTTATTGCTAAAAGAACATTGTTTTATAAGTGCTGTAACGTTTTTCTTAGGGTTACCGTAATTATGCCTGATATTAAGGAAATTGTAGCGAGTCCTGACCAAGGGCAACGTGAAGTAATGGTATTGGATGACGGTAAGATTATAAAACTTTATTAACTATACTAAAAATTTCACACTACTATGTCATTTAAAGAACGTAAGCAATACGTTAATGTTATCAACCGCAATAAGCTTGTCTAACAACTGTTAATTTGAAATATTTCATTCTTGAATTATTTTATTTTATTCTATACAGGCGAACAGAAAGTTGACACTGACGACGGGAACATTTTACAACTTCCTTGCGAACATACCAATTTTGGTTGTCCCAAAATGCTGTCTCTAAATCTGAAACTCGCGCACGAGGCGTTTTGTGATTTTCAACCTTGCAAATGTCCATTTCCTGACTCATCCGAAGCTGAGTGTTCTTGGAAGGTTTATAAATCTCTGGTGTTAGTAAATTTATAGTTACAGACTAAATATATTTCAGGGTCTCCCTGGGAAACTTTTGTCCCACGTAGCCGATTCCCATCAAATGATTACAATATTCAACGCCGCAAATGCAACACTTCGGGCAACAGATGTCAATGTGCAAGAGGAATCTAACTGGTTCCTGATACAAAAGTGTTATGCGCGCCACTTCATCATAATCCTACGCAAAAAATTGACTCCTGAAAGAAAAACTCAGTATGTAGCATATGCACAACTAATTGGAACCCGTCGACAAGCTAAGCAGTTTTATTACGAGTAAGAAATGAAATCTAGTTTTATCTAAGAATTTGCAACCGAGCCCTAAACAATTCCGTTTTCTTTTTAGACTTGAGTGTCCCGGGATCCGTCGCAGTATTAAATGGCAAGCGAAAACGCGATCTCTTTTTGCAGAAGATGGATCAAAGGAAAAATCGGAATGCCTAATGTTTGATTCCTCGACAGCTGAATTGTTCATTCTCAATGGCATAATCGTTATTCATTGTTCAATAAGAAGAAAATTTCAGGTGTAATTTAATTTTTTCATCTAATTGCTACAATTATTCTTTATTTTTTTACTTTAATTAGCTAGCTACATGTAGATTTATAATTCATTTTCTGTTTTAATTGTATTCAGTATAGGGGTTTTAACATAATAATGTTTAATTTTAAAGAAAGGACCTCCTCGAATTCGTAAAGATGGTATTTTCAATATCATTGTAGCTTGTACAATTTTTAATTTTCTCTTGCTTTAATTTGCTTTTATATACTTATTACTGCATTTAGTTTAATAATAATAATAGTTTAATATGTGTATGATACCTTTTGTATGTTTACTAGAATTTTTATAATAAACAAAGTTATCTTTGTTGCTCATTTAGTTTGAAATATTTACCATTGTTTCCATTTACATTTTAAATTACCCGCGTTATCTCGTTTTTCCATTAATACTTAAACGGCTACTAACGAAGGAAGGGGTCGGTGCTTATTACTTCTATGCGTGAAGTAGCCGCCATTACAGTAGCTACATTGTTCGTGTTTTATTTCACTGAACTACGGCAAATTGGTAAGTAACATAATTTAAATTTTAGTTGCAATATAAATTTACAATTAATATAATAACGTAATCATGTAGTTAATATAATAACAAATATAAATAAAAATAAATGTGATTATTTTAATGTTATATTTAAAAAAACAGATTACAGTCTTTATGACGGCATCCATTTTGTTCTTTTGAATAGTTAAATTAAATAGTTGTAAAACGTAAAACCATAGATACATTCGTAAGTTCCTCTTTATTTGTAAAAAAAAGTAAAAGAAGATTCATGTGTTATACATTAATTTACAAAAAACATGTTCTAACTTTCAAATTTATTGGATATTATTTCCAATAAGTGCTGCCATGGTTATTAAGGTTTATTCAAATCAATATGTATAAAAATCAAATTTCTTATTGCTAAAAGGACATTGTTATATAAGTACTGTGACGTTTTTCTTAGGGTTACCGTAATTATGCCTGACATTAAGGAAATTGTAACGAGTTCTGACATGGAGCAACCTAACGAAATCGTACCAAATAATGGTAAGGAAGACTTTTTATTAATAATACTAAAATCTCACGCTACTATTTTATCTAAAGCACCAAGACCCTAAACAATACGTTGATTTTATCAGTCGCGATAAGCATGTCTTAACAACTGTTAATTTGAATTATTTGAATTTTGTACAGGAGAGGAAGAAGTTGACACCAACAACACGATCATTTCCGAACTTCCTTGCGAACATACCAAATTCGGTTGTCCAAAACTGCTCTCATTAAATCTGAAACTCACGCACGAGGCATTTTGTGATTTTCAACCTTGCAAATGTCCATATATTGACATATCCAAAGCTGAGTGTTCTTGGAAGGTTCATAAATCTCCTCCAGGATTAGTAAATTCATACTTACAGACTAAATATATTTCAGGGTCTCCCTGGACAACTTTTGTCCCATATGACCAATTGGCATAAAATTGTTACAACATTCTACGGCACAGATGCAACACTTCGGGCAACAAATGTCAATGTGCATGATGAATTTGACTGGTGCGTTTTGCAAGAATGCTATGGACATAACTTTATCCTGGTGTTACGCAAAAGATTAACTCCCGAAGGAAATGCTCGGTATATAGCATATGCACAACTAATTGGAACTCGTAAGCAAGCTAACCGATATTACTACGAGTAAGGAAACAAATCTTGTTTTACCAAAAATTTGCCAGGCAATACTAAATAATTCCGTTTTATTTTTTAGACTTAAGTTGCCCGGAGATTGTCGCAGTATTAAATGGCAAGCAAAAATACGATCTCTTTTCGCCGAAGATGGATCACAGGAAAAATCTGATTGCTTGACGTTTAATTCCTCAATTGCTGAATTATTCATCGCCAATGGCACTCTCGTTATTCATTGTTCAATAAAAAGAAAATTTTGTGTGTAATTTAAATATTTTTCATGTAATTGCCATAATCATCTATTCGATTTTTATAATTAATAAGCTACATATACATTTGTAATTCATTTTTTGTGTTAATTGCATACAATATAGGGATTTTAGCATAACAAAGTTTAATTTTAGAGAACGGACCTTCTCGAATTCTTTAGGGATGTGAACCCAGGGTATATGTGATTATCTCCAGAATTCACGATTAATATGTTTGCAAAACACTATTACAGCTTATTAAACATGAATTGATGAATTTTTCTTGTAATTTCGTTTGTATTTATATATTCATTACTGAATTTAGTTTAATGTTTGTATAATACGCTTTGTATGTTTTTTTACTAAAATTTTGATAATAAATAAAGTAATCTTTGTACCTTATTTAATTTCAAATATTTACCAATGTTCCTATTTACAATTTAAATTACCCGCGCTTATTTTTAGTTAATACTTAAACGACTACTATCAAAGGTAGGCGTTGGTATTTGTGTTTATTACTTCTACGCCTGAAATGGCTGCCATTATAGTAGCTAGATTACTATTTTATATTAATATTATATTATATTTAATATTAAGTTCCTATCACTAAAATACGACATTGTACAATAAGAAAACTTAACACGTATTTTTTTTTATATAATTGCTATAATTATATATTTCTTTATTTAATAAGTTATATATAGATCTATAACTATTCTTAGTTTTGATTGTATACAATATATTGGTTTTAACATAATAAAGTTTAATTTTTAAAGAAAGGACCTTTTATTCTCTAGGATAAAAACGCTAGAACGCATTCATTTTTAGTTTGAAGGTTGGTATGTCGCTAAAAAATTGGTAACCTGGTGCTAAAATGAAAAGCACTATGTTGATCGAATAGATAGTTGAGGTTAACTGTTGACATTGCGAATAAAAGTTTTTATATAAAATATGAATAAAAATTATATTTTCTTCTTTATATTTATAAGTTTTCAACCATTAATAAATGCAAACGATGTATTAGGATGTGGTGGCTTTCTCAAGAGTCATGTTCAGATAGACTTTTCGAAAGTAGTTGTGAAACTGTAAGTGATATGTAAAAAATTTTACTTAATATTAATACGAGATCGTTGCAGCTATACAAAACAGGGTATACTAAAAGATCAAACAAATTGCGCCCCAAACAGTGGATATTATTTTATACCTTTGTATGATAAAGGTGATTACGTTCTTGAGGTGAGAATACGAATATTAAAAGATAATAGTGCATTTAATTCTTAATATTTAGTTAGAACCTCCACCTGGATGGAGTTTTAAACCTACAAAAATTAATTTGGCAATTGATAGGAAGACTGATATTTGTAGTCAAGGACAGGATATTAATTTTATATTCAAAGGCTTTGGAATCACGGGAAAAGTATGTAAAGTTGTGGATATGACTCAACTCAAACATTAACTCATATTTATTCTACTTATTTTAGGTAGAAAGTGCGACAAGTGAAGATGGACCAACTGGAATTGAAGTAAAATTAGAATCCGATGCGGGAGTTAGAACTGTACAAAGTGGTGAAAAAGGAGCATTTTTCTTTACACCTGTGTATCCTGGGAATTACAAAGTATCAATTTCTCATCCTAAGTATGCTGCTCAATCTAATTTCTTCTTCTATATCTACTATACCTTTTAATTATAGGTGGACTTTTATTAAACAATCGATATCAGTAACAGTGACTGAGGGTAACACAGATTTGCCTCCAAGATCTCTCATAGTTGCTGGATATGATGTTAGAGGAATCGTAAAAAGTGATGGGGATCTTATAAAGGGAGCAATTTTGATATTACATGGAGATAAAGTATGTATATTGTATAAGTTACCTTGTTGGCTTATTCACTTAATAATCATTACAGAAAACCTTACCACATATTGATGGGTGTGACAAATCACCTATTCCGAATATAGAACCTGAAAAAGATTATCTATGTCATGTTGTATCGAACGAACAGGGTGTGTATGAAATATCAAGTATACCTACTGGTGATTATTACCTTGTACCATTCTATAAGGGTCAAAACATTCATTTTCTACCCAAATCAATCGAGTTCAGTGTATATCATGGCACGGTTGAAATAACTACACCTTTTGAAGTAAGTCACTTAAACATTGTAATTTATAAAATTTGACATGTTCTTCCACTAGATAGTAGGATTTAGCGTCAAAGGACGAGTGTTATCATACGAGAATGGCACCTCACTGAATGAAGCAACGATATTTTTGGATGCTGAAAAGAAAGCTGTGTCTGATTCCGAAGGATTTTATACATTAGAGAAAGTTAAAGCGGGAACTTATACTTTAGCTGTTAAAGCTGGTAAGTTTTCAGAGATGAATTACTTGACAATTTTAAATTTAGATAATTAAAAAAAGTAATTCAAAGATTATATCCGCACGCATTACGCTAACGGCTGATTTGCACGATACCCAATTATGAGTCGTGTAGCACTGCCATTAGGAAGTAGCTAATGTCTTTATTGCCGGAACTATCAACTTAAATAATCCGCAAAATTAAGAAAAATTGCTTTAATTTAATTCACTCTGTAGAGTTTTTATAATTTGCAGATAATTATCAATTCGAGCAGAGGATTTTGAGAATTAATCCAAATTTACTTGAGCTACCGGATTTGTTTCCTCTGTCCTATTTGGTATGTGGTAATGTTGTAAGTGAAAATTCCCAAACAGTAACCATTACCAGAGTGGGATCTTCACAACACAGTACTGTCAATACTAAGCCGTCTACAGGAAAATTTTGTGAGTATTTAAAACCTGGGAAGTACAACGTTCAAGTGATTGTTAATGACCAAGAAAAGAATAACGGGATACAGTAAGTTAATTTGTTCGAAGAATCAATTCCTGGAGTCTTTATGATATTATTCCTTACAGATTTTTCCCGATCTCACAAACTGTAGAGGTGACTAATACACCTATCTTGAATATCACTTTCTCCCAGTTAAAAGCAACCATCTCTGGTAAAGTACAAACTCTAAGACAGCAGGACAGAGCAAATATTAATATTATTTTGAGGCCTGTCTTGCACGATGTCGCCTTAGTGGATAAAGATATAGTAGGGCGTCTTGTGGGTAAGTTTTGCAAGATAATCGACGATACCAAATTTCCGATTAAAATATTACGTAGAAGATTCCTATACATTCAAAGATGTCAGACCAGGGATGTATGAAGTCCTTTTGTCTCCGAATTCTTTATGTTGGAAGGAGGACAAGCAATTAATAACAGTCAGTAGTTCTGTTTTAACAGTGCCAACATTCATGCAAAATGGATACCTAATTATTTTTTCATCAACCCATGATACCAAGGTAATATACCAAAAAGATGCTATCTAAATAGTTTTTTGATATCCAAATTGTCAACAGGTAATCTACAAACTTCAAAATCAAACCCATAGAACTCTAGAGATTCCTCGAGGGCGTTCAACACAATGCGTTGAACAGTCGGGGAAGTACATTTTTAAATTAGAAAGCTGCCATGTCTACGAGGCAGATGTTATCTCATATGACACAACAAACGAAGTCAATGAAATTTATATATCGGCAATTAAGCACAAGAACACTCTGTATGTGAATGCCGACGAAAATTTTGAAAATATAACAATTACCGTAAATATAGGAGGGGTTAAAACAATCGAAGGACCTCTAATCCATAAAGATAAAAAATACACATTGAATTTGTATCTGAGTCCCAAAGAAACGGCTATATTGATTCCACAATCCGATATCCTGTACTTTAACCCGCCAATCTTGCAAATCGATGGAGGAGACGATTGCACAGATTTTGGTGCGAAATTTGAAGCAGTTAAAGGGAAGGTATTCAAAGGGAGAGTTATCCCACCGTTGGCAGGCGTTCAAATTACAATAATGTCTGATAATTCTGATACCTTAATGGATGAGACGGACGAGAATGGGAATTACAAGTTTCCGCCATTAGACGACTCTAAATCTTATCAGATATCAGCACTCATGGATTCGTACGTTCTAGTTGGACCCGATGAAGATGGGAATTTTCTAGCTCATAAGCTAGCGGAGATTATCGTGGAAGTATTGGATCAAGTTGATAATAAACCCTTGCAGGTAAGTATATACAGTGTGTATTTTTCATTTTAATATTTTATGATTATTAGGGGGCATTACTATCACTTTCTGGAGCCCAAAGCTATAGAAGCAACTTGCAAACGAACTCAGATGGTAAAATTACATTCCATTCCTTAAGTCCAAGCGAATATTTCTTAAGACCAATGATGAAAGAGTATAAGTTCGAACCAAGTTCAAAGATTATAAATGTAGAAGAGGGAGCTAGCGTCAGCATATTGTTAAAGTAATGACGCTAACGAGGAGTACAATTTGATGTGACGTTTAAAATTTTAGGGGTAAAAGAATAGCTTATAGTGCATTTGGACAAATAACATCTCTTAATGGAGAACCCGAAGAAAAAATCATAGTTGTCGCTTCCGGTGTTGGTAATTGTTCTCAATATTCAGAAGAATCATCCTCGGAATCAAACGGGCAATTCAGAATCCGAGGATTATTACCATATTGTACTTACGACCTGGAAGTAAAAGGTAGTTTGGATGAGAAAGAACATTTTGAAAGAGCAGCTCCTGCTGTTGTTCGCTTAGAGGTATGTATCTTATGTTTTATAAACGATTTATTGCAAATAACTGAAGGCTGTGTTTAGAAAACTACGACCTTAAAGAATAGATTTTTTTCCAATTTCAAACACATTTGTTTTATGTCAATATTGTTTGTAAAAGACGCTATTGTTAACGGTTGACATTCCACATTTAAGCTTAAGCTTAGCTTTAGCTATATCTAACTTAATACCACTTCATTTTCTCAATACTGCAGTTGTTAAATAAAACTCGTTTTGCTATGATTTCGAATAATAATCAAATTTTTTGCAGCATGTTATAGAAGATGTAGAAGAATTAAAACTGGTAATATTTAAACCACCCCAAAACACAGATGTTTTACTGAAAATCTATACAGCAAACCCTGACCATTACCGCTCTTTAAAAGTGAAAGTATCAAGGGAATCAGCACCATCTGGATTAGTACATATGACGAAAATCGATACTTCAAACTATAAAATTACGCCAGACAACAACCCGGGTATTCTCGTTCAATTACCAACGATCGCTTTGGATAATAAACTTTACTCGGTGCAATTAGAATCGACTCTGTCGCAATATAACAAATTAAAGCCGCCGATTGAGTATTTCTCCGCGAATAGCTCATTCAAATACGTAAAATTGGAATTCCTCATGAAAGCTACGACGACAGACCAGCACATTAAGCAGACTTCAATTTGGACCCTAGTTTTTATCTTCTGTGGTGTGATATGGATTTACAATATTGAAAAAATACTGATCTTATTCAAACAGAACTTCTTGAAGATTAATGTTGAACCTTTTATTAATTTGAAAGCTAAAACTCCTGAAAAAGATTTCGCCGTTGATAATAATGATATTGACCAAATCGTTCAAAGCATTAATGCCACTAAAAGGAAAGTAAAACCCAAAAAAATATAGATTATTTATTTTAATTTAAATTGGTTGTATGCGCAAAATTATGGAAATAATAGGTTAATTAATTATAATTGTTGATTCTTTTTGTTATGTAATAAAGTATGAATAGGCTGTATTTTTTGTGTTTACAATAAATTATTGCCGTAGCTGTATTTGTGTTTAAGTTATTGTCAAATTTACATTTTGATACTGGTTACATTGAACAGCGACATTTGATACAAAATTGACATATGACATATCTTAAGCTCGTTCGTAAGCTCAAGACTAATGTTTTCCACAAATTCATTTAAAAAAATTCTTAAAAAAATGGTTGTTCTTCATTTAAACGATGATTGGAGAAATTAACCATATTGTTTTTCTACGCGTGGCGATAGTGAATTAATCATGTTAGTAATGTTTAATGTTACTATTCTCGGGCATATTTCAAAATTATCTTATACTGGTTAGAAAATCGCAGAATAAAATAGGATTATACACTCCGCCAAAAAAGTATCGCATAAACTAAAAAAGGGCATCTATAAACCAAGATATTTTTATACGTTCACAAAAAGTTTGCCTCGTGTATGTGAACTATAAAAACACTAACAAAATCATGGAACATAGCTTTTTTACTTTTTTTTTTCTAAAAGAACACATTTAGAAAAATGCATATGTGTAAGGTTTGTTCGGTTGTTTATCGAAAGTCTTCCTATACGGACAAATTTTAAAGTGCGAAGTCAGAGTTCTGTACCAACGCTTTTAAAACTAAAATGAGCAATTTAACTTCAGAACAAGTGGCTGCTATAGTTGCTTTAATCGAAGATGGACGATCTCAAGCATACGTTGCTAATTTGATGAACAGCAATCGGTCAAGTGTTTCTAGAGCCGTAGCCAAATATAGGGAAACAGGCAATTACAGTAGAAGACCTGTACCAGGTCGTCTAAGATGTTCTACTCGCCAAGATGACCGCTATTTACTACTACAAACATTACGTCGAAGACATGTAACTGCGAGACAATTGCAGAACGACTTGGCTAGAGTCAGAAATACTCGTGTGAGTACTCAAACTATTCGGAATAGGTTACGACAGAGTGGATTAAGAGCTAGAGTAGCTGTAACAGCCCCTCGTCTCACTAGGAACCACCGAGTGGCTCGCTTAAGGTTTGCCAGAGAACATGTAAATTGGAACATTAATGACTGGGCCAATATACTCTTCACAGATGAGTCAAGATTTGGTCTTTACACCTCAGATAGGCGTATCTCAGTGTACAGACGAGACGGTGAGCGCTATTCGCAGTGTAATATCAGACCTAGACCTAATTTCGCTGATGGCTCTATTATGGTTTGGAGATGGAGGCATCTGTTTAACAGGTCGTACAGAGTTAGTACCAGTAGACAGAGGTACACTGACTGCCCACAGATATATAATGGACATTTTAGAAGAACATGTAGTACCATATGCGCCAATTATAGGAAACGAATTCATGTTAATGCACGACCGCATGTTGCAATAATCGTCCAGGAATACCTTAACGATGTTGGTATTCCAGCTTTAGATTGGCCTGCGGTAACTCCGGACATGAACCCTATCAAGCACGTGTGGGGCCTCCTTCGCAGACGGATACGAACCCAAAATGTTGCCCCAGAGGACCTGCATGGACTAGAAAATGCTCTCCGTGACGAGTGGGAGAATTTGGATCAGGCTTATATACGGAGGTTAATCGAATCTCTGCCGAACCGTATGCGAGCGGTCATAAGAGCCAGAGGTGGCAATACTCAGTATTAAAAGCTACTGTTATGACATTTTTCTTTCCAAAATTATAATTTCTTGTTTTAATAAAAATCTCAAGTATGAGTTCTTGTTTTTATTTGGCCTATATTTTATTTAAACAATCATAGAAATTATATCTTAGAGCGCATTAAAGTATATTTACAACTTTATGCTACAAACAAAAATTATGCGATACTTTTATGATTCAAAACTAAATTATGCGATACTTTTTTGGCGGAGTGTATAATGTTGGGAAAAGTATAAAAAACTTTCCACACCAAGTTTCGCGTATAATTTATAAAATAAATAGACCAAATCCTAAGTTTTGTGTTGATGATTAATCTTTGAAAATTGATGCATTTAATAAGATTTATTTTATAGATAAGTACTTTTATGTATACCTTTAAAAACGTTATACTTGTGCACTATACCATTAATAACCAACAACATTCCTTGAGATTTACGTGATTTAATAAAGATTTGATATGCAACCAACTATACTAGATATATGTGTCTTGGCGGGTCTTTTGAATTTTGTCTACTATTGAAATGAAAAATAACACACGTTTGGTACATTTTATTCATGTACAGCACACTATTGTACCGAACCTAGTATTTCTTAACTTGTTTTTGTGCACTTTGGCACAAATAAATATTCACTAATCTATGCACATGTCTTTTTCTTTACAAATGTTTTGCCTATTACAATTCTATATTGCATAAATACATCAATTGATATAATCTCTCTATATATATGTATATAATATAATTTATATGAAATTCTCAACAGAAAATATATTCAATTTTTCACGTCGAAACATTTTTTCTTCTCCTACGTTGTTCAGAAAATATCCAGATCCGTATTGTACTCACGTTTCCAATAATCGCCTTTATACAACCAGTCGTCCTGTTTGTTATATGGATTGATCCCTTGCTGGAACCACCTGCAAAAAAAGCGTGGACAAGAAATGTTTGTTTTATAATCTGTGACATACCTAGGGGTCCATTCGACAGATTTTTTGCTTTTCCTTTGTTTGCTAGCATCTCTTTGTTTCTCCTCTAGACGAGTCTTTTCTATAGCCGCTCCGTCTATATCCCCTTGTTCCAATTTCCTTATATCCGGTCTAAACCGGGAATCCGTCGGACAAATTGTATTGTCCATGCCTGGGTCGAGCTCGTTGAGTGACATGGCGAATTCAGTGAATTGATAATACTAATATGAAATATTGATTAGTTAGACTCATACTTAAACTTTTTTTTTGTTTGGGATTCTTTGGAAAGTTCACATTTGTTGATAAATAATAAACCTTCTAGAACCTAGATATCACGTCAAAATAAAATGATATACGATAGTAAATTAGGTAAGTTCTAATTTTAACATTCTTGAACTTCCTAAACAATCTAATCATTACCACAATATCAGCAATAAAATTCTTACATCAGCACTCTGTATAGGGCGTGGATTGACTTTCCAAACAACAAACGAATTTGGAATATCAATGGTATAGGTAGATTCAGTTTTTAGAATTTCATCATCTGGAAGATCAGCTGGTCCAGATTCATCAACACTCTAAAAAAATTTACCAAATTAAAATTTGGATAACATCTAACAAAATATACGGCACGTTTACTTCTTGCGCAGAAGTAGATTTAGAAAATGGGCTGACTTTCAAGCTGTTAAGTTTTTGCAAAACTTTTTTCGGAGTGTGTGATGGTGAGTCGCTTGGACTTTTACTTTTAATTTCACCATCTTTTTTGAACTTGTGGGCGTTTTCCTTTAGATATTCGTCATACGAACCATAATCAGTGCATTTCAAGAATTCCGTCCACTTACCATATATAAAAAATAACTTATGTTTCCTATAAATTGAAAATCTTAACAATTTTATAGTCGAATTTTTCAAAATACAAACCCTTTATCCATGATGAACCCCTCAACACGGTGTAGATCTTTTGAATGACCGCTAGCTTGTTTGAATGTTAAGCAAGCTTTATGACCTGTGGAGTGATTGATGATTTCCATGTTTCCATACTGTTCCATCCACAGCTTTCCAACGATGATATTATGTACACAACAATGGACATTGGTCCATGTATAAGATTCGTTTAATCTTCAAGAAATTTTAGTTTGAACATTTTATATGTACATTATGAATTGAAATGAATTACTTTGGAAATTCAACAGTTACGGTTCCTTTCGGTTGAATTTCCACACTCTTTCCCCAAAATTTCAATTTAGGATGAATGGATCCATGAAAAATCCAGTTCTTGCTTTCAGCATGGAATGCTGAAACTGGCGGATGGTGACTGACCTGTTCACATAGGATCCTGAATTCTCCTCGTTCCAATTCGTAAGTTTCTCCAAGTAATGGATTGAAAGGTTTTCCCAAACGTTCCCAATTTGATGCTAACGCGCTCACAGCAAAACCTTATTTGGTAAATGAAGATAAATAGTGTTAACACCTATCCAAATGCTTCGACGTATTGTATCTTACCAGCAACATATTGCATACGAGCAATTGGATCTGTTTGCTCAGAAGCAACTCGTAGAAGGTATGAATACTCCATGTACTCGGCAATTCTTTGGAGAAAGCTTAAAGGTTCGTTAAACACCACAGGCATCGTGATTTTGCTTAATTCTTTACCAATGCAGTTCTTCAATACTGACCAGATGTTGTAGTCACTATGATACATTGGTACAGGTAAAATAAGCCTAAAAATATAATTGTACAATCTAGTCTTAAAGAGGCCAAACGATTTTTTTTTGGGATTTTCAAACCTTGGTTGATGCTTTGTTGCCATTTCGTAAAACCTCTTCCGCTTAAAAGCCCCCCACAAAAATTGTTTCGTTGGCTACACATCCGTTCGTGAAAAGTAGTTATTTTTCAATTTACGAATGTTCTAAATTATACCCATTCTCTAAAAGAAATACGTTTTAAAGAAATTAAAGACCAAATATATTGATTAAAAGTTGAAACAAATGGCTCAATACGTAAAACCAATTGCTTTCTGTTTAAGAAACTTATATGAGGGTGGTTCAAGATATCCTTAGAAAGTCTAAGAGATGCCGCTCGCAAGATCGAAAATGGTTTGTTTCTTATAAAAGTAATTAGTCACTAGACAGCTGTCAAAATCTTTAACTTACTTAACACTGAAAGAGATCAAAGCCGAGTTAGATGTTCATGGCACATCTGCTCCTGTGTCAGCAACTGTTTATCCTAGCAATTAGATAAACGAGCTTAAACGTGGCCATACATCCACAAAAGGTGAACATCGTTCCGGACATCCAATGAAAGCGACTACTTCCCGAATGATCGACAAAATTAACGATATGGTTTTGAATGATTGGTGAATCAAAGTGCGCGAAATAGTTATAAGACCATATATACATATATCGCAAGATAGAGTATTTTCCACAAAAAATCTCGGCAAAATAGGCCCCGCATTTGCTCTCAACAGAGACTAAAGGTAATCGTGTAGTTGACTCCGAGGCTGTTTTCACGCGTTTCCGTCGCAATCTTAACGAGTTTCTACGTCAATACACAGCTGGATGGATGAAACATGGACACACTACTACATCACGCAGACAAAGTCAAGAAACGGTTAAAACAGTGGGTTTTTGAAGGCAAACGGGCTTCGGAGAAGGCGAAGACGGTGAAATCGGCCGACAACGTGATCAACCTAAACCGATTACTTAGAAAAAGGACAAACAAACAATAACTGGAAAGCATATGCGTCGTTATTGGGGCGGTTAAAAGCAATTGAGAAAAAACGTCCTAAAAAAATCTCATCCATTAAGATAACGCACGAGTGCACATCTGCCCAATTTCCACGGCCAACATTATGGAATTAAAGTTTCGAATTAGTACAACATCTACCGTATTCACCGGATTTGATCCCCAGCGACATGTTTTTATTTCCAAATTTGAAAAAAAATTTTCAACGGAAAAAGGTTCATGTCGACCGAGGAAGTTATTGCCCAAATAAATGCCTATTTTGAGGACCTCCAGAAATCTAACTTTTTGAAGGGCTTAAAAAAGCTGGAAAGGCGTTTGGAAAAGTATATAGAGTTAAACAGAGATTGTGTTGAAAAACACAAACTACAGTGTTTTTCTATTTTTTTAAAGACTTATTAAAGAACCTTGGTAACAGTTGATTTTAAACTTTCACCTGAAAAACATTTCCGTAAAGAGGTTTCTAACTTTAACAACAAATACAATTAGCATTGTCAGTCTTAAATACAGAACTTGTCAAAGATGAATGAAAGGAAATAGGAAATTAGAACAAAAATTATACTTTGGGTAAAATTGAAGAGTTGACGAAAAGTACTTAATCTGAAGAATCTATAATACATATAGTATACTCTCCGAATCAATAACAACAATATGTACTCAGAACATCCACATTACACGTTTAAGAACGACTTCACGGTTTACGTTTTCGTTATTCTTGAAAACATGCTCTGACACGAAACATTCAGCTAAATTGAGTTAGATCCCACTCCAAAATCACTTTACCCTCCGAATAAATTTAATTTATCCTTTCGAGATACTCGGAACGGAATTTCCAGAAGGGGGATTTTTTTCCTTCGGAAGATACCGAGCATGAATATAAATATTGGCTTAAATGTAAAAGGAAAATTTCGAATACACAGTGGGACGTGATGTCGAGAGGTATACGGAGATATAAGGTTGCCTCCGGAAATTAGAAGGGAATGTTGATGTTAATTTTCGAAAGGAGAGTGACATTTCGAACGTTTGAACTTCGTATTTTTTAAATCAAAAGTTAACTTTGTAGTTAAAAAATTTAATTATGCCTGTTTGCCTTTGTAGATAGAGCTGTCATCTGCATATCTTTTGCACGTGACGCGGTTTAAACAATATTTGTTCTGCGAGTAACGATATTTGCTGTTATTTACAATTCCGAAAACATACTTTTTAATACAGCTATTTTACTAAAAAATGTTATAATCGACTCTCGGAGATACCAGTAGGCAACACAAATCCATTCTCATAAGGCGAATACACACGAGTCTATCTAGTTGCTGCAAAAAACGAATATTTCCACCTGCCTTTGTCTTCTCTAATCATAATTCAACAATTTAATTAATCCACGTTCCTATAGACTAAGGGAAAGAAATATTTTGTAACAACAATTTGGTGATTAAATTACCCACTACCTACTTAACAGTTTAATTTGAGGCAAAAAATGTCGTTAGTCAAACGTATTTGTTTGGTAAAGACGTAAATTTAAAACAAAAATCGTTTCAGAAAATGTGCGTATGAAATTAATAGATTTCAGTTACCAGAATGTACAGAAATTGTCACAGGCGATGTTGTTGAGTTAATCAACTTCGTTAATCAAGTTGCTGGGAGTATAAAATAGAATTTGGTTGTTTTTAGATAGAGAAAGGCTTGACCAATACAGGATTTCTATTAAATTGGGATACTTTATTTCAATAATTCATAAAACAACCTGAAATCTACCAGCAGACATGCCTCAAGAATATTTTGGACATATTTGTACGAGGGGAACCCAAAAAATTATCCAAACGAAAAACTTGCCAAGAAGATTTTCCAAATATAGTACTTTTACATTTAAGAAACCAGTTATCGAAACGTCGATAACTTCCGACGATAAAAACATCTCAACACGCGATTTGTTTTTAACAAAAAGGAACAGGAAGAAGTCATTAAGTAATAAATCAGGCGAATACGGATAATGAGAACAGGCCCGGTTTTACGGAAGGAAAAAGCAATCGTTTTTTCTGAAGCGCTTGGTGAATGAACAATCTTTGTTGGTTCTGTTTCACTTTGGAACCATTGCGATTGACTTTCACCAATGCCCAAAAATGCTTTTATCTCTTGATACATCGCATGTCGATCCGCTTCAACCACTGCACGCATCAAATTGATGTTTGTCGAAACAACACGCCTAAATTCTGCAAACCAGTCATAAGCTGTGGTTGTGGATGGTGCTTCATCACCAAAAACAGAATAAAGTCGATCAATTAACGCATTGTCGTAAAAAAATCATGCCAGGAAAATGTTAAGTTTTTCATTGAATTGATTTCTTTGAAACGCTATTAATACTAAACCATCCGGCCCATTATTTTTCTGTCAATAGTGTCTATCATATTAAATGTCAAAGTTTAAGGAAATACACAGTAAGTACCTTCTAATTGTCAATTAGCGACATTTTTAGGGCTTCCCTAGTATTTTTTAGACTTTAAAGGAATAAAGTATTCAACTTTTTATTATCTGACAACTTTGCCTGAAGAGGATATATTTGGTAAATACCGGTTACGGTATAAACATTCTATAATTAGGAGCGAAATTTTTAGTTTAAGATTAGTGTTGTACTTGTGTAATAACTAATAACTCAACTTTTAATATATTTGTATTTTATATGTCGTTTGAATATATTAGTTAAAATAGAATGTGGCGGACATTACTTCTTTTCTCAGCACTTAAATTCCTCATTCTTTACTTTTTTTAACATCTCAGGAGCAAATTTTAGGTACACGTGAACGAAGAGAGTATGTAGCATTTATATACACAAAGGAGCTTGTTAAATTGCATCTAAAACAATTTTAAATTAATGCTTTTATATGTTACAGTAAACGCTCAAATTAGATAAACTTAGACGAAGACCTCTATTGGATTACCACATTTGTTGCTTTCGATCTGACAAATATATTTCAAAACAATAGTAAATGTTGGTTGCACGAAAAATATCGATGGACTGTATTTAACATAAATTTTCGGTTAGCTGTCTGAATTTTTGTTGGATCAATGGATTCTTTCCTCTCAGTGTACAACACAATACTTTCCCGCTTGAGAACTTGTCAATACCTTCATCTTTCATTCCTTGCAACCAGATTCATTTTTTGCAATTTTTATGGAATTTAAGTGAAGAAATAATTCTAATATATATTAGAAAGCGTTTCATTTAAATTTGAACATTGCATTACGTAATTTTCCAAACACTTCATACGATCTTTAAACTCAATTTCTACATCGTCCGTATTCAGGCGGTATGATAGCTTCCCTGTAACTTGTTTGAACGGAAATAAATCTTTAAATCGATTGCTGTTGGTATACCGCTATCAGTCTTACGTTCCCAGTTACGGTCCAAATGATGTAAAATATGTGACACGAACGTTTATACGTTGTAGTTTGCAAGCCGATCTTCTTTAGTTTCAAGCCGTCTCGCGAATATTTTACATGAATTAAAAAACCAAAAAGTCCCATTTGAAATTGCAAAACCGTTTTAACGAAGAACAATTAGGAAGAATATTAACAATACAATTAATTAACAATTCAAATGATAAGGATTTCATTAATTCGAGTCTTGAATTCGCTTATCCATCTCCAGAGTTAATTAATTCCGCTCTTATTTGTGAGAAAATGCAATTACAATCACCCCGAGAAATTTTGGGGTCACCGTTTTTGTCAAACCCCGAACCTTTCACAATTTAATTTAGATGGGTTCCTTTTGCGATTTCAGGCAAAATTAGGAACCTCTTGTTTAATTAATTATTATGTAAGTGGGGGTAAATGAAAGTTGGTCGTATTTAAAGAAGAATTTTTCGTTAACTGCCGCTATTATTTTTGAATCGAATTTAAAATAATTTGAAGACGAACCGTGAGGAAGACTATGGACATTAGTGTAAGAGTCCGTAATTATTACTTTTATTGAGAATCAAATAATTATAGACTTGGGACAATGTTATTTTCATTCGCTACATTTTTTTAATTATCTTTAAACAAACTATAACAAAATTAAAGACATCCAACAAGATCTGCAAATTGCTATTCGCGACGTAGAAAGTTGTTGCTTGTTGAACAAAATGGCGGACGTATTTAACATTTAAAATGAATTCCATAAATTCAATAAAGAGTTGTAGCAATTTCAAAATGGTGTTAAAGTATCTTTTACGTCACAATGAAAAGAAAAAAAAAACAAAGCAATTCTCTTGACATCTTCGAAGTAAAATAACGAGCAAAACAAACACCACATAATACTATTCTTTTATGGGACAGACATTAACGAAAGATTTAACGAAGATAATTGTGAGGGAAAATACAAGTTAAGATTTCTCGCACACTCCTTGTTGGCATAGCTCGAATATTAACGCTGAAAGAAAAAACAAGTGATCAAATTGCTGAAATTAACACAATAAATTGGGATTTTTTTTTTTATGTGAACATAAATGAATATGCAAATAAGCAAATTTAATCTTTCAAATTTATAGGATACAATGAAATAAAGATGCTTTCGGGGATAAGTAATTTATTTAACGGGGGTGTCAGGTGTCAAATGCTTTCAGCAAGGGAGTTTGATTAATAATCTCACGTGGGGTGAATGTTTTGGAAATAGAACCTGTAATTTGATGTGCAAAATCCAATCTTGATGAATAGTAAAAGGGATTTGGATAAAAATGTATGTTATTCACAATTGAAAAATTTTATTTTAAAAAGATATTTACAGTGAAATTCTCTTAAATTTTAAAATGCTCTATTTGTTTTTAGTTAAAAGTAAACAAAAATATTTTTGAAATATAAATGGAAGGAAAAATAATATTATAGTGATTATAAATGTGTAACGTATATTTTCACCTATAATTAGATACTTCTTTTTTAAGTAAGTGTTAACTTTATTGATTGAAATTATTCAATGCACCAGACCGAAGATGTCTGTCGCTAACTAAATGGGTTTGTTTTGATTAGAAATCCACTTACCTTTCGTTGCACGCACCGTCAAACGTGAAAAGCAGGTTCATTCTGTCATTCAACACAAGGGTGGAAATCGATATTACCCCCTCACTACCAAAAAACCTACTGTTCAAAACAGTCTCCGCTTCCTCAGTAAAGGATATCGCATCCGAAGCGAATGAAATTTTCAAGGAGTACGTCTGCGCAGTAATATTACCGAGGCATATTAACAATTTATATTCTTTGATATTACACCTTCAAATAATAAAAAAAGGTAGAGAAAAATTATTTTTCTTCTTCATTTAGCCGGTAATTGGATGAGCCGGGTTACAAAGAGCTTTGCAAGGACGTCTGGCTCACAATTTGTTTTTTCGAGATATTTTTCATTGTAAAAGCAAGGATAAAACATGAGAAAGATGTTTGAAACGGTGTTTTATTCCACTTTTAATTTTAATTTGAAATGAAAATAAATATTTTTTTCTGATTATCTTTCCACGTTCGAATAAATTTTCCGCGCGAAAGGAGCTTGTTGCCTAATCAAATCATTCACAGAATCTCGGAGATATTAAAGAAGGAAAGTGTTTTTTGTTTTGTAATATTATATCGCCCAATCGTTGTTTCTACCTTCCAATCGATTTATCAAGAATAATAAGAATGGTGTAAGACACCAAACAATAGCAGATATATTTCAATATGCTTTCGCCTCAACATAAATAAATAAGAGGGTAAACTAAGCTCCTGGGCAAAATTAACGCATTAGCAAAACTTTTCATATTATTTTCAATTTACCGTTTATAAGTAAAGGAAGGACGAGCCTCCTAAGACTCACAGGAGCAGGTATCTTGCGCCTGATTGATCGCTTTAGTGCATTCCTTAGATGCTTCATTGAGTTCGTATCTGAGTTTCTTGGCGGCCAGTCCATAACTGGAATATTCACAAATCGAAAGTAGTAACGTAGACGTGATATCCTGCATACAAATGAAATTGTCCGCGACAAATGGATCTCTGAATAGAAACCAAATCTGTACGATCGTTGAAACAAATTCACCTCCAGAACATTGATCCACAAAAAATATGGATCCTTGCAAATAGCAAACTTTTCTCATGGTATCTGCCAAACTCATTCACATGTCCATCCAGTAAATTAAGCCTTATTCTTATTTTCTCTGAAAATAAAATAAAACCCGTTTTCAGTCGTCAATGATTTAATTTGCAGGTGTTTTTTGCGATTTCCAAAAAGAATTTTTATAAACGATATACTTGAGATTACTTTTTGAAAGAAATATATCTGTTATAGTTTCAAAACATAGATTTTAACAATCGTGAAAATCCTGAAAATCAGACGATGTAGCTGCTAAATTGTGTTGTTTTTATACCAAGGTATTGGTCTAGTCTGTAGAATTTAATCGAAATACACATCTACGAACTCTGTAGTTCTTTTAGCATATTCTATGAACATTTTTAGCGCAATCATTAAATTTAAGATGCCAACGTTGATCACAAAATACCAGGAAACAAAATAAAATTAAAATCAAAAATCTTATTGGTAAGATCACTTTATTCTTTGACAATGGGAAGTAATTCGAAGGAAGTATTAGTTCTTAAACGTTGAAAAAAAAAAACGTTAAGGGTAAAATGTATACAATATAAAAATAAATAACAATAATATGATATCAATATCATGGCACATTCGAGTATAAATAGTCAAATAACAAAATAACCAAGTTCATTTCTCTATGACGATGTATTGCGTGTAATCCCAATATTTTTTTTCTTGCAGCCGGTAATCGATATCCATTTCCATTAATAATAAATATACGTAAATTTTCACAAAATTGTCGGAAAAATCAATTGTTATTATCTTCTATTTATTACTCTCTTATCCATACATGAATGCAACAGTAAAAGAAGCAAATTTAATTCTGGATTAGATAGTATCTCTTAAAGTAAAATACAATCTTGTTTACGTTGTCTGTGAACTAAAAAGAACTAGTGCAATTATCGATTAAGCTGTCAGAATTCATCCCTTTTAATATTCCACGCTTACAAAGGGAATATTAACTTCTCTTGAATAAATGCATCAATGTCTGTTCCCTTTCCATTTAGAGACAGTTAGAACTAGCTATTTTTAATCTAGTTAGTTACTAAAACAATCTTCAAGACCGAAATATTTGGGAGAAATATAAATTGGTTACAAAGAATTGGCAAACATTAAAACGGCACAACGAAATAAGACAAAGAAGAGCATCTTTTAAGTTTCCCGAATTTCCCCAAGTTTTATGGCTCCAAAGAACGATTTTCCTTTTTGAAATAACGAATAGCGATTTCCTTCTATGTCGTGAACTTTTATAATATCACCATTTGAGATAGCTACCACACCACCTGTGTAACAACTGTTTGGTTTGGTAACCCTGTGGGTAGTATGAGACGTTGTGGTGCATTGAAGTACTATCTCATCATTTTTGTAGACGCCAAACCCATTCGTATCATGCTCATCGACGTAATAGATCTAGAAATTCTTTCGAAATCGAATCGGTTAAAATTAACTCGACAATTCCTTACCTGCGCATAAATATAATATAATCCGGAGTCCAAGAATCTCAAATATCCATCGTTTAGCTGAAAATAATCATCCATTCCGAGATTTTCAACCCAATTATCTTTGGTCCAATTTTTGAAATGATAGTTGTAATGATGCATACGACCATTACCTGAAGTTGCATTTAGTAAAGATTTAGAACTAATATTCGTAGCAATATTCACGCTACCTAAGTGATTTTCATAATTTGTATGGGAAGAGGAAACTTCGCCATTCATATGAATGGCGGGTCTTAGCATTAAACTGGAACCCACACGCCTTTGTCGGTGGCGCCTTCTGTGAGGGAGACCCTGTACAACCGTCATATCTGGAGAGACAACTTGATCCTAAATAATCAAGAAAGTAAGGATGATTTAAATATGCTGATCAATATTTTTTTCATTAAAATAGCTTCTTACAGGACTGTTGCTTTTAAACGATCTCAACATGGGTTGCTTGATAAGTCTCCTACGAGATTTCCTCTTTGGATTATTGTGCATTACCCTCGATTTTCGTGAATATATCACTGGCGATGATGTTAAGGTTGCAACCGTTCCTTCGCTGGGTTTTTCAGTTTGTTCAGAGCTAAAATAATATCATTGAGATGTCTAAACAACTTCAAACTTATGTTTAAGCTTCTATTTTTATTAGTCATTCAACGCAATGAAAGATAATTACGAATATCCTCGACGACATCTCATGACTACAAAAAACGCAACTGGCTTACTAGATTCACGAAATATTCAATTATTTTATGTAAGTGGTAGGATAGTAGAGAATACCTCTGAAAATTCTTAGTGTGTATTTAAGCTAACAAAGAGGAAATCTTAATTAAAGCAAATCTGAAACAATTTTACGTATCACTCTCGTATAACAATAAAAAAAAGCAAAAAATGTAACAATAATAAGCTTCATTCAGACCAATTTTATTAATGACATCTGTCATATTTACCGTATTTTGAAACTTAATTAAATTTATTCAAGATTAAACATTTGAAGTATTATGGTCAAAGTTCAACTAATTGTTTTGAGATGACCTCTAATACAAGGTTATGCATCAAGCAATAGTACAAAAATGATTAAATATACTTAAAGCATTGAAAGACGCACAAATACATAACGAAATAATTATACAAGACTTCTGTCGAATCGTAGATACGTATGTATTCAATTATTGTGTATAATTGAATGAATAAAAGGCTTCATATAAGGATAAGCTCAAAATTTTACAGGATTTAATAATATTAAAGACCGAACAGCGAACAAAAATCAAAATAATTAAAGTAGCAGAAGAAACAAAGAAAAATTATGAATAGAAGAGAAAAAGACAAAGGAATATGTAAAATATAAAATAGAACAACTAAAGAAATGGCAGAACACTACACTAGCAAAGAATTTTTTTTATCAAGAAGTAAAACAGTTCAGACGCCAGAACAACTTAATAAGAGCTGCTAATTGGTCCAGAAGAAGCGGAAGGAAAACGTAAACAAGGACCTTTAGAGTGCAATCAAGAAGAAATAGCAGAACTTACCGAGCAAGAAGTATTTGAACAAAACAACAAAATAAAAGAGGAGAGAATCTGCAAAATTAGAGCACTTGATACGAAGAGTGTGGAGCGAAGAACAACATTGCCTACATGCATTCTACCTAATGCATTCTTTGTTTCCTCTGAGAAAAACTAAAAATATATTTGAGTTTTATTTCCAGTGATTTTTCGTCTGATATTTGCCCAGAATTATTAAGATTCGGCGAAAATAATCGTTCAAAATGAATTAAATCTAAGATATTTCAGCAATTATACGCTTGCAATATAGAAAACAATGAGCTCGTTAAATTTGAAACTCCAATTATAAAGTATAATCCATCTGAAACACGATTCCTAATTCCCGTTACAGTCTACTCAGGATTACCTCTCTAATTAGCTGAAAATACGCCTTAATAAATTAGCACAACATCTCTCAGGTCTCTGGGAAAACTCAACACTTTTAATGTTTTCAGTGCTATTTCAAGTAGCTATCGTAGCGTCGATATTTTCCGGTTGATTTGAAACTTGAAAACATGAACGCCTCGAAATTAATCCTGACCTAATGCGTGTACAAACATCTTGTGAAGGACCATGTTAGATATGTGATGTGAAGATGAAAGGTAATCAATAATTGAAAGAAATTGCGTGGGCGGTATAAATTGAAACATGCAGCTTATATTTAGCAAAGAACTTCAAATGTGAATCAGAGGAAATTACAAATTTCTCGGACGCAAATACACAAAATACGTGCGTAACATTTTAAAGGAATCCTTATCAATATAGCACGTTATATATTGTATAATTGGAACGAACAACTTCAACATGGTAGATACCGTTGGCTATAAATTTTGGTACACTTGAAAGGATCGATTCTGAATAGTGAAATAATAAATGATCTTAAATATTTTTAATAAAAAGGAGAATGAGAATTCCTTTACAGAAGGCAAAGAAATTTCAAAAAAAGTCAAATGCGTTTAGTATGAGGTATATATATATCAATTTTTTGAGGTTTATATAAGTTGCAACTTATAGAATTTTGAATTCAGATAAAGTGCCAAAAATATGCACCACGTCAGGCTAAATTTTAATAGAATTAATAGCAATATACGAGTAATTTCTAAACTAACATTTTATCTTATTCATAGTAATCCCTTAACACATTTTCAACTCAAAAATCTCAAAAAGTTTGAGTCTTTTATTATCTTAATTTATTGGAATGGAAAGTTGATTAATGTTCTCAATTAATTTATTCGTATTTCATTTTAATAAATAACAAAACCTTTTGTTACCAGTTAATAGTTCAGAAATACAGTTATTAATAATAAAAACCAATAACAAAATTCGTAAATAAAGGAGTATTCTCAACAAACAGTTTATAACGTACGCAAATTTTCAAGGTTGCTACTTAACAATGATAGCGAAACGTTAATGAACCCGGAAACTTAATAGTTTTAATTGCCCAACCACTTACGCAGATAAGTACGTCTTTAAAAATAGCTATTTTCAAGCTTACCTGCCATAGTTCGCCTGTACGGAAGTGTAATAGGGATCTCTTGCCTTCGTTCGATTTTTCCGTTTGACTTCCGCGTAAGATTCTGAATTCACCGGTATGCCATCAACAGTTCTGCCAACTATATCCCGCTTTTGACGTGTGCTATCCAAACCATCCTTGGTACTAATACCAGCGGTCAAAACGTTGGCATCATCGTACAATATATTAAAATCTTCTGGGTTCTCGTCTTCATTCTCAATGAAAGCGGGGGTGTCGTAATATTCATAGAAATCCTGCTAAATTGGTGATAAACAGTGAATTCAGAATGAGACTCGCCAAGGAATACCCTGTATATTTTTAATTACTTGGTTGAAATCCAAATCATCGTTCTGATAAACAAAACGATCTATTTAAAGATATTAAAAGCAGCATATTTACGCCATATTTTTAAACGATTAAAATTCCTTATACTTCACCGAATGATGACACATTCGCGAAGTTATTAAGGTCGCAAAAAAGCTATCATAAACAATCTGTTCCTTTGAATGGTCTGCAAGTGCAATCATAACGCATGTACATATATGTTTTTGTTTGGGAAATTTTTCGCACCACGTGGAATTGCTGGTATTTTTACGTTCTAAGATAGCAGATGACCTTCCCAAAGCAAATTTTTAATTCCTACCGAGGTCGAACAGATTTAGATAAACGATCTATGCATCTAAAAACTTTTAGCTGGAACTGTATATGCACCTTATACCAGAATATTGCCAATCACCCAATAATTGATTGTTTTACGTATACCAACATTAAACCTTCATAAAGGTTATTGGTCTTATTGGTCTATTGTGCGTTCTTACAGCGCTGCATATAATGTTTAAAAATACCTCAAGTAAAGACCATTTTTCCGTATATGGAAATGGCGCCAAAAGTTATTCATAGTACCTGTTCCACTGACCTAAAAAAACTTTTTTTGACAACCACTTAACGCGGTAGCACGAAAATATTTAGGTTATTAATAAGGTTAAGCTACAATCGTTCTAATTTCAAAGAATGAAATCGTAAAATCAAAGTATACGATGTTAATTTAGAACAATATTATACAGGGTGTGATCATTTCCTTCCTTCAAATGTTAAGAATATTTCGATCACGTTATATATATACAGAGTGAGTCGCCTCCACAAGATTTTTCAAGACGGTTTCTTTATCTGATTATATTTTGCCTCAAAATTTAACGAAGGTTCTAAAAACGCAATAATACGCGGCCTATTCCGTTTTAAAAAAACTTTTGAGTTCAGCAAACCGAAACAGAAACCGTTTTGAGGTCTTAATTTGCAAAGGCACATTCTTCCGAACTCGCGAAGGAGCCTGTATAAGCCTGTATCTTTGCAAATCTAAGGGCTCATTATCATTGATATAAAATGGCTTACCTCGGTGGAATATCCGGAACCATATTCGTGACGATTCTGAAATAATGGAGATTTTGCTTGAGAAAAAAGAATCTAGATTGGATCGTTTCAATTTTAAATGAAAGATTGTGTTACTCTTGTCTATTATATCAAATATTTAATAGTTGATAGTTCAACTTTTAATTCAGTAAAACATAATTTTTATAATAAACTTTTACATAATAGTTGTCATCTTTATTCCTTAAATTACATTTTTTTTGTTAAATTATTCTATCAAAAATATGGAAGTTAACTACGTGTAATTAAGAGAAATTGTCGAAATAGTAAAAACCAAACCAGTATTGACCTAACGCTTCCGATTTTCTTTTTTTTGCAAAGGGACATATGAATATATTTATATAACTAAGAGAACTACCTTAGTTTTTAAAAAACCTTAAGACATACGTACTTAAAAGACTTTTCACTATCAATATTGTCAAATAACTTTAAAACCATCAACTATCAGAAGAACATGGTAATTTTCAAAACTGTTTACCTTTTAATGATAATTTAGCATGTCGTAAACGTAATTAGTAAAACAACATTTCTAGTAAAATTATGTTAAACGCATATCACATCTACATAATACAAATTCCGAAAAAGACAATCATTGCATAAAAATTAATGATATTTACAGTTGTTAGTCACATGGTTATAATTCCCGCCAACAAAGAAATAGGGAAATTATTAGAATATTTCAAATATATAATGCAGTTATAATAGGTTATTTTAAGAAAATGGGTAAATATGTATGTCAACTTTCCATTTATAATCTATATAATACAAACTTTATGGTTATAATATACAAATATTTGCTTGGACTTTGTTAAGTTTAGGATATTTTAGTAACGTTTTGTTAAATTTTGAATTTTAGATTTACGTGAGATATTCAAACGATAAAACGTTATTCTGAGGATATTTTACCGGAATTTATTAAATCAATAATACTCCTGAAAGCATCTGAAAAGTAACTGGAACTTGAGCCTCTAGAGAAACGAAAAGTTTTAAGAACAACTTGATAAATTTCAAATTGGATATTTTTTGAAACGTTGAATATATAAATCTTAAATAAAAGGAACTCAGTGTTTACTCGAAGAGAATTTTCGTTCAGAAAATAGAATTTTGCCTCAGCTATAATTTTAGAATTTCTCTAAATGAAATATAGTATTTTGAGAAGAGCAACGATAATCTCATTTAATATTCTTTTTCTACAGTTACCGTTAATATGTTTGTTTATCGAATAGTAAATACGCGGGGTTTACGAACTTTCAATCCTAAAATAAGAAATGATTACCTCAATGCTAACAAACACAGATATGTAACGAGCATAATGTATTGGAAGATGTTTTTTGGAGTGCGCTTTTTAAATTTTTTTCAAGGAAATATTTCAATTTAATAGGTAGGCTTACCAGTATCTTTGAAATGAACTTCTCGTGTTCTGCCTTTAGCAATGTTATTTCGTTATTTAACGTGTAAAGACCGAAAAATAATATAAACCACATAAATACAGTCAACACTAAACCAAGTACGATGACGATCTTAGTGATGCAAGAAGGGAAACCTTCACCGGTCAATTTCTTGTATTCCATCATGCCCTTCGATCGGAAAAAACGTAATGCACAAAATTGATTATAATTCTTTAGATTCTACTCGGACCCGGTCCTATTTCTGACTGGAGTCGTGATCATTATGTCTCAATATTTGTATAGATCGCTTACGTACTGTACACATGCACCACAGCCTAATAAACTTATTGTTAATCTTCTTTCAGTGCTAATGATATTTTAAGTTTATCATACGCTTGCTTATCGTCGGCAACTAAACGGAGATAAGATTGCGATAAATAACTCTCGGACTTCCTCAAAAATATCACTTCTGATGACATTAACAATTACTGAGATGACGCTCTAATCAAAATAAATATTTTGCCTACTTGGATCGTTTGAATATTTTCGGGTAATTAAGCTTTTCAGAAACGTCATTGTTTAGATATTTAGTAGGGTAATAAAGATTAATTTTGGGACAATGAAGTTTTAGAACATTAAATTTATTTATGTTACTATTTTGCATATAAAGAAATCATAAATTTAAATAAATAAACATTAATTGAAAATATTCATGGCAAATGTCAAATTAACGTCAAAATAACGTGATACAAATTGCTGCAATGGCTTCATCAATAAAGTAATTTAATAATTGCCTAAAACGAAGTCTTACTCTTACAACTTACACGTAAATTGCGGTTTACCAAATTTAACAAAAGGAAGTTCTTTATGGAATGCTGTTGTAAATAATTTGATAGTTTATTGACCCCTTTTTTGGCGGTTCTACTGAAAAATATATGAATACTTCCATTGTTTTACAGCATACCAAATAATCACCGTTGGAATTTTTTAATAATTTGATGAATGAAAATTAACAAAGTTGACAATAGTTTTTTTCTTGGTTGATGTTGTTTCTTAGAAAACTGGTAAAGAAACCTTTTGTAACATCAGCAGAAGCCATCCCTTAACCTAGACCAGTACCAACCAAAATCGATTTTCGTTCAAGAGGATGGTATCGTGAATAAGCAAGCAAATAAGACGTTATTCCAACGTATTTTATTATATATATGTACTGTACATACAACAAATATGAAAAATTATGAACTTTGAAAAAATCAATTATTTGTTTCTTTTTAGTACCTTTTAAAGAGTTCTCAAAGCTACTCAACATACTAAAATTTATTTGTTTCTTCGTGATCTAATCTTTGAGAGTCCCCCATGTCTGCATTATTTAGTTATTATTTATTTAGTTTCTTTTAAAGTTTTTAAAGAACAAGTTTCTTCATTTTCATATGTTCATTACCTAAAACGCCGTTGAATCTTTTTGTTACTCAATATATTATAGTAAATTTTCTGCAGTCTCTTTTTTTTGCTTCTAAGTGGCCTATTTTTTACCTCCTTTATCCTTCATGTCTACATTTTCGCATTCGCAGTAATCTTTACTAGCAATACCGATCATTTCTTCATCTTTTTATTGTCCATTTCTCCAAGTCATCCAACTGCATTTGGTTCCAAGTAAGTAACATGGCTTGATTTCCTATTACTTTATTCTTTAAAACGCATTTCCTGAAAAGGGCACCGGCCAACACAAGGATGATATCTTTGATGTGTATTTTTTCAGATTTTCCAAGAGAGGCAAGTTTTTATCCTCGCACTTAATTAAAATTTTAAAAAGAAACTTACGTCCGTACTGTTTTTTTTTTTAATTTTCTGTCACTCTTTGGTCCATAGCCTGTATCAAGCTAGTAACAATTGGAGGCAAAAATTCGTAGTTAAATCATTCTTCAAATAAATTTATGTTCATCCATGCTGATTTCTGAGACCTGTAGTAGACAGGAAAAGATGATATATTGATGTTCTCGAATGCTCGTGGCGTGGATGATGTTTCGTGATTTGATACAAAAGTTTTATTTGGCAACATTTATGCGACCATTTATGACCATTATGGGCCGGTTAATCCGAGCGCCGGTTGATCGGAGGCCGGTTAAGAGGAGTTGTACTGTATTTAGAAGTACGTTCAAATATTCCGATAGGGCCTCTGAAGCTTACATGCTCTTCCTAAGCTTTAAATATTAACATTGATTCTCTGCAGCAGTTCTCAAATCGTGTTTTAAAAGTTTTTCCCCAACACCCTATATATTTGGAAAGTCAAGCTGCCTCCGCCAAAACGAGATAGTTCCTCGAGTTTATTGACAGCAACTACCTCCCAATTGGGTCAAATTCTCGGGATATTCGTCTAACTGCAATCGATCAACGCAGTTTTACACCTAGTCGAGAAATTTTATGGCATTGAACGTTGACATGATTATTGGATTATATTTTTTTTTTCAAAATCCAAACATCAGAGCAGTAAACAACACAAAAGTATGTTTGTCATACTACACCACAGTCCTTGCTATCATTATCGTAGTAGTAATAAAAATAATGTTTAAACTATAAACATTACTCAATCATTACTCTTTTAACAAAGTAACATTTGAGAACATTTAGCATAGACCAAGGAAAGATATTTTGAATCTAGACTATAAAGTGCGTGTCGCTACTTAAATAATTCCCTTTCATCATTACGTTTCCTTTAGAAACTCTTAACAACCAAACGCGTAAGCCTTGCTCGCAATGAATCACGGCTGAATTAAAACCATTTAAGTCTATAAATTCTCAGAAAGGATGCGGTAGAAGAACCAACATTACTCACTGATTAGAGGCAAAAGTTTAGATCTATAAAGGAGACATAGTTATCTCTTCAAATTCTGATAATGAGGAATTACGATTGTTCTTCCTGTGAGTATTTTTATTCATTATTAACTTAGGCAATAGATAATGAAAGCGAAAATGTTATCGGTGACAATTCCGCAATGTATTGGTTATGTTAATATTTATCAAGGAACCGGTAGTATCAAAAACATAGTAACAATTCCTTCCAATTCCAAACAAGCTTACATTTCGTCGTATTTTCTTATTTGTGCAAAATTATCACGTCACCAACATCGAATGGAAGTATGAAACATGCTATATTGTAGGCTCACGGAAAATGGAGCATCCAGAAATCTTTTCTGATATATGTACATCTCAATCTTTTCTGTTATATACGTATAACAAGAAAAAAATGCTAAAATAGCTGTATCATGGTATTGACGAAATCATTTACAAAGCAGTGGCATAAACCGGATACTGTTACCTAGGCCATTCCTCGAGCAATTCTTGGTCTGCTTACCACGAGATGACGTGCACAAGGAGCACATGTAAAAGATTCTCACAGACTTACCACGAAGTATATAACAGAACACATCAGAAAATACCTACAAACAATAATAAAAAAAATGCAAAAATAGCTTCCTCATGATGTTAATAGAATCGTTTAGAGCAAACAGAATAATAGAAAAAAAATACTCACGGATATATATTAGCATACATACATCAGCATGTTTCCGAGAGTATTTTAACTCTTCCTTGTATCGTTGATCCTCTACAGATAATATCACAACATTTCGAAACGACGAACCAGATATTTCTTGGCGCTTTCTAGTACCAAGAAACATGCCTATGTGCAACAGCGGTACAAGGTAGAGTTAGAATACTCTCGGAATTACGCCGATACATTTTTTTAATAGTTTCTTTGTTATACTGAGCGAGAAAAATAAGTAAAAATAATAAAGAAGTACGTTAATATAAGAATTTATTTTATCAAAGTTGGTCCAATGAGTCAATATCATTTTAATAAATAGTTGCTCGTTACATCAATGAACACATACTTTTGTATACGATAAATTGATATAAAAGATACATTTGTCTCGCTTCTCACAAAGTAAGTTGGTAAACGGGTATTATATTAATAAACACGTTTCAATTTGATAAAGGTAGTTAATTGGTGTAATAAATGCCTTTAATAAAACAAAGAATACGATCTACTGAATTAATTCTTTCAATTAAATTATTAAAATATTGAAGGTTTCACATAAAAAAAATACAGATTATGTACTATAAAATAAAATGATAGAGATGAAAGTAATACAAAGCAACAACGAGGGAAACTTATAGGACATTACCTTAAGGGATATATTGGTAATTGTAAGAGAACTCGCCGCATTCCTAACACAGCTATCAAAACAAGCCGTTCTTATTCTAAGGGGAATCGAGATTTAGCGGAAAACTATCTTCGGTATTTAAATTTTAAACATTGAAATTCTGGGTTCCGTCTTCAAAGAATAATTAATCATAGGTACATATGAAGTTGTTTAACAACAATAGCAGCGTTTTTATTACGAACAATGTCCCAGAAAAGATAACGAAAACACGTAAAGAATTTTTATAGTAAATATTTTAGTTGCCATTAATTTTTGCTTATCTCTTACGCTTGATTAAAATTACGCCTTAAATAATAATTAAAAAGTTATTTTAATTACTTTACAACGTTAGCACATGCTTCAAGAATCTTGAACTTAACCTTCTGCTAGACGCGTCACATGAAAGAAATTGCAAAGCTGTTAAATAATTTAAAATACAGAAAAAAGTACGTACAATAGTGGATGTATAATTAAGGATTCCTTGTCAAGTAGCAAGTTTATTTGGCTTAGTTATGTACACTTGCGTAAATATAAGTAGGCATTTTTATTTTAAAATTCTAATTTCAGGGGTTCTCATTAAATGATATTCACAGAAAATGTCTTTTTTTTATCAAATCTTCCAAGAAGTAAATACAATATAATACTTCCTTAACAAATAAATAGAAATGACATCAAATATTATTTAATTTTAAAAGCATTTGCAGCATAGGTCGAAAACGTTTCATCCTCCTCGGAATAAATTACGAATTGTGGCTTGTTAATTTGCTGCATATGCATGACGAATTCGGTTGAGATTTATTAAACAAACCATTTCTCAATCGATATTTACTATTCGGATTAAAATTCCTAGAATGCTTCGAGAATAGAATTGCAGTTCAGAAATTTAAGGGGATTTTAATAATTTTCGGCACGGACGAGAGAAATAAATTTAAAAGGATTATCTAATTATTTTTTTGTTATTAACTGCAAAATATCAGAACAAATAAAAATTTTAAATAATTTTTGGGAAGCACAGAAAAAAAAATATTTTTTAATTATATACCAAGCGGCATCTATCGGGATTCTTTAAAATTACACGTAGTATTTTTCACTTTCGATAAAATAAAATTTGTTGTTACCGACTAAAAATAAATTTGATTTTCGATTACCTAACCTCCCCTAGCATTTTATTTAAGAGATTATCTAGGATTAATTTAAAACCTACCGGAATTAATTTTCAAGTAATGTGACTTATTATTACATAATTCAAAAGATGTTATAGTTTTTCTTATGTTTTTAGCATGTTTTCGACAATAATTTAACTTTGAGGTTATAAAGCAAATTTCAAGAGAACATTAGGATGGATACGCTACCGTAAGTTCTAAATTAATATCAATTAATTATTATATTCAAATATTTTTGAACCCATAAAGATATTGGAAGAAAATCTGGGTCACTGTAACAGGACAAAATGTTCTAATATCCGAGGCTGAAATAAAAAGTATCCTAAACGCTACTAAAGATGCTCTTACTGAAGGTTTATGTAGACATAAGAAATATACCCTTTCAAGTTTCACGGAATGGAAGAAAGCAATGAATAAAATATCTGAGAATGCAGCAACAGAACAATTGGCAAAAAAATTAAGTATAATAATGGTATGTTAACTTCTTTATTTATTTTTTTATGATTAGATATTAAATAATAATTATTTAAGAATCTAGACACTACGATAGCTTGGAAAGTATTCTGTAATTTTTTAATGTTTGAATACCATGTCCTATTAGACGACATTATAAATTCTATGGAAATTGAGATATACAATAGTCCTTTATATGAAAGTGTATGGCTTTTTTACTCGTGGGAAAGGATGTACTTCATAAAAACTTGCAAGTTTATATTAGAAGGTTGTCTTAATGAGAATCATAAATTCCACCATTTGTACACAAACTTCATAAAACAGTTTAAATTCTCCCGTATTCGAGCTGCTTTATTCCGACAATTCGAATATCTCTTAAAAGAAATCACTCGTGATAATTTAACCCACTGCCATTCAATTAGAGATTGGGTGAATCGGAATCAACAGGAACAGTTTGAAATATTAACCTGCATTGTGCTTTCGGAAGAACTGGAGCCATTAACAATAGCAGAATTTAAAGAATTATTTGAAATATTCAAACTACATAATTTTACAAATGATCCCCTCACATATGAGATATTAGAACACGTTAATCCTGAAGATTTAAAGAGGATTCGGATATTGGAGGTCCTTGTATTACTCATTGGTTTAAGCAGCTTGTGGTAGGTATTATAAAATATTTAGAAAAATGAGTATTTAACAGAGGTTTGTTTTAAATAGGGATAATCTATCGCTATGGAAACCACATGCTGATGAATTGGAAGAACTAGTGTTAAGTATATCACATGAAGATTCTCTATGTATCTTATTACTTGCATGGTCAACGTTACAAATGACACAGCCTTTAAAAATTGCCATAGAAAAATTCAATAGTAAATATAATAAGCTTACTAAAGCTGTTTTAAGAGAGAAAGTTTTCATCATGATGCACGATATCGTATCTGATCCTATTTTCGAGGTAAGTCTATAAACTAAGGGAAACATTAAATATTCATTTAATTATCTTACAGAATGAAACTATTTATCCAGCAATTCAGAAAAGCTTCTATAATTTACTAAATTACATATGTGACAAATTTGCCGAGGAAGATTCCTTAATGAATCACGATGGGTTAGTAAATTTAAGCATAAAATTGTTAAAACACTCCAACATCGCCGATAGATTTTTGCATGATACTGGAAACAATGCAAGCATGATCTATAGAGTTATCTATGAACTGTTTCCGAGTACTTATTGTCTCTATAGCGATATTATATTGCAACTTATACAACATGAGGATTTGCTACAAGATGTAAGTAAAAAAAATGTTACTGATACATTGCATTATGAGCTGCTTCAAAAATTCACGTGGTTATTCTAAATGACGATTCTACTCCATAGATAGAAACTACTTTTGGAAACATTATTTACGTGATCTTTATATTCATTTCCGGTATTAGAGGAAGAGTATTAAAAGTATCTATTTTAGGTTTCAAAAATCTTAGCTAACTTCCAACATTTCACCGAAGAAACTACAGAAAGATACGCAGAATCTGTAGTAAGTTTAATGTCAGAATATCGCCCATACAAGTGTATTAAAATAGGGACACATACAGAAGCTGCAATCTTTTCCAGATACGGCAAAACATTCATCAGATACGATGCCGATTACAATTTCTTTGAGTACTCAGAAGAAGTTATGAAAAACACACTTTTGAAGGGGAATCCTTCTCAGGAAGCACTAAAAGGTGTTGAATTATACCTCCAAATAATACATAGTGTGTTGAAATTTAGTCTTATCGATTCAAACGAAGAAAAAAATGTACTGGATACTATAAGTTACGTGCTGATATATGTCTCTAAAAAGCCAAATGTAAATTATCCAATAATAAAAGTGTGTTTGAATATATTCGAAATATTGATGCCAAGTTATGGAGAACAGATTATAGAGATGATGGTGGTCAATAATTTTTTACCACTGATTACCAAGAACCCTAATGATATCAATCATTATTTCGATAAGAACTTTATCAACCCAAATGTTTTATTAAAGGCAATTGGAGAAGTGTTGAACTCTGGGGAATATGATATATTATTTGCATATCTTAATATAGTGAAGTTAGCTTCAAAAGTAAGTAACAACTTCTTCCTCAGCAAGATTTTCCCAAATTTCTTTTCCAGACTCATCTAAATATGCTAAGGATCAAAATTCCAAACATAATCTTCATGTTTATTCACCTACTTCCATTGCATCTAGATCTACCGTACAGCAGAGTTAATGACAAGTACAAAATAACGTTAATATGTCTAGAGAATTTGTTTGAAATTTTAAGCAATCCCGAACCTGAAACGCCAAGCGAATATGACAAAGTCATCTATGATTTTTGTTATGCCATAGCTGTGAACTATGACCCAACCGTACGAGTGCTCATGCACATTTTCAGAATATCGAATACGCATTTGCACACTCGAATGTTAAAGGAATCTAACTGGAACAACGCTGTAACATTCACACTCATAGATTGCGTGAAGGCATGTTTAAATATCTTTATAACATTATTTACGTTTCATAATAACGGGGTGAGATCATTGCAAGACACTGTGTTCTTGAGAAAATTTTTCGATTCGAATATAAAACCAAGTTCGATTAAAATACTGATTGGGTATTTGGATAATGCCTTTGATGTGGTTTTACCTAAGCTAGCTTGTCAATTGTTCAAAAAAATTACTTTGGTAAGACTCTAAAAACATTTAGCCTGATCAGACTTATTTAATTCAATTATGATTTCAGAATCCAACAGTACCTATATTGGCCTTACTGGAAATGACACCATATCAAATCCAGAGTGTTTTTCTTGAAAAATTACGAGATCCATTAGAGGAAGAGCAACTGAAAGTCTCAATTCTGGAGCTGATAACGCTTTGTATAGAAAAACAGGATGGATTGACTGCAGCATTCTTTCTTCTTAATAAACTTCCATCTAAAGCGCTTACGTCTCACAATGATTGCGATAGTGTTGTCACGTTCATGGAAGAATATCTGGATAATGCACAAAAAGTAAACTACAAAAATTATTTTCCTAAAAATTTTTAACTTCATCTTCTTCTAGTCCACAAATTATTTAAGAAGTCCAGTTCAAGGTGCAGTTTTGGATTTATTCCACACACTTTGGATGTACAGAAAAGACATATTGATCCTGCAATTAACGCAAGCGGAAAAGTTTTGGTTAACACTAGCAGATCCGCTATTTCGCGATTTTCAATTATCTAACAAAACCTATTCGCAGATTTTTAATATATTGACGCTAGAATTGTATAAAGGCAAAGGTGAGAATGAGAAAATCAAGTCAATATTGGACAAGTTTTTCAAGAAAGACACAAAATATGCAAGCGTTTGGTGTGAGCATATAGTTTCGTCTTTGAATGAACAACATCGTGAAGTTCATGGACATACTTTACTCCGTGCATGGAAACATTTCATAATGACGATTGTTATAACATATCCAACTTGTTTCAATGATGCCGACCTTCGAAGATTATTAGCAGAAAGTTGCATAAATGGGTTGATTGAACATTTTAGTCAACCGGATAATATAAGAATCTTGAACAACTGCGCAGATCTCTACTTGTTTTTAACTAAACGGGAGTGGGACGATAAATTTAAAGTTGATAGGCAAATGCTATTATCTTTAACTAAAGCCTTTAAGTACCTAGCCAAATATTACCAACACGTTAACAGTACCTTCAGAGAAACAATGCTATCAATCGCGAGCCAAACCATAGAAGATCTGAAAGACTTCGTTGCTGCATCCCATGGTGTAGTTGAGAACTTCCTCTACGCTATAGGTGACATATTTGATAAGGAATACCAACGAATAGTTAATGAAGACATAAAGTCGACATCTGATAAGCTTTACAATGAATGGCTACTCCTACTCATACTTGGAAGAAAATTAATCGAAATGAATTTCGTTAAGACGCACAAAGCTTGGTTTAGTTTGATGCAATTTGGCGGCAAAGTCATGTCGTCTATCGGGTTATTCACGGGAAACCCCAAATTGTTCCCAGTGGCAAAAATTGCTATTCAGTGCTTGATAAATTACGCGCAAGCCGGGATGATCGAGGAATTCGTTAGCATGGAGCTTGAAGCATTTTTCGACTCGACGAGACCACCAAAGAAGTATATTTTTATAGAGTGTATTAATTTTCAGGTTAAGATAGTTAAATTTCAAACCAGCTTCTAAATTTACTGTTCATAATCATGTTACAGGAACTGTTACCATGGTATTATGAAGAATGGTGGCAAACATATACTGGTATAATACAGTTAATGACGATGCTCTTAGAATACATGCACAAATTCAGAATAAACATATTTTTTACCTTTGTCAGCATCCATGAGGATATCATCAGGAACGTATTGAAATTTCCCAGAGTTACAGCTGAAAAAGCAGCTCTGCAGTTAACTTCCGATTGTCTTCATTTTATTTATAGACTATTACCTTGGAGACAGGAATGGAAAGTGGATCAAGGGCCCGTTTATTTCAATATTATTGTAAGTATTTGTTAAACAACACGGTAGTCACCCACTGGTCCATGAGACATCGTATATGTGAATTCGACTTCAATATTAAACTTTCCAATTTCAGAGCACGATATACGATACAATAAATGCAGCGACGTGCATATTCTACAGACCACAAGTCTTAACATTCTTCGTAACTGACAAAGAGACTTCGATAAAATTGCTGGAAAGGAAACCAGATGATCAGCTTTATGTTGATATAATGAATAAGTAAGATTTGCCTAATTGTACGTATTGATTCTAAACTGAGCTTACTTTTACAGATTAATGGAAATTGTAGCTATGAGCTGTTTCTGTCTTCTACGCGCAGGTCCAAGCTTGCTTTCATTACTGTCGCCGCCAATTAAATCAAGTTACATTAACGATGTAGTGATAGAATTTGATTTTCGCATACCTCAACTTTATCAGGAAGACTCGCAAACAATTACCTATGGTACAATACTTTGCTTGCTGAATTTCCTCTGTAGAATGGTTACATCTGTAAGTGAATTTTAAGATATAATAGCAAATAATCACACGAGGCTAAATATTCTTTCAGAATCAAATCTCAAAAACTACTCAGGCTAACGTAAGCGAGATTAACGCCAAGACAAAAGAGCAAAGTTCAGACGATGAATCAAAAAACTATTTAATATTTGTCAGTCTAAATTTCGTACGAACTCATACGTCTTCGGAAACTACTTCCGGTTCAACATCGGTATCTTGGTTGAAGAAATTAAATCTTAAAAACATCCTATGTGCCTTAGAAGCGTTAGGATCAGTTATAGCTGTGCAGACGTATATTTCTCTTAATATTACCACGTTGAGGCCACTTTTAAAGCAGGATCTGAAGAGAGAACTTTGTGGACACCTGATTTCCTTCTATGATTTTATAAGAAAACGATTAGACGTCGAATATCGCACGGTAGAAAATATAGTTTATCGCAGATACATAACGAGTGCGTGTGCATTACCTTACGCTGTGAACCCAAGGGAAGACGACAAAAGTATTTTATTTGCGAAAAGGTGTAGAAGAGACGCATTTGAGCCGATTTCTTCAAGTAACGATGAAGATTCAGAAGCAAGCTTCGATGAAGAATACTCGGGAGCAAACGAGTTTACAGACTATAGCCACGTAGATCCTAGTATATTCTTTACGAAGGAAAACTTTGAAGCAATCGAATGTCCGCATAAAAATATAGGCCATTTTAATTTATTTACCGCAAGACCATATAACGTTAGGAATTGGTACTATGGTCAGAAAACTTTCTGCGGGCGCACTTACAGGATAGCATTGGATAAGGTGTTGTTAAAGTATCCGGCGCCTCCGGAGATTAAAGATTGCGATTACTTGTTGTGTTTAATGCATTGGTTTATTTTCTTCTGCGATTTGACACATTAGACGTTGGAATAGGAACACAATTTATTGACATGTACAGTTTACACGTTTTATAATATACTTTTTTTACCAAAAATTACCTCTTTCACTTTAAATTCTCTTCTAAATATCTTCTTTTTTTACGAGGAAACTAAGTCATACGTAACAGAATTATCAATAAATATATAAAAAATATATAATAATTAGTTATTTACAATAGGGCAACATTAAGTAATTTACTATAGTAATTGTTCATGATCCTCGGTAAATTAAAGTAGCCTCATACTATTTTACTACATTTTGGATCCTTAAAAACATTTTAATTACGTCCCTAGAATCATTTCTAAGCTCGAAGCCAAAACACATCTTTTATTAATTTTACCCATTTTTTTTGTTGACTTGTAATATGTACGTAATTTCTGGATAAAGTCTTTAGACAAATTTCAACTCAATTTCGTATAAATCGACCTTGACTGGGTGCAACATCCAGACCGAATTTTTCCCACCATCGAACAATTACCTACAGCTTAATAATTGTGATAATAACAATAAATCAACATAAGTAATAAAAAAATCAATACTAATTACGTATACGTATTTCAAGATATACGACGAGGCTAGTCAAATTTCTAAGGGTGCTATTAATAGATATCTTAGTCTTAAATTACGGAAACAAATCACATCTCACATACATTTAGTAAGAAGGTCTTGGAAGCCATTAACTTCAAATTTAACGGACAACAGTGCAAGTTAGGTGAGTTAAAAAATCTGGTCAAGTCCGTCTAATTTTTTGATAAGAATCGGTAAAATGGCTGTTCTTCTCAATAGAGCAGCCTATATATGAACATTACATCGCATTTCATTTTGAATACGGCTTGAATAATTTCAATTGACTTAGCAGATTGTCCACCCACCCTGTCATAAATGCTACAAATATTAATAAAAACAACAAGTAAAGTTAGAAATAAGTTAAATTAAGCGTGATGCACAGTTTTACTGGTTCTTTTTAGAATAATTTTCCAACGGTAATCTTCTTACATCATCTCAAGATATGTCTGAATTCATCCAGTTCATAAATACTTGTTGATAACCTAGAAAGAGAGGAAGGATGTACGCATGAATTTGTATATAGCCATACAATTTCTTCTGTCTTACCTTCCAAAACTATTAACTAAAGCTACAATTTCAGTCCTTTCTAGCTGGAATTCTTTCCTATTCTCACTGTTAATGTAAAGCTGTGGTATATTTTCATCGAACATACCGGAGAATAAAATTTTTAGAGCTGTCCCCAAGCCTTGTATCTGAAAATTATAAATTTATCGGTTCAATATAATAGATCAACAAAAATACATGCACAAACCTGCAATTTACCCCATAGCTTGCACTTATCACATCCAACGCAGTCCATAATGGCAGAAATGTTGCGGAAATGATGTTTGAACTCACCTTTAAGTTTCTTAGCCTGCTCACCTCCGATGAACATGTTAGTCTCATCAAAATGCTCCGGAAAACTTTTTACTATCCCAAGTAAATCTTTTACTGCTAATTTGGTGTCCCAATCTTCAACCTCGTTCCCTGTATAATACTGTTCACGTTCTAAATACGGAGAAGCTTTAGCTAGAGCTCTCAATTCCAATAAATAGATAAAGTACAAGTTCCTTAGCCAATTAGGACCTTCACCGTTCGTCGTTTCCGGCGAAAATCTCCTTTTAAACTCCTCAACATTATGTCCCCATTTTCCTTGATTGTCTATACCTAATTCATCTTTATCTGAGAGCAAATATTTCGCGGATAAGTGTATATTAATGCTGGAATGGAGACCGGATACGGCCCTATAAAACGCTCGCTTTTCTAAACACATGTGGTTAAGTTTCTCACTTTGAATGTATGTATGGAATGAATTTCTTGGCCTGCAAACAAAAGTTAGAGGAGATAATAATGTTTATACACTCGCTAACAAACAGAATAACATCTCTTTCCTCATCAAAGTAATAGAATTTTATATCTTATTTTAAACACTCTAATTGATTTCAATTGTGGAATCTATTGAAGATTCTGTATGTCTTTCGATAACAATCTTACTAAATTCATTAGTTAAAGCTGATTTAATTTACGAGGGATGTTTCCAAAATTCTGTGAATTCTGCTCTAATTAAATTACGCGGGAATTATAGACAATGCTATTGGTGATAGACAAGTCTTGACATGTTTATGCAGCTACCCAGTGCAATATAGTTCAGTCTGAGTCAACTATTCGACTGATGTGGACACCTTTTCATAGCACTGCTTTTGTAACCGCATGATTAAATTTCAAAGAGCAATAATTTTCTTTTTGTGGAAAGAGAATCTGAAAACAGAATCTAAAATAATGCATATCGGTGATTCGATCGTTTTAAAACTGGTAGAACATCATTAGAAGACAATCCAAGCAATGGTCGCCCGACTACGTCGGTAAATGAAAGAAATATTATTGCTGTGCAGGACCTATTTAAAAAGGATTATTCGTCAAATTAATGTACGCCTACAAATAGGTGTACGACAAGTTCAATATTACACGACAAAAACAAAAACTCATTCTAACTGATTTCTTATTTCAATCCTGAGACCAAAAGTCAATCCAAAGAATGGTATAAATCAGAAGAAGGGCCTCCACTTAAGGCACATGCAGTTCCATATGTTGGAAAGATAATGCTAACTTTATTCTGGAATTACGAAGAGATTATTTTTATGAATATCAAAAGGTACTACAATTAACGTAGAATATTACTCAAACTTATTATACGGACCACTGCGGCATGCAACTGTGACAAAACGGCTTGAAAACTTGTATAAGTTTTCATTATTGGAACAGGATAATGCAAGACCCTAGACCACAAGGGAGACAAATTATGTTACGATAAGAATTGCTTCCGCATCTACCTTACTCACAAGATCTCACACCCAGTAATTTTCATCCGTGCCCGATTTTGAAAAAAAACCTTTATGTGTTATAAATAGGCGGACTGCGGAAACACCACAAAAATTGTTTAAGAGTTTATCGTTAGGATAAATGTGTTCAATTAAATGGAGATTACTTAGAAAAACTACATTGCAGTATCGATGAAAATTGACAAAATAAAAAAGTTATAGCTAAATCCCTACAGCATCCCTTGTACTACAAAACAAATAAATTCCTTAAACGATTATAAATGGAATTATTAAAAAAATTGTTTCCCAACTATTAAACCCTAGGTTAAAATCACAAAAAAAAAATTAATATGAAATGTTAACGGATAATGTAGAATTAATAATACCTGAAGCACATATTTACTTAAACCAATATGAATACGTGCAATATGACAGATATCAATACTTTTATCTACAAATGCCAATAAAAATGAGATCCCTTTCATATAATTCAAGCATATTAAATCAATATCCTCTTATAATGCCAATATTTTTTTTTTAATAATGGAATTATATTAGACAATAAAATCACCTTAAACTAACATCCTTGGGTAAAATTTATCAGTGATTTTAGCATTATTCTCCAGACTAAATCTACTTATGACTGATAAAATGGATATTTTTTAATTACTAGAATTAAATCTTACATCACATCAGATTTGCATTGAACGTTAACATCAAAATAATAACTAAAAAAAGAATCAATGTTACTTACTTGAAACAGTTTTCCATGTAAATGCTGTTCCAAATACGATGTGCTGAGACACCTTTATAACCAGTATATCTTTCTGGATTAAGAAGTAAATCTACGTATTCGGCATCGCTATCATTTTCGTCTATTAGACAAAAATTTTCTTGAGCATTATCGTAATTTGTCCATATAACGAATTCTTCTCTGGCTTGTTTGCTTATTGTTGTATTTAAGTAACCTAACTCTACGTTATGATCGTCTTTACAATTTGGATCAGCTTTGTACTACATTGTAATAAACATGTTAGAATGGCGTAAGTTAGAGATATCAACGGATTACCTTTTCAACAGGTTTTGGTTCACCTTTTAACCCTGAGGGAATTATATCTTCCTGACAAGTTTCAACATGACAGTATCGTATTGCACATCGACTATCGTCAGCCCAAAATGGACATTCTTTCTTTAAATTAACTTTGTAGAAACGGAAGTAATCTTTGTTCAATAAGCTACGTAGTCTTGGATATATTTTCACATTATTGTAGTAATCTACTGTATCTATATTGCAAGAACAATCATCAATTCTTCCCTGCAGCTGTTGAACAATAATTAATTATAAAATGTAAAAAAGAGGCGTGAAAGCGTATTACTTACTTGACAAAAACAGTCATTATCTTCTTTGAAATTGAAGTAGCCAAAACACCGACTAATTATGAAAAAAAGTAAACATATTTGTGTTGTAAAGTGGCCCTTGAACTTCATTACGACGCGATTATGGTTCCTTTTCATTCAACATTTGTAAACTAAAATTATTTGTTCGAAATCGTGAATGTATAGCCGATGATAACTTGACAATCAACACGTACAGGTACCAAATATCTAAGGACCACGTATGTTTAGTAATGAGTAAATAGTTATCTGTTGTCATCCTTTACTTTTGCTTTGTTGACTATCATGTTTTCGTTTTAAATCCAGCATCGAATTATTGGATTCACTTTCGCGAACTTTTACCTGCGAACCTTAAAAGTGAAAAGCCGACATTGCTTATGTTTATTTAACCATTCATTTATCAATTAGCGGCAATTTAGTAACGGTTTGACGAGTTATCATGTAGACGTACACAGATTACCCAAGATAACCTAAAAAATTCTCGAACATAGCCAACAAAGCCGAAATCATATTTTTAAAACGAAAAAAATGGACACGCCCCGTTCAGAAGAAGATACCACAGAACAAATTGTTCAGAAAAATATTGCAAAATGGCAAGACGTTGATCACCCCTTAGCACCACTTACCGAAGAACAAATGGATATCGTGTACCAAATTGAGGACTCTATAAAATACATGTTTTATAAGCAAGATTCTCAAAAGGTTCCCCATAATTTGATCCCTCTATATATTTAAATAACACCAAAATATTATTTTAGTTAACAAACGTTGAAGATGACGTTATTTATACCCAAAACGATTTTATTAAATGGATGGTTAAAGTTGAAAATCAAATAAAAGATGAGAACGATACTAATTCTTATGTGCACTACGACAAATTGCATAAACAGTCAAACGATTGCCATGAATTATATAATTTTGTAGGTATTCCATCTATATTGCATGATTCTAATCTTCAATTCTGTTTTGTTGTAGACTAATAATGTGATAAATGTATTACATGAACTTGAAACCAAATATAAACAGGTAACAACAAAAACTGATTCAATGCACATATTAAGCGAAGAGTTGATGAGACATCAAACGCAATTAAAGGACAAAAAGAAAAATATACAAGAAAAATTGTATTACTTCAACTTATACCAATCATTACACGATAATATAAATCTACATCCTTCAAATATTAATAGCACTGAATTTTGTAATATGTTAGACGAGATCGATAAAGCTTTAATATATTTAAACGACCACGTAAGCGAAGAAACATTTTATATTGATAATATACTTATTTTTTGAATCCACTTGCAGCAAGGTTTCAAAGAAGCATATAGCTTTAGGATAAAATATGAAAATTTATTAACTACAGCTTTACAAAACATATTAAAGACTGTAACGCACGTTATTACTGCTGCCACATCTCAAGTAGTAAATTTGGACAATAAAAGCTTATTAAATCTTGAGGCCAAGACTACCAGCCCAAATATTGATTCTGCATTCTCTTTTTACTATGGAAAATTTCAAAATGCTGCGACTAAAGTATCAGTAGTAATGAACCATATCGAAAAGAAAATCGAAGAAAATGATATGTAAGTGGATTGTTATTTATCTATATATTACATATATATAATTAACTATTCATTTTAACCAGGTACAAAAGAACTCTAATTGATTGTCAAAAGGCATATTTTTCCCAGAGAGCACCGATAATGATGACAGCAGTATTAAAAGCCTTGGTCGATTTGAAGAACAAACATAAAAATGATCATAGTATACTTTTCCGTTCGGCGGGATTATTCGTCATCAAAGTTTGTCAAGATGAAGCAGCTTGTTTCCATTACTTTTTTAATAGACCATCGCCACATCTAGAGTAACTTTGTTTAATCTAGAAACCCATTACGTTCCCTTTTAATCGGCATGTATTTTGTAGTGAATACCTAGGATCAGTGTGTCAGAATCTATATGATGTTCTAAGGCCTAGTTTGATAAGTATTAACCATTTGGAGGTTCTAACAGAGTTGTGCACAATATTGAAGCAAATGCTGAATGACCAGATACAAAATAATGGTAATTTGAAATTAAGGCGTTTTTCCTTTAAGCGAAAGTAACGTGAAAGGTCAAAAATAGCGTTAGGGTTTGGTTTCTAAATATATTAATCAATTAACTTATATATACTTATTTTAGTTGCCTTGGATCAATTTGTCGAAACAATAAAACAACTCGTCCAAGACGTCGAAGAACGTCTAGTATTCCGCGCAAATATTTTCTTCCAGCATGATCTTTTGAAGTACGATCCGTCACCTGGAGACTTAGCGTATCCGGAAAAACTGCAACAAATGGAAGTATGGGAAAATAATTTTCCGTTAAAAGTTTAAACTTTTTTCGTACTTTCATCAATATTTTCAGAATATTGCCGAAGAAATTAGCGATCGAAGGTCAGATTCGAGGACGTCAAGCATTTCAGTAGATCTACAAGATGCTGTTAATTTGAATACCAATTATCTAGGCCAGTTTAGATCGTATACAGGAAGTACGTCCGCTTTGATTCGATGAAGTCGATATTATTTTGAGTATTATTCTGTACAGATTCACCGGCAGATCTCCATGGGATGTGGTATCCAACAGTGAAAAGAACATTAGTTTGTCTTTCTAGATTATATTTTTGTTTGGACAGAGAGATCTTCCAGGGTCTTGCGCAAGAAGCTCTGATAATTTGTACTGCCACAATAAACGCGGCTGCGGAAAAAATTACTTTGAAAAAAACAGTCTTGGACGGGAAGCTATTTCAAATCAAGCATTTATTAATAATAAGGGAACAAATTGCTCCATTCCAAGTTGATTTCACAGTAAAAGAAGTAGCTTTAGACTTTAGTACCTTGAAAACAGCAGCCGTTGGACTCCTTCAGAAAAGGGATAGACTTTTTAGCTTTAGCAGCAACAATGCTTTCTTAGAGTTTATCCTGGAAGGCACTCCTAAAGTTGTGGAATATTTAATCGATTCTAGGAAAGAAATTGACAAAGAATTAAAAGCTGCTTGCGAAGCTTTCATATTATCTGCGACAAACGCATTGATTGGTGATATAATTCAATGGATACAAAAGGTAAAACTAATTAACAAAATTCTTCTATTACCTAAAATACTTTAAATTTCCAATTATTTTAGGCGGAACATATCTTAAACCTTATCAATAATTCTCCAAATAATAAATCTTTGTGCTTGAAGGAGCAAGAATTTGCTAGAGCGCAAAATCTAACAAATGTCATTATTCAAACGATAAGAAATATCAAATTAAAGATACCCGATATACAGAAGTCTATGAAGCTATATTTGGCTAATAAGGAAACGGAATTTATACTTTTTAGACCAATTAAGGTAGGTGCCATTCAATTTTCTTATTGGCTACAATTCGTATTATGGTGTAATTTGTTTAAATTGCAACATCATTTCAACTTTAAAATATTGCATCACCCTGTATAAAACAGTAATAAGAAATAAGAATTAGCATGGCCTAGATGTTTGCTTGTCACGAGGCAAACATAAAAAGTTCTGTACACTAAATTTGTTGTCCGAACATAATTAATTGATTGGGATAAATAAGATGATAACCGCTACATTATTCACAAAAAAAAATGTATTTGTTGAATACTACGTTTGATAAAAATGTACAAAAAATATTCTAAATTCGTGTTTAACAAACGATAATTTGCTTTTGTATTTCAATATAATAGGGAGGCGTAGCTTCAATTTATCTCCTTTACTTTTATTCATTTTATTCGTTGTTGTTTGTGTTGTTCGTAATTCTCCTCAGATCTGCTCCTTAGATGTTGTCTTCCAAGTTGTTTTTTTTTGGTGAAATCTTTTATTTCGTTGCTTCTGCAATTAGTTCATTTTTTCCATTTTTTTTTTTCTTGATTTTGATTTTTGATTTTCCTTTTGTTTGCAAATAAAGACAATCTGATATTCAGTTGACAAACGAGTGGATATAAAAAGGTAAAAAAAAGGTATTCAAGGAAATTTAATATTTTCCAATATGGTAACGATCCGAAACATACAGCTAAAGATTTACGTTTTGGATTGGCCGCTACAATCACCAGATGTAAATTTAATTATTGAATATTTCTATTTTTATGAAAACATTTGGTAAATCTTATACAACTTTTCGTGCGCTTCACAGGCGTCGGTATGGGAGTGGTTCAGATGTGTGATTCGTAATATATGCGCAAGTGATCTTATTGCAGTAGTAAACGCATTCAGTATATGTTTGGCGGCCGATTAGGATGCTCGCGAGCGTAGTGAAGTTCTACATAAACCTTACACGTAATAAAATCGATAAATGAATCAAGGAAATGATCTTTTTTTGCTCTATCGCATATTCCAACTCATAACTCTGAAATTACTAATTTCGTGCATTATAAATTTCATTTATACGTATCACGCTGCTATAATATATGCTATTCTTATTTTTCGTATGCATATAGCTTTAATAGCATATGGATAGCATACATTTCAGATAGAATAAATCTCTCAACTTCTATACTTACATCGGTAACAAGGTCTTTTCGCGTCATCACTCAATCGTATAATCTAATATTCGAAGCATAAATTTGCGCATCAAATTTCTGGTAATTTCGTGAAGCGCACGGGAAGTGTACCCGTTTCTGCAAGCTTAATTACCAATCGCAAACCCGAACCACCACTCCTATACCGATGCCTGTGAAGTGCACGGAAAGTAGCGTAAGTAAGCCTGCAAAAACGAGTTCCGCTTCGCGAAATTAACAGAGACGAGACAGACTCGTATTTATTCGTCTCATGATAATGGATTCGTTGCTACTAGTTTCCCTGGGAGTAGACAAAACACGAGTTTGCTAATTTCGTGAAGCGCACTCATTTCTGCAGGTTTACTTATGTCACTATGACTGGGTTTAGCCATGATATTACTAATCAAATCTAACATGATTACCATCATGCTAAAAGAGCAATAAAAACAATTTTTTTCGCAAAGTCAGTTGGGGAATAATATTCTTTTTGCTTAATAAGTACAATAAGAGACATTGTAATTCAACAATTTTTCAATTTCAAACCTTCTCCAATCAAGGGAGATTCTCCAATCAAAACGATAAAAAAATTATGTTACTACTTCATACTTTTCGAAAGGATTACATTTGTGTAACAATTAGAAATAAATACGGCTAATTTTTTACATTCAATGCGTCCCAAAGTGCTAAAATGTAACAAAGAGTTAAAACACTGCTAGCAGCTCAATTAACCGGCTTTATGATTTTCACGGTTAAATAGTCGCTAAGCTTACCGCCCTTTTGATTTACACCGCTCCGTTGCCGCGGCAAACATCAAAAGGGGAACACGATACATAAAAATGTCTCCATGTTTTTGCCCTTTATTATTGCTATTTTGCTGATGTAATAAGCGCAGGAAATGTAAAGTATCACACTTCCTCTTGAATAATAGTCTCATATTATTATTAAATTCAACCACACTTAAAAGAAAACAAGAAGACACTCTACTTATGTAATATTTAGGTGTTGATACAAGATATCTTCGTAGATAAAATAATATCAACATGAAAATAATTGGATTACATCATTTGTTTACTCTAGCAAACAGAGCACTTCCGCATGGACTACTCTTTAATGTTTACGTTTATAGTTATAGGAGTATTATTTTTATAATACTAACAAAGTTTGAGCAGATATTAATTATTTATTTAACCGAATTAAATAAGTAAACCAAAACTAGACTAATTCGAACACTTTTAACCCTTTGGCACGCGTTATTGTATATTCTGAGTGGAGACTGAAGTATCTCCGCAAAGTAAGGGGCCTGATTCGATAAAAACTAGAGGCTGGAGTTTAACGACCCTATTTTTCTATTAATTCTTCCGAGGAAATAAAAAAAATGACGTTTTTAATTAAGAACCATTCATAAAGAGCTCGGTCTCATTAAGTATATCACCTCAATTTAAACAAGCTCATACATTGCAGTTTAGTTAATAGATAGAACAAACAAAATTTCTTCTGGAAAATAATCTTTGTAGGCCAAGGAAAACATCCCAAGCAACATCATCTAACATCTAATCCGAAAAATTGGCCTTGAATAATCCAAAATTGGTTACAAAAAGAGGACGACTCTGGTCCTCCCAACTAAGACCGAATCATATCAAGTTTCTCATCAAAAAGCCCAACCCTTTTAACATATGCGTGAGATGTTGCTTCATTGTTTATCGATTTCGTTTTGAAATTATCAATACTAAATTCGTCACTTGGAAGCGTCTTGTTTTGTACACAATTTCAATCATTCCAAGAAAGAATAATAAGGCAATATTTTATAGTCATCGACGTAATTAACGACATAATCGTGTCAAAATGTCATAATTCTTTTTCTATACGCCGAAGACGAGAGGTTTGGTTGGAATTTGAAGAATTACCTAAACACTGTCTTCACCATCATTAATCAATTTATATAATATCTTTCAATTCCAATCGAGCGTGCAACAAAAACCTTCTGAGCTTAATCGCATTAATTGTTAAATGGACACAATTACCCTGAACTTTGAAACGTGCCGCCACTAAAATCGGCGACGATCAAAAGCGATACATAAAATTAATGTTAATATCATTTGGTCTTGTTTTGTTACACACAGATATAATATAAATATTTTCTTTGAAAATACGCCCATGCGTAATAACTACTATGTACGAACACATTGGACGCCATAAAATAACTTATTAATTTAAACAAATGACAACTAGCGTCTCTTTGATCGCAGGTCGCTTTGTAGACGTGAATATCTACGACTTAGATGCGAGTTAAAATAAGCGTATTTCAAAATCTGTTTAACGAGTTCACATTTTTGTCCAATTTAAAAAAGCTTTTGACTGAATAAACTATCAATCATATGCTCATAGCTCGCGTGTTGAAGGCAAGGTTCTGAGAACGGAGGCCTAATTTTAATGAGTTAAGTTAATATTAACAGAAATAAATGACGCCAATATGAGGATTTCCATCGTCTTCCTAAACAACTTCTCGCATTTGTTATTCTGATGACCAAACCCGATAAAATCATGGGAAAACGAAGGTTTCCATTATTTGTTCTTTTTTTTATAATTTTCAGAACAATATCTTGAACTCCTTCATGCAATTGGAGCAAATCCTAGTCACTGGTAAGTACACTCAGGAAGAGCAATTATTGATAGCATGTCCATCCACGGAACAATTGAATATCTTGGTCTGCTCCGTTTCCTTAACTATGGAACAAGAACGATCCGTTGCGTCCAGGGCATCACAGTCAAGATATTCTGACGTTTCAAATCAATGATTTATACGTACGTCAATTATTAAATAAAGTTTGTTTTTGTAATAAAATGTTTTATTTAAAATCATTCAATCCTGATGATGCTTTGAACGTAGTTATGGAGTAAGTAATATTAAATATTTTTATGAGCAGCTATAACAACAGGACTAGACCTACTCTATTTCTGATAAATTTTTAAATTTCATATATATAAAATTTCAATAAATATGATAATCTAAAAATATTTTACATATCGATACTTTCAAAAAGACAAAAGAAGCCCACGTAGAATTGATAGTTATCGGGATTTGATTAAGTTATTGTTTCATTTTGTTCTACTCTTTGTGGGCGGACAGAATTTTAGTTCAGCTTACGCCCACAACTAATATTACCGCTAAAGGATAAAGAAGGCCTAGCTTTCATTAAAACCTTTTAAACAAAGAGAGATGATATAGTAATAACGTGAAGGCTCCAGTTGTCTATTAAAAAAAACCTAATGTAGTCAATCGATTTTTAGATTATATGGCCATGATCATCATAGTATTTAATTGGTTTATTACGTTTTTGCCCCTTTCAATATAGCACATGTTTTAGAAGTTTTGAATTATATTTTATTTAAAGAACTAGGTAATATTAAGCAAAATAAAATAGAATGTTTTGTTATTACACTTATTTGCAGAAAACTACGTATATTGGCAGAATATATGAAAATATGTACGTTGTTACGAAATTAAATAGACGATGACTTGTGATATTATGTTTAGAAAAGTAAAGTAAAAGCTATGAAATAAATGATGAAAAGATATCTTCGCCTTTGATTTAGTGTAGAGATGGCGGATAAAAAATTAAGTGAAATGCATAAAATAGAAGTAGCCCGTCAGTTCTCAACCAATGCTTCATCATTACCTTCAACAATTGCTTCGGTTGCAAGAGGAATGGAAAATAGTCTATGTTTAAGAATTTGTTAAAGGATACAAAATACACAGGAATCCTATCGAAACCAAGAAGAAATATTTAATTAAGTTATTTTGCAAATAATTTCAAATAAATGAACGTATTTTTGGCCATTTAGATGTGAATTAGTGTAAGGCGTAGTAACTAATTATCTTGTAATGGACGAATATTTTTGCAAATAGCCGTATGTACCGTAAAGACTTTCGCAACAAGCTGTATGCACGCCGGCGCTATTTTTATAACTGTACCTACAACAACGCTGTGTATCTAGTTCGTTAGAGAAGAGTTTCAATGCAATGTAGAGAGAACGGCAGGCAGTTCGGAATTTTAAAATAATGAACATTTAAAAAATCTTTCACATCGTTTTTAGTTTTAACTACTGGTTTATCTACCTCCATCCTTTCCTATCAACCGTAGCGCGACGGATAGAAATAAACAGTTCGTCCTCTCTCCCGATGGGTCGGATACAAAAAGAATAAAAGAAATGCTTGGCCGCGGGAGGTGTGAGAGTAGAGACCTCTAATACAAGGTCAGCTGGTAATTGTACGACTTCAATCAAAATGCCGCCGCTTTGATGTTTGCCGACTTCGGTGGGGCCCCGAGAGTACCCATTCTGTTCTTTTATAACACGCGCCTCTCCGTACGAAATTAAAAACTTTTAAAAACGTAAGTGTTTTATTGCGCTTCGCGAACAGACGATATAAGATGGCTTTTAAAAGATTCTTTTATATATCTTTCTTTTTTATTAGCTTCTTCTTTATTTCTTTCTTCTACCGGATAATCCATTACACGTCCATAATTATTTAATTTCTAATGTAGTAGTCTTTTATATTCCTTTTTTTACCAGCAGATACCAGATGACTCGTTTCCACAAATCAATATATACGTATTTGTATCGTTACAATCAATATGCATGAATTGGTTTAGACAAAAGTTAATGTCCCTTGACGATATAACATTCTATACACTTTGCTAACGTGTCTAAATCAAAAAAAAACTTATCAAATGATAATTTGACCTACCGTTGTTAGACTCCATAGTTAATATAGCTGTGTTTTCAACGACATTCATCGACCAAAAGTTTCAATCTTTCATTGTTCATCTTTATATTGTTTTCCTCTGCGCTTGTAGGGACTGTGAACGTGACAAAATAATTCTGAAAATTTTAAAAACAATTGGACATTTTTGCCTGCTTTAACTTTTTTTTATTACAGAAAGCAACTTAAAAAATGTTATTCTATATTTAGCAAGTATTCAAACGTTAAAAAGTCTTTGAAAAATTTCTGAAGATTTTCGATCGCTTCTAATGCATTAGGTTAGTTTATTAGGACCGATAATACCTTGTTTCACGTTGTTACTACCTTCTATGGATAACTTCAATCTCATTTTCGATGAGATTGAAGTTATCTTACCATATCGCTAAACGGTCTTCTGTAAGGAATTCAAATTAACGAAGTCGTCTTGGTTTTCAACTTGGGTGATACTATCAAAGTTTTTGCAAAACGCAGCCAAGGTTGTCAGTATTAAATTATGCTCTGCGCCAAATCCTATTGCTTAATATTGCCTATTGAAGTTCGGAATTTGCTGCTTTGGAGTAACCATGTTCCAGTTAAAACAAAGAGAGAGATTTTGAAAGTTAGTTGAAGGCAAGACTTTTCACTTCTGAAAATTCATTCACATGTCCTGGTCCAAAAGTCAGTCGGTCATTGCAGGTCATGTCTTTCACGCCTTTTTATTTGTGGTCGGCAAATTCCCGACGTGGCACATTTTTCAACGCCTGTGGTCGAGCAGCTTTCCCGATTACTACACGCCTTTCTTTTTGTCCAGCCATATTGGAACAAAACAATATGGTCACCTTCCTTTGGACATTGTTAATTGTAAATTGTTCCTTTGGACAATTTACTTCCACCACATTTTTTTGTCCAGGCAACTTTTGTAAAAACTGTACCACATCTTCTTGATTAACGTCCGTTGATGCACTTGAAGCTAATATCTTTTTCTCTATCTTCTTCATAGCCATCCATCAGAGGCGCTACATTTTTTATTTTACTTTACTTCTATAGCTACCTCTTTGGCCTTGGTTTTTATTAGTGTTCCTGTGCTGGCCTCTAGTACGAATAAACCACTCGAAGCATATTTTATCAATTCGTACTGACTCTGCTTTTAATTTTCTGATTTCTTTTGCTCAAATTTTCATCTGATTGCCACTGCCTATGTTTAATTTAAATTTTCGGAAGCAAAATTAGTAGTTCTTTATCCAATTTAAAAACTTCAGGATTGTTAACTTTCAGGCAAACTTTTGATCCAACCAAATATTCAAATGTCCTTGCTCAGCAACATTAATCACTTCCATTCCTTGTCTTAAAAACAAACAGCTTTTTTAAGCACTATGTTTTTGTTTCACGCTGCTTCCACGACAATTGTAAATCCCGGGAACATCACCCGACTCGATCTTCGCGGATAGGGAAAATTCTACATGTTTTTATATCTCTTTTCCATCCGATTTTGAAGCTTCGTGTCCGATCCTGAGGTCTTTATATGTCTATAAGGAAAGATTACCCTGTCTGCGTCCGTTCGATAAAGCATCCGCTCAATTGGACGACTTTTACATAGAAAAACACAACCAAAAAATTAGTCCCAGAAATATTCGTAATAAGGGTTGTCCGGTTTGTGAGATTTGTCCACAAAGAGGACTTTTACTATATTATCCTTGTTGTTTTATCAAAATGCCAGTTCAGCCACTTAAAAATATCAAACGAAGCACCCTCTGAAAAAAGAATGGGATAATTCTGAGTGGTAGAGGAAATAGCAAAGGCTTGACGCTCTTATTCCTAACGTGAAATCGTTATAATCATAAACAAAATCTAAAAATCGTTTGGAAGGATAAAGTCGAAAGTTCTACGATTACTATTAAGCAATTCTTTATTTTCCGCATTCATAACATTAAAACAACCATTTCTGCACGCTCTGCGTTTCCCATACGTCCAAAGGAGTCCTTGAAAGTACTGCATATGAGTGAAGTTATTTGTCTTTAATTTCAATAATATATTTGTTTTTCTCTTATTTCACTATGTTAAACTGTATTTAAAGTAAATAAAATAAATTATGGAACGGATAATTATAATAAAGTTTGATATTTTTTGTATAAATTTGAATATTTTAAAGATTAATTCAAAAATATAAATGATAAAGATATACGACGCTTTGAGGACGACTGTCAACGGAAAATAAACTGTTTCCTTCTGGCTACCGTTTCAAACCCATCGAATGATTCTACAAAAATCTTAATGGAGTTAATGGTATTGTATTGTGAATTCGTACTGAGAAGACCCCACACAGTTTAGAAATCTGTCGGTTGTAGGGTGAATTGTGACTCAACACCACATCAATATAACAAGAAGGAGGGTGTGTAGCAGCAGCTCACGTATACCGTTTCTAATATTTTATTTACACGTAAAACAGCCCCGGGCAAACCTTGGCGACAGCGGAAACCTTTTTACTCTTTACTTTGCTCCAATTCGCAAATGGAAATGTCAGATCCACTTTGCAGACAATTTCATTTTAACCAAGTTTCTGCCTCGCCGTTGTAATTTAATTTAGACGGCGCCGAATTGTAATTATTCTGTGTAGGGTGAGATGGGAAATAGGTAATCAGCTTCGATTTGTTAGCCAATTAAAAAATATATTTATATACAGATATAGATAGACAAATAACCATGTTATGAATTTGAAGAAAGAATTAAATACATAAGTGAACATGCCGTGTCAATTGTTGGCTTTAGCCAAACCTTTTGATCTGACTCCCAACATATGTATGTTTGATATGTCGCTTCCGGTTATTTCATCTACATTGAAGTACACTCGATTTTATTTATGTTACTTATTATTTTAATGATACTAAATAATTTTGTAGATACATATAACGAATTTAAGGCATTGATGCGTTAAACTTTATAATTTTAGACGATTATTCATTATAAAACACGACATATGCTATGCGGTGGATTTATTTATTCGATTTTTGTTGTCTAAAAGGTTATGCAAATGTAAAAGTGGAATGTTATGGTAAAAAAAAGACGTGAATTGTGATATGGCGCCAGACACGATGTAATGTTGCAAAAACGAAACCGACAACCAACGAATCATTGAAACGCTTATGAAGTTGTTAAAGCAAATATAAATATGCTCTCATACCGTTTCTGTACTATCATGGTAAGGATCGTGATTCATAATATCATTATAATTTTTATAAATGATAAATTTGAATTACATATTAGATCGACACAGTTATCATAATACGTAGATCTAACCTTAGTAATTGTATTTTTTGTTGCACTAATGAACAAAAAGGAACTACTATATGGTGGTTTGTGAAGGATATTTAAGGATTTGATAAAATTTTCCCTTTTAACGGTTTCTAACATGTGCCAGGTGGTTTTTGATAATTGCTTCTTTCAACAAGTTATACCTCTCATCCCAATATATCACTCATATGAAGCATATTTCTTAATTCTTAAATCGTAATTCTTGCATATATACGACACCATGAAATATCTTGGAAATGGCGACAGCACAAGACTACTAATTTTTTTTAATAACCATTAAATACCTAAAATTTTTGAGACCTTCTCCATAATCAGAAATGTACGAGGAATATTCATTTTTTCTGCTTTAAAACTAATCATACTTTTTAAATGAACAGCAAACACTGCCTTTTAACGTAAAGACGTTAAGACGCAATTCAGGATTTATTCTAGGAAGTTACTTTTGATCTTTTGCCGGCTTTTTTTTATTTTTTTTTCGAATATGATGGTTTCTTCTTTGCAATTTTCAACAAACTGAACGGGATCGAAGGAATACATGTATATTGACGTATATACACAAGACGATTACGATCTTCTTCTGAATGAACCGGGCATGAATCACATGTTTATCGCGCAGAGACGTGGCTCTGTATAGACCAATGTAAATATTGATTCCTATGTATTACTTCTCGTCTTATTGTACGATACACACGTATTCGTTTTTTTTTTATTCCATCGGACCATATCTCGTTCCCACTCATAAATGAAACCGCGTGTAAGCGGTAAGTAGAGCGGAATATTTGTTGTTCTGATAAGCGTTTTCCGAAAAAGAAAATAACCAGGGTTTATTTATCTGTGGTCGGGCAAAAACGACCAGTTTAATATTTCTTAGATCATAACAACTCATTCATCATAAGTTTTATTTATTTTTTTTTGCCTATCAATTTATCAGTAAGGTCTTTATTTATAAATAGAAATGGCAACGTTTTGCTCCGAAGCATTAATGAAGTATACTTGCAATCTTTACGACTTGAAACGATTCGTATCTATTGCTTTTACAATATGTTTTAAAAGAGTTCGTTCATATTTTTTTGAGGTATTGCCGATTTTTTTATATTTCTACGTATTCGCCCAAAAAAAATATTTATTCCCCGATTAACATGGCCTCGTGAAGAATAGATCGAGAGTCGCTTCACGTAATGTATGTCAAAAGTTTTAGAGGGTTGTATCCCCAAAATTAAAAAATATGATTTCTTTAGTTTTAACAATCTTAAAACGTTTGCATTCGTTTATTTTCACGAACAGATGCTGTGTTTCCTATAATAAATATCCATATGTTCGATACACTGGAGTATCTCAAGGATCAAACTTGGCTCTTTATACAATTGTTCCATTTAAAATAAGAACCTCGGTATTCATTTTCAGCATTACTATAATATATGCAGATTCTTCGTTATTTCTTACCTAAAACTTTCTGCTGAACGGTAACTAACCAGGATTGCTTTCATCTTCGAACCAATAGTTTGTCTAAATATTTTAAAATTAATTATAATTTAATGTTTTTAACGTTGCAAGAATAAGAAGTGTTATTGTCTTAAAATTTCGAATTGGACAATGAGAAATATTTTTCATTCATCATAATTTTTTTCCAAAATTTTCTCTTTGTATTCTATACTTTTTAGCAAATTAAATTCATTGGAATGCTTTAGACACTTGTGAAAGTATTTTAAAAATGCTCCTAATGTTTTGATCAATTTACGAAAACGCTTACGTTTGAAGTAGTTTCTCAAACAACTAGAGCCAATTCCAGTACATGCAAATTCTTTAACAAAAGGTTGCAACATAAACGAAAATGTAAAAATTAGAGTGTTAAGTTGCAAGACGAACGAATGGAGTTACTATCTCTGGAGAACCACCTAGATATATAGTTTGGCGTAAAGTGTAGTAAACACTAAAAGAACCGTAGACCGACGAAGAGATGGTAAATTTATAAAGATCGGTGGAGCATTTTAAAAGAGAGTGGCTGTTCTTAGCGGGATGCGGGGTATTACCAGTCAGCCTGTTGATAACTTGTTCCGAAGGGGCAAGGGGCAGCGACTCTCTAAACAGCATAAAGATGGGTGCGGTGCGGGTATTTGGTTTATTATTTTTGTTATCAACGCACCGAAAAGCAACTTCCTCCTTTAGAACAGGGATGGGTCCACGAGCTTTGTTAGCCCATAGAACATATATTTCAGTCCTATTTTTAAATAATTACCGAGGAAGCATGTTTTACGAAAATAAATAAATACAATCCAAATTTCAGGTTTCCTATTTTCTTCTTAATTTGATGATTAGTCCCGAATGTAATCCGATTTCATTTCAAGTCATAGTTTATCGTTGAGATTTTTACGTGACCTGAATATTGTAATTCCATAACCTAACCAGTCAAATGGAAAAAGCATCCTTTTTGGATTCAGATTACAATCCTTTAAAATTAAAGAACTTTCAAATTCGAGAAACCCGATATTTTTTTTAACTATTTAATTCAGTTCTTTTAACTATTTTTGATTGATCATTTAGTTATTATTATGAGCATGATAATGTTGAATATAGTATTTCCGGTGTGTTATTTTATTTGTTCCTGGAATATAAATTATAATTCCTGTAGAACTGTTATAGCAAAAATGGTTATGTCCTAATTTTGAAGGATTTGCCCCAGATTGCCGAGATATTCTTTCGGAAGAGTTCATTGTTTTGATCTTCTTAATTATCAATCTATTTTTTTTTTTTGTTATACATCCCGGTAAGACCTATCACTATCATTCTAACAAAAAATATTTTTAGTTTCAAATGTAATTTTCCATGCGCGATGGTCGCTTTAAATTAGAATTATTTTAGAAACATTTCCCTGAATGAGCAAAATAATCTAGCGCCGGTCCTATAGAAAAAATCTCTCTGTGTAGTTGCCGCCAACATGAAAGCACGTTCGCTGTGCCGATCTCTAAACTGTTCATCGTTACACCTGGGTGTATCCAGCTCGGGAGATGCGACTAACATCGGACTAAAGCCGATTCTGAATCCGAATTCGCCTGCCTGAGTTCAAGCCATGCGGTTGACCTGAGTAGATGGCCTATCCGGGTTAGAAAATACTCTCGTCGCATAGTACGAGTTCCATTATCTGTCAATCCTAAGTGCCTTTAAGTACTACATTTGCCGAATTTAAATAACCGTTTTCCGCGAGGGGAATCAACATGCTTTACACCGCTATCGGAACGAAGAAGATTGTTTTGTGCTTTCGTTAAAGTTTGTGCAAAAATACGTACAAAAGATTGCGAATTTCGATTACATTGTGATCCAATGTTGTTTTATTATAAGTGATATGTTCCGTGTGATCTATTATACACAGTGATCTGTTATTAGAAAAATATGTAATGCAATTACGAAAAAATAGACCAATTTAATTTTACAATTCGTTTAATTTTATTTTATTGAAATGGCAAATAATTTCGTTAAATGGTGGAAGACCAAGTTCCTGAACGGTTATAGGCAATTTTCGGGTAAGAGAAAGAAGATAATTTATTTTTGACGACTACTTAGCGTTAAGATTAAAACACATAATTTGCAGCACCATTCTTTATTATTGATACAAGATTTATTGCATGCTAAAAGAATTATAACCTACCCGGTTAAACAAAAAGATTTATTGTATTTGTAGGATTATTCGCAAATGCTGATTTATTAACCTCTTCCGCTAATGAGAACACGTAGTTACAAGTTCGTAGGTGTAACATAAATTGTTATTTTAGGCTAATATAATTGATATTTCTAAAATAAAAAATCATCACCTACTATGTTTAGTCTGAAAATAAAAGCTCCCCTTCAAAAATATTGGAAACTGTATATTTTTCCGTGTATATTTAAGCTTTCGGTTAATACAAAAAACGTTTATTTCTTTTTCCAAGTCTACTACTCCTCTTATTTTTATTTTCTTTAAAGCGCTGAGTAAAATAAAATAGTAGCACCCAGCTGCTTTTCAACACTCTTTGATTTTATGTTCCACTAGCAAGGCAAGCATTATATGGATATAAAACAGCTTACATAATTTATTTGCGACGAACACTGGCGTAGTTAATTTAAAACTAAAAGGGGTAAACCTTCTTAAGTTTGAATCAAGCTATTGACATTTAACGTCGTTATGTACGATTTTTGTTGTATCCAGATTTGTTTTGTCACAAGAAGGATATCAATATAATCTTTAACAAGAGATATTTGGAAACGTCCAATGCTATAAACCGGCGGTTCTCAAGCCCCTAGGCTTATCTTAAAACTTTTGGATTTGGATACATTCATGAAGGACTCTCTTCAAATATCCACCCGCTGTTCAAAAGTTGATAAATCCCTAGGATCGATAGATGTTTCGAAAAACTATCTTTGATCAAGTTATTTCTCCATCTATAAATAAACTTGCAGACATTCCGAAGTATTTATAATTTTGTTTGCTTATTGTGGAAGTCCTTAAAAGGGTTTCATGAACGGGAACTTTTGAACGCCGTCCCTGTTGATAAGCATCGATTCCACTTTCTTTATATAGTAAGTTTTATTTTTTCCTTTAATGATCGATATTTCCGCGGAATTTCGAGAAACCATCTTTTTAATGATCCCTATTCTACGAAAGGCGAATTATCAGCATCATTAGAACCTGGCGGTACCGCAATTTTCGATAAGTTAGTTTATTTTTCTTTACAGAAAGTTATCTAATTTATGTCTGTATTATTACTTTCAACACACACACATGCACGCCATTATCTTCTCGATATTAAGTTTAATTCAAAAAGACTAACATGCTTCCGAAGAATTCTTAGAATCGAAATCGTGTATGTTTAAACGTATTTTTTGTTTGCTTCATATTTAATTCATTGATATGTTGCGTTCTTATTACTCATTCAGTATCTTCAATGGAGTACTCTTTCAACACTTGATTAGATGGGAATAAAACCTAATATTAGTTAAAATTCTCTATAATACCAATATCATACGAGGTTAATTTCCGATACATCAAACGCTAAACCCCACATACTAGATATATTCATGCCTCTACGCGTATTTTATTGATTTTTTTCTATAAATAGTGGAAAAATTCAGGGAAACCATTGAATATGATAAATCACCTAAAGCGTTCGTAAAAAAAAGGGTTAGGAAGCATAATCATGGTTAAAATTACGTTAGATACATGATTGACTATTTCAGAAAATATATCCCAGAATAAGCAATAGTAAGTTGAAATTTTGGGAAATTTAAACTAATGTTTTTGGATCTTTACAGCGGATGCACATTTTTCAAAGAAAAAAATAAAATAAAAATTAAATAAAAAAAATTATAAAAAAATGTTTAAAACAAAGTTTTAAGTTCAAATATTTCCTAGAAGTCAGAAAAAAATCAACGAGAAACCAAAATATTTAAAATTGTTGGTAAATATCGAATTAAAAATATAAAATTTAAAGAGCGGAAAGAAAAGACAATTAAATTTGGAATCCTGTTGATAGTATGCTAACAATTCACCTTAAGTACGACTTCTCTTTGGATTCTTATATTTTTAGTTATAATAACTTTGTCACTTAATTATGTCAACGACTGTACCTCAAATACCTGAGTAAATTAGAGATGTTTACATTACCAAGTTTCTTGAGTGTTTCACCCAAACAAAATACGTGTTTGTTAATAACAAACAGGAATCAAGTTAAAAGTGTGAATCATCTCTTGTAAATAAGTGCTTATGTGTTAGAATACGTACCTATATGAAACGGCCTGGATATCCCAAAATTGCTTTCGTTCTCTAATTATCCCGAACAAAGTAGCGCATTGTCGTCCCAGCCATGTAGACTAAATTATATTTAAAAAAAAGAAGGTTTCCTTTTAACAAGTAATTCTTTGTTCCTTAAACGCGAAGAGAATAGTCGAGAAAAGTTCTGGAATCATTCCATGTGTTATGGTCTTCTGTACCTTGAGAGAATATAACAAAATATGTTAAAGTGTTGTGGTCGGTTAAAAGAACTACAAAGGCGGCATTGCAGTGAGAGAGATGGAGTCACAGTGAAGAGTGTATTCTTAGAAATTAAGGTGCGTGTCTGTTGGGTTTCAGCTGACAGCCTATGTGACCTACGAGATGTGTAAAAACTGACAAGACGCAACTACATCAATCGCGAACTATTCTAAAGATTTCGGGCACCATTTATTAGATACCCCGACGAGACGTTGGCGTTTGGTTTCTGGTAGTCATATTTAGCAAACATTTCGATCCTTTCGAAACGATTCAAAGTAAGCACGTGCGTGTGAGTGTATACGGAATGGTTTTTAAACAAGGTGCAAGATATATTTAAGAAGTAGGCAAAAATTGAGAATTTGTTAATAGTAGAGCGTCCAAGGATTTTAGTAATATGCTTCTCTGCAATTATTTAAATAAACTTACTGCTTCTGTAAATGTTTTTGTTTTCCCGTTGGCGCGCTTCCCCTTTCGAAAATCGGAAAAAATCTTACCGACAGCGGCACTGTGTTCTCCTAATGCTGCAATATAACAAGAAATTACAGTATTCATGAAAATGATCAGAAATATTACCTCCAATTCCTCACTTAAAGGCAATAGAGCTCCGTCATTACCGCTCTCTGCTTTGAAATATCTAACAAAAGTTGGAACTTGCGATTTGCATCGACAACAACACGCTTTCGACATATTAAAATATATCTTTGAAGCATGTCTCAGAAGCAACAAAAACTAGTAAAACACACGTTATTAATAGCATAAGTAACAGAAATAAGTAAACAAAACAATCTGTCAACGTAGCGCAAGTCATTTTTAGTACAACCAACACAATTTAAGATTTATTAACCTTGCGTGCATAATTAACTTTGTTACGTTAGAAAATTTGCCGGAAACTTCCTCAATGACGTGCATCTGTTCCTTGCTTGAAAAACCTAAAGTTTCTGTTCTTTTCAAATTCCCCAAAAGGCCAATATGACCATTGCTATAATAAAGATGATTCGAAGGAAAATCCAATATTTCTTCGTGGTATTGTTATTTAAAGCTTCATAGTAATGTGGATAAATACGAATTATAAATAGTTGAGATTTGATAGTAAAAGATTATCGTTTTTTCTTTTAGAATTAACTTAATAATAAGTAGCTGTATTGAGAAAAGACAGCTTTTTGCTTGTTACGACGATATTTGAAACCAAATTAACAGCGTGGGAGGAAGAACTGTGGGATATAAGTGTTTGACAGAAAACTATTAAACTTTAGCAATGAATATGATTTAAGTACTTCACGCTACACGTCACATCCTCCATTCTTGAACTTTTCTCCTGAAAATATAGGCAACCATAATGATACGAATAGTGAAGGTTGACATTTTAGGAATAGAAAAGTAGTAACAGGACGAATGGGTTTCTGTCATGTTACCAGGCGATAAGACTGCATATGTTGATAATGTAACATTTAATTCTATTGTAATAAATGTAAATTATATGCAGAAAAATCCAAATGAAATTGGAAGCAATTTGATCATCTATGTTTCATTAACATAAATGTTTCTATTTTCTATGAAATTGATGTATGGTACGTTCACGACAATATCAAAATTTACAATTTTCATTTGTTAAAAAGGACTTTGTTGATTGAAATTTTACGTATACAGCAGATAAACCACGAAACTATTTGAAGACGTTAATCTACGTTTTGTTTTCATTGAAATCTTATAAAAGCTCATATCCAACATACATACATATATTTTGAATGTAAAGATTTTATTTATAGACCGCCTAACATCAAAGAGATCTATGTAAATATGCTTCTACATATTGTACTATATACTATTTTATTTATTTCGGGACCAACAACAAAGTATTTCGATTTAGAACGTGGGTTTCACACGGAGGAACCTTACGGATGACGTAGTTTCTACCAATGTTTTCCCGAATGAGTTATATCTAAAACGGCTTACAAGTTCGTGAGTTCGGTGTTCTATCGAAACCTCCCGCCAGCTAGTCGGCAACGCGACCAAAGAAGTCGAAACGTATTAAAAATACGAATACACACACACACAACTCACGACAACGTATGGCGCCAGCACCTTGTAAAGCCTATTTCAAGATCATGTACAATTCAAATTATTCGTCACGTAGGTTATTAGCATCTCTCTTGAATTTATTAGGTTCTGCGTACAATTCGTTAGGAAAACGATGCCGAACCACCGCTGAATTCATAATAATATGAGAGAAAGAAGACGTTGCGCTTCTACTTTTACTTCCTTGTAGATGTGGTTTACACGGATATACAGAGTGGAGGAGAAATTGTATGCTTAGATGCGATGTTTATTAACAAATAATTCGTTTATTCCGTGTTGCATATAGAAAATAATCATTTGTACTTTATTTTAATGTAATCACTAGCTTAAAACATCTTATATGTCCGTGCCTCAAGCAATGTTGGCCTGATTTAAATTAAAAATTTAGGAAGATCAGAATCAAAAAGCGACAAAATGGTAATTCAGTAGAACAGTGAAACGCTCTTTGAGAATCGGTTCGAGTTCGAGACTTCGACATTTCTACTGCATACGGAAATTGTCGTACTTTTTTCTGGCAATAGTTAAAACCACCATTAAATAGTCGCTAGGCCAACCATTGCAAAAACTCGTGATTTCGGACATAAACCTTGATAAATTTGAACATCTCCTATCAATGTAAGAAAACTTCGTTTCCTGTCATTAGATTCCCTTGCAATATCAATACGAGGCCAATTATAAAATGTAGTTTTTATGCATATAAACAAGCGTTCATTGATAGAATAAATTGGCCACTTTCCAAAATATCTAAGAGACCGTCTAAAAAACACACAGGCCAATGTTCAAAGAGAACATGTCTGAACGCAAAAATAATATTTACGTAAAAATAAGCTTCTTTTTTGCGCCAGTCCTTTTTCTTTTAAATTAGCCGCAACTGTTTGTGATAAAAATAATTCCGGACCTGAAGGAAGACACGATCAAAGCTAGAGGCAGGTATTTGAAGGTGGTTGTTGGATAACGTAATGTAAATAACGTTTAGGATTCAAAAGGAGACATAAATCCGTGGGATAACATCGAAACAATTTTTTTTTCTTTTTACTTTTTCCATACGGCTTTGCTTTAAATGAAATTACTACCTACCCATAGCTCTTTGGAAAATACGGATTTTGGCAAGAACTTCAATCGATACCGAAGTATTTTTATAAACAATATAAAGATATTGTTTTATGCAGTAATAATTCGAGTTTTGTGCTCATATTTTGCGAATGGCTCATCCATTGAGATTTGACGCTGACGCGTTTTATGAAAGTTTTATGGTGTAGCAGAGTGTTTAGTGTAACCGTTTGTTTTATTAACTTTTGCGTGTTTCCTTGAATCATCAGTATTTATTTCCGAAAAAAAAACTAATTTACATGTAATTTAAATGATATCAAGTTAAATTCAAGGGAAATAAACGTAGAAGACATTGAATCTATATCCTTATAAAGAAAGAATTGACTGCGTGGGGCAACTGGTAAATATCGATATATACATAAAAATCATCTTTTTAAGACTTTTTCAGAGTCTTTTTAAGAGTTTTCAATTTCTGATTCACACAAAATTAATTCAAAACAAACAGTTTTAACCAACAGCATTATTACAGGTATTACATATCATGCGATTTATTATTGATAATTTGCAGAATATAAAGGCTGAAACCGCTATAATTCCGACAGCTTTAAACAATGCGAAAATTTTAATAATTGTTAAATTAATTTCTTATCAAAAGTGCGTGCATTACTTAACTGGGTCTATTAATCGTTGGTTTATTCTTATTATCTCGTGCCGATCACAAACTGGAGTAGAACGTAATCTTATATCTTTGTAACGATAATCTGGATTTATTGTTTCAGGTATGCAATTAGTTCTAAATAAGTACTAAAGAAAAAAAATGCATTGGTGCTTTCATTTTTAATAGCGGGGTATCCGCCAAGCATGAAAACCTTTTGTCGGTTTGACGATTTCTCCGGCGGTTTGCGATAATATCAGTTTGATTCTCGCTTCAATATCGCTTCAATTTTTAATCGTTTTCTGTCTTTGTTAAAAGGCAAAAAATACTTTGTTGTGTTCGATGGACACCTTAGAATACCTCAAATTTCCTACCTTTCAGTTCAAGGATTCTCTGAAGACTTCTACAATCAACTGAAGCTTCTGCAGAGTATTTATTTCCGAAAAATTTAAAAATTGCGATGGAAATTTCTAAAACATCTACAAACCCTAGCGCCCCAACCATATCGAATGGAGGGTTAGATCTGTTCAGTTTCTCGAGATCTTCAAGTAAGCGTTCGTTTAACTACGTAATGTTTTTGGTTGGGAGGGTTATTATTATTAAATTCGTTACGACAATGAAATATTTTCGAGATCGTAAGGTATATTCTAGAACTGAACTAAAAGTGAAATTGTATACGTTAATGCGGTTTAAAGATACATCAAACATCATGATTTCGGCTATATTTTTAGATTACGTTTCGAAATTTACAGCCTCCCGAGATTTTGTTTTATAGCCTATGCAAGGGTGTGCGGTAAATACACCGTCAAAAGCGTACGATATACTTGTCGGAACTGTGCAATGGTTTTTATCTTCTATTCCTGGAAAATGCCAGGGGGTAGGTAGTACCGCCGTTGATCAGTTGGGTGGCATATGCCCATTCTCTCGGTACTAGTTAAATGAGAAAATATCGAATATAAAAGGTTTTCAAAAGCCATAAACTGCTTGTTCAAAATTAGCCGGGGATATTCGTGAATATACGACGTTGCTTCTTAGAATTATCATTGATTATGCACTCGTTAACATTAGTTTTATTTCAACAAAAATCGCAGTTAATGAGAGCCAATCAGAGATATTCGTGAGAAGTGCTTAGTGTTTTTGGTTATAAATCCAAGAGTCTTGAGTGCGGAGGATGTTATACTCAAGCTTCATTTTTTTAATTCCAAGGATCGTTTTTAAATCGAAGCGATAAAAAGTAGGCTTGCTAGTGGTCAGTTTTCAGCAAAAATCGCATTAGGGAAAATGGATATATTGCCGGCCGCCATATTGTTACAACGGCTGATTGACTTTTAATCCGTTTGTATTTCATTTTTAATTTTAATATTAAAAAAGTTCTTCTCAGAATTAATCGACTGACCTTCTCCGTGTAAAAGATTTTCAATAGCGTTTTTCGTGGATATGGAGAGCAAGTAGCAATTGCTTTTGGAACTCAAATATCCCCGAACTCAAATATCTTTGATAGAGGAGCAGAACATCGAATACATTCAAAAAATTTCGAACTGATAACCACTGAATGAGAATTTTGCTATCGTCGCAAGAATATCCAGCATTGGTGTTGTAATACATAAACATGATTATATCAATTATAATGTTATCTTATTTTTAGAAGTGGCAAACTTCTGGAAGATATTCCTTAATAGCTATTAAGAATTCTATAAGGGGCTTTTTATAAAAATTAGCTTCCTACACTTAATAAAGTGCTAAATGAAGTAAAGCAGCGTGATAATTTGCTTCAGATGAGCCGTTCAACGTTATTCGAATTTATAAAAATGCTAAACTTCAGGTTAGTGCCGTTCTATCATTTACTATTATTTAGGTGAAACATAACTAAAGAAAGGTCGTACCAGAGAAAAGTTTGGGTGGATATTAATATAAAAATTCGGCGGCATAGGGCTGACTACAGGCTTACGTTATCCTGCAGGGAACGGGAAGACGTTTCATTATCTTGCACATAGGATCTAAGGTTAGTTTTGTTTAGAATGGCTTATTGCTTTTCGAAGGTAAAAAAAAGCGATTATCATGAAGTGAACAGTACTGTTATTGTTATTGTTAAAATTTCCACAACAACATCTAGAAAATTCGATATGCGGGATTGGTTGAAATCAAAAAATATCGAGTACGATAAAGAGATGGTTCCATCTGATCTTCATTTAATTCGCCTTAATAAGAACCAATATAAATACGCGTGTGACATATGAGATAGCCAGAAGTAGCAACAAAACTGAGTTGAGGCTCACCACCTTATCGCTTCAAACTGAAACCAATTGAGTTAGTGTGGGCTCAATCAAAAAAAATTAAGTGACAACTAAAAATACCTCGTGCAAATTAGCGGATGTAGGATACTTTTACTGCAGGTAATCCAGAATGTCACCTACGGACAATTAGAAAAAATGTGTAGATCACATGATTAAAGAAGAAAGAAAAATGTGCGAGTTAGATGGATTAATCGATGATATAATCGACCCATTTATTATAGCGGTGGGCAAAGATAGTAGTTCAAGTGAAATGGGAATTGATAGTAAATCATTATTTTAGAAGGCAATGTAATTACGGCCAAGTCATTGTTTAATATGTATGTGCTGTATTTAATACCAGTTTAAATTATAAATAATCATATAAACATAAGAATTATAGTACAATAGAGCAATATTCAGGAACTTACATTAAAAAGGTAGCTGAAATCTGGTATAATGTGTATTTGATTAATAAATATTATTCTTCAGTGGTTTCTATATTCAATTAATTAATTATTTATAGAGAGGATAAAGCCGGATTGAGTTATTACTTTTTTTTAGAGAGACTAGACAGACTCGTGTTTTGTCGACACTCGGGAACACCAGTTGGCAACACGAATCCATTCTCTTGAGTAGAGAGGACAAAAGCGAGTGAAATCATACCTTTTTTGCAGCGACTGAACAGACTCGTACTTATTCGTCTCCCCGAGAGTCGACAAAACACGAGTCTGTCTAGTCGCTGCAAAAAAGGAATAATTCCACCTGCCTTTGTCCTCTCTAATTATTTATGTTTAGTAGTAAAGTTAAGTCGGAATCAAAAATAACACTCAAATCTCTAAACGGGGTTGAGTGAAGAACAGTTGCCCTCGTACAGATAATTATAAATAATGATGTTATTGTGATGGTATAGATAAGTAATTTGCTCATTGAATTCTATGTTTAATTTATTTAACTCTTTGCGACCACGCCATATGTAAGAAATAGACAAGTTGTATTAAATTAAAAACAAAAAAAAAAACTCAAAACTTAAAACATATGAATGAATTAAGTGAATTAATTGTAAGCACAAATTAATTCACTTCAAAGAACTATTAGATTATGTATAAGATAATTGCAAACAGATATGTTTCCTTTGTAGATTAGATCTGAAATACAAAATTGATTAAGCATTTTAAAAAACAGTTGTTTCTAAAATTACTTACGAACGTAGAGATAATTGTAATTATTGGTCATTAGTATTTGTTTATCGGTAGGTTTTAGCTAGTAAACTAGTTATTTGTTATAGCATATAAGTGGTGCAGATAATATAAAGCGGTTATAGGGTGAGTACCTTCCGATGTTAAGTTTGCAGATGTTGGAAAATAGCGAGAATAGAGGAACGATCGGAACGGGAAAGGATTTACAGTTCGACAAGCTCTCTACCTCTGCTACCTTCCGAGATCCTCATACTAAACATCGGAAAAAATTCACCCTGTATAAACATAAAAACGGCGGTACAAAACCGGTAGAAAATAGTAAATTTTGTCATAGCGCCATAGCGCTTTTCGAAAATTGAAATTGTTTCATAAGATCGTGTATCTGTTTCTATTCTAGCGGAAACGAATTACGGTAAAATATCAGATACAGAGGAACTACTAGGAACAGGACTTCATGAGAGCGATTCCGATGATCGTCTGAGAACTGCCTGCACGACTCCTCCGATAGAAACCAACAATAGCCCTGACCATGTGCAGAAACCTCCAACTAATTCCACTTCGCAACAGCATCTGAATCTAGAAGAATTTTCCTGCGATGTATCCGTGGAGGGCGGTGTGGATCGCAAAGGCCAAGAAAGGCAAGAATTTTCATTCACTTTATACGACTTCGATGGATATGGCAAGATAACCAAAGATGTGAGTTAATTCGTTAGTGTAATATGAATTTAAAATTGTAGATTTTATTAACGAATTAGCAAAACAGATTTGTGTCATCTCTTCAATATGAGTTGAATTGATTGCCCGTTAAGACGTCTATCGTGAAAGAAAATTAACATCCGGAGCTCGGAAATGCCTATTTTACAGTGATTAACTTCAAATTCAACTTTAGAATTGAAGACATTCATGAAATGAATGAAAGTATAATTGTAGCCATTCTTAACGTATTAAATGTGTGCGTTGGTCCCTTTCTTTTGCAAGCGGAAATGTGGATAATAGCACACGCATTAGTTGGATATTTGAGTAATTGACCAGTTATCCAATAGAAAATTTAAGCGTTTTACGAGAAGGTACTCAGCTTTATATTGTTAAATGCATAGTGTCTAGAATGAATTATCTATAGTCCGTTCGCACCTTAGAAATCAGTACAGCTCTTATGGGAATCGTGAACACGGTTGTCAGTTCTTATTAAAATTATATTTATAGGAAGTTTTAAACTGTATAGTTTATGAAGAAATGACACATGGAACATAGCCATTTATTTTTTATATTTGTTAGGTTAATAAAGTTTGAAATAAGACACAAATTACAGCGGAAGCAGTAGTTAAGTGAATTTAACCAAAATACGCCAATAATGTAAACATCGGAGATGGATAATTATGGGTAATATAGGTGTTAAAAAAAGTCACTAACGCAACTTTGGTCGAATTGGAAAGAGATATACATACACAAGCTCCTTGACAATGGAAAGAGAGGGTAAGACCCAATACTGATTTTTAAGCGAACGGACTATAATAATGACGTGGACAGAAGATAGCTCTTTTTTTTAGCAATTTCATAAAAACGTTTTCAAATAAGGATATTTGATGAATCATGCTGAAGTGGACGGAGTTATTAGTGCGAACAATGTACGTTTGGTTTACATTGTACCTTCTTAAATTCATGTTAACTTTCTTCAATACTAGATTACCATTGCTACCAGACAATTATTTTTGCAACAATTAAGTTAAAAATCCTTGAAAAATGTCGATAAAAACAATGGACTTATCATGCAATCTATGTTAAAATAATAAAAGATAATAACATACAGAAATATTAACTTGTAAAGTGTATTTTTATTAGCATCATATATTACTCAAACGAGTGAAATTTAATATCTGCATGTTTTATCATCAAATGAAATAATCTGTTCAGAAGAATGTTATCATCTTTAATGGTTACTGGCTTGTTTTATAACAGGCTCCTATTGCATTCGAATAATACGAATTGTATGTTGTATTTATGTATCTCTTTGAAATGACATAGTGATAAATAGCTGCAAAATATTTTCTTACAAATTTATTCTTGTTTAATTTATATCTTCCACGTTTTTGTATGTTGAAAGAACAAGGAAATGTGTGCCAAAATTTGAACGTAGACAAAATTCCGTTAATTTTGAATATGTCAAGTAGATCATTATTTAAAATTATTCTTTTAAGCAGTTCTGTTCTACAATTAGTATCGATATTCCTAAGAATATTCCCGAGGACAAACAACCTATTACAAATCGATGTAGTTTATTTTTATCTTCATTATTTTTTAATGATCCTTTCCCACTATCTCAACCGCCTTTCGCATGACAATTGTTATTTAAGGAAATTTACGGTCAATTAATGAATCCTATATGGACCTTGTTTTAAGGTCAATGGCGACAAGGTTATTATAAAATCCAAAATTATCTTTTAAATGTACCATTAATTACCAAATTATTTGCCGCTATCTCGCTCTTAAATACGCTAACTTTCACGAGAATTTGTTTTGCAATACATCGGTCATAAAACCAAAACAAATGGTGTTCCAAAAAACGGACTCGATAATTAGAAATTAAACAAGATAGAAAATAGCAAGCTGATTATCTTAACAGTTATAATTAGAAAAAAATAGCTTTATCAAACAGTTAAAAACAAGACACCAGCCTATTAAAAAAAATAAAAGAAATCAGATCTATCTTTAAAAAACTTTGATTATGGTGTATGTAAAGGTCGAAGACATATTCACAGTACTGTATATATGGCTAAAGCGCCAGCACGGCCTTTTGGACTATAGTTCTCTTTGATATTTTAACAGATTAAATTTGAATACATCATTTAAAACTTCTTTTACTTTGGTTTTTTCGCAGGATATTGCCGGTCTAGTTACAACGATATATGAAGTCCTAGGTTCTTCAGTGAAAGTACCACATTACGGCAGTAAAACCATTAGAGTCAAGTTAACGGTATCCCCCGATCAAAGAAAACATGTCAGCGCTACTGTAATAAACGAAAAAGAGAACCCCGAAGAAAAATCTGAATCAGCAACAAGGTTAAAGAGAGATTTGAACGTTACCATTAGGCATGGAAACAAGCACTGTAGAAAACTACACAAGAGAAGTGAACCAAGACGCCACCATTGCTGCGAATCCGCCGAAGTAGACCAGGAAGATTGTTTGAACGTATCCGACGATTCGTCCGACATCTCGAGCAATCTATCTGGAGATATAACCAGTGAAGATGACGGAGAATGTTCGGATCATTATATCTGCAATAAAATGCGACAGAAAAAGTATCGGAAGAAAATGAATAGATATACGCACAAAGAAAACATCAGCAATCAACAAGAAGGTTCCTCGAAGAATGAAAAAGGACAGAAGAGGTCTAGTTCGTTACAACGGCAAGAATTATTAGAGATAATTCAAGCAAATATGGATAAAAATAATCTTGGCCTACAAAGTACTAGGTAGGTTATTAGAATTCGCCTAAATATATTGAAATTTCCACACTGTTGGTCATAAGAATTTGGAAAATAGATTATTAACGTTCAAATTATCATAAACAACAGTATATATCTATATATTACAATAGCTATTCATTAATCAACAGCTGATAGCCTTTTCTTATGAATCTCATGAAAAACACGAGTTTTATTCTATGAAGAAAAAAAAATTACACTAACATCCTGTAATTATACACAACCGATAAGATTTTATTTCTTATTATAACATTAACTGTGTAGCAAAAACATGGTAATTATCAATAAAACTATATAATTAGGAACTTCTTTAAATGTATTTGAATCTGTTAGTGTTTGCGTTTAATTTTAACAACAACTAAATCGAATGTGGAAGGTCTAATGTATTTTCTAAATCTGACAACGTTGCTTTATCTATTCTTTCGCTACTACTACTACCACTACGACCAAAACCTATGTACGTACTGTGTAATGCAATCTTGAATTAAAACAATGATTGGTTCCTAATGTACTTAAATGTAAATCTTTTTATTGAGATAATAATAGCGTATTAATTTTGTCAATGTACATATTTGAAACAAGCAAGTCTTTTGATTACGAAAGTTAAGTATCTTACGCACATTTTCCTTTTTTTTTCTAGAAAACAAGTGAACACGCATACAAATTTAGAAGCAAAATCGGCGTCCAAAAATGAAGGAAAGCAACATCAGAGGCGACAAAAATCCAACCACATGCCTACTTTGCAATATTTAGCGAATATAATGGATCCAACCCACTTCTACGTGGATTTAGCATCTTTCCAGAATGCTACACAATTACCAAATACGAATTGTCAGTATAATAAGTTAATAGACGCTGTAATGTGTGTTTCTAGTAAAAAAGTTCCTGTAAAGAAAAATACAGGTTGTCGAAAGCACAATAAGATTAAAACGCACGATTATACAAACATATCCCCACGATGTAATATATTAACGGATTCCATGCAAAATAACGAAAAATCCCCAAAGGTTTTGAAGACTACAGAAGTTGAGCAATTAAAACAGTTCAGAAAAAACGTTAAAAAGGTTCCACAAATTGTTTTGGGAAACACTTCATCACCGCATTACCTGAGGCATAGGAATAGACAAGAGGACCAAGCCCGTGCTATGGCCCAAGTAGTCAGATGGTTAGAGCAAGAATTTTCATCAAATTTCTACGCGAACGATCAAAATCATAAAACGGAATACAGATCAAATTCTTACGAGAAACAAACGAATAACGCTACACCCAGTCCAACTTCGAGCGTGGAAAGGCATGAGCATCATCATGTCCATGAGCATATCCACCATCATTATCACCATTACCAGGAAGCGCCTATCGTGGTATAGCTGTTGTTTGAAGGGAACGACGCGGATAATGATCGTATTACCATCGTTTGGGACCAGTAGGTTAAAGAAAATTGGGTTTTTCAGGTACAATAACCGTATGATACAAGTTTATATAACATTAATATTGTGAAACCTTTCTGACAATAAATTATTATTAATTAATATTTTGTATAGACAGCTTTTAATGGTATTAATAACGATTGTTCCTAAAGTTAGATAATTTATATACATACATATATAAATGCTACGATTATATACACGCTAGATGTGACAATTTAATTCCAAGAATCCTCAAAATTATTTTTATCTGTCTAAAAACTTTTCCACGGTAAATTTGTCGTTACTATTTGATGATTTACGGATTTAAATTGTTACATCTTAACAATACATATGTAATAACCTTATAATAACAAAAAGAACCTTTCTAATAATAAAAGTATTATTAGCAAATGAAAGCAAGATCATAATTTTTGTAAAAATAAAAATGCTCAAAATGTTTATAATTTAATTTATTATTTAATATTTAAGATAACGGTAAAAACTAGTCTACAGTAGTATTTCTTTTAAAGTTAAGTTGTAATATTAGTATTTGTGCGAATGAATCTGTCTTTCCCCCTTCTTTTTTAATCTGTCGAATACTCACTATAACGTTATTATCTATATAATAGCTATTAATATTATACCTGTAAATTATATATACTAGAATTAAGCTTATTTATAATGTAGTAATTATGCCCTAAGGCAACGATTCCCAAACCCCGAGAATCTCATGGAGAAGAGTTTGGGAACCGCTGTCCTAAGAAATAAAGGAATTGATGTATAAATAATATCGAGTTATCTTTTGTATGATATCTACTTCTAATATAAGTTATAAGAAAAAAAAGCAAGTCCTTTATTTCTTTAAATTCGCTGTATAACTTTAGTAAAGACTGACAAAAATTCTACATAATTTCGTCTTCTTAAGTTGTTCTCTCCGAAAAAACCAATAAAACACATTGATGCGGTACTAAACATATAAGTATTGGATATTAAAATATGTATAAATCGTGCCTTCTATAATGCACGAAACTGACTACCTCCCATACAACTAGTTTTCATTTTTAAATACAATACAATGTTAACAACGATATATTTCTATTTTCTTACACTTTTTTTTTTTCTAGAGAACCTCTGAAAAACAAAACAAAAATAGAACCACCTGCATATTATACACCTTCAGAACTGTATATTATTGTATTCTCTATGTATTATTGCATTTTTCTAATTTATATCTTGTGTGACATTTCTTTACGCGTATCTTAGTACATATTATTATTTATTTTTTTATAATTTCCTTTATTTTTTTTCTCAACTTGAATGCTGTGGTGGATATACATTAGTATGTGCTCTTCTTCATTGCATCTAATATTAATGTATATAAACCTAGCCGTGGATCATTTATCTGTACTATTAAAGAAGTATGAAACATAAAGTTGTTTTATTTTTATGTAATCGTTTTCCGAATCACGGTAAATTGTTTAAAAATGTTCATTTAAGGCTTTCGTAGATCGTGCTAGTGTTTTGGATTGTTTTTTCCGTTGTAGATTATGATGTTAGTTCCCATTTTCAAGAATAAGTAATATGAGCGGTTTTTGTTTTTAATCTTATCATTTTTTTTCTTTGTAAATATCGAATGTTTAATACATCTGAAACTGAACAGAACTTCCAAACATTTTAACATGGCACATGGCTCGTTCCGTTGTCAATGAATCGATTGGTTCGTCGGTTAATATTTGTTTTGATTCTGATGATTCTTCTCTGTTCCTGTTTTTATCTTTCAAAGGTTTGATAGAACTCTGCCATGTTTTTAGTGACTAACAATTTACAAAGCGTAACCATAATTGTCGGGAAGTTTTGCTCGTGTGTTATCTAACAATTTAGGCTTACTGTGCGAGGGTATAACTGAAATGCATATGTGTAGTTCAATATAAGTGTATATACACATGTTTCATTTATATTCAGCGACATCAGCTTGTATATCCGGCAAGCTCAAGGAGAGATACGATGGTAGTCGACACGTATACACATACACCGACTGCAACTGCAGCCATAGAGAATATACAATACTGCAACAGTTAGAGAAGCGTATTTGTGTAGTTTGTATTTTCCTTACTTAAAAAAAGTAGCTGTGGTCCCGTTGTTTCTTTTCATATTTTCTGGATGATTTTTACGTAGAGTAATTTAAATAAACATCAGCATTAAAACCTCAATGCATTAGATATTATGTTAATAAAAGGTGCACATCTTTTAGTAATCGGGCAGTAATTTACTCATATTTTCCACACGGTCTACAAAAATTACCTTCATCGCAAGATAAAACTTTTTCCCCTTATACAGGGCGAAACGAATAGAAATATATTACGTAAAACATTACAACACTTGCTCCGATTGTCTTCCGGCAGCAATTAAACATGTTTGAGCATACTGCCCAAAACAAAATAAAAGAGAAATAGTGTTTTCTGTATATTTTTATTTATTTTTCCATTCAACTCTATACACTTCTTTAAGCGTTTTTCTTTTTAAGCCTTCCAAAAAGTAGGATTTCGGAAGCTCCTCAAAATCTGTTTGGTTGATGACTTCCAAGTTTGACGTGAATCGTTGTCCGCTGAGCCATTTTTTTCAAATTTGAAAATAAAAAGAAGTCACCGGCGGTCAAATGCGGTGAATAGGGTGGATGCTGTACTAACTCGTACTTTAATTCCATAATTTTGACTGTGGATTTCACCGCCTTGAAAAACCCACTGTTTTTACTGTTCCTTTGTTTCCGAAGTGTAGTAGCGTGTCCATATTTATATATCGACGAAGAAACTCGTCAGGATTGCGATGGAAAAGCGTCAAACAGCCCCGATTCCGTATATTACCCAGTGAGAACAAACCCATCTTGCCCAGATTTTTTTCACAAACAATTTCTTTGATTCGTCGATCATTTAAAACTATATTATGGATCGTAGTCACTTTTAACTGGACGTCTAGAAAGATGTTCATCTTTTGTGGGTGTACGGGCACGTTTAAACTCATTAACCCAATTGTAAGCAGCCTTTTCAATATAAGTGCTTAATCACCACTGTTTTTTTGCACTTTTCTACATAAACAAAAATTCTTTCTTTAAATCGCCAAAAAAATTAAACTCTGTGAAAATACCATCTTGGATAAATAAATATAGGAATGGAATATTGAATATTCAGATCGTGCTGTAAGTACCATTCATAGAATGCTTGCTGATGTGAATCGTCATCATCTTCCAAATGCTGAATTTTGTGAAATAACGTGGATGCTGTTGTGTCGTGTTACAAAGCACGCCATACGTTAATTTAATTCTCTATCAACGCACCTAGTACTTCTCGAAGGATCCTTTCTTATCAAAATCAGTAACTGATCATCCAAGTAAACGAATATAACGAACGTATTATTTATGTATAAATAGTTATAAAGCGCTCATGAATTATGTTTAGGTGCTTCCAAAAGACATTTTGACTAAATGTTATAAGCTGTTTTGTGTTATACATTTTCGATTGTCTTATATTAAAAATGTTCACAAGTTTTATCTTTCAGTTTTGACGCTTAGCGTCATCTCATTTCGTAACATCCTGAATCACCCGTTTCGTCAATCCTCACCTATATGTATGTCAATTGTAAACCTTATTTTTTTTTATAGAAATCTTATCGAAGGTTTTCGCGACTTGCCTGCGTAAGGCAGTTTCATTTAGAGTAGAATGATGGATATACATACGTTTTTAAAGAACTCGAATTTTGGATTTGTTATCTTTGCTAAAAGTATGTCAGTAGTAAAGCAATAAATGCTTCACAAAGTCGGGTACTGAAATTACAAGAATATTTTTGTTGCCGCATGTGATTTCAGGCTGTAGTTTCGGATGCTTGACCCCTTTTGCGCTAATCTGATGTACCAGTTTTGTACTATCTTTATCAGAATTCTAATACTTTGTATGAATCTCCCTTTGCCGAAATCGGCGCTCTAATAGAATTTCGACAAATTTGCGTTTGAGTACGTAGGTGCCCCCCACTAAATGATTGATTTGTACTGTTTTGTACTGAACATCAAACGTTTTGCATCAATGTCATTTAGTAAATATAAGCCACTTAAGTTGGAGCTAGAAGTCGTAATGCGTAAATTCGTTTTCTTTTTTTGTATGCTATTTGATACGTTCTAGTTTTGTATCTAAGCTATTTAACAGATATAGGCAATTTAAGGCGAAAGTAGAAGTCGTAGTGTGTAAATTTCGATTTATTGTATCATAGTGAATATATTCTAGTCTTGTACTATTTTCTACTGCTTAAAACCTTTATACCCAAGCTACTTAGTAGTTATAAGCAGTTTAAAATGACTGAAAAAGTAGAAACTATGGTGCCCAAATAAATACATTTGCAACAATAATTTTTAATTCATTCTACGTCAATGCGCGAAGCTAAGGAAATGTAAAAATTCTGTCCATAAAATAAGCGATAGCGATATCCCCCTATCTGGAATACTGAGAGCTTGGCTGTGGTGCAGAATTGCTGCATTTGGTTGTTCTCTATTTTGATTTAGGGCTAAATGGCTTTGGCACAGAACTTTTAATGTGCAGTATTATAAAGTCGTGACTTTTACTTCCAGCTTTTTTTTTTTGGTATATTTATTAAATGTCTTTGGCAGAAAATACACCCTGTAGTCGACACCCATTACAATAAGTATTGTCTCTTTCTAAATAATATTTACAAATGAAAAAGAATCTGAAAATTCTACGTCCAGTTTTTCATTTTATTAAAATCGGAAGTTGTTGCTTCAGCCATTGTAGATGTAAAATCACAAATACAAATACTACTAAATTTGGGAAAAATACGTTTTCAAGATATCCGTTTATTTATTTTGATGCCTGTCTTTAATTAATTGAAGGTTAAAGGCGGAACTGAAATATTAATTATACAACTTTATCCATGTAGCTCATTGCATTTTTTTGGCAGGGAGGGATGTATATATATATATATATATACGTAAGCACGTGTTTAATTAACATGGCATTTTTGGCAAGTTGCTGATGTACTAAATACATTACTATTGAATTAATCAGAACAATAAAAATGAAATCATCATATTTTGTTCGAGCTTTTCTAGACCAATCTACATAATTCATCCATTCATAGTTGTTCTGAGTAAACCAATACCTACTGCATACATAGATGGTTAACAAGTCGAGTATTGACTACGTCATTCGTCGGCGTCTACCATGAAAAATTCTGAACGCAAAACCGAGTAGTCTCTACATTGTTATGATAGCGGGGAAAAAAAAATTGGCATAGAATCAAAACTCTATTTATAAAATTACGCATTAAAATGTCATTGCATGTTTGTAATACTACTGCGTGATTAGATCGAAACTATATTTAGTATTCATCTGCTCCACGCTGGTAGCATTTACATGAAAACGCTGCTAGTCCAATGTTTTCTATTTTTCTAATAACATCAATTTAATAAAATAAACGAAAAGATGTGGAGAGACGCTGTTTACAGTGTAAGTAAAAATGAAATGCGCTTAATTTCCAACACATAACCTCAAACATCGTATTTCCAGGGCACCCTAAGACCTAAATGCCCGGATCCAACCATCACTGGAAAATTTTTAAACGATCTTTTGGAGGAATTAACTTATTCAGTTGGATCAAATCCCGTATCAAGCATATCAAACGTACATTCGATACATAAAATTAACAATGGCTTATATTTAGGTGACAAGTAAGTGTATTTTTAAAAATCCAGTGTAAGCAGATATATTTTTTTAATTTTTACTTAGATACGCTGCAAAAGATCGAAAATTTTTATTGGCTAATCAAATTACCCACGTCCTGAATTGCGCTGAGGGTAATGATGAATACCAAGTCAATACCAATGAGAATTATTACAGAGACTTTAAGATAAAATACATGGGAATACCTGGACATGATAGGCCTTCATGGAACATATCAGTATATTTTGAACAAGCTGCCAGGTTTATAGACAATGCAATAAGAAGTGGAGGTACTATTTTTTTTCTCTCTATATTTGTAATAATTCATATTGCATGTTGCTTATATAACATGAGCTGCGTATCTAATATAAAAAAAATGTCAAGAGAAGCTAACTTGATTAACAATAATGTTCTTGAACACCTTAGGTTTGCCAAAACTTTTTTAGCTGGTGAAATTCAGTGTCACTACTCAAAGGTCCTGTTTCAAGGTGATGCTTCTATTTTTTTTATTTCTTATACAGGACGAGTCTTAGTTCACTGTGTAGTTGGAATATCTAGATCAGCAACTATTGTAATAGCCTATTTGATGATCTGCAAACACATGAATGCTGCTGAAGCTCTCCAGTATGTATTTAGGCAAAGAAGAGTCTTCCCCAATCTAGGATTTCTGCACCATTTAGCCCAATTAAACAATGTATTGTTTAAAAGGAGGTCACTCTCTTTAACCAGAAGTTATTATTAAGTTCTATATCTTATTGGATTGTACTGAGGTGTAAGAAACCATAGTTCCACAAGACCTTTCGGTGAATGGAAAGTAAAGAGCAATACACTAGGAAGGGAACACTTTAAGAATACAAATATTGTTATTGAATTCATTTGTGATGATCTAAGATAAAAAAAGATAAAATATACGCATATCCTAGTTTTCTAAGGTGTTCACTTCCTACATTTCTTCACATACACACTTAGTTACTTATATCATAATTAGGCAGTATTGTTTAGATATTTGCACATGACAGTTTTAAACAATAGTGAATAACTTTATTTTTAAGTTAAATATCTTTTTAGTTGTATTATATATTATTTATTTTTATTTATTTTACTATATTCCTACGAACAAGTTTATGAGATCTACCATTTAGGTCCAAAAATATGACGATAATGCAATATCCCAAAATTTTACGGTTATACAATGTAAATTATTTATTGCATTATATTTTATTTTATACAACGAATACCTATGTAAATGTTTATAAGAAATAAAAGGTTTATTTTGTATAGTTTTTGTTTAATGCATCCTAGTATCAGTTGTATTTAAAGTAAATTCTAGTAAATGTTAGTCTATTGAATGACACCAATTTCTCGTTCTACAAAGACTTTTTTTATGCGTTATGAACTGTTAACTATGAATGTTATTTTTATGTAGCACTTTTATTGAAGATGCTTAAAGTGTAACTTTTAAATGCGGCAACGGGAAAAAATTCTATACATTTAATTGCTTAAATTCACAGGTCACTACATTTATGCAGTTTTCTTCTTGTTGAAAGGATGGGAGAATCCTTGTAACGAAAGATGGCAGCTGATGTTTAAATTCTGCTTGTTATCGTCACTTTTATCATTCATTAAAATAACTTATTTTAATTTATATATACATATATAAAAAACTAAATAAAATATACAATATAATAAAAATAAATAATTTGATACATGTGCTGTCGATCTGCAAGCAAATTTAAAAAGGAATTTCTGCTTATGTAGAAAAATTTAAAAAAGGGTATCGAGCGGCGATTAAACGCTTTCATTTAAAAGGCTTAACACCGAAAGAGATCAAGCTGGCTGTACATCCACAAAAGATGAAAATCATTCTGGACCTCCAGTGGAAGTAACTATGATTCCACAATAATGTGTTGAATAATCGACGAATTAGTGCCCGAAATAGCCACAAGTATATCGTAAAGTACAGTGTTTTCAATTTTGACCAAAAATTTGGTGCGACAAAGTCTCGGCAAGACGGGCGCAACGTTTGCTCTCATTATCAATAGAGAATAAATGCAATCGTCTGGTCAACTTAGAAGCCGTTTTGAGGCTTTTCCAACGCAATCCTGACGAGTTTCCCCGTCGATATATACGGACGAAACCTGGATACGCTAGTATACTGCGGAGACAGAGTAATAGGTGAAACAGTGGGTTTTTGACGGTGAACGGGTTCTGAAGAAGGCGTAGACAGTGAAATCGATCAGCAAGGGGCTGGCCTTGGATCTTTGGTATGCACGCGGGATCATTTACACCGATTACTTTGAAAATTGACAAGTAATAACTGGAAAGTAGTACGCATCGTTATTGGACCAGTTGAGCTAAGGAATCGAGAAAAAGCGTTCTCATTTGAAAAAGAAAAAGACCTTCCTCCATCAATGTACAACTGCAGACCTGCTCAATTTGGATGACCAAAATTATGGAATTAATGTTAGAATTGGTACAACATCCACCGAATTCATTGGGTGTCATCCCTCCCATCGGCTTCTTTTTATTTCCAAATTTGAAAAAACGGTTTCGTGGACAACGATTCACGTCGAACAAAAAAGTCACCGCCCCAACAGAAGGCTATATTCAGGACCTTCCGAGATCCTTCTGTTTGGAGGACTTAACGAAGCTGAAGAGACGCCGGGAAAAGTGCATAAAGTATGCCAACGTCGCTGTTTTACGAGATAATTCAAGTATTAATTGAATATCCCATCAATAACTATAGTTTTTAAATTATTCAGTTTATCACATGCAAGTACGAATATTCAGAAAACATGGAATGAGAATGAAATAACTCTCTGTTGCTGTTTTATGAATTGATGTAATTATCCCAAGCACTGGATTGAAAACGTTGAGTTTATTGCGCTCAAAGTACATTTCCCGATTAAAATACAAATTTCCCCTGGGAACACCTCCAATCACTGGTATACTACAATATCGATCCAAAAGTACGGGCTTTAAAAGCATGTATTGTTTATCAAAGTATATTTATGCTTTACAATTTTAAAAACATCCTGTACAACCATTCTTCGTAAATCAAAGCATAATATCGAAAACTCTTGTCGAATGTGATACATGGTTGAAATCAGAAAAAAGGCTCTTTTCTGACGGTGTTAAGATCCATTACCGAACCGAAACTTCATAAAAATTTTCAGTACATCACTGAAAAGAAGATTAAAATTGGTGTTTTCAGTTTTTTTCTATGCAAGGCCAAATGTAGGTGTTAGAAGTAAAACAAGACAACGAGCTTTTTCCGTTTTTTTCCTCTCATATCTCGAATGCCATTGTCAAAACTCCATTTTGTCTTTGGATTCATAACAAACATATTTTATCAACGATACCAAATTGAAATTTCCGATTGTGAAGGTCGAAAATGAATTAATCCGTATAATTAATTTGAAAAATATAGCTGAGACGATCCGCAAAATATCTAACCTTTACTGGAACAGATAATATATCTCTATTATTAGTTGCTATCAGTTAGGCTCAAATTTTGAACAAGGAAAAAATGATAGTAAGATGAACGTATAGGCAACCTTTCAATATTTTATGTTGAAAGATGAGCGAGTATATAAATACTTTTCAGGCGTAGAATATATCTTCCACTACGTCGTTATTTTTTTTTTTCGACTAAAAAAGGATTAAACAAGCTGTAAAAAAAGCTAAATTACCAAAACAATTAACAATTCATTCATGTACGCTGAGTATTCTATAGAAACGAGGCTTATTAGGACTTCGTAAACAGCTTTTCTTCTAATTTTCTATGAAAATGGTACACTTATTCTCCCCTTTTTACTTGTTCCGCGTTGGTTTTCTTGTTTCTCACGAGCTTTGCTCATTTATTTTATATATCGCGAAATCCTAAAAAACAATTTTCCTTAGACAATCGTATTCCGTTTCTAAATGACGGTTGCCTTCAATTCCGGTGTTCCGGGCGATAGTATGTGAGAAGTTTGATGAAAGAAAGAAACCTGTAATAAAGCATTTTATATTCAACGCGTTAGATGGTAAGAGAGAGAAAACGAATGTTGGTAGGAGTGAATTCTATATACAGCGACGTTTGAAAGTTTTGGATGAAGTTGAACATTAAATAGAATAAAAATTATACCAACTCAATTGTATTAACAAAAAATAAGGGAAATAGTGATTTTTTTAAATAACCATTTTGGCGATACTGTCCTCATAATATTTATTAATACACTTCTAATGAAAGCATAGTAAGTGCTAACGTACATTTAAATATGTATTAAACATATACAATACTACACAAGAGAAATTAGCGTAATTTTTTTAATATCGATAAAATTTCATTGTTGATAATGATAAAAAGCCTAAATTTAATACATAATATACAAAAAAAATAGACTTTAGCTTTATTTATTTGAATTTAATTCATTTCTTTATATGAACATAATCATGAATGAACATCTGCGTCTAGTAATTCTTGCATTGAACCGCGCGAGTTCGTAGAAATCCTTCGGGTACGTTCGTGCAAGGTCATTGCTTACTATGGCGCCGGCGCCGGCGCCGATTGGCCCAAACTTCATTCATTGTCTTCCGTTCGTTTATCTCCGTGAGTTTTCGGTCGGTATGGGAGGTGCAAGATCGAATCGCACGTGGTATCTTAAATTTCCCAGAATTTGACACATTTTCATTGAAATTTGCCAGCTGCCTACTTTTGCTTCGTATTTCATTTGATTTTTATTTTATTTTTTTGTTTCTTTGGAAGAAATTGACATTTCTCAAGCTAGTTGTAAGGACACGATGAAAATCTAAATGACAGATAAATGTGACAATCTTTCTACTTAATTGACGGCAATTGTCTCATTCTATCTGCCGTTAATTCAAGATTAGGTTTTACTTCGTTAGGTGCATCTCGCCATTGGGTACTCCGTTAACAGGTACGTAATAATAATGGCCAATCGGGATATTTAATGCCAATTGTCACTGTGCTGGTAAACTCAGTTTTTTTTTATGTATTGGGAAATGGTTTAAAATTTGGATTTCAAACAATTTTGTCATTTAATAAGTCATACAAAGTTTGTTGGGAAAACATTTTCATAGCTTTGGGGTAAGCTATATAACATAGCCATAGCCAATAGTTCCTTATTTCTATTTCCATCTGTTCGGATTTGTCTACCATGTCCAAAAACTTATTAATGCGTCCGCGTATGTCACCGTCTTCTTCTAAGCGTTGCAACATTAATTGTTTGAAAAGCAATGCTATTCTTGCCGATGCCTTCGATTGGTATATGGATTCTAATTTTATCTTTGGATTTCACACGATATGGTGCAGCCTTCTATCCGCATCAAACTTGCCGAACTCATGTTTATAGGCAAGATATACATATAGGCACAAATGTAAACTTTAATAAAATGTAAACTAAGCAATAAATATAGACCAAACAAGTATTATTCCACGAGTACCTAAGCGAACAAATACCATCACCGTTCAACTTTTTATAAATTATAAATTTTATATCGAAGTAAATTTTTTTGTAAAAAACATTGCTACTAGCTGTGACTTGATAATTGGCGAAGTCAAAAGGATATTCAATTCCGCATTGTATGAAGAGGATTATCAAAAGTAATCAATAAGTGAAATTTCTTGTACTTTTTGTGTTGTAGTGTGTTACATCACTCAAGAGAAGAAAATACTTCAAAACCCTTAACCCGCCGGTCAAGGAGCATTTCCAACGATAAAATCATTCTCGAAGTTATTCGAAACCTAAAATTGGCTTCACCAGGAGCTCTCAAATCGTTTCTAAGTGGATTTAAAGAAAGCGTGGAAATCACCATTCAAAAAGAAATATTTCTCATATTAATTAGCTTTATGCATACTTAAAATACATACATATATGCATTTATAGTTTAAGTGAGCAGTATGATAAAAGATTATTATATGTAACCAAGAATATTTAATTGATATATTAAAAATAAAAAAAGGAAAAGCTTAAAAGTTTTGGTAGAACAATTAGAAATAGAATTACTCAAACACTCTTTGTTTGAGTAACGAGGAATTTTTAATACCTAATTTAATTTAATTTTTAAATTAATCTAATTTTTAATAATAGGAAGCTATCACAGACAATTTAAATGTAGATAATGGAATTAAGTACGAAAAGGCAATTCGTAATCAAAACCAGCAAAATACAAAGGAGATCGTAAAAGGCCAAAACAGACGGCTCAGAGACAAAGAATGGAGTTGGAATTTGTGGAAGTAGACGTAAAATATCTAAAACACTAAGTCTAATCCAAAGCGCTACAGTATTTCAAGACGAAATGGTAGCAGTGTATTGAAGAATTAGATTGGCAAGTAGATAACTATCACGGTCAAGCATTAATAAAGATGTTAAATTCCACACAAGCGAACTCCAATCTGGTGTGGAACTGCACGAATGCACTCAATAAGTTAGGAAGCCGAACTAACGTTATCCTTACTAGGGTGTCAGGACACGAAGGCCATCAAGCGAACGTAAAGGTCCTGAGCAAACTCGTCAATAGCTGAAAATCGCCCAATGCACTCGGTAGTAATGGCATATACGTTAGTAAAAGCAACCACAACAATGGAAAGATCAGAAATATAAATTTTGGTGGAGGTTCAGGTTAGAGACAGGGTAAGCAATTTCTAATTTGAGAGAGGTCTACATTCACAGCCGCCCTAATAACCAGAGATAGAAAGTCTGAGTGTAGGCTTTCACGACCGTAATCCATAGTAGAAATTTCTTTCGGGTGTTGTCGTGTAATTCATATTTTACCTGAAGTTTCGCTGATCATGCTGTCAGCTTCTTCAGAAAATTTCTAAAGACTGATGTTGTTGTTTCTGGCTCCTGGTTATATATCCCATTTCTGTTCCGCTTTATTGATCCATAACCGTTTCGTTCCGCTGAATCGCGTCGTTCCTTGTAAGACGACTCCGCAATGCTAACTTCCACGCGTTGCTGATTTCGTATCCGCCTTCGCAATTGAAGTAGTGTCTGGTCCTGGCTAATACCTCATCGCTGTAAGTTATGTGGTGGTCTCCTTGTTTTTGATGTGTTATATTTCACTACTCCTGTGATGTTCGTCGCTGATTTTCTCCGGTCTTAATGCGAGATGTTGCATGCAGGTATCTGTTTGTCAGATACCCAGACTGCTGCTGTCAATGCGCTCCATTAGGAATCTATCCATCTAGAAATGTCTTCTTCGATCTCTATGGCGAAGTTAATGTTTGCATTTTGATATGTTGCAGTGATATGAGTTTTTCTAGAGTTTTTGATCCGTGCGGCCATATAACAAAGGTGTCATTTACATATCAGTACCAGCATTTTGGTTTCATCCCATTGCAGCACCATTCGCTTGTTGGTAGAGTTCTCCCTTACATAGGAAGAAGGAGACGTCAAGTAAAATACTAATTACACGACAACACCCGAAAGAAATTTTTACGATAGAAAGTCTGTTAGAACAATAGTTGATCTGCTAAAAGAAGCATAAAAATAATTTGGACCTGACAGAGGAAACAGCATGTAGATTCTGTCAGGTGGACGAAGAGACCGCCGTGTGTTGTGCGAATGTTTAGCACCGACAGGACTACGGCTCTCAAAAATGGGTTCGAAATACCTAAAAGACGAAACCTATGTAGAGGGATCACTCACAAGCAAACAAAGCAAAGCCGATGTAATTGATCTAATGAGAGAGGAACCATAATTGATTTGAGAAGGTTGGAGTGGGAAAGGTCAAGAACCACCCCGGGTAATCTAATCTAAAGGTTCAAATCGAAATATTAAATGAAACAAGTGTAGAGTTTAGGGAAGTAGTGGAAAAACTAAGGAAATACCAACAAAAATGACCAAGAAAACTAGGGATGAATTAAATATATATACAATAACTTTTGTATTTGCAACTCAGTTATTTATTTTATTTATATTATTAAAGAAAAAGCATACATAATATGTTCGAAATGTGTATTCATATATAAACACCAGTTGTGAACAACAATCCTTTCCAATGTTTCCACATGAACCTATTCGCAAGAACAGATTTTATCGCGGCAATTGGCAAAGAAAGATATTTAAGTAATGAAACATCAGGTTTATACAATCATGTAATAGAGCACTTGATTAACCATGAAGCAATTTGTGACGTAGAAATAGTAATGTATTGTATGTACAATTGTAAATATAAATTAATTGAATATAATGATATTAACGTTTATCATTTGAAATCGAACACTAAAACTATTATTTTACCAAATGCAACGAAAATGGTGAAATTTATTTAAAAAATTGTTACTTAAAAGTCAATTATAAAATCATTTAAAATAAAAAAAAAAAAACAATGAATTATTTAAAACAATTAAATTAACAAGAACGGCTATTTAACCAGGTAACTGAAGTAATTATAATTATCTTAATTTTTCAAGAGCTGGACAGTATTGATTAAATTTGTAAGCTGTTCTTGTCCCATAGAAGTTCTAAGATAATTTTTAATCAACTTGATCTTAAAAAATCTTTTTTCTGCTGTTATAATCGGAAGACCAAGAACTAATTTTTTGAATTTCAGATTTTAAACGGGTTCTCAACGTTATTGATTGTTCATAAAGATCAACTGACATGTTTTTATTGTATTTACTAGTCAGTATTCCGGTTTTCTTTTTTATTATTCGTAGAAGGGTTCCGGTTATAAGACTTCTGATAATTCATAAGAAAAGGGCTTTGTTATTATTTTTAACACTCTTTTGCTAATAGACCTCAGGACTCGTTTAGTAAACCATAGAATGAATTTTGATTTTTTATTTATATCAGTTTATTCAAAACACTACTTAGTAAAATGCTAGTAGTAGCTCTCTTAATTATATTTTTATGCTTCGTTCGTCTTTCTTGGTTGAAATCAAATTTAGTTGGTATAAAGCTTTTATTATTAATGAATATTTTTCCCTTATAGCCAATAAAGCATTGAAGGCTATCTAGTTGGACAGAGTAATTTTATATTTTTCAGATGAATCGCTACTCAATATAGACCAGCGTCTTATGCTATTGCCAAGAGAAATATATAAATTATCGGAAAATTGTGACACTTCTGAAACATGTTCCGCAGTATTATTTAATATTAAATTTGACGCATGTGCCGTACAATGAATATAATCGGCATTCGACGCATGCTTTTCTATAAGGGTTTGTAATCCTTCATATACATCCTACATAACATTTGCTCCATCGTCATCTACATTTGGACAAATCAATTCCATATTATTGGCATTTAAAATTTCAGTTTGTAATACAATTGGCTACTGACATAAACCTTAAGGAGGATACGCTGATTTTTATTTATTTAGGTACACTATCATAACATTTTGTGTTATCCATATATATATATATGGATATATATATATATATATATATATATATATATCCATATATCCATATATCCATATATCGAAAAAATATAGAAACTTGGTCAGTTTCCAAGAGATCTGCGGCACTAAAAAAATTATTAATCTCATTTTGAATCATGGCCCTCAAATAATTTATTTCGCGATTTAGCTTTAAAAGAAGTGATATTCCCTTGTAAGCAAGCATTATAAGATAGAGCCGAGTTAATACGCTGCTGTGAGCTTTCATGGTCAGGTAAATTGCTTTTAACGGAAGCAACGCTAATCCATGCGGAGGAGAACGATTTGCTTTGGTGGTCTGCTAACAACCAACAGAAGTGGCGATATGGTTTGCTTAAAATATTAGAATAACATAACCATGGCCCTACAATTTTTTGTACCAGCCTTATTTAAATATGAGTAACGAAAGGTTGAAAGACATCGAATCGGAAGACATCGTTTCTGAATACTTGGGAAACTGTCCTTGTGGTTTAAGTGGGCCCAAATTAAAAATTATTTTTCGTTCGCATTCAGTAAAGCGATTACCAAAGCTTCCTCCATTATTTTAACTTTTTACGAATTTTGGCTTTCTTACGTCCCGAGAGAGCTCGGGGGCGCCATATCATTGATACGGCTGATAGACTTTGAGAGACTTCAAGAAAATAATTTGTTGCACATAAGAATGGCTATCTACTTTGCTTATATGTTGCTTTATTCATACTAGGTAGTTTTCAATATTTATTTTCAGCATGGAATTTTGATATATAGGCTTTGAATTATTTAAATTAATGATGGATTAAGACTGTGACCAATATGGTAGCGTAAACAATGATTATATTTGGAATTCCTTCTACCCAATAAGAACACGCAAGACGAAGTACACGCAGCAATAAATATATTAATTTATTCTAAATACATGTCGAAAATCAAGAACATGAACGGTATTTCTATTTGATCCGGAATACGCTATTTCATTTAATTGTGCTTAAGACTCCTTTTTCGTAAAAGTTTAAAATTCTTTTTAAAAAACGGTTTTTCCAAATGTTTGTATGTCGGCTTTTGTATAAATTCAAATATTTAAGTATCCATGACATCTTTGGTAACAAAGATATCATTTTATCGACTTCAAATCTCTGCTATAACCAGGGTTGATATTAGAGCGATATTTTTTGTGATTTGAGTCTATACTTTTGGACAGCGATGTATGTGAAGGTTTTTCAGCTCCGGGCGCTCTGCGAGAGCAAGTGTAAGTTGTGTAGGTAGTCGGCAAGTTGATGATTCAGTAAACACTAGCTGTATCGCGTATATGGCTGTTGCGCAGTAAGGTTGAATCCGGAACGCCATGGCGCATTGGCCAATATCTCCGGTTTAATATTGGAAATGGGAAACATGGCGAAACATGCGCACGTTGTGTCGTGATAAGTGAGGTGTTTTATTCCGTTCTATTATGTTCGAAAATGGATAAATATGTGAAACACTGTATAAAATCCGTGTGATAATTGTATATATTTGTTTTGGTGTTCAACCGCCTCAGTCAAATCGTGAAACATGTCTTCGTCAACATCAGATAAAATAAAAGTCGCCGTAAGGGTTCGTCCTTTCAGTAGAAGAGGTACGTTTTTGATCTTATACCCCTATTATTTGCCATGCGAATACTCCACGCTGATTTGGCCATAGAAAATATGCATTTGCCGACCACCTTTGTCCCCCCGGAGCGTGTCATCAAACCATTCTTAACCTCTTACAAATTATGAGTTAACATCATCAAGTTAATACCTTGGCTTTATTATGTTTTCAGTTTTTTTGTTTACACTAATTAACAAATAACGTTATCTCATTATAAAACCCGGTATACAAGCGATCTATTTTGTATGTTACCTTATTCCGATGATAAACAATGAAACGTACAGAAAAAAAAAAAACATGAAAAGCATGATTCACTCGCAAAGGACAACACTGCTAACTTCGAAGAATTCCACGAGTTTTTCGCCGATAAATTCTTCTGCACCAAGGAGCTATTACGATATCTTAGCTTTCTCTTCTAAAATTCACTATGAAATATATAGCAGGGATATCTAAATGAGTTGCAAAGATAAACAAAGGAACAATAGATAATGACTAACGAAATGTGTTTTAGGTCGTTTGTTCAACTATCAATTAAATCATTTTGTTTTTGAAAAAAATGATTTAACATATTAGAATAATATGTTAAAAATCCCAAATTTTGCTAAATAGAAATATTTAGTACTTGTTATTTACTTTCCTATTCCTCCTTGCAAAGAAACGTTTATTAATATTTTTTTTTGTAAATTCAATAAACGGAAAAATATTGGAAGCTCCTTAGTAAGTTACCCCCGTCGCGAAGTTCAAAAGAATGCTTAGACATGTTTGACAGCCAAGAAGCAATATTTTAACTTTTTTTTTGCTAAGCTTTAACTTTAAAGGGAGTGTTTTGAATTTCACAGGATTCGACAGGATCCAATAAGTGTCAGAATGTTGCGTTCAATTTTACAAGCCCGCATTTTATATAGGATTTAACTACCAGCAACTGTCACGGACTAGATGTTGTGCAAACCAATTTACAATTTATCGCTAACGAATCGAATGGAAATAGACTTTATGTAACGTAAACAATTTATTGTATTGACATATGTGACATGGATTCTAACAGTGGGAGAAGAGTACAATCGATCATGTTTAATTGTATTTCATATAAAACGCATGAAATACCTACAGAGATTCACAAAGTGATAGTTAGTGGAACCGCATTAAGTTAAACTACACAGATAATTTTCATCATAAATCCTAGAGATCTGTTAAAATTAGTGAAGCCTTACAGAATTCGTTTTGCCTTCTTCAAAATTTTTTAAAACAACTTCCTTTTGACCAACTTAGAATTTAAAACGGAAATACTTTAAATTTTAAACGTTACACGATCACATTGTCAAATTGAACTCGAACACCTAATAACTAATTGCCAACAAGACCACCATAACGATAAACGTAATAGTCTATTTCTGAGAAGAACATTCTAACCTGATGATACTAAACGTATATATTTTCTAACCGAAGAAAGGGCAAAATACGTACACTATACTTCAGAATCTCTATTTTACATTTTGTATTTTACCGCCTATCATAAACCATAACTATACGAGTTGGCATTCGACTTTTCGAGGATTAAAAGTAAATAATTTACCCGGGAAAAGCGCCGAATACAGGAGATCTACTATATTTATGTATTTACCGAAATCTTAATACCGTGGCACGGATTTCGTTCTCGTTTGCTATCACAAATTAACGCCTTAATCTGATCTACGTGAAATTTAAAGATAAGCAGATATGTCAGTGATTACTAAGTTTAACGACATTAAATGGAATATGGTACGTTGCAGTAATTTTTGGATATTCTGTAATTATAGTCGAATTTTTCTAAAACCACTTAAAAGGATGTTTCCTTCTTCTTCACACATTGCTAGTTACTTCAGTTAGTAAGGTTAATAACACGTTTCAGACAAGGCAAAATTCGACATATCTACTTTCGAAAGATTGATTGATAAACAGAGCCTTGGGAAAACACAATAACTAAGTTTATGAGGTCATCGATTCAATAAGTATTACTTATCAATTTATTGGATTACCAAAACCTGTAGCTTCAGTTTTAATGAAGAAACTTTTTGCAGCAAAGTTTCTATTAACTTTTGCAATTAACAACTTATCCTATAGGTTTCGTTAATAGAATTGTACAAGTTATAAGTTGTATCATGAAAACATCTCGTAACTACTTTTTGTGTCGCGAATAAAAGGCACTTATTCTTGGTTTGATTGGTATCTTCCTCATCAATTTAACGATCTCAATGACCAACACAAACAACGTTAGCCCTGTTATTCGCTCGCTTCTAAAGTGAATGATTTTAACTCCTTGATACTCCAGAGCTTAGCGTTTATATTACTTTATATCTTATTTTTTATTCTTTTTCATCATTTAATTTGAACAAAATTTGAATATAATGAATAATTTAATATTGCGCTTTAGAAATATTTCGAAGGCGTGAGATGAAAACTATAAAGGCGGAATTCAATTTGCTTCTGGTCTTATAAGGAAGGTGTGTATTAAATTTGAATGGCATTGCAGAATATACGTTGAAAATGAAATTCAGAACGAACTACGAGGTATGCAGACGCCGAATGTAGAAAGCTAATGTGATATAATGCGTAATAAATTAACAAGCAACCCAAAGCAGGTCTTTAACTTCGTAATATGCTTCCCACAATATGCAATTCATGCTTCGGAAACCAAGGGTCTTATTATTAAATTCAAATTACCCTCGTAAGTTTCAAAGCTAATATCACTAACGGCATGCAAGCAATATATGGTCTATTTAGTTTGATAAATTCGCAGATGGAACATTAGTCGTTGTAGAAACATTTCCTTAAAGGACGCTTCGTTAAGGCGATAAATAAATTAGATTCAATAAGCACCTCTACACGCTACAACAATTTTATTCGTGTCGGAGATGCAACAAGATGATATTTAACGCTCAGACTCAAACATTTATTTGAATGGTCCTTAGGAGACGGAAAAATTTGATTCTATAATAAATCTAATTGCCTATCATCAGTTCCGTTAATAGAAAGGACTTAGCGCAAATAAAGTGCTGACGTTCTAAATCAAAGCTGATAAATAATATTTTTTCTTTAATAACCTGAAACAATGATAAAACCTCGCCAAATAGTTTTATATAAAATATATTTTCATGTAACGTGTTATAGCGGTCAAAAGAATGATATAATTGTTAAAGCATAAAAAGTTACGCGCCATTAATAAAGAGTTTGAAGCTAATCCAGCTTCAACATTAACTCCAAATTTATTAAAAAAAAAAAAATTAAAGATTTTAAAACTAATTTCTCAATTTTTTTCCAGAACTGGAACTAGCCACACTATGCATCGTGGAAATGGAAAAACAACAGACGATCCTGCAATACCCATCATCCCTGGATAAAATAGAACGGTAAATAATACCACTTTAGCTTAATCCTCGTCGCGCTTCTGGTACAATTCAATCAAATAGAAGCGAAATTCGTTCCAATCCCAATTTATTCGAAACGATTCTAACCTTTCGCTTCGTTTGTTCCGCTGGCGCATTGAAAATGTCAAAATTCGTTCAATTTACATTTTACTTAGGCAGCTGCGCCATATAAATATTTATATCGGGATCTGGGTTCGTCTTTTTTTCACTTGAAAATGCTAAATTGAAGGGAGAAGAATAAAAACTTATATGCGATTGACGGGATACAGTGGAAAACCAATGGAGATTTAAAAATTACGCGTTCACCATGGGATCTCTGTCTTTAGCTGGGAACTTCCGATATGTATGTTCCGTATGTCACCTAGCTTTGCAGCAATAAAACTTTTTGACATATCTTACGGTAAAATGTAATTTACGGCTTAGAGCGTGTTGTTCTTATTATTTTGGACATTATCATTTGTGGGAGTGGAATATACTCGGAAAGTCTCTCAACCGTTACGAAGCGGTTGTTTTTGTTCCGGATAGCAAATAATTAAAATTTGCCTATGCTTAGAAAGTCAAAGCTGTTTAATTAGAAGTGGACGGAACCGCCACAAAGGAATAGCGATTACTAGCAATCTGACTACGAGACAAGAGAACAATCACTCGTTTCCTCTGGTGAAACCCTTCTCAAACAATGCGGTGTGAGCTTTCGACGAACGTCACAATACGTCAGACGCAGAGTTTATTTTTTGATGTTCAAATTGGCATGGCATATATTTTTTAAGGCAAGAAAAAGATATTCTTGGAGTGTTCTTTGAAGTTTATCCTTTGAGTGATCAAAATCGTTTATGCTCGAGGAAAAAAGAGCCGAAGGTAACAAAGGATGCATTAAGAAACGACGGAGCTTTCCGCAACATAAGTTGTGACGAAGACGCACGAACAATTTATTTACAGTTTGTCAAAATAAAAGTAAAAATAAAAAAAATAATTCCATCATAAAGAATAAAAAGTATTTGGTTTATTCGTAGTAGTAACTTACAATGATTGGATTTAAACGAAAAAATTTCAATAATCTAATCTTTAATTGATGTTTAATTGACATCTTGATATTGCGGTCAATTTTTATCGATTAAACAAGATGATTATTAGTAATATTTGTTATTTGCTTTATTGAACGTCGTAAATTTAGATATTTTTTTGCAGCATATTTATTTTTATTGCCTCATCTCCACCTTATAAAAATAATTTGGCAAGGTGGGATTCGACCAAACAATACGTTGATGTTGTAAACGGTTCTTTAACAAAACGCAACCATTGTATGTTTCTTCGAAATTAAATATTACCGCCTATAAGGATTTTTAATTAAAAATTTCGCCGCGGTAATGTTGAACTCGTTGTTAGGGAAGCGTAAGCCCTTAGCAGCGCGACGACCAACGAAAAAAGCGTATATGTCACGAAAAAAACATGGAAATGCGATAAAAATTCTGCTTGGGGCTTGTTGACTTTCATTAAAATTTATTTACTTCTACTGTAACCGGGAGTTGTTCCAATGCTGCGCTGGGTGGGAGGGAATTGTTTTGTGAAACGGGATTATAAAGTACGACGAGAATAATTCAGCAAAAAATTAAGTAAGATGGAATATTGTTTCCTTTTGCCTTTTCTTTTTGAATACAGCGCAACAAGCAAACACAGCAAATAACTAGGCATATGTTTTGCAACTCTGGATTTTGTCAGGATCTGGTGGGATAGTCTTTAAAAGAAATTAACGATTTTGAATCATTATTACTGAGAGAGTATAATTTAAAAATTTTCTATATGTGACCGATTTTAGATAGCATTTTCCGTTGTATTTATTGACATTAAATACATAGCTTATGGTAACGTCTTATCGAAATTGGACAATGATTGTCAGGCATTTACGCTAAAAATAAAACAAATCCATTTACAAATGACTTCAAACTATTACTTCTTTTAATATCTTACATATTGCGTCCATTTTATTTTTAGCACAATAATATGTAAACTACTGCGTTGGTGTTAGTCACATCATAAGCTTCCTAACGAGATAGCAATGATCTAACAATTGAAAAACAATATTTGATATGGTATTAGACGCAAAATTATTTTTGTTGCTATATTTCAACTTAGAATTCATAGCTTGAATATCGCCAATAACCGTCGTAACAGGTCTAACGCAAAAGGATTTGTCGTAAATTTCCAAAAATAATGGTGTCGCCTATATTTTCAATGTTACATAGAAACGTTTCATTGTTATCTTAACTTGGTTTATATAATGTATGGAACAACTATCATAAATAAATATTGACTGCTACGTTTTTTATCATATTATGATAAGGTTTGATATGATTTTATTTTACACCTCCATTTTGTAGAATTAATTCAGGTGTAGAAATGTATTTATTTAAAACTATCTTTTAGCTTTATGTCATTTGTTACAAGAAATACAAGATTAGAAATGACAAAACGAGACACCCTTCCAAACGTGTCCCCTACAGCACGATGTCTCATAATTGTCTAGCCGATCGATATTCTAGAAAAAGTCATATAAATTTATACGGTGTAGTGTATATACACTTCTAATACTAAAAATACAACGGAAGAATAGTAGAAGACACTATTTTCTGGGTTATTTTTATCTGTCTGATGGTACGAGCTTTGTTATATTCAAGGCAGGATTTAAGAGCCTCCACTAGGGCTATTTTTAGCGAAAAACCGAGAGGGTTTCCGTTTATAAGTACATCCGTTGGTTGGTTATTAAATGCATATTTGTAAGTGTAACGGTCTTCAAAGCACCGGATCCAACAAGCTCATTAATTATAGTGTACCGTGGATTGCTATGCAAAAAAGCTTAATTCTATTCTTGGTATTCGTCTACTGTACATGGAGATTCTCGCATATAAAACGACAAAAAAAATGAGTTTCAAAGTCGTTGCTGTTTTACAAAGTCAATGACATCAGTAATTTAATATAAGAAGGTTAAAAAGTTTTCTTATATATTTTCAGCTTTTGAAATTCAACAATTAACACGACAAGCTTTGAAATTTATGAAATATTTAAATTCAGATATTCACAGTCAACTTTTTTTGTCCACATCAATATTCGAAGAAGAATTTTAATATCGGGAAAAAGCTTTCTCCTTCATTCCAAATTCTTTTAAATTGGGACGATATTGAAATATTAAATAAATGTTAATTCGCTGCATTCATCTCAAAAGCCTTGCCGTAATAATGATCGATGTGTAAAAAGCCTACTTTGGAGAAAATTGAAAAAAAAAAAAAACACGAAATACTAATTTTGATTCGGTGTCAGCAATACTACCTCCTAAAGAGGTTGATATACATTGCATAGAAAAACTGTGGCTCCGTATGGATGACCTGCCCAAAAAAAAAAAGTGATGACAACGAGGACTTTATTTCGTTAGTTTGCTCATCATGTATATACTATTAGGCGTTCAGGATGCTCAAAATACTAAATCCTACTAAGGAAATACGCGAGATTGTCGAATTTGCAACTACATATATAACCAATAATAAAATTATACAGTAGCTTGTATGAGGCGTGGAAAAATCCTAGCTGCGGATGAAAACGTAATTTCATCATTAATACTGGACCAAACAAAATAAGGAAGGAAAAGAGGAAGAAAGGGTTCCACGCGAGGAAGATGTAGCGCTTCAAGAAGCCTTGAAAAGTTTTCACTAATGTAGTGCATCAAATGGAGTATAGAAAATAAACATATCAACGAGTTTGAGTTCAAGCGGTTGCTGCTCATATAAAATCCCTGAAGCCACGTCATACTGATCCTTTATTTTAATATTTAATACCAGTTTTGTTAAAAAAAAATCGCTAATCTGAACATTTCCAGCAGCTAGGGTTTAGCGAAGTTGTAGCGAAGTATTTTGTAGAAAGCAATATGTAACTACAAAACTTTCTAAGACACGATTATCCAGTCACCATGTACTACGATTAAATATAACCACAATGTCGTAAACTACATAAAAAGAAGTATATCAAATAATCTATGAAAATTTTAAATGCACCGTTCGGTTAACGGTTGAAAATGAGGATCGACCCATCCTTAGAATTGCTGCCCCGAATTAATTAGTTAAATTTGTTTGGTACGGTATGTGCTGATACTTTCGTGTAGTTTGCCACACCACACAGTCCGTCCGTGCCATTAATATAAAGAAATAATCATTGTTCAAGAATGAATAGAATAAGGATTGTACTTGAATTCCATCAAAGGTTAAACCTATATGCGCTTATAATTGCATACAAAGCACGTTACTTACAACATAATGATTTCTGTTATGCATATCTACGTTATTAACCATATATATAAACAAGAAGGCGATTTGAAAGTAGAAGTTTATCAATGGCAGAGAGGAATATTAAAAATAAAATAATTAAAAGGCATTTATCCAATTACCAATCTTCGTTAGTAGCAACCAGCGTAGAAGAAATTTATTAATTAAAATAACAAAACAGAGCCTGTAAACGGTTATTTAATTAATTCTTTTTTTCGAGTTAATTAACTAATTACACAATGGATTGGGGAGGATGGCTGTATAATTTGCTTCACAAATTATTTCTGCGCTCAATTTAAGTTACTCATTTACACTTAATTTAATTATGTAATACACAGCGTATCTTGTGCCTGGATGCCAGAGTAAATTAAAGAAAGTTTTGTAAAATTCGCTAAGACTACAATCAAGAGCGAATATTTCCAAAAATCAATAAAATCAGTCATCAACATGCTGGAAAGATTGTCGACGAGGTCTGTTAATTATTGGGGAAATTTTAAAATGCAAAGCAGAACAATTAAGACGATAATTTTACATCTAGAAGAGGAAAAACGCTATATGGTCCCAAGAAAAATACAAGTGTCCTAAAAAAGGAAGCAACACCAATTTATAATAAATAATGGGTAGTAAAAAAATTAACATATTTTAAATATAAATAATATAGGAAAAGCCTTTATTTGCGTACAATTTACAACTTGCGACATAATTTATAACCTGAAAATAGAGAAACAATTAAAAACCGACGTCTGGTTGCTTGCTGTCTTATAAGTGATCGATTGGTTCTTCAAAGATTGTATTTAATTTCGCCAAAATAAATATTTGTTGTTTGCCTTCTGTAATATGTACGTTATATTATATATACTACCGTGTTGAATTTGTGCATTTATTAAGCTAATAAATTAAAAAGTTATTTTGTTTTTAGCAATATTTTTGAGCTAAAATATTTATTTAGTGACACCCAATACTTCGTATTTTTTTCTATTCTATTCTATTTTTTCTACAAAACAATTAATGGTGCTTAAAATATCTCATTTCTAATTAAATTTCAATGAATCGAAGAGACCAGAGTAGTAAAGTAAGAAACAGATGCAAAAATTGTGTGCAACATGTAAATAATGCGCGGCCATTATCTCTAATTAATTTGTGATATTAAAACGTTAAAACGAAGTGGAGAATGTTTGGAAAAGAGGGTGTAGCCTTTTCTACAGTCTATGGCCCCGCGAGGACTCTCCACAACACACCTTTTGCAACGCAACTGTACATTAAACTTGATGACACTCGTTTTGTACCTGAGGGGTATATCGATCAATACACTACACGTGTAGTGTTATCGTTTAGTAGGAGTCGCCCCAAATTCCATTTTAATGAAGGAAACTGACTCGCTGAGAAAAGCAAATTCGCACGCATAAAATAGAAACATTTCTGAATAATATCTTAGAAAACCAGTTTCGTCAGATAAATTCAAAAAAATTAACCGAAGGCGAGTTTTTCTAACGGGTAAGCGCAACAAAACGCCTTATAAAACGAGTTTTCTAAACTAACTTTTCTATTTTGAATTTACATAATTTAAGCGTTTTATTTTTTTTATTCAATTTTTTTTTATTGCTATTCGATACATTTAAATTTGTGTCATACGAAGGATATAATATTAAAGTGCTAATATTTAAGGGTTCAGCAAGAAATCATTTTAGATCACTAGTCATTACATTACGTTGTAATATGGTTTATAATAATAATTTTCTAGAAATACATTAATATAGATTATGTTTTCAGTCATCATAATTATCAAAAAGTAAGGATAAAGATAAGTTTGTTTCTGGAAGGAAATAGGATATTTCATCGATAAAGATTAATACAAACATATGAAACTTAAATCTATTACTAGAATTTTGTATTACGAGTGTTTGGAGCAAAAAAACATGATATATGATATACATGTCATAAAGAATTAATATATAAAAATGATAATAAAATCACAAATTTAAAACACATAAATTAACATATAAAGCGAAAAGGCTATTATATGGCTCTTGGCAAAAAATCATCGCAATTTAAATTAAAACTTCTCATTCAAGAACCGACCCATATACTGAATGAAAAAGGCACATAAATACAAAAAGGTAGGTAAAGAGAGGACAAAGGCGGATGAAATTATAACTTTTTTGCAGAAACTAGACAGATCCGTATTTTGCCGACTCTCGGGGCACCACGAATCCATTCTCATGAGGCGAATAAACACGAGTCTATCTAGTCGTTGCAAAAAGGGAATAATTCCGCCTGCCTTTGTCATCTCTACTAATAATAATCCACTTCGCATCTACGAAGGCGTAGATTGTTATTAGTAGAGCAACAGCTTTTGGAAATTGTAGGGGGCATGAGTTATTACTACGCCTGCGCCCGTTTACTCTCAGCATTCGTAAAATTTGGAGCAAGGAAAACTACAGAAAACCCAGCTCTGTGGGTTACGAACCCGGTAGTTTGGTGCTAGTTTAGTTTACTTTACTTCATTGTGCTATGCCAAAAATGTATACCTTCGTCAGTCATATAGACAAAATTATAAAATAAATAAATGCTAAAAAGAGCACAGAGTCCGGTAAATTCCACGATACATACAGTACAAGATACAACTATTCATAATAACAAATTAAAATTGGAATAATAACGTTGCTAAAATGTATCATCCATGAATTGTTGTATTGACCAATAGGCTTTCAATGTCAGGAATTCTTTTAATTTATTTGCAGAATTTACAGAGTTAAATGTAACTTCATTTGGAAATTTATTATAGAACAATGGCTCCAACCTTACTTTTATTATTATTATTAGTCCAGTATAGTAAAATAAAACAACTCATTGGAATTTCTAACGTCGTACTGGTGAATATCATATCGAACTATACTTGTGGATATTATTTTTTACGTAGTAGGCCATTATTCTAAATAATCTTTTAGCTTTGGGGCAGTGGCCCAACAGAGGTCAAGACAAGGTACATCATATCAAAATATGCTAAGAATATAATTAAAAATGTGTCAGCAAGTATTCGTACTGCGAAAACAGCTAAAATCAATTTGTTTGTAACACAATCAATATGTGCCACCCAAGTAAATTTGCTATCCAAGAATGAACCCAAAAGCATCCTAGCAGTGAAGCTTTGAAACGCTTTGTCGCATCGATTGCCACATTTTCTTCTTGTGCCCCACAACCAATAGCTGTGGTCGTCGGCAAAGAATACACAATCAATACCCACATTACAGTTGGTCATATCGTTAATATACAATAGAAAGAGAATGGGACTTAATACAGAACACTGCGGCACACCTCTTGTATACATATTGAGAGCATTGTGATACAGATCACACAGCGAAGCAATGTCATACTCATTATTTCCGTAAGCGTCACACACAAAATCCGGGAATCTTTCCGAAACGGTTACCGTAGACAGATTCCATCTAAAACCATTTTCAGATTCATTAAAAAGGTTACTACTTCTCCAGTTATTTAATCAATTTTTTATAGCATCTTCAAAGGTTTTAGATGTTAGTACAACAGGCTAGACACTGCTCCGCCAGTCCCAAATCAAATCAAAATTGATCAAGTAACGTACGACGTTTCAACAAAATTAAGTGGGTTTGGGAATCTAAATTGGACAATTGAAAACATTCATTTCATGACAAATCATTTTTAAATTAAAATCAAAAGCGCGGTCTATATATTCCAACTGACAAGTATTTTATGGATATGTGGACATTTATTTAATAGGTATGTGTATGAAAACCTATACATCGACGTAGAAAATAAGCAAAAGGGAATATGAAAAATTGATTACCTGTCACACCAAGCTCCAAGCTTTGAGTACAGCTTTTGTCAACAAAGCCCCGGTGGTACTGAAATAAAACGATGCATTGTAAAAACACAATTCAATTTTTGCTGTAATAAAAAATGAATATAAAGCTCAATAGCAATAATTCTACATTATACAACAATTTATTAATGTTCTTAACACTTCATTGTTTGAACGAGGATTTACTCATACTTTCTATTAGTTTGTCTGTGCAGTGTTGAACAATACTTTCCACTCATTAATTTCCTGTAATTTCAATTTGTCCTTTCAATTTCAATGTGTCAATGTGTAAACAAATAACACCGTTATTTGTTTATATATTGGCAATATACGTCTTCATGATTGCTCGATTGTTCCACACTAAATATAAGAGAAAAATTAATTGAAATAATACGATTATCAAACTTGAATAAATAGCCAAAAGCATGTTTCCTTGGATTTTGTAATCAGTTTCGAAATAATTTAATTAAGTAAAAAATATGCGTAATTTTTGAAAAATTAATCGTCCCAACACACAATGTCACAATTGCGTTTATTGCCGATACTAAATACATCAGTTACATTGAAATGAAATTAATGTACGATAAGATAAAAGACATACTAGATAATTATTAATTTTACATACCATCTATTTGCTTAACATGGGCACCTTTTAGAAAACACAACATTTAATAATAAATTAGGAATAAATACGAATTATTAACTCAAATGATACATATTCAACGAGAACCCCGAACAAACTAATATCTATTTGCGCTTAATCTGTAAAAAAATTGTTTGTCTGTTGTAGTGCTCACGTCTCTACGTAGATATTGAAAAAGAATATATAATTAAGGGTCGGCCGGTATTTTCCTTTTCAAACATTTTATGTAGTAACTTGGTATGCAAAAAATTGGACCGTTTGATTTTAAAACTGAAATCTCCGCCAGAAGGCTATGAAATGTTTTGTCTGTATTAAAAGTGAATTTTTCCAATATACAAGGTCTTTCAAAAAGATGATCGTTTTTAAAAATTAAAATATATATGGGATACTTAAAAACGGTTTCGTTAAATCAAAAGAGTTGCCAAATGCGATAGTATATGATATTTATTCAAATAAATAATGGTAATTAAATGCATTTAGTAAACAACTAAATTAATGAATATTAATACACGCATTATTGCAATTAAGTATATTTAAAAATGCCGGCGGTGCTAGACGATGTGTGGGACTAGCTAAATAGAATTTAATTGTGAACATATTTATTGATTTCTTGCAATAAATAAACTTTACGACTACGCAGATCCAACCAACTGAGGAATTTATATCTTTAATTCGGAGTGTTACACCAGGAGTTGCAAATAAAAAAATATCACATATATTGAGGTGTGGGTTTGTATGGCCCAAAATATTAAAAAAATTCTTAATGGCAATTGGACGTTTCGTAATTACAGAGGATTATTCTCTTCTATAATAGTCTAATGTTGAACCAACCCACATGCATGATTTCTTAAATTGTTTTTAGGATTACCCTGGCGTATATTTTCATAGTACGCCTTTGAAGATGAAAAGCAACAAAAACATTAGCGAAGTACTGGATTGGATGTATGTTTCGGGAAATTATCCTGAACAAAATTGATTGGATTTTCGGGAAAAATGTACGCACACTGGCTAAGAAAATATCTTCCAGAATTTCTATCCGTCACTGATGAATCTTGCTCTCATTGCCACAATTTCTAAGATTTATTAAAATTAAAATCGGTCAAGTTCTGTTAATATTTGCAAGTGCAAAATTTAGACGAGTACCGGCGTGTTCTGCTGTTATTCCTGGCTTGCGAGCAGGTATTTGACAAATGTAATTCATTGCTATGCAAAATACTCACAATTGCGGTGGAAGAACATTTCAGTTGCAGCTGTTGTTTTACTTTAGTAAAGGTTATAAATGGGTTTTCAAGACAAAACTCTTTGATTCTACGTTTACTTTGTTCGCGTAATATTGAAGGTCTTCCTGTTTGCGACAAGATTTGGAGCGGTCTCTCTATATTCAAATGTTCATGTCGTGAAATCCAACGTTGTATTTATCTTCTAAGAAAAAAATATTGTAGATTATAGGGGGAGTTACTCATTTCTTTCTGCTTATAGGTCTACAGCAAATATTCCTGCAGAAAAGGAATTTTATGTGGATGTGGGATAGTTCTATGTGGATAACCGGAAAAAGGTGCCTTTTAGCAAATATTTATTTATGAATTTAATTTGGTAATCTTTAAAAGCTCGTCTCGCCCATTTCATTTAAAATAAATTAAAAATTTTAAAAAATACTTTCAGATAGTCCATTTTCTTCACCTATTTCTTGTTTTGTTTTACCGAAGTTTTTCATTGTTTCCGACTTCTAACAAAGGATCCTTTTGATTTTGGTACCCAGGTGTTACATATTCTTTGATCTTTGAAAATATCTTATATAGACGTGTTGAACTATGTATTTTCCCATTCCCATTTAATTCAGTTATTTGATTATATTCGTTAATAAATGGCATTAAAATCCATCTATTTCTATCTACTTATCGAAAACTTTTCGCTGCCTCGTTTGAGTTTGTTTAGAATAACCAACCGTTGTAGTTTGAAGAAAGCAAGTATGTGGTTACTGTTTTACAAAAAAAAGATAAGTACCTGGCTTGTTGTAACGCAGTCTTGGTGGTTCTTTAATTACATTTGTGATTAGTTTGTCACTGTAACCACGACGGTGGATCGGACTTTAGCATGCAAGTTTTACATAATTTATTCAATAGCTTAGGCACTCCTAAACTTTCATGTAAAAAAAAAACTACAGTATATGGAATGACATAAACATCTACACATTTTATCCAGACGATTTGGTATGTTTGGATTAAACATTAAACGAATGAACAGGAAAAATTATATAATGACTTAATTTTAAGAGGAAGTTTTTCATAACGAAGGCTGTTTTAATAACAAAGAAATTTTTAATCATACAAACTACCTGTATTTGAAGAAATCACAGCTTCAAGCTAGTAGAAATCTCCTTAGCAGGTTTTCCACTCCATTAAAAACGCAAAAATTGTTTTAGTGACAATCACTCAGCCATAAAATTGACACAGTAGCGCACTTCCCAACAACTAAAATAAAACTAACACCAACAGGTACGTGAATAAATCATTGGTTTTTTCAAGAGAAAAAAAATAATCAAGCATTCACACCCAGATGTGCACTTTCTGATAAGTGGAGATCATGAATTAAATATTAAAGAAACCTCGTCCAATTCAAGCGGACCAAGAAGATTAGGAGCTATCCACAGAGGCGCAATCTTCAAAATTATTCATGAAAATGGGAAAATAAACGCTTCTAATACGAAGGAATATGATTGCGGGGTTAAATTATATCTCAGTTGGTTAGAAACGTTTTATCAGAGATAAAATCTGAAGTGGTGGAAGGATTAAAAAAAGGAATTAATGCTATATTTGGAATCGGGAAAATTAGCGCTTTTTTATTCTTGGAAATAGATACCGATTTATCGTTGTTGTCTCTTATCTAAAAATATTGAGATATTAGTTTTTCAAATAATTTTGGCTAATCTAACGATTTCCCCTTTAAAAATGGAATTTGTGTACTTGCATTTCGTTACATAATTATCGTAAATGCTTACTATGATAGTCGCACAAGATCCAGTACAACAGCAATGACTAATCATCCTTGCTTGGTTATTTGATTAAAAAACATTCTTGTGAAAGATAACGTATTATTGAACCAATACACCAGATAAGGATAGAGCTTTGCAAATGGTCTCCCATTCATTCACCTTGCGGGTGAGTCATCCTTGCGTTTATATGGATTACAGGCTTGAGAAACTCTCCACAGATGTCTGCGTATATTGGAATTCAATACAGATAATGCTAGATGCAGTTTGTGGACTTGTTTGTAAATTCAGAAAGAATTTTTCCCATATCTAAAGATTTTCATTTCGATTATTGAATGCGCAATACAATATAACGAAGTATTTTTTTTAATTTCTATATTAAATTAATTTAAGACATAATGTAATCGCTATATTTGTTACTCCTATTTTCAAAAGGACGTTGTTTTGTAATTTCAATTAATACAAGTAATTTAAAAGTCATTTAAAAGGAGGTGGACACAAATTTTGAAACATGGTTTCTTGAAAAAATATGAAAGATGTTTAGAAGGAACCTACAGCAATCTATTCAACAGAATTGATTTAATTAATGAATATAACTAGAGAGGACAAAGGCGAATGAAATTATTATTTTTTGCAGAGGCGTGTTTTGCCGATTTTCGGGAACGCCAGTAGGCAACACGAATCACGAACGGAGACAAACTCTCATGAGGCGAATAGACTAGTCACTGCAAAAATGCCTTTGTCATCTCTAAATATAACATTGAACATCCCACAGGCATAAAAGTTTGTCTCTATTTTTTTTGCAGAAAACAACCAAAATCATTCGCATTTGACCATTGTTTCTACTCAGCTGACCCAAACAGAGAAGATTACGCATCTCAAGAAGTTGTTTTCGATTGCCTAGGCCGGGATATCCTGGATAATGCTTTCCAGGGATATAACGCTTGTATATTCGCCTACGGACAAACTGGTAAACATTTTGCTTTCTATTTCGTTACTACGTCCTTTTTATGTAAATAAAACAATAAGGTACCGCGGAGATATCCCATTAAAGTAGCAATAAACTCGGAAACTCTGGATGCGCCAATAAAACGGCAATATTAGTTTAACTTTATGATATACAGAAATGATAAATGTAAAAATGGCGTAAAGAAATATACATCTGACTACCTGTTATAAATAATATAGTGCAATAAAATAGAATCAAGTAAACTACAAGCAAAAGGGTATTATACGCTGTATCCACTTAGAATTTTGATTAAATTAGATAAAATATGCGTGATTTAGAGCTCGTACTAAATTTAAATTTAACAAGATTACAAACTTAGCGATAATTTCGCCATGCTTGCAAAATTTCCTTTCGCAGAAATAGGGCGTGGAATTTAGGTCAGTAAAGTTCAAAGTTTTCATGAAAATGTAGCCTTGACACAGATTCTCGTCTTTGTTAGATAAAGCCGGTTAAATGAACTTAATAAAAATATATTCGACATCCTGGGATTCCAGAATAATTTATTCAGAATTAACAATAGCTACGCTATGGTATGAATGTTGATATTTTCCTTCCTAGTTGTTTCAAACCAACACTTTCTAATTACTAATTACATTTGTATTAATTAACTGCGTTGTCCATAAAGTACAGAAGAAAATGCAATCGCTTTTAGTATTTACATAGGAACGTTACAGGTATTCACGTTGAGAGACCATTCATTTTACTGGCTGAACTGAAGCGATTTTTTTAATAAATTCAGTCTTGACCTTGTTCGTTAGGTACAAAATATATTCCACCAATCGATAATTGATTTCTATAACGACAGACGTTATATTTTTGTATATTTCACATTAATCATCAAAATCAAATGAATCCATTAGACTAAAGTCGGATTTATATATTTAATGAAAACCAATGCGTAATTGACATTTGGTGGGGGTTAACGGGAAAATGTTTTCCAACCATTGTGCGTTTCCCAAAAAATATCACAATTACATTAAAAATAGTGCGGTACTGATACTTAGTTAATTATCTAACTTGCTTTTTATTTAATATCGACGCAAAATTGTTTCTCTCATTTCTGGTTTTGTTAAAACTACCAATAAGCATTAAAGAACAAAATAAATAAAAGTTACAAAGTAAACCGTAATAGGGTCGCGGTACTTGTGAATATTTGAAACCTAAAGTCATAGGTTTACGTATCACGCGTCATGGAAGCCTTATAAAGGTCTTCTCGGATAAATTTGATGTTCGACACCTCATAGGTCTTCATTTGGGCAACTCTATTATAAATGCATGAAAATAAACTGTTTCTTGAATCGGTTTTAATTCTAGGCTCTGGTAAATCGTATACAATGATGGGTACGCAAGAAAACAACGGTATCATACCTCGTCTTTGTGATTCTCTGTTTGATCTCATAGCAAAACAACAAAGTTCAGAATTAACGTATAAAGTTGAAGTCAGTTATATGGAAATATATAATGAAAAGGTGCACGATCTACTAGATCCAAAAACAAATAAGCAATCGTTAAAAGTAAGAGAACACAACGTTCTAGGTCCGTATGTCGATGGCTTATCGCATTTAGCTGTCACGTCCTTTCAGGTAAGTTAATCTTATTTTTACCAATTCATGTTTGCCAGTAAATTTGGGATAATTACGAAACGGGCCTCCCAAAAGTTTAATTAATCCGTATATTGCGGAATTTACTGATTAAATATTAACGCTACGTTATCCTTTCGCTTTTGACGTCACATCAAGTCATTTAACTTTGAAATTTCCCTTTAGGACATAGAGATATTGATGGCGGAAGGCAATAAATCTAGAACGGTGGCTTCTACAAACATGAATAGCGAATCGTCGCGTTCCCATGCCGTCTTTACTGTGATTTTAACCCAAACGTTAACGGATTCGAAAACAGGTGTTTCTGGTGAAAAACAAAGTAGGTTATCCTTAGTCGACTTAGCTGGTTCAGAAAGGGCTGTGAAAACTGGGGCAGTAGGCGAAAGACTAAAAGAAGGCTCTAATATAAATAAGTAAGATCTATCACAATGGGTAAAAGCTGATAATCTAGCGTAACATATCACAATTGCAGGTCTTTAACAACGTTAGGTATTGTTATTTCGAAATTAGCCGATCAATCTTCAGGCGCTAAAAATAAAGATAAATTCGTGCCATATCGTGATTCCGTTTTAACCTGGTTACTTAAAGATAACTTAGGAGGCAATAGTAAAACAGTTATGGTTGCTACAATATCACCAGCAGCCGATAATTATGAGGAGACCCTATCGACGCTTAGATATGCTGATAGGGCAAAGAGAATTGTTAACCATGCTGTGGTTAATGAGGATCCAAACGCTAGAATTATTAGGGAACTCCAAGAGGAAGTTGCTGCCTTGAAAGAGATGCTAAAACACGCAACGGTTAGTTACGTACGCCCAACAAATTGCCTCATCACCTTTCCTAATCTTCATTTTAGGGTTCGCCGGTTGGAGATATCCAAAGAGTTGATATTCATCAGAAACTAAGTGAAAGTGAGAAATTATACAAAGAAATGTCCCAGACGTGGGAAGAAAAGCTCATGAAAACCGAAAGAATACAAAACGAAAGGCAGCAAACACTAGAGAAGATGGGTATTAGCATCCAAGATTCCGGGATTAAAGTTGAGAAGAACAAATTCTATTTAGTAAATTTAAATGCGGATCCATCCTTAAACGAATTATTAGTATATTATCTTAAGGTATACAAGCAAGATCCATAAAAATAGCATCATTCTTAATTAAAACTTATGTAGGAGAAAACAGTTGTTGGTGCCACAGGAAATGGCCAAGATGGCGAACCGGATATACAGCTATCAGGCTTAGGCATTCAACCAGAACACTGCATCATAACCATAGAGGATGGTAGTATATTCTTAGAACCTCTTGCCAATGCTCGTTCCTACATAAATGGTTCCCAAGTCACGAAGAAGACCCAATTGCGCCATGGTGATAGAATTGTATGGGGAAATCACCACTTTTTCAGGGTGAACTGTCCTAAATCAATATGTGAGACTTCTGACATCCTGAAAAGAAATCTTTAAACCAAAATTGATTGATTTCAGCATCAGCTTCAGAGCCCCAAACTCCCGCTCAGAACATAGACTACAACTTCGCTAGAGATGAACTAATGTTAAATGAATTAAGTAATGATCCCATACAGGCAGCCATATCACGCTTAGAAAAGCAACACGAGGAAGACAAGCAAGGTATTAATGAAATATCATTAGAAAAATTATCAAGAGGTAATTTGGTGCTTCTTTGATTTAGTTGCTTTGGAAAAACAACGGCAAGAATATGAAAGACAGTTTCAACAGCTTAAAAATACCATGTCTCCATCAACACCATATCCACCTTATTCGTACGATCCATTTAGGTTTGGTAAGAATACTCCTTGTACCCCAACAACTCAAATGCGCGTTGAGAAATGGGCCCAAGAAAGAGATGAAATGTTCAAACGAAGTATAAGTCAATTAAAATCTGGTATTTTAAAAGCAAATGCTTTAGTACAGGAAGCAAATTTCTTTGCTGAAGAAATGGGAAAGCAAACTAAATTTAGCGTTACTTTGCAAATACCGCCGGCGAATTTGAGCCCCAATAGGAAGGTTTGCAAATCCCAAATATAACCGTTGTAGGTGCCGTTTTGATGCGATATTTTACTTTTAGAAAGGAGCTTTTGTTAGCGAACCAGCTATATTAGTGAAAAGGAAATCAGAAAGTCAAGTATGGACAATGGAAAAATTAGAAAATAAACTGGTTGATATGAGGGAAATGTACGAAGAAAGAAAGGAATGTGGGTTATCCCTAAAGGAAAGTCCATCAGATCCATTCTACGAATCCCAAGAGAATCATAATCTAATTGGCGTGGCAAACATTTTCTTAGAATCCCTCTTTCATGACGTTATTTTAGATTATCATACACCAATCATAAGTCAACAGGGGGAAGTTGCTGGGAGATTGCAAGTACGTATTTTATAATCTAAGATTATCCTTAGATAATTCCACTAACTTCTTAAGGTCGAACTGAGTCGCGTCTCAGGAGTTCTACCCCAAGACAGAATATGTGAAGCAGCTTCAGATACATCTGATAATAGTAGTCATGAGGAAGACGATGATTCTGGCGGGACATCAGAAATAACTGTCAGAGTCCATATAAAACAAGCATCTGGCCTACCACCGTCTCTATCAAATTTCGTTTTCTGCCAATATACTTTCTGGAACCACCCAGATCCTATTGTCGTACCACCCTTTGAACCAGAATCTCACAATACAACATTCCCTAGTCAAAAGGACTCGATGACCTTTAAGTTCGATGATGTCAGAAATTTTCCGGTAGTTACAACGGAGGAGTTCTTAGAACATTGTGCAGGTACATAAATCTATTTCAAATATCGATTCTTGCAACCTTAACCTCTTTCTGCTTGTGTTTTCTGCAGAAGGTGCTTTATCTATTGAGGTGTGGGGACACCGAAGTGCGGGGTTTTCACGTTTAAAAGATGGCTGGGAAGTCGAACAACAAACACGTACTATTGCTCGATCTTTGATTGATAGATGGTCGGAAGTAACGAGGAAAATAGAATTGTGGGTTGAAATCCAAGAATTGAACGAGTTTGGAGAATATGCTCCTGTTGAAGTCACCAATAAAACATGCATGTTAACCGGTGGAGTTTATCAATTGAGACAAGGCCAACAACGACGAATACAAGTTCGTGTTAAACCTGTCCAAAATTCCGGAACCTTGCCCATAATTTGCCAATCCATTTTGGAGATTGAAGTAGGAAGCGTCACAGTCAGAAATCGGTTGCAAAAGCCTCTGGATTCCTATCAGGAAGAAGATTTAACTGTATTAAGAGATAAATGGTGTGACTTATTGAAGAGAAGACGAGAGTACTTAGATCAGCAAATAAAAAAATTGATCGATAAACCAGGTAAGAAGTAATAAATTTCTTATAAGTCAGAAATGTATATAGAAAAAAATTGATGAATTTTCAGATAAAACGGAACAGGATACTGAGAGAGAGCAAAATTTGGTTGACCAATGGATAAATTTAACGGAGGAAAGAAATGTTGTGACGGTACCTGCTCCTGGCTCTGGTATTCCTGGTGCACCAGCCATCTGGGAACCTCCTGCTGGCATGGAGCCGTACGTACCAGTATTGTTTCTTGATCTAAATGGTGAGTGAGCAGTTATTTTTAAAATTTGAAAACCTGAAAAATTTATAAAAATAAAGCACAAGTAATGATAATTAAGAAACATTTGCCAATTTTCAAAATGAATTATCGTTTTCATATATTACCTTCATATATTTTTTCATATATTTTGCCTATAGGCACACAGAAACACTCCGCGGCATTATTTTTAATTAAAAATTATTCTGTGGAAATTCATTACCGACATATCTCAAAATGTTGGCGCAAACTAATGGAAATAATTCGTTAGAACTGCGAGGTAATCAATACCTACTTTACTGTTTAATATTTGTAGCGAACGCGGTAAATCGTATTTTTTTTCTTGTTAATGATTTGGTATTAGTTATGGAAGAGTGTCAAGTTTCAACGATATATTCTCGCTTCTGAGTTAAGTTTGTAATTTTCGCGATTAATGTAATTAGATCTTATTAAATTAAAAGCCAATGTACGACAATATTTGATAAGGTAGAGCTTCGTAGTGAAATTTTCTAAACTCTATCGCATCTTCATTTAACTTTAAAAACAAATTGAAACAAATCGGATCTTTTTTAGCCGATGATTTATCAACACATCAATCTGGAGAAGCAGTCCCTGTGACCGGTTTAAATTCTATTCTACCAAAAGAAATTGGTAGCAAATTCTATAGCCTTCACATACTGCAGCATTTAGAGAAAGACGTCTGCGCTGTAGCGTCTTGGGATTCCTCAATTCATGATAATTTACATCTCAACAAAGTAACCGATGGTAAACTTAATCGGTAATTTACGCAGTTCTAGATAATTACAAGATTTTTTCCAACAGCAAACGATAGGGTTTATCTAATTCTAAGAACAACAATAAGGTTATCACATCCAGCGCCTATGGATTTGGTTTTAAGGAAGAGGCTAGCTTTGAACATCTACAAACGACAAAGTATTGCTGACAGGATAAAAAGGAAAATCGTTCGAACTGATATATTGACGCAGTCAGGTGTTACCTACGAAGTCGTATCCAATATCCCGAAGGCTTGTGAAGAACTGGAAGACCGGGAATCTTTAGCAAAACTAGCATGTTCTGGAGAGGATACCTCGTTAGTGGATGGCGAAACCTACATAGGTAATATAGAGATACACGTGAGAATATTGCAGCAAGTTTCGATTCGTTTTTCTGTTTTCAGAGAAATATACCCGTGGTGTGTGTGCTGTAGAGAATATTTTGTCCTTGGATCGGCTTAGGCAGAGTGTAGCTGTCAAAGAGCTGTTGCAAGCTAAAGGGCAGCCCATGATGAGGAAAACGGCTAGCGTACCCAACTTCTCGCAGGTAAGTCATTTTAGAAATCTTCATTGGAAGATTATTCTTGAAATTTTGCCGGTTATATAATTTTTTTTACTTTTGATCTATGCTATCAAGGCTTTGGAAACAAAGAATGGGGTAATTTTAATGTTCCCACCCTATCATATAGCTAATGTAACTTTGTATATACTCCTACTACAAAGCATGAACCTGTGTTTTTTAACCATATTTTAAGTTATATGTGAGTTTATCTAATTCCTGGCGTCTTTCTCTAGTTCATGAGACTGGATATGAGCACCGAATCATTGAACATATCCCGTTCCGAAAGCGTTTCGGAATTAAGTGGTGATATGCACAGCAATCCAACGCCATTGAGACCAAGAACTAGTGGCTTAGGTATGTGTAAGGTTCTTTTCATTATTTTTGTGTATTAATGTGCGAAAAGCCCCGATTAATAAGTTTAGTTCACAAAAATAGATAGAAATTTCAATTTTAGCTTCTCAATATGATTTAGTTCTCAAATGAAATATGGAGGTTTCCTTTAAAAAGATCGTTCCGCTGTTTTTTTGTTTAAGCTTGTATCTCCATATTTAATTTGTGATGTTAGTCTTTAAAAAAATTGTGTGTATGCCAATGCTGTCATGCTTTGGTGTATTGTGTTATGATTCTTGATGATGAATCTAGAATCGCAGAGTTATGTTGATGAAGTGATTTGAAAATTTTCTTTCTCTTTTTACGGTGTCTCTCGATTCTGTGCAAGTTATTTGTCACTTTCCTTTTCTCTTTTTGGTTTTCTTTGTTTTTTTTATAGTTTTGTCCTCCGTCGATTGAGGATGACATCTTTAGAGTCTGTTCAGTTTGATATATCACTCTATTGTGTTGCATTTGTGTTTTTGAATTTATTTCCTCCTACTCTAATTGATGATTACTCAAATTTTTGCTTGACTAATATATATTCTAAATTTTTCTGCAACCACAAGGCTCCATTCTGTCAGGTAAAATGGAGGCTTGCATATTAAGATTGCTACATATAAATATAAATATATAAATAGGTGGAGATCTACTAATTTAATTGTGTAATAATTATCCATGAATGCTTAAGAAACGTATTTTATTGGGGTTCACGAGACAGAAAAGAAAACCTCATAAATATGTTTTCTTCGTTTTATTAAAGGAAATAGTTTGACAAGTATACTCAGTCCCTTCGTAGATAGAGTTTTATGCAAGCTTTTTGTGCTTCGTAATTAACCGATGAGAAGTATGACTGTTAAGCTATTTCAACGATAAATGTAGTAGTTGTGACGTAACGTAGTGAGCATGTCGTGTATTAATTTTTTGCAAAACATTTTGTTTACTTATACCTTAGCATTTTAATGGAATACAATTTTGGGCAAATAGGTCTCGTTAATATATCAATAGCTTCCAAAATATAATCAATTACAAAAGTCTAGAATTATTAAAACTATACGAAAACCATCGAAGTATCTTTTGTAATTAATCATATTTTAATAAACAACTCAGCACAGGATTCACATTTCTTCTAATGTAAATACATAATATTTTACAAGAAAAACGTTTAGTTTTCAATTAATATAATACTATATAATCACTTATTTCACAAACCATTTTCACAAGCATTCTAACGAATTGTAATGAAGTCACAGAGACTTTAGATTAGAAATTTAGTAGATAAACAACGAAACCACGTTAAAAAAAGACAATGATGGGTATTAGAACGGTTCATCATATATGTTGCATGACATATATATTGTCGATGTAAATGTTTGGGAACAAATACTTTTGAGTATATATCGAAGAATTAGTATAAAATTCAGTAGAAACTGCATATTGGCCTGTGTAGCTCGGAAAACCTAGATGTACTGTGCTAAATTGTGATTTATTACATAGAAATATTTCATAAAGCGTGCACCCCCCAAATAAATCTAATTATGAACAGTACAATAATGGTTTAAACACTCCATTCTAGTAAAAGATTGTGAAAAATAACCCAATTGGCAACCTGCATGATCTGTTTCTCTGTTATCTCCCAAGTCTCTTTGACTTTAATATAACGTAACTGATTACATTCGTTTGCCATCGTTATCACTTCGATTAGAGTGCATTTCAATAGAGAAATAATTTTCTTCCGTCTTGCAACGTAGCTAGTTGCAAGATTTATCTTCATTGTAGATAAATAAACAAGTTCCTGATGCGACAAATTGGCCATACGTGTTGGATTCTATGATGTTATTCTCTATTGAAACAATCTCTGCATTGCGACTATATTCTTCGTATTTATCATAATAACACCGCTGCCCAAAAGTATGCATTTTTCACGTTTAAACTTAAAAATCCAACCTGAAATTATTTGTTAATTTTGAAAAATTCTGACCAATGGTTGTACAGGTTGTTGACGTTATCACCATTGATTAGAGCTGCTCTTTTATGCGATTGATATACTACATGTGTATATATATTTGGAATTGTGTATATTGTGTATAAAAAATGTTGAATGTTTGGCGATAATGGTTGCTTAAATTTCCTCTTTGTTGACATTTCAGCACGTCCGACATTCTTAAATCTCAACTTGAATTTGAATTCACTCCGTTTACAACAACCTACCGGAACCACCAAACGTATGTTGATGTGTCATGATTTAGTTGTAGAGATCTTTTATTTTCTAGAGGATTTGGTTTTGCTTTTGTTTTTATTAAATTTTTCGCCAAGCTTAGCTTGAAATTCCACGCTGACTAGTAGTTTGTTTACAGTATTTACTGGAATAGTATCCCCGGCCAATCAAAAATTGGGATTAAGAATGACCACGTTGCACGAGGAACAAGTTCCTTTACCAAGAAAACACTCTCTGGACTTTATAACAGACGAAACATTACAAGAAGAGAAATCAGAAAACAAGATTTACAATAAAAACGAGTTTACGGTAAGAATAATCCCTATTGTTACATATGGTGGTGATTATTTAATTTCGTACAGCAACCAGCAAAGACTGGGTATCATCCAAGAAGACCTATATCGTCCTCGCGCACCTTGGATTCCTTGGTGGAACTAGCACCAAAAACAGGCACCCCAAGCGCTAGCTCTAGTGGCTATGGGTCACAAGCTGTCTCATCCACAAACTTAACTAGCGAAGATTCCATGTCACTTCGAAGTATTAGCGTTGATGAAACGCCAGACATGGAAGTTCGATCGACTGTAGTGAATGACCTTCAACCAGTTTCCGAGAGCATATACGACGTCAGTAACAGCGAAAATGATGCCGGAGAAGGTCAAGTTAACGTTTTAGATCAAAATCAAAGCGTAATTGAAGACAATTCAGACGATTCAGCAATAAATGGAATGTCTACTAGCAATACAAGCACGGAAGCTTCAGAGAAGATTGAAAGTGATGCACCACTGGAAGGTACGTCCATAGTCAAAACCAACCTGTCTCCAGGAAGAGTTGTTAGAAGAGTTAAGAAGACCAACAAATCTCAAGGCACCTTTACTTCTCAACGAGCATCATTCCCACAGGTCCGTCCACATCTTTCAGAAAGCAAAATCGCGTCAGCCATGGAAAGCTTTCACATTTCCAGCGAAGATGGTTTAGACAGCTCCGTTGATAAAATTGAAGGTAAAATGCTAAAATAAACCGAAACCATAGTTGCTTATATTTTCGGAATTCTAGCTGAAGAAAGTGATAATAACTTTGGTTCCCGTCCTGATCTAACAAAATTAGTCGACGTGCCAGTCCCAGAGTGGGTGGTACTCGGAGAAAGTGTTCTAATACGTCCTTATAATTGCTCAGGAGTTGTTGCGTATATGGGTGGAACAGAATTTGCAGCCGGAACTTGGGTTGGAATTGAGCTAGATGCCCCTAAGGGTAAGAAAAAAACATCCAAGTAAAAAATCTGCAAATTCCTACGGGCACCTTGATGTTTCAGGTAAAAATGATGGTATGGTACAAGGAGTCCGCTATTTCACATGCCGCCCGAAACATGGAATGTTTGTTAGAGCTGATAAATTGATATTGGATCGAAGAGGTCGTGCCATGAGAGCTTATAAAGCTGAAGCTCTGTTAAATACTAATCATAAATATTCCAAAGGTATGGAATTTTGAAGTTCAGGTGGTCCATTTCTTTTGAAAATATTTGAACCACTTCAATATATTGAACCGTTGAAAAATGTTTTTGTATTACAGGCGATACTTTACCTAGAACGAAATCACGCGGTGATGGACTAAATTCGGCAGGTTCACGTCTAAGTAAAATGAAATAAATAGGCCTCGTCTCTAAAACATCCCCTCCATTTACTCCACCCCTATTTACCATATGTCTGTAGCTTGCACCGTCCATTTTACCAGTGTTGCATTTAATTAAATACATTTAGTTTTGTAACGACATTTTGACATTGTTAATCGCACGATGTTCATACGATTTTTCTTTTCTTTTCCAAATTTTTACATTCTATATTGTATGATTCTATAAAAAAAAATGATGATCAACTGATGGTATATATATCTTAAAATGTGTAAGCAAATGGGCTCTTATACAAACGGTATCGTAATAAAAATTATAAGAATTAATCCTTGAATTAGCAAAAGATGCACAACTAATGGAAAAAATAAACAAGTCCACAATTGTGCATCTTTTATGAAATTGATAAATATCTGTATTCACTGCCAATTTAAACCGTGGATTCATGTTTTAATTTTTCACATTTACATCTCTGCTGAAGAAGATCCTTTATCTAAATAATAAGAGCTTATCTTTACTCCAGCGGTTTTCAAACTTTTTGGTTGATGAAACCTCGTAGTTTGGGAATCGCTACTTTAACCCTTTTAAATCAGTTGCTCATCTTTTAATGTTAACTAGAAGATACCAATTTATTAAATATGATCGATAGCAATCTGAAATGTTTATATATCATACAAAAAGGACATAATCGTGCATTGACAATAAACAGATGCAAAACATTAGTTGCTCTGTTTTTTCTTTCAAGTAATATTAGTTGTATGTGTACTACGAGTTTTATATTGATTACTAATTTTATTTGTGATAGAGCTGTCCTCAAACATACTAATATTGATAATTTTAAAATGAGCAACCGTTACTTTCTGATCCATTAAATCTAAGATCTAAGTACGTATATCTAATTCCCGCGTCGTAAGTTTGTTATACGCTTATGCGTTAATTGTAGTGAAAGGGCAGACATGTATATACACCAATCAGATTTAGTATTTATAAAGAAAACGCCTACAATTATGGATATGAGCATGCGTTGTGAATAACAGACCTACATACGCCGCGAGAATTGTATCTATGTATGACGCTTCATTCATTACATAGATAAAAAAAATAAATCAAAATATTTGTACATATAAAATATGTTTTTTTTTATTAATGTTTTCTCTTTTCGTCGTATTATTTGTATTTGTCTATGTAGTATTATTATTATTAATGAATGGATTTTCAAAAAAGGAATCAGCCGCGAGATTAATTTTTTCAAGACGTAGTTATACGATTTTCTTTTCAACACAGAATACATACATACATTAAAATATAAATTACATGTATAAAGTGTGTTATGATGTGCAACATCGTTATATATAAATGAATATAATTAACGATAACAAAAGAAATGAATTCAATAAAGTTATAATATAAATAATAAACAACGTAGGTATTTAAGGTGATATAAAGCATTTTGATGTGTTTAGAATAGGGAAAAACACAAAATAGACACATAGTTAACTATTAATCCACAAACTTATTCCAATCATAAAGTAACTCAAACAATATTTAAAAGTAAAAAAAGATTTGACATTCCATTTTTTATATTACTTTTTATCGTCATCTTCATCAATTATTTATTGATTGTACTTAATAATAATCTTGCAATACATCTAGTCGTAATTTTTTGATTGCTCAGAGATTGTGTCAAAGATTGTTTGAAAACTAGGAATTTATGCTGAAATTGGGAATTTTGTTATACTTTCATTATTGCCTGAAATGTTTATACTTTTTTGGAATAATTTCAGTAAGGATAATAAATAAAAAGTGGCGTTTTAACGAGTTGATTCTACTGAAACTAACGGAAAAAGTATAAACGTATTGATGGATTTTGGAATAAATTTTTGTCTGATACCGATATACAGTCGATAACAAAATTATTCTTATACGATGTATACTTCTCATTATGTGGATCTAATTTTGTAACAACAAAGAAAGTGTTTTAGACAACAAAATTAGTTTTATAGAATCAGAAATTTTCCTCGTATAGGGAGATATTTGCACGTGACTGTACTTACACATACATATAAAAAAAGAATACAACAACAAACACAATCACTTCGAAACTATATGTGCTAGTGTATCAATGTCACAATTAGTAAGATAAGTTTTGCATTTTATTGCCCATTAACAGCAAGAACGCGTGCACCGAACTTTCAGTTTAAAAAAAGCAGAAAGGTCTAACATCATAAGTTGTATTGCACTACTGTTGTTGGACTTCTACGTATGTAATGTTGTCCCCTTAGATATCTTTCCTTTTCCTAGATATCCTGTAATATATATACTTATATACAGTGAGTATTGCGTAACTATGACATGTATATAAATATTTCTTGTAGTTTCTAACGTTAGTATAATAGTAATATATATTTTGTGGCACCTCAAATACTTGGTACTTACTTTGATAAACTAAATATTTTAATTTTGTAAACATGCCAGTTGGTGTAAATTATTTTTGGAAAGGATTCAACCGCATAATAATAAAATCTACTATTTACGAAGCTTTCGCACTAAAATAGTAATTAAGTAAAATAAATAAAAAAAAAAACAATGAAATGCTTCTTTCCTAGCCACCTGTACATTTATAAATGTAAATATGTCTTTTTTAATCGACCTCTTTTACATCTTTTATTATTCGTTTGTAGATTTCTGTTTATTGTAAAATTTATCAACAATGGTTGTTAATTAATTTAATAGCTAATGTATATTTTTGTTATCTATTTCTTAATTATTTTTAATATTTAAATTATTTAATATTGTGTAGGTTTTACTCTTTCATTTGTAACTGTGGTACTACGATTTTAAATAAAAATGCAGTAATAAATAAATAGACTCTATATTTTTTTGTTACCTACAGCATCATTTAAAGTTTCTTTTTTATAAATCTAAATAGCTCCCCTAACCATAGTTTGTCTTAAAATCCAATTCCTTCTTTTTATAATTCGAAATTGTTTGGTCACGTCTACGCACTTTGCACGAAAATGTAAAAGTGGTAAACGATGCAATCTATTGGTAAAATACAACAGATTATGCGCGCATCGTAGGCGTCGGTGTGAAAGGGGGGGTCAGGTCTGTGATTAGTAATATATGCGCAAATTTGTTTCGCGTACTAGACTATGCGATGAAATGGAGACGCGAGACGACCTTGTTACTGATGTAAGTATAGAACTAGAGAGATTTATCGCTAAAATACGAATAATACATATTATAGCAGCTTTGTAGATATAAATAAAATCGATAATGTATAAAACTAGTGATATATCTATACTTCATGTAAGAAATGGATCCACGTCAACCATCATCTTCAATTTTGCTAGCATCTAGACGAGTAGAACAATGTAATGCCGAAAAAAAATTCAGATATGGTATTAAGTACATTGAAAAAATTTGAACTTTTGAGAAACTAAGTTTTAATGTTTAAGACATACAACTTTTTACATATTTATTGAAAAGTTCATGCCCTACATCTTATGACAGAACAGATTTGTACATGTTATACAGAAGTAGATGGATTAATAGCGAATACGAAGGCAGTATTCCTCAAATCTCTAAAACGTATTCGCAAATTTCAGGAATTGTAAGAGCCATTAGGGAACATAATTACGGACGGAGTTTTACTACCATAAATATTTTGAAAAAATAAAAAAAATGGCTTTTATTATTCATTCCGAAAGAAAGTGTAGCTGTTAATACAAGCCAGAAACAATTTTAAGCTGCCCAGATTAAAACAAATTTACAAACTCTTCATGAGAATTACTTGGGAGTATGGGAAATAACAAAATTGGAGCATCGGTACATTGTAAAAGATGTAATCAAATGTAATGCATCAGTAAATCGTGAAAGATACTGACGCATAATTGTGCTGTAAAAGATGCAAATAAATGAAGGTACTTTAATTGAGTTAATAAATTTGTGCATATATTACGAATCAAATACCCAAACGACCACTTCCACACCGGCGCCTGCGAAGTGCGCGGAATGTGGCGAACTTTGTTAGTTCACCAACCAATACAAAGATTTGAATAGCTACCGCAACGAACAGTATTACACAGACGTTACTTTTTTATTATCAGAAATTACTTTTCATTACTTTACTGAATGGTAATGGTTATGGTTTCCAAGTTATTGCTAAGGTAGAGCGTGAGTAACACAAAGGAATTGAGAGTTTTTATATTTTATTAAATAATTCTCTTTACAAATCCGTAAATATCAATGTAGAAAATGTAAATTTAATGGACTAAACATTAAATAGAAAAATAATAAATTACAACTGACAGGTTAACAAATAAACAAGGAGTAACGAAGAAAAGAAGGAAAGGAAATATTATCAATCACTCAAAAATCTCCGAAAAACAAGATAAACAATCTCCTGAGACAATTGATGGATTCGTGATTTGTAGTTTTGTTGTAGTTAGTCGGATACATAGATATTTTTGTCAGTTAAAACTTGTTTGTCTTCAAATTTTCGAGGAAATCACTAAAAACTATACGTTTCGTATATTTTGGTATCTGGTATATCTTTCTTTAAATGTAGGATTTAAGTACGATGTAACTTAGTATAACAGACTCTTTTAGTAATACGACGTTTAATGACGGATGCTCACCAGTTTAAATTTTTCAAAAAACAACACCTTCTATGTACACAAATTTCCATATTTTTTTTTAAATTGAAGACTACACATTCTAAATCACATACACAATATTTGTATTGTTTTGTTTAATTCCCTTTTTTCAGGTAATAGGCAGATCCAACGAAAAATATGTTTCCAATGTCATTATACAACTATTCACTGCATACAAAACACAATTACTCATACTAACATACACTATACAATATCGATTTTGTTTTGTTTTTGATTTGTTTCTAAAAACCCACTATGTAGTTTGTTGCCTCAGAGCTTGAAGTTTTGATTTAACTTCTTCGAATTTTGGTCTTTTTTCCGGATCTAAATCCCAAGACTGGAAAATGGAAATCATTACGTAAAGCATTATGAAAATTGTATTAATTGTTAGGTTACCCAACAGGCGATGTCATTACATTTTCAAATAATCAAATTTTGTAAAATAAAAGCCAATAACAGACATCGTGAATTGGAACATTTCATAGTTAAAATACAAGAAACGCGTCATACCTGCCTCATAATTTCATAGATTTCCGGAGGACAGCCTTCGGGTGCTTCCATCCTATAACCTTTCTCAACTACTTTTACTACATCTGCAAGAGGCTACAAGGAAATTTACACGCAAATCCTTTATTAATACGAAAATACTTACTATTCTAGGGTAAGGTACTCTTCCAAATGAGTAAATTTCCCACAACAATATACCGAAACTCCACATATCAGACTTATTAGAAAATATCTGGAAAATATTTGAAAATGATCATTACGGCCTATAAATCAAATTAGAATTGAATTAAATGTGTTACATTGCGTTTTAAAGCTTCTGGTGCAGTCCATTTAATAGGTAATTTTGATGATTCCATTTTGATCTCTTTATTTCTAGCCAAGCCAAAATCCGAAACTTTAGCAACACCATCCTCTGCAATGAGGACATTCCTAGCTGCCAGGTCTCTATGAACGACATGCATCCTTTCAAGATATTCCATTCCCGCGCTAGTATGATAGGCAAAGTTTATTTGGTCTTTTTTCGTGACGTGTAATCTCCCTCTAGATCTTAAATAATCTACTAGACTACCTTTACTCATGTATTCGGTTACTAAATATATCTGGCCCTCCTTACGGACTACACCCAAGAGGTTGACTAAGTTCTCATGGTGTAACGACCTAAATCACTTAGACATAACAAAGAAAAAGAAAAAGTTTTTACGAACGTACTTCATTAATATAGCTTCTGCAGGGCTGGAATCTTTTAACATTTTCACAGCAACCTTCTCATCTTTTCCATCTTTCTTCCATATACCCAACATGACTTCACCAAACTCACCTTTTCCAATAGGTTCATGCAGCTGAAAATTAAAGCACGTTAACGGTTGGAAAACCATAAATCACATTTAGAAACTGACCTCTATTTCCTGCTCAGGTATAACGCATAGATCATCATCTTTTGGAAGGCATTTAATTAATTTTGTACAAAGACCGTCGGCATCTTCTTCGTAATGCTTTATTAAATTTTCAAGATTGTCAAAAATTTCTTCATCATCAATAGTTAAATTTCTACCGATATATTTAACCCTATAGTGTTCTACTTTATTTTGGAAGCAAACACATAAAGTATAATCCCCTGGAAAATTCGTAGATTCTCTAACAAGAAATAACCCATCCGTCCTAGGTTTTAGAAGTTGTTCCGCGAATTCTCTTGAAATTTTGCCGTGAAACCATCTGCAATTCACATAAGATAACACGTTATGATCAATGCGATTCAGTTTTATTAACATGAACTAACCGCATTGAATTAAATTTAGATTCTACCCTAACAGGACTCTGTACTCTATTAACATTGACATCGTGACCATTGTTACCCATTTGGTTGATTATATTGCAGTCTGTGCTCACATTCATGTTATTTTGTGGACGTAGCGCTTCATGTGCTGAATTGTTATCAGGCGTCTGAAACAAAAAAAAAAGCTTGCATTTCCTGAACCACTAACTTTCAATAATGTATGCAATACTGTTTTGCTATGGACTTTTCAAGTGAGTCACAGATAAACATTCATCTTTGCAAATAATTGTTGATATCATACTCTCAATATATATATATAATGTGTGTGATATATATAGAATATACAGATATACAGAAATCTGAGATGAGTAAGGTAGGGGAAGTGATAACTTTTTTGCAGCAATTTGGGTGTTGTCTATCGACTTTCTGAGGATCAACAAAATACACGTTGCTGTAAAAAAATAGTCAATTTTTTAAATATCGAATATCCAAGCTGTAAACCTCCGTGTTTTGTTAATTTGCATAATGGAAAAATAGAGGCTGTCCCAATCTTCTGGACGTACCTCATAAAACATTCTATATTTTGTTAACACATCTGGAAAAGAAATAAATTTTCCGAGATTTAATCGCACACTTATATAGACTTGTCCCGTTCAGCTAAGCGCAGCAAAACAGCGCTACGACCGACGTTTAAATACAATTTGAATTCCCTTAGTTGTTTAAGACAACATTTATTAATTACTATATTATATTGTATTATTGTAAAAAGTACAGAAAAGTATGCAGACACATACAAAATATCGAAAAAGAAAGGGTCATTGCTATTAATGATTTATTTTATGCTACGCCATTATCTACAATAATAAAATAAAGGTGTTGGTTCTCCAGCAGAAAAAAATAATATATTGAGGGCGCTAGTGTACAATACAAGTATTCGCTTCATCCACATTATGTTATTTTTTGTTCGTTTCATTTATAAATATTTATTCCAGCGCTGCAATGTAGCATATAAATTTTTCGCCGCAAGAAAGTACAACCGCTTCAAGAAGGCGCTGCAAAGCGCGATCATCTGACCAGCCCGGTATATTCTACTTTGCAGAGCTGCAACGCGGCGCTTAGCTGAATGGGACCATTGTATTAAAACGCCTTTTAAATATAGAGGATGTTCAGCATCGACTACCAAACTTTGCAAGATTCAAAGAAGAAACTAAAGGACTCCAATTATTTTTTCTTATATAAAACGTATAACTAATATCTTTGTATAATAACTAAGCCTACAGAAACGAGTTGCACTTCACATCTTTATTGGTCTCATGAGATGAGAATGGGTTCGAGTTACTTACTGGTTTCCTCGAGAGACGACAATACCCGAGTCTGTCTAATCCCCGCTGATTTCGTGAAGCACAATGGAAAGTGTACTCGTTTCTGCAGGTTTAATAATAAGGCAGGTCTAATTTAAAATAAAGGAGATATTTGTAACTTCTGAATTTGGATGATTATTTGATTACCATGATAGCAACAAACAAACATTATTCTTAATTATTGATTTAATCCAAAGTAGATACTTGCTAATTAAATTACATAAAAGAGTGATGATATCTATAATTGATAGGTACAGATAATGAAATCATTCCGAAGTTTACCTTTAGCAAAAACTTTTCACACCGGATGGAAATGCAAACACCATTAACCATTGTCCTTCTAGGAAACTTGACTTAATCAAAAAAAACGTGTGTTATCTAAGCGTATTCCGAAGAGAATAAAATAACTTTCAGCATGAAACCGAATACCTACATTAATTTTCTTTCTTTTATAAATAATACATAATAAACCACTTAAAAATTACACGGAAAGCGAACGACTTTTGCTGATAAAAATAATAATCATACTAAAATTATATTTTCCCAAGTTACGCATTACATGACGTAATCTAATTACGTCCTATATGAGCATAGCTGATTAAAGTGATGATTGTATTCTATATGCGGCTGTTTATCATCTGGGTTTGATAATAATACACACCATAACAAGGAATCTATCCTTCTTCAGTTTCGGGCTATGTTTCAATTCCTGCCATTTTTTAAACATTCTCTTTCGTAGTTTATCGGGTAGGATTAATTTCCAAATAATTTAATCACAAATTGCTTTAAGCATGTCATCTTATCGGAATTAAAAAATCACGTACTAGAAATTTTGGGACATTGGTAAAGCTCATTACGTTTAAAATTAATATCTTTGTTAACATAATTGGAGATTATAACCAGTTTGTACTGAAAAATTAAGCACAAACTGCGTGCAAAGTATAAGTTGTGGTGATAAAAAGAATATTTTACTTCTATCATTTATTGAACATCTGCGATTACGCTGTCTAGCACCAACCTCTCCCGATGGTGACAATTTGGCGTTCTTTCTAAAAACTATAGCTTCTGCACTTCATTTATTTTTCTTGAAAAATAAGATTTACTGTTAATAAATGAAACATAAAAAAATCTTCACTTCTTACAGTATATTTTAACTTTGCCCAGAGCGTACTGCAAGGAATAAGAGGATTTGTTATTATTTGATTTATATATTTTATTTTAAAGAAACATTATATATTTAATTTATGAGTAAGATACTCATAAATACATCCTATTTTGGAACACATAACCTGGTAAATTAAGCATAAACTCAGTGCAACATTTTGTCGTTATTTATCAAAGGAAGATAATCGATGTCTTGGGCTTAGTGAAAAACTAAAATTTTTTAATAATGCAGTGATATTTTAATAAAAAAGATATATATATGTCACTAATAATAAAAAATACAACCGTCACCATATTAGATGCTATGACTATGAAAGTTATTCGTCAATAATTTTCAAGCATATAGCAATAATAATATTTTATAGGTAACGTGACATTACGAAAACTCTGCAAAATGATGTAAATAATCGTTTTTTTACCTACATTTGGTACAAATAAGTATTTATTTAGTTTAAGTGATTTTGTAATGTAACGCTTTCCAATTTAAGAATAAAGAAAAAACTATTTTTCTTGTTTTGATATCTTTCACTTATTAATAGTAAATAAAATGTGTTTTTGCTGGAAACTAGTTCAGTTAGTGAGTAATTTCTGTAAATATTATCGTTACTCTGATTTAACCGAAAGCAAATCAATTTTAATGCGTAACTTTTAAATGGTTTCTCTTATCACTAAAAAAATTCCAACTATGTTAGCAGATAAAAAAAACTGTTTTAAAATAAACATAAGGAGTTTCAAGTTTCCAAATAAAATAAAGAATACGTCGGAAATGCGCAAAAAATTCTTTCTTCCTACCGAAGAGTTCCTTTTCTTTTAATGTTTTTGTAAAAAATTAAAAAGTAAGTAATCAAATGCAGTAACAACGGTTTGAAGTCCAAAATGTCTGACAAAGCTAACATTTCAACACATAAAACTTCATGTTCAAAAAACCATTGATTATCACTTAGATCTCTTCCCTCGTCCCCAAAACATATGTTTTTAATGGTATATTTCCTGTTTTTATTTATTAGATCCTTTTTATATTTCGTTATTCTCTATTTTTTTCCATATGAACCAATTAAAATAAAAATTAGAGGTTTTTCATTAACAAGGCAAATGAGACAAATAAGCTGGGGTATAATACGTATAATAAAAAAAGAATGTCGCACTAACATATACATAAATTGATAAGCAGATGAAAATAATTTAGGCAAAATAGAGATAGGCTAACAAGTAATTTAACGTTATCTTCACCTTTATACGCTACCGAATATAAGTGGGGAATTACTTTTCCCAATATCTCAATAGGATGATTTTTATCACTTCTTTTTTTTTAGATTCAGTTTATGATCTGTAATTACCATTATTATTTTAAGAAACATTGTAGTTTAAAAAATATTTTAGGTTTAAGCTTAAAGAAAAAAGTTTGAAATATACCGCCTTTTTTGACAAGTTTTATATATATAAACTAACAGGATCTTATGATTATGTCGCTTTGTCGCTTGCTATTTTACTTTCCTTTAGCATCTTCAAAATGATTAATTGAGATATACATCATGATACGATACAATAATTTCCTGAAAGCTATTTTTAATTAATTTTCAATTTCTAAATAATAAAAAAAAGATACGCAGCGCTCTCTTTGAAGAATAAGCTTTCGTTTGAGATATCATGTGATAGGTCGCTACATTATAACTTTCGGAGAGATATTCGTAAGACCCGATGTTGCTCTCCCATGTTTCTTGAAATTTCCGTTTACGTTTCTAAAATATTTTAAGTGGATCGCTTTCAATGAATCTCACTGTATATATAAATTTACATCTGTACGTACGTTTTCGTCAAATCATTTACAACAAAAAAGCAAAGCATAATAATTACATCTCTCATCGAAGAATAACTTATGCTGTAAATCTTGGTGATTCATACCAGAACTGTTACGTAATTATTTACTTATTTCGATATACAATATAAACAAGGTTGATAAATCCTTTTCCAAGTTCCAGTCACGTATCTTTAAGCACAGAATGAATTTTTACTTCAATTTATATAACTCTTAATTTTTCAAGTAAAAACGAAATTAGATATTGGAGTAATTTCCCATAAAGCTATCCGTGTTTTTGTTTTAAAGTTGTCTAAATTTATTTTTTCTTATTTACTAACACAAACAACTATAATTAATGTAGGTAAGGTACGAATTTTAATTTGTTTATTGTCAGACTGAGAGATATTTTTAGTAACGATGTAAGCTATTTGGCTGTGACACATTGTACGAGGATATAGAATTATTTTAGATCAAACAATACAATTTTTGACCTCCTACGGATACCCTGATAAAATTACATGCAATCTGTAATTATATCATTAATGTAAATGTAACCACCCCACTAAAATAAAAATCATATCCTTAAAAACAAATTAGAAATAAAATCATTACTAAAAATAAATTAAGACTGCCACAGTATCTGTTAGATATTTACATTATTTAATGTAAGAATATTTAAAATTTTATTACTCAATGATGAGACGTTATTAAATGAGCAAGCGTAATTCCGCAGTGGGAAAACGAAAACGATGTTCGTGCAATGTTATGACGCATAATGCATTATTCAAAACAATTTCGAATCAACAAACATGCAACTTCAACATTGTATTACGCTTTTGACGCAATATCGTTCCATATTTTGCAAGGCAAATATTTTGAATACTTCCAATGATAATGAGCATATGTATGGAGACTATTGCCAATTGTAATAGATATCAGCTTTAAATTAAGCGCTACATAGAAGATTATTAGATTTACTTAATGGGATGTAAAATAAAACTTTCTCATCTTATCTAAGCTTACTCTGAGATTGAGAATACTTTGGTTATTCATTAAACAGGAAAGCATATCTGTATGATGATAATCTTAACATTTTTACATCAAAGACGTAATTAGACGTTCAATAATGCAATTTACGATAGTAATTTGCAGACAGTACCTACTTCTAGATTACCGATATGTATAAAAATAATAACGTCAACATCCTCATTCCTAATAAGGAAATCCATCATTTAAGACAATTTGCTTTGAATGATCTTAACCATATGATGAAACTACATTTGTACATACCCGATTCAAAGGTCTTGTGCCTGTATCATGTGTTCGTACACAATCACTAGGGTTATTCCTTTTAACACCTCTAGCAGGAACAGTTGGAGGGACATTCGTTTGTGTCGTATTAGTAGCAGCCCATTTATCCCCGTTATCTTGAAAGGGTCTAAATTCTACTGGTTGGTACCTCTAAAAGGTTCCAAATGTTCTAATTAATTCCATGGAATCGAAACACTTCCACGTATTTAACTAACCTGAGTCAATGAAGAATTGTGTAGATTTTGGCTCGTCATTCTGTTTACTAAATTTCAGTCACTGTCAATGTATTTGAAACATAATTACACCTGAAAGAAAAATCCAACGATGATTGGTATTATCATTGGCCACAAAAAGTCGTATTTGCAGCATGTAATCAGTCTCTAGGTTCTATGCACTTTCTTTTTACAACCACTTAAAAATGTTCCACGCAAGTGAACTAGTTGTAAGAAAACACTACGATACACTTAAACGCAAACAGAACGATTTTCGAATATCATTAAAATCATGAAATTTCACTCCTTGACCCAAAAAGGCATTTTACTGAAGGCATCTACGTGAAATGTACAAGAATTTTTATCTCGACTTACTTCCTTTACGTTCATTCTTTATTGCTTTATTATTGCAACGACATAGAAAACTACGAACATATCAATTTCTTCCAAATAAAAACATTCTACGAAACGTCATTCACAATACTAGGCTCCATTTCCTATTTAACAAACACAGTCGATAAAGCAGATTTCATTCAGACAACCTACTCGATAATTAAATTTAATTTGGCAATTTTAAAAAATATCAAAAGATTTTTTTAAATTTGTCCTGTCTTTAAAAGATATCATTATAAAATATAACATTTAATAGTTATAAGGTCCTAATGTTAACATTTATTTGTAATTACTCAATCCAAATAACCTTTTTATAATCATTAAGTTCTCAATTTCCCAAAAATAAAAATACTATTAAAAACTTAAAATTTGCTATATATCTTGACATTTTTGAGTCAAAGTGTAGGTTCAATAATTATTTTCATATTTCAATAGATATGGATGCATGGGCGTAGCCAAAGGGGGGCAAAGGCAGGCTGTGCCCCCCCCCCCCTCAAAATCTCTGAAATAATTTCATTTTCATTTCTTATTGCCGATCGTACAAAAGTTTCTTAAATGTTAACGATTGGTCCTCCTCTTGACCAAATTCTAGCTAGGGTCATATATAGATTACCCAAAAATTTAAGCAACATGAATAGGTTTTTATTTTTTTTTCTTATTTAAGTATTTTCGAGCGTATCTTGTAGGTACTCTGATTAATTTATTGCTTTTCTTTTGTATTTTCTCATCAGGCTAGTACGTATTTCAATATTAAGTGAATGAGCAGCTTTGGCGATTTAGAAACGGTGAGATGCAGATAACTAAGAGATACTGACTTCCATTGGAAATGGAATATTCTTGCTTGAAACTGACAAAATTATTAAAAAATTTAATTACAGACTAATCGTTTTAGCAAACGGTAAACAGGATATTAGTTACAATTTCAAAATTATGCAAACAGATAGCTTCATATTAATGAGTAACTAGCATTTGAGAAGATTAAAATGTTTGAAGGATTCTTTATATCAATCATTTCCAAATTGAAATATAACAATTTTAAAAATATATTAATCTAAAATCTATCTTAGTCTTCATGGGCGATAATAAATAGTATTTGTTGTTATTCCCTTATCCTATAACTTCAGTGATATTTTTACTTCTGATAAATTAGACTAAACTTTTTTTCAATCAATAATATTCAAATTTTAAACTTTTTATTTATCAAATTTAAAAAGGCAATATTCTACCGTAGGCTGCTTATTAAACACCACTCTGTAAATTTGGTTGCATAGCTAGTAAATAAAAATTAACTTTGAAAAGTATCTTTTCGTTGTCATTGCACTTAATCATATCAATCTTCCAGTTTATGAATTTAAAAAAATAAATTATATAATACATTTATTTCCAGCCAAAATTACAAATTTGATACTGCGTCTGCTACTACTAAACATAGTGCTAGAATCATTCCTTGCTTGTTTCATTATATCAATTAGACTTTGCATTATTAGTAGAGATGACAAAGGCAGGTGGAATTATTCCTTTTTTGCAGAGACTCGTGTTTTGTCGACTCTCGGGGACACTAGTAGGCAACACGAATCCATTCTCCTGAGGCGAATAAACACAAGTCTATCTAGTCGCTGCAAAAAAGGAATAATTTCACTTGCCTTTGTCTAAATTATTATATTATTCCAATAGCTATTGAAGAATTCTGATTAGTATTCCTGAGGTTTGCACTAAAACAAAATTTTCTTCAAGTTTCTGTTTGGTTTCTAGTTTTAATGTAGAAATGTACAACAAATTAACTACAACATATTCAAACATTTGTTAATTTCATCTTAGTTCTATTCTAAATATATAATCTAAAACAAAACAAAAAAAAAAACGCAAAAATTTGTCGTTGCCCTCGATTTCATTAAATATGTATTTAATATTTTGTTTACATTTTATTGAAGGACACAACGATTAAGTATTAGGGAATAGGGAGTTTATGTAATATATAAAATATTTATAAATAGCACAATATTACGTTGTTATTAAAATGCATAAAACAAATTTGTTTTATTTAAATATGATATGTAATTAAGAAAAATACAATTTCAAAACGAAAAAAAAGTTCATAAACCTATTGATAAATACTAAGCACTGTAAACACTAAATGCTACTGCCAATTGTTATTATCATTGTTATTACCGTTATTATTATTATTAATATAATTAATAAATATATGTGTACATCATAACTATACAATATGTATTATATTAATTCCCACAGTATAAATATACATCGCGAAATAAAACTCAGCAGCACTAACTTTCTTCGTTATCAATAAATTCTACATGAGTAAATGGAAAATGACCAGTTTTTCCCTTTAATTCGCCTTCCCACTGTCCATTAATATTGGTTTTCGTTACTTTGATTACATCTCCAATCTCAAGCTTAAGGGCTGTCTTATCGTAAGCATTTGGTACTCGTCCTTGTCTAACTATAGCCATAGCAGGTAGTTTTCTCTAAAACATGTAATAAAATATAATTAATATGACTGAAAAAAAATATATAAAAGAAGTTAACATAGTTTCACTATATTTTGACTTTTCGATACATCAATGAAACAGAAAATATGTATTTTTCTAGATACAGTTTAACAAGTACACTTTACCGTAAATACCAATTTTAAATATAAAACTGGCAATGGAAACTATATTCTACAGATATTAATCGAAACTATTATCAATATTATAATTACTTCATTCAAACTAAATTTATTTCATACTTAATTATGTTCTATCTTGACGATCTAAATTTTCTCAACTAAACAACTTATTAGCTTCTAGAAAAGTGTTAATAAGCCCCTTTGTCATATGGTATCATAGAGGATCTTCAGATTGATACAAGATCAAAAATAGAGCTCTTCTGTGAATGTTTTCATAGTAACATATTTGAGGTTATTTATGCTTATAGTTATTTTAAATGGTCTTCCTCTTACTCTTTCTATAAATAATAAATCGATAAATAAATTTTATATATTAATGAATTTTAATTCTAATTAATGGAAAATTTTATCTTCAACCAAATGGCAATCTTATTAAATGTATCATGCTTTCATTTTAGTTTACCTGCATTTGATTGCGTTTCAAGGCAGCATCCGATGGTAATCCTGGAATTGTACCACCAGATGATGGCCTAGGAAATTCACAAACGCTTTGTGAATCATCAATCTAAAAGCAGAATTAAAGGTTACATATCACTTAAAACATGTTTTTTACCTATATCCGAACCTTTTCAACATATGGAACAGGAATGGAACCTTTTTGACCTTGGTAATTCTTTGCCGTCCACCATTGTTCCTCATCCTTTGATATTATAGTTAAAATATCGCCTCTTTTAAACGGTAAATCGTCCGTATCCTGAAAATAATTTCGAATTATATTAGAAAGATAGATGTAACAATGTAATTCGTAAATACCTGTCCTTCAAAATCATATTTCGCTTTTACTTTCTCTAATTTCTTCGTTGCCGGGCGTATTAACGGTGTCGTATCTAAATAATGTAATTTATAAAATTCCAACAAACTAGGCAAATCACTAAATTGCTGATCTCCAATTCTATATAACTCTTGATCATTTTGATGTGTTTTGTTTATAATATAATGACTCACTTTGCTATCTTCTCTGTAACAGACAGATGTAAATTGAGATTCACTACGAATTGTAAAATAGATATACTTCACACATAGCACAAAATCTCCTACTGACGTTGTGCTATCCCGAATAAGAAAAACACCACTTTCCTTTTCAGCTAACAACAAATCAGTGGCTTCCTGTCTACTCATATGATGGAAGTACCAGCTACAACAGAATTTTAAAATGTTGATATGTGGAATAGTTTTCTGATTATTCTACCTTGATTTATCTTCAGGATTAAATGTGGAGGCCATTATTTTTGTGTCCGATATCGGGATTAGTATACCACAGATTATTGCACAAGTATAACCATCATATTACATTTTAATGATGATTAGGTTAAGTTCTAAATAGTTCCAAATTCTATACTACATTAGAGAAACTCATGATCATTTCATTCCAACATTATGCTTCACTCATCTAATAGTCCCAAATAACTTAGATGTACATTTTATTCAACTAGTTGATATTGATTCTAAAAACCAATATAAGCGTAAGATGCGTTGGCACAATTTTTTTTCCTTTTCCACAGCACACCGGATTCTACTGTTTACTTACGTATTTGATTTGCGATTATTATTATTTATTTACCGCTATCAACCGAACTGCAAAAGTACAGCAAACAATAAATTTGCCATTATAATTCCAGATTTTCCAAAAATTTATCAAGGTCAAAATCAATCAATGATGCCAAAACAAATAACCGTAAATACCCGCAGTAAGTCGATATCAAAATTTAAGTTTGTTCGTTTTAATGCCACTGCACTTCCCTGCTGTATTTTTTAAACCCTTTACGTCAGATATAGATAATGTGACGTCATAAGAGTATGTTTGTTTTGCGCGTCGTACGATCGTTTAAACAAGTACTTTCTTTTCTGGTTTCAATTAATCTTGATGTTGAAATAATTACGCAACGTTCAACTTATATTACTTTTAGTTAAAAATTAGCAAATTATTTCTTTCATATAGTGCGCACGTATTATGGCAGCAATAAACCAAACAGACCTTACAATAACTTAAAAAGCAAGGAGAAAATGTAAAATTAAGCCATATGAAGAATATATTTATTTTATTATTTTTATGAGTACTTAACGAAGAATGTATGAATTACAGACTAATCTAATATACAATTTTATATTCCTTTTAACAATGTAAACACCATTCATAAAGTAACTACTTTGTTAGTGAAAGATCTAATCCAACGTTTACATCCCCATCGTATCCGTTATGTGGAATAGTTTCTAAAAATTTTCGATATTCCTCAGGTAACATAGATTCTCGTGCGCCTAATAGTATAGTTTTTAAATATACTGCTGAAGGTCTTCGATTCATTGGTAAATCAGCTATACATGGCACGTGAGAAGGTGTAGCGCATTGCTGATATACACGGCACAATATTTTTCTACCGTCTGACATTTCTACATTGACGTCTAATGGAAAATATATTTTATCGTGAACACCTTCCTGTCTGAAGTAAAACAGGTCACTTCATTATTAAGAAAAGAAGAAGAATTAGAGAAATAATTACCGATCTAATGTTTCTAAATGTTCCTTGTTCAACTTCCAAATAGCTCCCCATACAATAGAACCTGGCGTAGGGACAATAGTAGCCGAAGCACCTTTCCATCTTGTTGAATATGTTAAAAAATCTAATCTGAAATTCTACGTTACATTAATTATTTGATATTATTTCCGAATAACACTGGTACCTCTAATTTCCCTGCACCAACCCTAATAGCACTTGGATTATTTATATGTATTCTTTGCTTTAGTAAGTTACTACCATAGGCGAAGTACATAAAAGACATTTTAAAAGTTATCGCATTTTATTTAATTTAAATATGATGAGCTGTCAACTTCTCTTTAATAACATATAATCATTTAAATATTGAATAGAAATTGGTAGTGGTTGGTACTGATACCATCAAGTTCCTACCAACTTCTAATCTGGAATAATAAAATACCTGCTTAGCAACATTAAACTTTCCCCGTTTTGTAATTTTTTATCCATTTAGCGCAGGTGCAAACGAAAATTTTGCCTGGATGTACATTAGTTGATAAGCAGAATGACCTCTAATAACAGATTAGCTTTCGAAGATAAAGGCAGTAAACAGTTTGATTTTGTGACTAGTAACGGTATTTGCTCATCGGCTGAGATAAATTCCAAACCATCATACTAGTGTACTTGCTATTTATGGAGGACTGTATATTATATGTTGTTATTCTGTATAGACGAGAACTATGTTATGTTATTAACTTGTTTTGTTATAATTTATAAAAAAATGTAGATTAGTAGATCCTCCGATAGTAAATACCTACTCTTTGTATCTCTAGTTTTATAACAAATTTTTAATTCGCTTACATGTAACATTTTTTTGCTCATTAAACAAACTATTTTGTTTCAAATGCTTTTTTGAATTTTAGTTTTGAATAATAAGTGATAAGTTAAAGAATTTTCACAGGAATCCGCTTTCTTTAATTGTTCCAACTTTTGATCGAACATTTCGAGCAATACAAATACGTTTTTTTATAAGCAGAATAAAATAGGAGATGCCTTCAATTAATGGTTCAAGCAAATGAAAAACACATTCAATAACTTTAAAATTTGGTTTATTCTTCATTATATCCGACTACAACTATTAAAGATTACTCAGAGAGGGCAGCAACGAATACGAAATGTCAAATGTTTTTAATCGGTATTACAGTTTTTATAATAAAGATGTAAGTCAGTAAGTTTCTTATATGTATTTTGTTAAAATGATTTTGACAAGATAAAAGTTAAAAGAGCTCATTTTCCACGATAATTTGTTGTAAAGTCTTAATGGAAGTACTAATCAGTTTGAGATGGTTTGTTTTAAATAATTGGAACTATTATTGATACTTCCTCCCAAGTATAACCTAGAAAATGGCTCAGTGTAAACTAACACCACAAGAATTTATTAAAAATTCATTCACACCACAAGTAGCTGTTATATGCAGTCCTAAAGCGGAAGAAACATGCAGGAAGAATAATTTGTCATTCACGGAACTTTTGCAACCATTCTGCAAGCTAGGAACAGAGGGTACTTTAAATATCATAATTTACGTCAAAAGATCATAATTCTATAAAATATTCTAGCTCATTACAAAGACCTAAATGGTGGTGCTGTATCATTAAGAAACTTTAAGATATCCTTGCAAGATATTAATTATCGGCCCCCTCAACCAGTCCTCGCTAGAAAATTCCTCAATGCATCTGTTAATGATATATCAGAGACTCGTTTGCATACAGTTAGTATTGGAGATTACACATTACAAGTTCCTTATTCAGTACCTTGGTTTGAAGCTTGGCGTGATACCTTCTTACAAGTACAATTTCCATCAGATCATGAATTTACAAAGCATTTTATAGCGTGTATGTTGATTGTCTCCACAACTGATGATAATCCTGTAAGAATGATGGTCGACTTGTCACAGAAAGTAAACGACTTGCAAATGTCTCCAAAATTACCAAAATGGTTTAGTAATAATGTAATGCGGTATTATATCATTATTCATGAAACTACAGACTCTAATCATGTACAGTAAGTAGCAACATAATATTGTGTTCTTTGTAGCGTCACTAGTTGATTGTGACTGATTAATATTAAAGAAGTGTTGAAGTAAAGTGGAAGCAACCTGAGAAACAGAATTTTAAAATGAATTTTCTTTTAATTTCAGTGCTGTTGAATGTTACGATGCCTTAAAAATGTCATATGGGACTCATAACTGTTTTCTGCTAAAAACAAATTCTAGGCGTGCAAATCAGAGTGATGATCAATTACCAGATCCCTGGAGTCAATTTATCTCAGCAAAAATTCAATACTCTGATGATGATACACCAGAAGCATCACCTTCAACATCAGCGACAGATCTAACATTGGAGAGTACAGATGGGAACACACTTACCTATCACCCTCTTAGTCCAGAAGGAGATAAATTGTTAGTAAGTATTACTAAACAATTCACTTGGGATATATTTAAAATATTTGATCTTCTAGTCCAATAATGAAGAGGAAGTGGATAAAATTCCCAATAAGACGAATTATGTTTTACATGGTGCTTGCTTATCAATGGAAGATGTGGAACAGTTAAAATTGCTCATACATGAATTCTGCATTCGAGCCTTATTACCATTTGTTGAACGACAAGTGAGCATTTTAAACGAGTATGTTGCAAATAAGAAGGGTGTTAGTAGATCTTTATTTAGTGCAACAAAAAGATGGTTTACGCCTCACAAACCTGGCAGTTCGGGAGCTACGAATGCTCCCATGTATGTATTCTACATATATATACCCAACATTTCAAAATTTCACTAGTAACTGACAGTACCGTACTTCTTTAATGAAGGACCGTTGACATTCCATCTAGCAGGTTTCCTAATTCACGTTTTATCTGGTAAATTACCCGATTCAACTTGTTATAAGCAAGTTCAGAATTCATTGTAGTGGAATAGGAGTCATGATTGGGAAAATCATTATCATTCGTAAAAAGTAAGTGTTCAGTATATTAGAGTTCATCTGCTTTTTAATTGCTTTAGTTTCAAAATCTTAAAATGTTGGGTATATATATGTAGAATACATACATGGGAGCATTCGTAGCTCCCGAACTGCCAGGTTTGTGAGGCGTAAACCATCTTTTTGTTGCACTAAATAAAGATCTACTAACACCCTTCTTATTTGCAACATACTCGTTTTTAAAATTGCTCATACATGAATTCTGCATTCGAGCCTTATTACCATTTGTTGAACGACAAGTGAGCATTTTAAACGAGTATGTTGCAAATAAGAAGGGTGTTAGTAGATCTTTATTTAGTGCAACAAAAAGATGGTTTACGCCTCACAAACCTGGCAGTTCGGGAGCTACGAATGCTCCCATGTATGTATTCTACATATATATACCCAACATTTTAAGATTTTGAAACTAAAGCAATTAAAAAGCAGATGAACTCTAATATACTGAACACTTACTTTTTACGAATGATAATGATTTTCCCAATCATGACTCCTATTCCTACAATGAATTCTGAACTTGCTTATAACAAGTTGAATCGGGTAATTTACCAGATAAAACGTGAATTAGGAAACCTGCTAGATGGAATGTCAACGGTCCTTCATTAAAGAAGTACGGTACTGTCAGTTACTAGTGAAATTTTGAAATGTTAAATAGCAAACGCTATAAAAGGCATTGCAAGTTATCGGATTAGAGATATTTGGCCCGATTTATACCGAACGGAACTTTGTTTGATATCGTTTTATCCGAGTTCATCTGTATAATCGGTTTTGATAAGTCCTATTTAATTTTTCCCATTTTTCAATGTATAGATACTATTTGGATGCACCAGAGTTACAAGTTCGCCGATTAGGTGACTTATATTTTATGTTTGGAAATTACTCTGCAGCTTTTCAAGCATATCACACTGCTAAAAGAGATTTTAATGCGGATCAGGCTTGGTTGCATTATGCCGGAGCTTTGGAAATGGCAGCGCTTTCAGCTTTTATGGCGAACGAGACCTCTAGAAAGACATTGGATTACATGGAGGAAAGCATAACAACTTACCTTAACACTTGCAAGTATGCTCTTGTTTTGATTCGATGATATACAAGGTCGCTTAAAAACCACCGTTAAATTTTTGGGAAGGCAGAGAATCATTAATAGGATTCATCTTGAGTTATTTTACAGTTAAATGAGATTAAAACGCATATATACACTGTGATTAGAAAGTACTGATTCTGTAGGATTCGTTGACTTATATTTTCCTTAACTTTAGGAATTAATACCTTAAGTTTACCAGAGCGTGTTCGATGGCTAACACTACCAAGACAATTTTTTTAATATTGCGAGAAAAATTATAGATAGTGCCGCATTATCTGTACATATTGCGGAAAATACTATTTTTATATCCGAGTAGTATTGGGGAGGTATTGTTATGTGATGAATACAAAAATAATAATACATAATCTGTACCACAAGACGCCAGTAAGCCCTTGACAACGTAATCAGTTCTCTTTGATCACACTGTATAAAATAAAAAACTACTATCCCTAAATATTTCTCAGTGGCTTTTAGACGAACCTCGAATATTTTTGATACAAATAAAATTGTTTCAGAATGGCTCAATTTGCCACGAGAGCAACTCTATTTAGTTTTGAGTGTTTGAAAGGTCGTTCCCTATATGGGGACGCGGCGCATCAATTAATTAGAATGACTAGTGAAGAATCAGATTTGCGATCTGCTTTATTGTTGGAACAAGCTGCATATTGTTTTTTGCACTCCACCAAACCGACAATGGTTAGAAAGTATGCTTTCCATATGGTCTTAGCCGGTCACAGATTCTCTAAAGCGGCCCAAAGGAAACATTCCTTAAGATGTTATAAACAGGCGTATCAGGTATATCAAAATAAAGGATGGAATTTAGCTTTAGATCATATTTATTGTACAATTGGAAAACAAGCAAATAATTTAGATCTACTACAAGAATCAATAGAATCGTATGCGAAACTTCTTAGCGAAGACAGTCGGCAATCATCACAGCAACAAGCACTATTCTTGAAGGAATATTTAACGATACATAATGTAAGTTATATTTGTTTAAGCATTAGTTAAATATAATCGCACGCTAAAGTATCGTCCTATTTAGTATTTTTACACAAAAGAAAATTAACTTTATATCATGTAGGTATTGATTACTTACTTACTTTAATGAGTAATGTAATCTGTTGAAATAACTTCAATACATTTTTGGACAACATGTATATGTTGAATTTATGTGTAGTATCGCTACATATGTCAGTTGTTATCTAGGCATGTTACGTACGGGACACCTTGTATAATAGTATCTATAATATAGGGTAACCTAACCTTCTCCTAAGAAAATTATTCCAATAAACGACATTGTTCGCGAAACTTTGAGTGAAAAAAAATCCAATATCCTTGTGCAAAAATATTGGGTGGGCGGATACTCGTGTCCCATTGTACATATTACGTTCTTTGCAGATTCTTAACAAGAAACAAATTGGTGGTATATCGAATCAAATCATTTACCCTTTGCCCTTACCTCTGTTGGTTGCTGAACATACCAAGGTGCTCGTTGCCCCAACTTTACCCTTACGAATACCTGGAAAGGTTCCAGCAATGGGAGTAACGCTGCTAACTAAAGACGATCCCGCGACTTCTCAACGATGGCAAAAGTTAGAAGAAATGGTAGTGCAGGAAGTCCAAGGTTCTTTACCAATGATATTCAAACCCATGGTTACGCTATTCACCCAAGAAAATTGCAATATGAATCCTATCGCCATTTTAGGCGAACCAATTCAAGTTCTTGTGCAATTAAGGAATCCACTGCAAATATTGCTGTCGCTGAAAGATATTTATCTGTTGTGGCAGTATTCGGACGATACCAATAAGTTTGTGACTAATGAAATAATGGGAACAACATCGGATCAGTACGTGAAGACTCATTACATTAAATCTGTTGTGCTACAAGCAAATTCTACGGAAGAAGTTATCTTGACTTTAACGCCTTTAGCAATTGGACAGGTCGTGCTAGTAGGCACCTGTTACAGTTTAGTTTGCTCGAATAACACTGAAGAACAAATCGAAGTTAAAGGCAAACAAGTTTTTAAAATGAACGAACGTAAAAAGATGAAAGAAAATCAAGAACAGAAACCCGATAAAAGGTTACATATAACCGTTGTTCCTCCTGCAGCTTGTTTACAGGTAAAGCTTATAATGATTACTAAAGTTAGGTGTTTTGCCTACGCAAATAGCTGTAACGATGTAATGTGTCATTACAGAATGTTTAGGAAGATATTTGTAAATATTCCAGGAGCCCTTTGAGTAGTATATTCATATAAACGTGTTCCGAACTCTTATTTTTTGATAACATAAAAATATGTTGTTTTTGACTATGTGCATCAGTCAAGATGATACGTAAAACGCCTAACTTTTATGGTTACCAAAAAGAAAAAAAGTTTTCATTGCGCAATTGTATTGTAGGTGAGTTTCTGCGAGATTAACCCTGAACTCCTTCGAAACGAATTACAGCAAATAGCAGTCGAATTGAGAAATGTCGGCAGTATTCCTTTACATAAAGTCTACATGGCAACGTCAACTCCGCACCTACTTTCAAGTTGCGACTTCTCTACAAATTGTCGCACGTTCGATGATGACGTAGACTTGGAGTCACATGCTGCTAAAGAAAGGGAAGCTAGGAGAAATCACATCACTTCAGTACCACTAGTTAACAATCTGTTAGACCCTGGACAATGTAGGAACATTAATATATGGATTAAGGCCCCGGATATCATTGGACCTGCCTATATAGATTTATTAATTTACTACGAGAATGTCGACTCTGTCAATTCTCCAAAGTAAGTTTCAACAGGTTTCTTTTAATAGGCTCGGAGTGTCATGATTATTTCGCTTCCTCTAATTCACCGTCTTTTCCTATCCTATTTCGATTTTATAACCCCATCAATATTCGTGCCTTTATAGATGTCGCGCATGCTTCCATTTATTCTTTTTATACGGGGTCATTCATAACAAGTAGAAAGAAAAATGAAATATAACGCGGAGATACTTATTTTAATCCATTAATATTTTTAGATATCGCTTGGTGAGACATGTTTGGAACCTATCGATTCAAGAGTCAATCAAAGTAAATGTTACAACGCAGCAGAGTAGTAATTCTAAGATGTCAGAGCAATTAACTTTATCTGTGACAGCTACAAATATGAATAAAATGCATCATGTTATTGGAACAGAGATATCAATTTTAAATTCTGCTCTGCTATCTGAAGATTGGTCGTTGCTAAATGAGATGGTTGCACCTGAATGTATCAAGCTGCATTCTCAAGAGTCTGTTCATATAGTTTTAAAAGCACAAAGACGATCAAGTAAAAACAGTTCTTACAGTGTCGTATCCTTCGTGCCACATAAACAAAGCCTTCAGTATTCAAATTCTGCCTATCTAGATTTCGCAAAAAGGAATGATCAGAATAAGATAAACGTCTTTGATACCAGTAATGATATTGAAAACCTTTCTAAAAACAAGAAGGTAGATGCAACATTAATATTGCGGTGGCAGGCTCATGTGATAGATAGCAAAAGCATTCGAAGGACAGTATATGGCCAAAATCAAGTACCAGTGTATATAATTCAGGAGGAAGAGGAAGAGGAAGAAGATGATTATTTAGGACCCATAGTATTTTTTGATAATAGGCAAGATGAAGATAGCTTCTCATCGAATAAGAAAAAAGATGATGATTTATCGATGTTACAAAGACAAGTTAGTTATAATTTAATTCACCCTGTGAAGATATCTCACGATTTTACTCTTAAGAAATTGTGTATAATACGTATCAAGATGTTGCTGCATAGTATTGCCGAGACGAGTTTAGAAGTTATTGTTAAAACTTTAGAGATATCCAGGTAAAACAGGTCCTTTTTCTTAACTGTAACATTACAATTTCTGTTGTAGTCCGAATATAGTCTTCAACCCTCGGCTAACATTGTTTTCTCCATATTCTTCCAAACATTTCCGATGGATTCAGGCAGGAAGTGTAATAAAAACAATAGCTCCAATGAGTTCTGAAGTTGTCGAACTCACTATGGCTGTGTTAGGTCCCGGAACTTACGATCTGGGTTCCCATATAGAAGTTTGGTGCCAGAAACAAAGTCAACCCGAAACTGCCATACTTCAGACCTGTCGAATACAGTCATCTGTAATTGTAGCCCAATACTGTAGTTAATTATATAATTTATACAATAATTTTTGGTATATATTTTCCATTACTTATAAAAATATCAAAATCAAAGACGATTATACATATATTCTTACGTTTAATAATTTGTTTATTTTTTGTATTTAATAGATCATATGTAAAATATATTGTACCTTAACTGTTGTTTTAATGATTTAAGAGAAAACAAGTACTTGTTAATATTTTTGTGTTTATTTTCCCCCGAAAGTGTGAAAGTATTGGCAGAATATATGTTTTACATTGGTATGCCCAGATAGCTAGTAAACGTAAAAACAATTTTAGCGTTGTTCCAAGTCTAGTTAGTGGAATTTTAATTCCTAGCTGATATTTATGAAAAAACAAAAATATGAATATCGAGTATACCAGCGCACTGTGATTCCAGTTTCCAATAATAATCAAAAAATTTTATAATTTTATTTTACATAATACATACGTGCAGAATTCGATTTTAGATTATCTCGTGTTCAATAAACTTATTCTCTCTCTTTCTCTCTGTGTATATATATACAGAGAGAGAGCATATAAAAGCATAAAAAAATATATATATTATTAAAAGCATAAATATATGCTTGTATATGTATATATACAAGCATTTAATATTATATATATATATATATATATATATAATATTAAAATTTCAAAAGTAAATGTTTTGAAAATTACTAATCTTAAAAGAAGGGATAGAGAGAGGTATAAGAACACTCATAGCTTTTCGATAGAGAATTCAATTCATGACATGGTATAAAAATATACAGACCGTTCCATTTTAAAAGAAATACGTTTAGTACTAAGATGTTGCCCTAGGTTGTGGGACATTCTGTACTGTTTTGTTTACTTTTTATACCTTGGTTAAATAGTAGAATACTTGTACTCTACCTACACAGTCACATACAAGCTCTTTTGTTGTTTTTTTTTTACAAATGTCAAAGTAACTTTAATGTGGTAACCGGTAGGTGAAAAGATGTTTTATAAAAATGCCTAGTAGAATCTAAAAATACAAGCTTCTAATTATAATATCAAAGTTGGCCATAAATCTCGAAATAACCGGACATTAATGAACATTTAACCCTAGACATTCCAATATTGACATTTATTTGTGAAAAACAAAATTCCCTAATATATAATGTTTTGTGGAATTTGAAGAACCTTGTATCTATTTGTTTAAAATATATACGAATATTGAAAAATATGTAGTATTGTCTTACATATCTATTTAAATAATTTTTTCGATATGCTTCGATGTATAAAATAAAAATTTGTTATTTAAAAAGAAACTGGAAATATTTGGCGATTTTCTCGTCGATAAGATAGAACCCTTATCAACAGTTTTAGGGGCCGTAACAAAATAATTTACCACCGGTATTTTTTGTGATTCTCTGTAATCAATTTTTGGTGATGTAAGTAAAGAAACTATTGCTATTTAAGTACATATGTACTTGTAGTTTTATGTTATCTACGGAAAACGTAGATTTCTTGTTGAGTTGATAATTTTGAGTTTATTTACTACCGGAATGCGGTCCTGGTTCTCTGGCAATGTACTATTAGAGGGGTACACGATATACTGAAATGAGTGGCTCATTGCTAGCCTCTTACTCAGTCTACCGTGGCGGGATGTAACTTCCATCTTGGATCGGACAATCTGAGTACTCGTTGAGAAGCCGGCTCGTGTTAAATAAAAATAAATTAAGCAAATCTGAGACTTGTAATTACTGTTCAAATGTGCCGTTATACCCGAAATTGTTGATGTAAATGTACTCTTCGGAATGAACTAGGTATGATGATTTTAAGTTGCAAGTGTAGGCTGTATCCAATAATCATTCTAAAAGTTAGTACAGACGAATGGCGTGTGCTTGCCTATACAAAGGCTATTTAATAATATGTGGATTACAATATTCGAAGATACTGATATTTAGTTATGCTGATTGTTTGTTCTAGATTAGCAAAACTGTGCTTAAAACAAGGTAACTTGTTCCAGTGTTACTCTTGAGCACTCTTATTTTAGAATGTGTTAAGTCACTATCTACATAATTAGAGTGTGTTTGTTTTTATTTCAGTGACAGCTGTTGAAAAAGTGCAAGCTTATGTCCTACGACTTGTAAGCAACGCAGTCATGGCTGTACCAAGTCGATCACGGGTGTACACAGATGTAAATTCCTTGAAGCCACGGGAGTACTGGGACTATGAGAGCTACGTTGTTGACTGGGGTCAACAGGATGATTACCAATTGGTACGAAAGCTAGGTCGTGGTAAATACAGTGAGGTGTTTGAAGCTATTAACGTTACAAATAATGAAAAATGTGTAGTTAAAATATTGAAGGTTAGTATACGCATATATTTCCCTTTACATGTGCCTTGGAATATTTTGTTGTGATAGAGGTTAAGTTCTGATATTTACATATTGTTTTGCATAGTATCTTTAATATAATAATATATTTCAATCAGCATGTTATATAAGAAAAAAATTAAAATGTGTTAATGCTAGCCAAGTACTGTATTTGATATATTTTGCATATAAATCTAGATAACCACCTATCATATAATTAGTTAACTGATTATGCAGATATTTTTTATTTTAGTATTATACAGTCATACTGTATTTGTCATCTTATAAAAATATATTTACGTAAGATCAATTTATATTTTTGTGGCTTAATTTATTCTGACGTAATGGAGACAGTATATTCTATGTTTCTCTTTATTAAGCGATATCTCTTTATAAATTTTAATTATAGCTAACGTCGATCGATTAGGTTTTCATTCAATTTGTAATTTATATCCCATTTACACTACTAAATTGCATCTGATAATCTGAGTTGTTCCGAGAATAATGCTATTAGTAATTTTTGAGGAAACTCGAAGTAAAATGTGAATCCTTAGGCGTTAAATATTGCCATGTTGCCGATAATCTTTGTTTAATAGGAATAAGAATTGTTTTTCGATATCCTGTATCTTCTGTTATAAATTTTCGGAGCAACATTAATAAAAAAGCTCTTCAGCTATAAAATAGAAGTTTGATCACATTATTGCCAATAGCTTCTTTTTAATAAGCAATCTTTACTTGTTCCTAATTCTTTTTATTTAAACCTATTCCTATGGATATAAAATGCAAGGTATGAAAAATTTTGATTGGTCCTACATTTGGTATTTTTGAAGTGTATAATACGAGGAATATTCAAGTTTAAACAGAAATGTTACGTCTAAAAATTATATTTAATTCAATTTTTCAAAAATCTCTGTTTTTTTGTAACGTAGTTTAATGGCCAAGTTTCTGCCAGTCTTATTATCACTAAAATGAACGTTATTTGTTGCAATAAACTTATTTGCTAAGTAAAAAATCTAGGTTGCTTTACATTTAGTTCTATTTGTACTTCTGTCTCTATTTTGAATTGTTTCTGGGCTATAAATACAAAAAAGAAGCTTCTGTAAACTATGCGCATCGTACACACATATTTGGGTAAAGTAAATCTCTCGGGTTCTCTATACTTATCTAGCTTAGTTTTTGAGATATTCTGAGATTTTTTGCGGAATACCATTGTTTTTTTAAGAGCTGCTAGCTCTTAAAGAAACTTAGTTTTATTTTTTGTTTAATATCTACTGAAATTTCGGAAGTAATATTTTTATACCGTCCATATTACCTATTACTTCTAAAAATTCATTCACAAAGATTTTTCATAAACAGACCTGTTTGGATTTCCAGTTCTTACTAGAATAAGTCTTGGGTCTCTGGAACTCTTCATCAACCCTAATATACACGGCTTCTTCTACAAGCGCTGGTATTTTCCTGCTTGTAGTGCAGGACTTCCGACCGACCAGTTCCCGCTATGTTCCCCAACTCGCCTTCTTCATTAATCGCGACCACATCAAAGATTCTACCCACTCGATGTCGAGACGGTGGGTAATCTTGGAATAGTTTTTCTAGCAGGTGATTACCAGATATGGTAAAGCGTTGCCAATTCTCGTAGAAATTCTCGCGAACCATGGGGCCTTTGGTTATAAACCGTAGCACCTGGTTTTGTAGGGCTTCTAGTTTCTTCAGGTGATTGGGAGTCACACTGTTTGATAAAATTACAGTTCTTGGACCTGTGCTTCCTAATTGCCTTCAGTCAATAAATTCATTAGTCTAATTGAAAACATGTTAACATTTATACTGTAAAATTTGTCGGTTATGAGAACGAGCGTTATTTCCCGCTCACGCACTAAGTGGACACGCTGTATTTATTAATACGATATTCAGCTGCGTGTTGATGTTTATTAATAATAATCAGATTATTGTGTATCTAAAATAACCATATCTGTACGTGAAAAATATTAGTTCTTTTTGTTGTTTTGTGAACTCGTTTATTAAGAACGTTACTTTCTTATCAGAGGAGATCAGTTTATAAAACTTGATATCCACTGATCACCTGTGAAAGTCGATTAGCAAGAATAGGTTTAAAGGAGCGAATTTCTGTCCGAAAAACCTTATTAAGGCAACCAAATTGTAAAAAGAAAAATCAATGCGAATACTTTATTTCAATGTAATTACGTAATTTATGGTCGGTATAAACAGGTTTCACTAGATTATTTTAGTAAAAACTGGTTAATACAAATTCTAAAGTAAGTGTTGCTGTTCTGCGATCAAATTTGAATTTTCCTCGTGTTCGATATTTGTGCTAGAAAGCTAGGTATAGAAATTATATTAAATGTCCTTTTTTGTTTTTTTTTTGCAGCCAGTCAAAAAGAAGAAAATTAAAAGAGAAATAAAAATACTGGAAAACCTTAGGGGTGGTACAAATATAATTACGCTTCAAGCTGTTGTTAAGGATCCCGTATCTAGGACTCCAGCTTTAATCTTTGAACATGTTAATAATACAGATTTTAAACAGCTATACCAAACTCTTACTGATTTTGATATTCGTTATTATCTTTACGAACTGCTCAAAGCGTTAGACTACTGTCATAGTATGGGCATTATGCATAGGTAATAGTACAATTTTTCTACGTTCCTCATCCGAAGCATTTTAATCTTATCCAATCTTTCTAAAACAGGGACGTGAAACCTCATAATGTTATGATAGACCACGAAAATAGGAAATTGCGTCTCATCGATTGGGGCTTGGCTGAATTTTACCATCCTGGCCAGGAATATAACGTTAGGGTAGCTTCTAGATATTTTAAAGGACCAGAATTGCTTGTTGATTATCAGATGTACGATTATTCATTAGATATGTGGTCCTTGGGTTGTATGTTAGCTTCGATGATATTTAGAAAAGAACCATTCTTTCATGGTCATGATAATTATGATCAATTAGTTCGTATTGCCAAAGTATTGGGTACTGAAGAATTGTTTGAATATTTGGATAAGTATCACATAGAACTGGATCCACGATTTAACGATATATTAGGAAGGTAAGGCGCGGTTTTAATGGCCTACGACAGTGAAAGAAGCTTAGTTATTATTTGATTTTAGACATTCCCGTAAGCGATGGGAACGTTTCGTGCATAGTGAAAATCAACATCTAATTTCACCGGAAGCCCTAGATTTCTTGGATAAATTATTACGTTACGACCATTTGGAACGTCTTACTGCACGTGATGCAATGGAACACGCATACTTTTGTGAGTATTCTATCTCGTTCCTTCTGGTTTAAGTTAGCATGGTAAATATCGTATATTTAGTAATACCAAATAGTACACAAGTATTTTGCCATAGTTCTGGGATTACCCATACATATTTTTGCGAAAGAAAATACAGATGAACTCCGGTAAAACGAATTCGAACAAATTTCGCGAAGAGAAACGATATTTGAAAAAATACATTTTTGCAATATACAAATGATACATTTATCAGTAAAGTTCTTGCATGCTGATATATAGGTGTAGGTACAGAAAAATAATTCTTACTTTTGAACGAACACATTTTTGATCAACACATCTTTTTCAACTTTACTCTGCAACATACAGAACGCCTCTCTAATGTTTTTTTCAACATCTGTCAGTCCAATGTAACATTAATTGCATTGTACACTTCACTTATTGTAGGTGGTGTTGCTTCGTCCTCATCTGTATCGGAATCATTGATGCACTCAGAGTCTGTTTCAGAGGATCTTGATAAGACCTCTGCATTTGTGGGCAGTTCCGTAACAGTTAAGTCACTATCGATGTTAGTGAATATGGACAATTCTTCTTCACTGCCAAATGCCGTATTGACGTCATTATTGTGAACCCGTGTTGAGGGTGGAACATTATCGTCATCCTCGTTATCGGAATATTTCAATATCCATTGAGCTAAAGGAGGTAACTTTGGAACTCTCATTTCGTTCACAGCGACTGCAACCGAATTAAGAACAAAAATGTTTATAATATGACTTCAGCCATCGAATCACTCCCCGTTCCATAGGTTGTAGAATTGACAATTTGTCTTTATCGTAAGCGCACTGCATTTCACCATTTTTTAGTTTTATACTCTCAAAACAATAAAAACTAGACTAGACTATCCACAGCGCAGTGTACTAAACTAAAAAAGCAACTGCGCAGAGGAGGCAAATTAACCATAGTAAATAAATAAAACATTGGCGAGAAAGTAATTTACGGATTACGGACGCAAGTTCTATTCGGTAAATCGATGCTTGTAATTTGATCCGGCCCGACTCGAATAATTACTGCGTGACCTAGCTCATAACTAAGGGACGTGACTACACTTTGCTGCTACCTTGAACTTTAAAGTCAAGCGTTGTAACCGGTTCTGTTATAAGCAAGTTCAGAATACATTATAAGGAATGGATGAATTCTTTCGTTCGTTAAAAGAAAGTGTTCGTTATATGTAGGGTACGTTATATCAGAGTTCATCTGTATAATTGTTAGTTAGTAAGAAATCTACATTAAAACTACCAAACTCCTCGGTGAAATAATATAACGTACATTTGTTGTTCTCTTACGGTCACCATACCCGACCATCATTAGACCTGTTATTCTCTGTTTCAGTTAAAACGACCAAGTTCTGTTACTGCAGAGTGTTTATGATACAGTAAATAAGTGACGAGTGCAGCTATGCGATATTTACTTCAACTAGAAAGTTTTGTTTTTTTTTTGCATTTTTTAGAGCAAGCACTAAGAATTTTTATAAACGTTATGGCGAAGAAAAATGTTTTTTAAGCAGCTTCTTTAAACAAGAACATTCTATTTAGAAAAGTTAAGTGGTGACATTTTACATTAAAATTTTTGCATAATCTAAAACAATTTAGTACTTTCCCAAACAATTTTTACATAAAATTGTTTTTCATACAAGTGTGGAAGCATAATTCCATGCAACTTGAACACACCGTGTTTGAAGTACTCCATTAGTTTTTGAGACAATTGAAGGATCAAAAAACCAGTTTATTTATCATGGCAGTCGAATAAGCGCGAAATGCACTATACTCTGCTCGTTAGATCGAGTCAGTAACACAAGAATTGAGGTACAATTTTGTATATATATATTATATATAACGCGTGTCTGATATCGAAATTTAAGGAAGACGTAGTTAAAAAATGTCCGTGTACATAATATAAAGAAATATAAAGAATATACAGCACTCTTTGTGGCAAAATAAAAATATAATGGGCTTACATAACAATTGTTTCGGACAAATGCCGTTCGAAACCTACAACAAGGATATAAGTAAACTGTTCTATTAGCTGATTTTAAAATAATCTTATAGCGTTCTATTACTGACTCGAGATAATAGACAAAATATATGTAGTTATATTTATACAAACTAAAATTTTTAAGATAACTGAACAAATATTAAATAGCTATTGTAATTTTTTTTGCAGTCCCCGTGGTGAAGGAGCAGTGTCGTATGATGTCACAAGTAACATCATCCCCTACTCCACTTACAGGCAATCTGTCTGTTGTAGGAGTAGGTGAGTAGCTGCCAGGTAAACCATTTTCTCATTATCAATTACCATCTGTCTACCAGTTGCCTGTTGCTGCCAGACATAATTACATATTTTAGTTTCATTGCATTTTTTAGATTTTTTTTTTTTGGGGGAATTTTTGCCTCTGTAATTGTTAGACGATTTTTTTAATTGTTTATTCAATGAGATAGGCGGTGGTAGCAATATTGTATCACCACATTCCTTTACGAAAGAAAATACGTATAGGTTATATTAATTTATATAGCTGTAGGTAATTATTTTTTTTTCCTTTTTTTTTTTTTGTTTTGTCTTCCTGATTTTTTTAATAATTTAATTTTGTAGATGAGAATGTGTACATGATTGCTACTTCTACCAACTAGAATTTTTATTCTATGTAAAAAGTGTAATGTTTCTTTTAGTCTGAAAATGAGATTGAAAATCATGAAATATTGTTAAAAAATGTATATACATTTAGATGTATTCTATATATAAATATTATTTAAATTACTTAATCATGATATTGCCGACGTATACAAAACTAATTGGAGGCTGAAATTCCTTTAATTTATTTTTTCCTTTGGTGTTACAAAAATGAAATTAATCGTAACTGTTTAGAAAACAAATCTTTCTTTTTCGAAATGAAGAAGACACACTGTATGATTTTTTGTAAATGTTTATAAATAATATTGTTGATAAGAATATGTGTATTTTTTTTCTAAGACTATTTTTTAAAAGCCTAAGAAGAAATAATAAAATCCACTTGTTAAAAAAAACAATTTTCTTTTTAAAACAATTAACCTCTCCTATGTTTAAACGTTGCGGCTTTAGCCTAACTAAAGAGTTATTAGAATATTGGCGAATTAGACATTTTTAGACAGCTTAATACCAGAAGACAAACTGTATTTTCAACAAATAATGATTATTTTCCATTTCACCTTATCCTATCCAGGAATTTGTAATTGATTGCTAAAAGAATCGCATATCCTAGAGTCCCGTCAGTAGATTTTATAAATAGAGTTTAAAACGTTTACGAAATTGTATATTAATTGCACTTGTTAATTTCAAGGAATTACAAGAATAATATTCATTTTTATTACCTAATTTATTTATCGTTCTTTTGAGCAAGATGCTCACCATTGGTGAGAATATTCTTTAACATCAGACTATACAGATGTCCCATTTGCTGTATGCAGTATTTAAATAGTTCATGTATGGTAGGGCAGCTTATTCTTTTAAGTTTAACCAGTAATGCGCATGCGTATTTATTTATAAAGAAGTTTGTTTTATGGAGCATACATCGAATATATCAACTGAGAAATGAGTGGTGTTTTGTTGTTATTGCATGATCATTGTTAAGCGGGTAGACTATGCTGGTCTGCCAAGTGTTATCTGGTTACAGATGATGTTTCGCCCAACGGGTCACCCTCGGACCTACAAGATTCACCAATGCTGCTCGGGATTCGCAAAGCGTCAGCTTTTTTTATTAATCTTGATTCATCTACGACACCGACACCCACGTAAACCAAAAAAATATGCATTTAAAAATCGACGGTCTTGACTAAATTCTTAGTCATTACCTTCATTTAAAATTTAGTAACAAGCGCTGAAGAGATAAAACAATTATTAAATAAAGTAATTAAACAATTCCTATAAAAAAAATGACGAACTTCAGGATATGTATCGGTGTGGTTCTGTTCAGTTTATGTTTTCTCAATAATGGATTGTAAAATAAAATAAAAACGTTGGGATTACAATTTAAAATAGTAAAAACACTTTGTTACTTGTGATGACACAATTTTACTCGCATAATACTTTTTCAGTTCAGTAGTTATAACATCGAAAATTCTAAAGAAATGTACGATAATAGTGATACGCACTAGTAGATCTTAATCATGTATCTACGGTGCTTTTATTTGAAAAATAAATTTAAAAGAATAATACATTTATCTTGTCTGTAGTGCAATTTATGAAAAACTCGAATTTGTATACTTTTTATTCGAAATGTTTTTCAGTTTACGGCCTTATTGCAATTTTTCTGTCCCATTTTTCTGAATATTTTTTGTAGATTGCATCACAAACTAGGATCGTCAATGATTAATTTACTAAAATCGAGACAAAAATGTGCATATTGTAAAGTTTTATAAAATATGTTACTTGTTAATCTGTGATTATACCTAGCAGTTTTATATTTGTTATTATTCGCAGTGTAATTATTTTTCCGTTCTTGAGACCACCTGTAAGAACCTATTTTAGTTAATTTTACCTTTTCGTTTAACAATGAATAACAGTTATGTTTTATAGAGCTAAGACTAAGTGCAACAAAAAGAAAGTGATACTGAAAGTTATTCTAAAACATTCACTGTTTTCCATGTATGTAATATAAGATGACTTCAGTTTGTAGTCGTTTCAAAATTAAACAAAAAAAAGAAACAAACGATGTGTGTTCAAATATTTTATTTACCATTACTTTTGCTGTAACTTATTTAATTTTATGTACATATTTTCTTATGTAATACGTTAGTGGAATATATTATGTGTATATCCTACGATGTGTTTCTTTCCATTTGTAATGATAAATTATTTTTCGAAGGCTCAAATTTTGAAGCAATTTGTTTTGAGATATGTAGTGACATCTATTCCTTGACATTTATACTATGTTGTTACAGGATTCTGTAATTTATTAATTTGTAATATATAATTTGTGTGTATTCTTCTATAATAAATTAGTAAAATATTACAAATAAATTGCCTACTTTTTTACGAATCAAAATTAGATTAAAAGAACAGTTATAGCTGTAAACGTAAGTATGATATCTTCAAATATTACCATGTAATTTAATTTACTTTACGTCAGACAATTATTATGTTCCTCCCTGTAGACAAATAATTATGTCTACACATAACTGAGGAATTGATACTTCCCGCGAAAATTAAAGGAACGTATAGATACTGCCATCTGCTAAAATTGATATATATGTCTCCTATCGGTGGTTTTCTTGCTTTTATCGTTGCAATTAATAAAGTTCGCCACTCCGTGTGCATCATGAAATTAGCAGACTAGACAGGCTCGTGTGTATTCGTTCCATTAGAACGTGTTCGTTACCTACTGGCTTCCCCGAGAGTGGACAAAACACAAGTCTATCTAGTCTCTGCTAATTTTGCGAAGGGTACAGAAAGTGGAGAACTTTAGTAATTACATCCAATTACTGAAATATGAAAATGAAATACTCTGCCCCGCTCTCCGGACGGGTGAGATTACCACTATGACAGGGATTCTTCTTGTATGTGATGGCTATAGATGTATTGCAAAATCTCGAACGACATATATTTATTTATATATCAGGTAAATACTAATAATTAATATATTAACGGCTCGGTGGTCCAGTAATAAGAGGGCCTGCGCTGAATTGGGTAGAGTTTGGTGCTTCGTGTTCGGGTCCCGCTAGGACCAAAAAGATTATCCTTAGGGGGTCCGGTACACGCCCCAGTCACGCTTCGAAGTTGGGTTACATACAAATAACTGCGCTTCACCGTTTACGACGATCGAGTGATAGTAGAAAGCGCATTGAAAACTTTATACCATTTTATACACTAAAAGGCCTTGGCCTTCTGAGGTTATGACAAGTTTTTAAAATTAGTATACCCCGTTGGGCCGTCACTACATTGAAAATGATTTTTTTTTCTTTTTTGTGATTTTGTCGCCTTCCGGAAAAATATGAAATTTTAGAGAATCCTGTAATTGCAATCACAGGACTTTGCACTCTAATATGTCGCTGGTAGAGGGCAGCGGCTGCACGTTTCTTTATTGTTGTGGGAATTGTTAATTATTAAAAAATAAACAGGACATGGACTAATTGCGGATAATGTAGTATAATTAGTTTTTTTTTTGTACGTTCGTAATAACTAATAATTTTTTGAAAATTACTATGCAGAGAAAGGAAATAGCACAAAACAGAGATGTATACAAAAGAAATCATTTTTGTGAAATAAACAGATTTGTGGCAATATTTTGAGGATTTTAATCATCTTTTCTTCCAGTTTTGTATCTAAGCAACGTGTAAATAAGAGGTTATAGATTAAAAACGGCTCATTACCTCGTAATGCACATGCTGGTATAGGTGATTTACAAAAGGTAATCTGCTTAAATGGTATTGCATAGTCACACAACACATGCCAGGCTATTGCGTATGTAGTATTTAGATCTTGAGGCTGTACTAATTGCATTCCCTACCCTATTTGGTTCAGAATTACATCTTTCTACATACGTATGTGTATATCTATATGTTTCCTAAATCCTAAAAGTCCAGCAAGTTACAAATGTTTTTTTTTCTGTTAGTAGGTAATGGATATTCCTAATTACGTTTTATATTGGCTCACTGTAGTGTAATTATAGAAAAAAAAGAAAGAACAAAACAATTAAATTGCAAAACGCTTTACGTGCTGTTTCTGGTTTTAGTAAGGATATATTTAATTAATTGTAAGAAGAATTTGGATATTGTCTTCAACGTTTCAATCTTAATTTATTGTTTATACATTAAATATCAGCTTTTGAAAGGAATCATTCAGGCATTATAATTTTACAATTTTATTTATTCTTCTGTTTTGTCCAAATTTTACGAGAAAGTATGAAATCGAATTTATAAAGCTTGAAATTTCCAAGGGCAACCATTCCATGGTTATATTTTTTATATACTAAGAAAACGATAGTACTGTTGCCTAATGCCCTACTTATGTATTTGTAATATTAAGGAATATGAGGTAGAATCAATAGATTTGAACAGATTACATTACTGACCTTGTTTAGTTGTAATATACCAGGCACTTTTCTTTTTCTTTTCTTATTTATTCGTATTCGTTATTTATAGCAGGCAAGAATTTATGAAAGAAATTTAATATTTATACATAGTTTATTGCACAAGATATTGGTGACCTAATTTATTATATTTCTTGAACAAACTTTTTGATAATATACGGTTTGCTATTTTTTTTTTAGGTCAGAAATAGTAACTATCAATTTAAATTCTATATCATTTCAAGGGCGCTTTTGTAACAATGTGTTCTACGGAGCGATAAGTGATAATTATTGCTTTATCGGTCAAATGGAATACAAACAAAAAAATATACGTTTGTAATTCAAACAGCTTTCTCGGTACATTCTAAGTTCTTAAATTTGCGAAAAGATGATAGAAAATTATATGTATTACTTCGTTAAGTGTACTCGATTCTAGTTCAAAAACCCTTTTGTACTGACAAGATTCAAATCTTTTATATATTAGAAGTCACGCAAACTTCAAATATCCAAACCTATTATTATTATTTTTATATTTTACATCTTATTCCTGAAGATTCGTACCTTGAAATAAAAACTATAAACATATTTCCGTTTATTTGAGTTTTTTTTTACGTTAAGGCAATTTCTTGCAGAATTAAATCAATGCGGCAAAACTTGATAAAAAACAACTATAAATATCGAACAGGGAATTAACAGGTACACTATATGTGATCATTGATCAATTAACAACTCCATTGCATGTGATCAAATATTGATTTATAAGTGAAGATTAAATAAAATGAGATGTGTTAAAATTTGAATCGTAAAATTGTAAATGGTAGACTTTTTTTTTAATATCCTTTAGCTTGTTTCTTTTCGCTTCTACATTAGTAAAATTAAGGTTTCTAATAGCACTAAACGTAAGCTTCAATTTGACGACGTGGACATCCTCGGTCTATTTTTTCTATATTTCCTTAATCTTATTAACATGAGATACTATTTGGATGCGATTTCCAAATGCAAGACCTTTGGCTGTAAGTAGCTATTTGGGCTAAAAATTTTGATAATAATCGAATCAGTATTTTTTAAGTAAATAATAGAGAAAAAATAAAAATGTTTGCAATTTTTTCAGATACGTGAAAATATTTCCGACACGTATCCTTTGATTTGAATTAATTTTTAGAAATTCGTCGTCTAAATAATATATATTTTGACCATATTTGAAATGGTACTGTCTTGCCAACATTGCGAAGATTATTGACGGATACGTGATGTATTATGTCTTTGAATTAAAATTAATGATATTGCATGCAAAATTTCTATTATTGACAATATCTGTTTTACTATTTAGTATTAACGGTACATTTCTGACAGATAATCGAATTATGGAATATACAGCATTCGTTTTCGATTTAGACATATTCGATTTAATAATAGAGAATACTGAGCCCATATATTTTAAAATTTATCGTCAACGCAAGGATTTTGTATATAACATTTTTCATATATCGAACGAATCAAAGTATATGTATGGAAGTTTAAAATGATTCTAAAATTTCTAATTAACTGTAATAACATGTATGTATTTAGGTAAGGTAATCGATAAAGAAAAAGGGCCGATATACAACGGAAATTTGCTATGCGAGCGACTTTCCATTGTTGTAGGTACCTGGTTGTATTTTCCATAGATGTCGAAAGCAACGGGGAAAACTACACCTACAAACATGCGGGGTGGTGCTGTAATACTTCGGAGCATTTCCATTTTCTTAACCAGCGGAAGAAGCGCCAGAGCGCTTAATCAGCAGGCGGTAAAGACGAAAGTTAAAAAAATGAGCGACAAAGATAGTAAAAATAAAATATCCGTACGATTGTTAGAAGCGGCTAAGAGGGATACGCACTTTTCGAGGTAAGATCGTATAAAATTTAAATTTATTTGATACATCTTCGAGAAAAAAAAAATGAAAAGCAAATTAAACGTAATAGACTTTTGAATAATGTAAAAGCTCTCACCTTGTAGCTAACGACGGAAATAGAACTAAAGAGTTAAGTTAAAACCATGAAAACATTAGATAAATTTCTGAGATATTAGAAAGTTTCTGTAACAGCAATTTAATTTTTCGTAACAGTTTTTCTTACAAAGTGAAACGTTTCATTTTTATCGATAATTTTTGTAATTAGAAAATAGGAAATATTTTTAAATGCTATATACTCGAATATTATAGATAACAGAAGCCAGGTGACAATTTCTTCAATCTTTCTTCGAGCACATGTTGTCATTAAGTCTTTATTTTTGAAAAGGCTTAATTAAATATTTTTTTTTTTAATTTAAAGCCGACATTTTGGTGGTTACGGCGTGATTTCTTTCGTTCAATCACAAGTAGTATTAAAATAAAATTTTATATAAAAGTGTTTCAATGAATAATACTCATCACCCTCGAAACAGATTCTATGCTATCTCCTTGAAAGTAACTCAATTAATTTAATCGAATAGCTTTCCGCGAATAGGTTCAGTCTGTCCGACTTCTAATTAGATCGGCGGGAGGTGATATTTAATAGTGGAATGGCACGCGTTCAAATAGGAAACAATGAAGCTGATTGATGTCTAATCGATGTTGCAGGTCTGAAATCGAGGGCCTCTACAAGGTTTACAGGAAACTGATTTCAATGAATAGACCAAAAACCAATCAGGAGAAAGGTGCTGCTAGCTCCAGCATTATGGGGAAGCCTACTACCGTTCACGAAGTAATTTACTAATTTAATATATCACCCTTCGTAAGTATTTCCGCGTAAATTTTAGGGGGTGGATAAGGTCGTATTTAGGGAACTGTTACATAGTTCGTTCGATATTGTTACGGAAGACATGATGATGGATAGGATATTTTGCGTTTGGGATAAAATGAATGCTGGTTTAATAATACCTGAAGCATGGTTTTGTGGCTTATCCATTTTTCTAAGAGGGACGTTGGCGGAACAGACGGATTTTTGTTTTTCAGTGTATGATTTGAATGCGGACGGTTATATCACAAAGGACGAGATGTTTCAGTTGCTGAGGTAAGTTTTTTATTTGTAAATATCGCATAAATTGTTTAAATTTAAAATATTTTGGAAACGACTTCAATTAGATCAATTTTTTATTTTATTTACGTGTTCTATCATAATGCTTTTTAGTTATGATATCGTTCCATTCCATAAAAATTTTGCTTATCGTTGAAGATGAATCACTCCTTTCTTCAATTTTCTGCATGATCAGCTCATTTTAAAGGAATGGTTTTCATCTTCGACTCCCTTACATTTTCTGTATAATATACAGTATGTAACACAAATAATTACACCCGAATAACTTAAAAACAACGGATAGGAAATATGAAAATCCTCCAGGGTCATTTATTAATACCCCCTTGTAACTATGCAAAGTGTTTAGTAAAAATAGAAATTTTAATGCTTTCACATTTTCAGAAACAGCTTAATAAAACAACCACAAGATGAGGATCCAGATGAAGGTGTCAAAGACCTTATAGAAATAGTTTTACGAAAATTGGACAAAGATAAAGATGGAAAGATTTCCTTAGAAGATTATCGTCAATCGGTGTTGGAAGAACCTTTACTTCTCGAAGCGTTTGGGAGGTGTTTGCCAAATGAAAGGGCAAGGGATACTTTTATAACAACAATGAAAATGTGAACGATTTGTTAATTACGCATTAAGTATCTGCACATGTTTCTAGATAATTATCAATTATAATTTATTGTTGGTTAGGTAATTTATCGTTTATGTTTACCAGTTCTGATTTTATAAATAGTTATAGGATAAATAAAACATTATTAAAAAAATCTGCTTATCTTATCATAAATATCTAACATCTCAACACACGAGGCACTTACATGCAATAATTAGTAGAGTAAATTAGGTTGTATATTTGTCCATGTGTTCGTCAGCAATTGGTAGGTTTCCAAAATTTATAATCGATGCTAATTGTTGATGTTTGTTGATTGTTAATAAAGTATTACACGTAACACTTATGCAAATGTTTGTGACGTGATTTGACATTTAAACGATCTATTTCGACGTTAAGTTACAAGTAGGAAAAGATTGTTAAATTTGTTATATACGCTCAAAATTTAATTGTTTAAAAATGGAAAACTCGGCTATGGTCGATACGGTTGGGATTTATAGAAGAAATGCTTAATTATCTATATTAGTAATTCTACAGCTCTCATAAGCTACAGATCTTCACCGAAAGTAAAAAGTATTTTTTATGATAATAATTAACATTCACTTTACATGAACATCTTAACACGTTTTGCTGGAATTTTAAATTGAATTTCTTAACGATGACGTCTAATTTGGAATCTTAAATTTAATTGAAAATATCACCTGTATATCGACTGAATGCGATATACTAAAGTCTTCGCTTCGTCAATTTTACTTGTGTCCATGTTGACACGTTGTGTTACCGTATTAATTGAATACTTATCCAAGGTTTTATTAAAATTTGGTTTATTAAAGCTTACTTTTAACAACGAGGTAATGTAGCTCGATATCAGAAATATTGCTGGTCCGATGTTGACCTTCATGTTAGTACCAGCGCTTGTTCCTCCTTTTTTTTAAACTCCAGTTCTGTTCGATAAAGATAAAGATACGTTTAACTTATTAAAGGATGAATCTAACAACACGTATGGCTCATTTATGTATCCGTTTACATTGCCGTCTGATAATCATATTTAGTTGTCGCTGATACGTCAAATAAAATTGTACCATGCCGGCGGAGCAGCAAACAAATAGGCGGTAAGTGACCGTATTCCTATTTTCCTTTGTTGTTTAGAAATTAGTTCTTTTCTATTACTTCTATTCTATCGTATAATTTAAAAATTGCATGATAATATTTGATTTATCAAACCCTTGAGGTTTAAGATAATTTTTACTAAAAACGTACGATTTTTACAATAAGCTGATAAGCAATGCATATATCGATGTATGGAAGTTGAAAATTTGTAATAGAGAAGATTTTCTTAAAAATAGATTTAAATACTTCTGTTTTATACTATATTTCATTTGAATGCGTAGTTCAAAGCTAAAAGTTAAATTCTTTACATCTACAGGATGAATCATTTCCTGGGGCTTAGAAGATTGATTCTTTGTAAAAAGCGATTTTTTAAAACGTTCTTTTTTTTAATTTTCAAAAGTTTTAAAATCACCACAGTCGTTCAATAAGTCCTTAGAAAATATAGAAAAAGAAAGTATGTTCTGTAGTTCTGTTCCAAGTGCTTCTCCCCCTTTTTTAAGCCCTTCAAAAAGTACGATTTCGGAAAGCTCTCGTTCGACGTGAACCGTTGTTCGCCGACCCGTTTTTTCAGATTTGGAAGTGAAAAGAAGTCACTAGGGGCCAAATCGGCTGAACATAGTAGATCTAGTAATTCGAACTTAGTTACTATAATTGTGATTATCGAAACTGCGCAGGTGTATGAGTGCATTGCTTTAATGATATGAAAGAGGACTCTCTTCTTTTTCTTCGCTCAACCGGTTCAATAGTGACGCATAGTGCTTGCCAATTATTGCTTGACTTATTTCCAAGTTATCGGTGTAAATGTTTTCGCACATATCAGAGGCTATCACCTTCTTCAGCCTTTTCGGGCGGTTTCACCGTCTTCACTCTTTTCAGGGTTCGTTCGCCTTAAAACAATCACTGTTTTGGTTGTTTCTTTGTCTCCGGAGAGTTGTAGTATAACAATCTCTCAGGAGTGCAACGGAAACGCGTTAAAACAGCCTTAGAGTCGAGCAAACTCAGCACCCATCTTGCCGAGATTTTGTTTATACCTAATTTTTCGTGAACCTAAAATTGAAAACGGTACACCTTGCGATATGGCCGAGGCCTCAACAGTTTCACGCGCTTTGATTCCTCGATCATTCAAAACCATATCGTAGATTTTGTTAATGGTTTCGGGGGTGGTCAATTCCAATAGACATTTGCCTAATTGTAAAGAGAAGATGTGCCACGAATATCTAATTCAGGTTTGATCTCTTTCGGTGTGTCGCTCCAAACTCTTCCATTCTTTTACAGAAACAAAAATTCTTTGTTTAAATGGAAAATAAAAATGAAACCGTGTGATGGATATAATTGACTAGAAGCAAACCATTTTCGAGATTACGAGCGCCATGTCGTAGATTTTTCTAAGGACTTCTTAAACCATCCTTGCATATTGAAGCCTATCTCATATTCTCATAACTTTGCAAAGTTGTATTTTCTTTTTGAAGGAAGATGCAACGAGATACTATTGTCAAGATCCGCGGGAAGGCCGTTCTGTGTACAGTGTTTGCTTGTGCATATTTAATTATCAAGATGATAGATAAATCTTCAAAAAAACTTGCTAAGGAATGCTTCCTATTTTGCTGACTCACAAATTCAATTACTAAAGTTGCCAAGTCACTTACAACTATAAATATTTGCACATGACTAACAGCTTCGATAATACGGCGTATATTTTTTTAGAAATCAAAATGGTACCCCACTACTTCAAATAATAGGAGAAATTTTGGTGATGTTTTTGCAGATGTTATACCATAATTTGGAGTCGATATTCAGATTATTTGTGCCAGTGCCAGAAAAATCCGTTAAAGGAGAAGTTGTTTTAGTAAGTAATTCTGTTTTCATTCGAAGAAATTTCAGTTAAAAATCAATTTTTCCCCGGAGGTCAATTAGACGTATTGTCGATATTAAAAAGCATTGTTATGTGTATATCACGAAGAAATCTTATTAACAGCTTCACTGCTAGTCACATTTCAAGGGTCACGGTTATACGGAATTATTTGAATGTAGTATTTTATCAATATTTATGGTATAACATTAGTGCGGTTTATAACACAAAACGGTGTAATGATATGAGTTTTTTCAATACTATTGTTTCAATTGTGAAACAACTAGTATAATTAAAGTAATTTTTTTTTAATTTTCCGAGTAACATCGATATACGTACGCGTAATGAGGTTTCTTTGAAGCTATTGTGCTTCAATAAATGATAATAAATTCCGAATCAGCGCATAAGTATCGGCAACCTCCTTAATCCAGGACGGCCGTTTCGAGGACACAAATGGCCCTCGTCGTCAACCGGTACTAGCATGATGGAAGGGAGGAACTTCTAAAATTAAACATACATCTTTTCTACTTCTTAAAAAAATATTGTTAACAAGTACCTATTTCTACTCCTTGCACGCGACATGCGGAAAACTAACATGCTTGCACTACCCCTTCTTCCGAGAAAAAATACTGTTTACAAGTGCTTATCTTAACCCCCTACACGCCTTAAGACTGCGACATGCGTAAAACACGGACAGATAAACGGGATGGTCTTCATGTGCCAGCCTTACTGCAAAAGGTTTTCTTGCAGGTTATAAAGGATTTTTATTACTTTTTACATAATTCTCGCGGTGAACATTCTTAATTTATTTCATGTTTCATTTATATGTTGTGCTGTACTAGACGCGTCTAACCTTTCGTAACGATAACTTCTTATATGTCCATTAAATCTGGGGCCTATCGCTCTTTTCGTTTGACCAATATAGGCTTTATTATCCAATTTTGTAAATTCCCGATCTTCCTTCCATTTTCGGTTTATTTTTAGGATTATCGTGAAGGTCTTTAAGTGTATTACGGAACCCTAAGTATACGTGGACACATATGGATCTTTCAAAATTTTACTCCACGTCTTTCGATATGCTGTGGAAGGAGTGTTTTACGAATTTCTCACTGTTAGTTTCTACTGAGGTCAAGGTTGTGGAATTTCTTACGTAAAGCATATGTTGAGCTCTCTTAAGCTGTATAAAAGAGTAACCGTTATAAACAGTTACGATTTTTATATTTTTTGTTAAACCTACTTCTACTTAAAGGGAATTTAACTAATCTATTAATTAATCTAATAATAATCGCGGCCATTTTGTGCTGTTCACAATGGTTAGGATCGTTGATATCTATTAGTGTTTGTTTCCTGTCTGTGGATGTCGATTTTCAGTTTATTATTGTCTTTATTTACTAAGCTATCTAGGAACGGAAGTTAATTGTTCATTTCTTCTACTGTGAATTTAATAATTTGAAATTTTGAGTTGGGGATCGCGAGGAAATCCGGAATATTACTTTTATTAGTATCAAAAACCGCGAAAATATCATCTACATACCTAAGCCAGCCAAATTCGAGGGAAACATGCGGCCTCCGTCCGCATACAACAAGTTGGCTGTGAAGGGGGCAGAGGGTTGACCATTGTTGTACCTTCTAATTGTTCATAGTGCTTGCTCTCTGCTTGTAAGCAATTTTGATTCGTGCGGAGCGAAGTTAATCTCTTATATTCTGCTGTTTTGGCATCTTTAATATCGTTGAACTTTAAGAGCTCAACCAAATACTCAAGTATGGTAGGATACTAAAATTCCTCATCTTCTAGTTTAAAATCTAATAAAATTTAATTAATTGTCTACTTTAATACTGTCTACCTCGATATGTAAATTTTTGTATTCATTTACTAGCCATTTAGGCAGTTTGTACGTGGGTGAGTATATGCCATAAGTATAGCACAACATACAAATTAAATTGGACATATACAGCATTAAATTAGAAAACTTGAAATTGATTAAGAATGTAACTTCACCGCGAAATTTAGACGCGTTGCCGATGCGTATGTGTTGTTTACCATATTACGCCACAATCTTTGCTATCATTATTAATAATAATAAATCGCAGATAGGCAATCAAAATATGTTCAGCTATCGCTACGTAATTATAGCCTTAATGCTGTGCCCCGCAACACAGCAGTATCTAGTTAATCTAACAGATTTAATTCGGTTCCGGGTCAATTTTCTCTGTTGAAAAACTGTTGATTCATATTTAGGTTCTTAAATAACATCCTTACAACAATTTTTGAGATAAATAACGTAAATTATTGAAATGCTTAGAAAGTCGTATCAATTCAGGATTGATTGTGACGACAAAATCCTAAGGCAGTAATTTTTGCAAAAAAAATGAGCTTGGAAAAGATAAGAGTCACGTCAAAATTTACTACGAGTACTTTTTAGATTGTACGATTTGTTTCTCATCAAAAATAAATATGTTGCATATAGAAGTACTACTTGCGCGAAAAGTTTTTTTTAATTTGTATAAAATCCTTGATTAATTTATTGATATATGTGTCTTATAAGTAAAAAAACAAAAAACTTTACAACATATTCAGTAAGAATGACACTGTTTAAAGTCAGCTGACTTAAGCGAAGGTCATTTACCATGTTTAAACTAATGTACCACATATAGTCGTATACGAACCAAATTATTTCTGTATGAAAATTCCAAACAAGTTATATAAGTGTACTCGAGCAGAATGATAGCATTGGAAAGTGTACATAACGTAATGTTTTTAATTTAGTCTTGTTTTGTTTGAAAGAGCACATGATTTTTCTTTTCTCTTATAAAGGGATAAGATATAAGGAAGGTAATAATACAAAGTCAACAAAATGTAGTGTATTTTATCGTGTTAAAAGCACAGCAGATTATTCTTTGTGTGAATGCCTTTGTTAAGTAGCATTGGTAGACGATAATGTTATCAGTACATTAGGAATATATGCATGTAGATGGGTGTGCTAGGTCTGAGATTATTTGTTTAAGTTCAACAGACAAAGACTACATCTTGCAAATCTTAATTTATAACAGATATTTCGCTGATTGTTAGAATTAAATAAAGATTATCGTGCCCTAAGCACAGAAAATAACATATGCACACCTATAAACTGTTCAAAAATACATTTAAATATACCAAATGAAGTTTACGTAATTATTTATAATTGATTTTTCAACAGCATCACGTAATTTTTAGGTAACAGGAGCCGGACATGGAATTGGGAAAGAGTTAGCTTTGCAATATGCGGCGTTAGGAGCTATCGTAGTTGCATGGGATATAAATGAGAAAAATAACATGGAAACTGTGCAGCAAATAAACCAGCAAGGCCGCTCAAAGGCATATGGTTACGTGTAAATATTTTTGTTATATCTTGTTACAATAAGAACCTAATTTAACCCAAATAATTTTAGATGCGATGTTTCCAACAGAGACAAAGTATTTGAAGTGGTAGAAAAAGTTAAACAGGACGTCGGAGATATAACAATCATTGTAAATAATGCAGGAATTATGCCAACCCATAGCTTGCTGCAGCAGACGGCTGATGAAATTGAACGGACCTTCAAAATAAATGTTCTTGCACATTTTTGGGTAAACAAAAATTTCCTACAAGTCCCATACAAACACTCAATTGTTTATCGTTACAGGTTATACAAGCAATTTTGCCTAGCATGCTCAACAATAATCATGGGCATATTATATCGATATCGTCTTGCGCAGGTCTTGTAGGTTTGGAAAATTTGGTTCCCTATTGCGGCACCAAGTGGGCAGTAAGGGGCTATATGGAAGCATTATCTCAAGAGATACGTTCAAGCAAACCAAACTTACAGATCAAATTTACCACAGTGTATCCATATATGGTTGATACGGGTCTTTGCAAGAAACCTAGAATGAGATTTGAGGATATGATGAATATGGAAACCCCGGAGACTGTTGCCCGGAAGATAATTGAAGCGCAAAGGCGAGATATGAAGGAGATATCAATTCCAGAGTACTTCTTGTACCTGAACAATTTTCTCAGAACGATGTCCGTCAAAGCTACTTTAAAGCTGAAGGACTTTCTTGGAGTTAAGTTAGAGTCTGATTTGTAATTGAGCATTACAAATAGTAAGTTGAGAAAACTCGTCAAGCGTTTTTTAGGGGAAGTTTTTTTACATTTTCTATAGAAAGTCTTTATTGTTCATGATGTGTGCTTAGGTAGAGAATATTTGGCCTTGTTTTATATTTAATACCAATATAGATGATTTTTATGTGTGTTGCTGAATTCTTTCGTTAAGTGATGATATATACAAGAAAAATGAGTATTTGTTGCGGCAATATTCTACAAATATTTATGCAAAATGACTGGACCACAATGACGGATTACTATTAAAAAGTCGACGAAATGCTTTTGGTTCTAAACTAGCGAAGACCTAATCGATCTTGAGTGTTTGAGAAGGGTATTATAATTACAATAATTATATTCAATAATAATAAATTACAATAGATTATTTCTAACTTACTTTTATTTTCTTCTAATGTCCGGATCTCGTCACAGTTTCCTTTTGCACTTCCTTGATCTTCCAAATAAAAATTGATCGATGTCCATTTTTTACGAAAACCGTGCAGAATAAACACACTAATGATTAAAAAATGTTTTCGTCTTTGTTGTAATAACAATGAAAATATTTTATCGCAGCATGCCCATGCTGCAATAATAAAGGCGTCTTAAAACTGAAGCGAATTTTAATTCTCGGCACTGATTCTACTCTACATACATATACGCAAAACATGCATCACCTAAACATGCTTCATTATTGAAAATATAAACTAGCACATATGATTAATGTCAATAAAATTTCTATTGGAAGTGAGTGGAATATATTTAATGTTTCACTTATTATGATTATTGATAATTAAAAAAAATCAAGAAGTCATTCAAATACAGTCTTGGCCAATAAACTGGAGGATCTTAACACATGGATGCTTAAGTTTTTTTTTTTTGTTTTGGAAATAAAAAAAAATTACCAGGGGAATCCTGAATATTCCCGGAATTGATCGCTAGATGGCATTTGCCATATATTTCCTTAAACTTTGACATTTAATATGATAGTCACAATTGACAGAAAGACAGTCAGCCATATAGTTTAGTATTAATAGCGATTCAAAGAAATCACTTTAGTGAGAAAAGAATGAACATTTCTTGTGAACACGACTATGATGATGTCTTACAATATTAAAAGTGGTTTAACATAATGACAATGCATCGATCAACTTCATTTTGCCTTTGGTGATGAATAGAGATGACAAAGGCAGATGGAATTTTTGCAGCGATTAGATAGACTCGTGTCTATTCGTCTCATGAGAATGGATTCGTGTTGCTTACTGGTGTGTCCGAGAATCGACAAAACACGAGCCTGTCTAGTCTCTGCAAAAAAAATAATAATTTCATCCGCCTTTGTCCTCTCTAGTGATAGAGCACCAACCAAAACCACAGTTTATGACTGGTTGCCAGAATTATATTATTAAATAAAGCGGATCGATATCTGATTTATCGAGAGATGAAATCATCCTTGGGCATTGCTAAAAGACCTTATATGAACAGCTAGTAGTGAAAAAAATAAAAAAGTGGTTTATGTGAGTTGGTGCAAAAAATGCTTGAAAAATTCAATTGTGTTGTTTCTGTTAACGTATACAATATCGTAACAGATGACCCGAATGTATTCATACCATCCAGAAGCAAAACAATAATCCACTGCCTGGGTGTTCTAAATTGAACCAAAACCAATAAAAGTTGTTCGTTCACCAAGTGCTTAAAAATGATGTTTTCTTCCGTAAAACTAGGCCTGATGCTACCTTTGCTCTTGAGGATCGAAAATCAGTAAATACTGACTGGTATACAATAATTTTTTTGCCCCGAGTCTTCGATAAAATCGGAAAAAAGATATGTACACTTAAAGGATAATAACATTAAATTAATGACTCAGTATCCCAATAACTTCCTCCTATTCCCTTTTTGTCAAGAACAAATTGTGTGGTGAATGATACGTTTCTGAATTACCTATTTCAGATTGGAATAAATGTTTCGACAGGTGATTTCTTCGAATTCAAAAGTGCTTAAAACTTTAAAAAGCGCATGTTTGGAGAAACAATAGTGTATATTAAGTATAAAGTAACATCTTATTTAGACGGAGTATGGCATATATACATCTTGGCTTTGGTCCTAATAAATTAGACGGTGCTGACAATATGAGTGAAACAATACGGCGGGTAAATGTTAAGAATAAGCTTTTCTATAAAGCAACCTCGGTGCAAGCAAATTCGGTGTAATCCTTTCATTTTATCGAAAAAATCCATCCATTGGTTCATCTATTGAAAATGATCGCCCTAATTTCTCAGCAAAATTTTCAGCTACAATATTTATTTGCCTAATTAGCGACTGCACTTGTGTATTCCATTGTTTGCGTCCGACATTGCACTGTTAAAATGTAGATATCGATGAATCATTTTCAATCTATCATCAGAAACTCTGTTACTCACTACACACGTGTTGTGTAGTCTTCCGATACATTCTACTAAATGGAAGTTTGCTATACTTAAATATAAGCAAAGTCATGTTTGCCTTTGAATATAGCATATTTCTTAGGTGCATTGCAAATTATTTTTCTACCAATCGCTTTTATTTTTGTTTTTAGTTGGCTTATCGGTTGTATTCGCTTCTTTTCTCACTGTGCTCAGCCATATTTGCTTGTAAATTTAATTTTAATTTTTTATTTTGCTTAATAGTTATCATGTCCAATAACTGTTTTGAAACACCTTTCAATGACATGAACATTATAAAGATCATCGTCGTCACTGGCGACATCATCTAAATCAGGAGGGAATAAAATCAAGTCTAAATGATCGGAATTCCCAATTTGATGATACGTCTCATATTTCATTTAAACAATCTAGAATTTATCGAAATCTCTCGATAGAGTCCTCTAATATTATACAATTTCTTTCTGAAATACAACAAAAGTATTATAATCATACGCGAACATTCATCGGCAATAATTCATTCATTTTGTATAAATACGTTGGGGAACACTACAAACTACTCTGGTGAGCCTTTTAAAACAATTAGTATTAATAAAAGTCATTAGAAGCACTTAAAGCCTAAACTTGAGAAGCAACGAAGGCTGGTACGTGGTTACAATATATGAGCTATTATATTTATGTTTAGTATATTAAACCATCGGTATTATTGGGTTAAACTTTCTAAAACAATTCAAAAATCTCAGCGGAAGAACTCATCGCGTCTGTAGAAACGTCCATCCAGAAAGAAAGATATCACAACGAAAGATTACGTACGAAAAACATGCGAAATTACAATTTACAAAAATTTAGACGAGGTTAAAAGTTTAAGAAATAATACCGACGATCTCGAGATTATTAAGAGCCTCAAAAATAAAAATGGTTATTTGAAAGCAGATAAAGGGAACAAAACATTGTTATTTTGGACAAGCCGGAGTGTTTCAATCGCGTAACAATTTTCTATCAGCTCTTATAGAGGTTTGAGAACAAAATTCTTTACCATTTATGTATGAGGAACGTACAAAAAATCTATCAAAAATCTACAAAATTGATGATACCAACGGTTTCAGGCATTCGTATAAATTCTCCAAATGGCCAAATGGCTCCAACAGCTAGTAAACGAATTTAAAATTTACCCATTAAAATAGAATATTTGCAGGTAGAAAGTTCAACAGATTTTGTTAATGAGGTAGGCAATATTGAATTAAAAGATGGGAAAATTCTAGTATCGTTCGATGATGAAACCAGTTGAGTTCCTAAAACTCAATAAAATCGATGATGCCATAATTGCAGAATATACATAATTGTAGAATTTGGCTTAGATTATATTTTGATGGTTTTTGATACTAAAAAATTTTGGATTTCCTTGCGAGTTTTAATTCAGAATTTTAAACTATTAAATATTTAGTAGAAGAAGACGTGAACAACTAATTTGCTTCCCTGTCCTTTAATTTCTTAATGAATAGATTAGTTAAATCAACAAATAACTTAAATTCATAAGAAATGTAATTATTTATAATGGTTACTCTTTTATAGGTATCCATCGCCTCGCAGGAGTCGTTCAATATAGGCATTGCGTGGGAAATTCCTGGAAACTAACCGCAAAAAATTTGTGAAACTCCATTTTTACAGCATACAGAGATGTGTTAATGGTTAAGATATGAACGTATGTTCCAGTTCACGTAACACATTTAAAAATCTTATTGGCAATCCTAAAGATAAACCGAACACGGAGAAAGGAGCAGATCAGATCTTATCAATTTGATAGATTAGACTCGTCAGGTGTAGCACAATACATAAATAAAGCCGGACATAATATTAAATTAGAAAACTTGAAATTGATTAAGAATACGAGAATTAGACGCTTACGAAAATATTTACATAAAGAGCAACAAAAATTTGTAAAAAGGCTGTACATGTTTTATGTTTCGTACTACAATAACAAGAGATCTTCTCGCTCGTCCCTCCGTATTTTTTGTCTTAGGTTTAGGGTGTGTAGGACATAAAAAAGATGAAACTAAGGATAGAACAGGCATAAATTTCTCACATCATTTGGTCGTCGGTTGAGAATGAAATTTTCGCATTGTGCTGGTGGAATATTTTTCTACGTTTCTTTTATTTAGGCTCGAGAAGAGTGTTTGTGACCGCTTTGTCGAGTTTCCATCAAGTGTTAAATAAATACTTAATGTTCATAAATACTTAATTAGATTTGGATGGATGTGCGTGGCTGACGATAGAATCTATCCTCAAGCATCGTTCACCTTTTCGAGCTGGATGGCAAGGAGCGTTATCTTGTTGCAAAATATTGTTTTTGAAAACCATCTTTGAGCACGCGATGGCCTTAATCATCCATCAGGGTAGTTCTTTAAATGATCATTAGTTTTTGGTTAATATTAAAACAACGAGTACATTTTATATATTTGCGAAAAATCCACAAGAGGTCCGTTTTATTTGGTTTTATTGGCAATGGCTGTATATATATATTTTTTAAGTATTTGGCATTTTTGTTTTGGAACATATTATTAAAATATTAATGTGTTTTGAGTGGAATCGCTTTCGTTTGATTACAGAATAGCCATATAACGCAATAATTCTAATTAAAATATTTATGCCGATTTAAAAGTGTTAATTTTATATCTAGAATATACTTAAATTGTTTGTGAAATACGCTGTTTCACATAATGTCCTTCGAACGCTGCAAATTTTTGAGTAATTAACCTTGGTAGCCTAGAAAAGTTGATCAAGAGCAACAACCAAAACTCAGTTCGATACTGGCATACCATCAGAATGACTATCTATGGAAAATTGGTGGAAATAATAATTATTAGTTATTACACCGGTAGAAATAGTTTAATTATTTAGTTTTTGTTTTGCTGTTGTAGAATTAAACAATGTAATTTCTAATTGTTATTTTAAGTCAACGATGAGCAGCAGTGTCTGGATGAAGATCATCTTCAGTTGCTTGTGCCAAGATGAAATTTAAATTTTTCGCGCGTTTATTACCTCCAGCATGTTTTTCTTTACGAATGTCAGGTTAAGTTTCTGTTTAGGATAAATCGGTTCTGTGATAAGGTAATTCGCCCTTTAATGAACCATTGTTTAATCGCGAAGCATTATTATGATGACTAATAGTTTCATTATCAGTAACAACAACTTTCTGTTTTAATGCAGTTGTAGGTAATCTTCGTTATGATTCTTTCGTAAACGCATCAAATTAAATGCTAAGCAAATTGTTACACATGGCGTGTGATCCCGACGAAAATATAAATAACCCTTCAGATCCCGAAAACGACGATTATCCTGAAAATTGTGAAGAAGTTATAAATCTACAGGTATGCCTGAACAATATTTTTTAGGTTGGGTTATAGGTTACTTATCTTTTTTAAATCGTTGTTTCAGAACACTGAATGTCTCTATTGCAATGGATTTTACGGGCCATGCTATGAAGAAGTGATATGTTTAACATGTCATGCTTTTCTTTATCCGAATATATCACCGGACTTAGAATGTGCCACGATAATCTCTAGTGTATGTATTTAACATACGTCAGCTTATGTTTCTTTAACAAGTACTTTAATTTAGTGAGTTTAGTTGTCTTTCTGTTCTTTTTGAGTTTGCTTATTTTAACTTTATTTATTTGTATTATACTTAACCATGTGTTTGGTGCTTTGTAATTGTTGATTCTAATTGAAATCGGATCAATAATAAGTGACTGGGGCTTTATGTTAACTAGGAGTATTTGTAAATATGTCTTTGATTGTTTGTAGCATGTGTAATAAATTGTTTTTTTCTCTTTTTTGTTAAAATTCCATTCGTTGGATCTTTGACGTAACAAATTAGTTTTTTTCTTTGCCGAAGAAGATTTAGATATACTAATGAAGATTTAACGAATGTAATAGTTCAAAATTTATATTTTTTATTATATAACTATTGTAATAATTATATAAATTGAATCTTTGCAGATTAAATTTATTGAAATTTAAGAGTAGTCTTATTTTAAAATATCGTGTTCCAAATTTGCTAGCTATATGAGGGAGGCAATTGCAAGTGATTTAATATGAGGCCCATTTGGGAATGTACTTTGGTACACTTTCACTGTATATAAAGTTGTCTAATGCTAACTTGCTATAGCCTAAATATGGTTGCCTATATTGCTAATATAATTAAGAGGCTGAGCGAATGTATTTTGAATATTTAAATTCTCTAAAGCTCACTCTAAGCACATTTAAAAGATTAATTTTTGAAAATTTCAGTTGGGAATGTTCATATAACTTAATTTATTTGGCAAGAATTGTTATGCCCTAAAATACAGTATCTATTTTCGAAACAAAGAACGTTTTATGTGATATGTATTACTAACGTTTTCTTCTTTTACCTTAGGAAGATGATAGCGATTCTGGTAATGATGAGCCAGCTGAAAATAACTATCAACGTCCACTTGCTACGCCTTCATCAAATAATGGGAGCAGTGAAGGGCCATTTCTAGAAGTTCAGAACATAACTCATCAATTGGACGATTTCCACCTCTTTAAAACACCCCAGCGTGCTCATACTAGCATAAATATTGACCAGTTGCCACCAGAAGGTATTGACATTTAATGTACCAACGGACTTCACCGGTAATAAAATTATTAAAGATTCTTTTTGCAGTTCTAATACATGCTTTTCAATTCCTGGATGATATATCTCTATGGTCTATTGGTCAAGTTAATAGCCATATGAAGAGTGTCATGTTGATGCATACTGACCAAGAGTACTGGAAAAAGTTCACGTTTATGCGTTGGCCGCTTTTGAATGTTGGAAATAGGAATAGGATTGAAAACTGGCACGATGTAGGTTGTTTGCGCATACTTTATTTTGGGGATAGATTACTTAGACGGATTACACTTTTTAGTGGAATTTACTGAGATATTAATTGCTTATAAAGGAACATTTTGCCGCTTTAATCATCATTAATTTGTTTTATTTAAATTATTATTAATAATAATAGTAATTCCACCAAGGTGTTTTTGATCATACATTTTTACCGTTAGCTTCGTTGTGTGTTTATAAGTTTTCTTTTGTTATAGCTATATACAGCAATGATGCAAAGCAGCAATTGCATGAAGTGCGTTCAACAGATGTCAGCTCTTGAATACCGTGCTGGCGAAGAGAGCGCTTGGTGCAAGAATCGCTTAAGATCTGAAGTAAGAAATCTGAGATCTGATCCGCCGGATGGTATTCAAGCAATACCTCTTGACTCTCTCTGCAGCCATTGGCAGGCAACTTTAGTGGGACCTGAAGGCAGTGTTTATGAAGGCGGCACCTTTTTTCTGTACATACAAATTCCATACACCTATCCAATGTCACCTCCGTTGGTAAGATTTATTACGAAAATCTTTCATCCCAACATATCAAGACATGGCGATATTGGTATTGATTCTATAAACACGAATTGGTCCTTAGCTTTGACTATTGGGAAAGTGTTGATCTCTATTCAGTCGATTTTGACTGATCCAGTCTGTGATGTAAGTGCTTTTGATTTTTCCTTTATTCGTAATTTAAGCTTATCTTTAGTATAGTTCAAAACGATTGCGATGGATTGATTCAGCAATAATTTATTGAAAAGCAAGTGTAATTAAATAACCAAAGATGAGTAGAATTAAATTGTAATTGAGATCTTTTGTTGTGCGTCATACAAACATTCTTGATTTCTTCAAGATCGATTTCCTTCCTCTAAATGTTCTTTGCGAATTTCAAGCGTTAATAACAATATCGATCCATTCAGTCAATTCTAGGTTCATTTTCTAGAAGAATAAATAAGGTGAGACCAAGAATTTTATAAAATAACTTTTGACAACAGTCAAGCATGTTTGTACTACTACACAAAGCATGGTCTATTACATTTATAAGTTTTTTTAGAGATTTCGAAATGTTAAAACAAGTAACAAGTCAATCATCAGCAATTCAACTATTTTTATGAAAAAAAAAATGATTCAGCTCTCTTTCAAATAGAAGGTTTATTTAGGTAACTATATGCAGCGCCCTCTGAAGATGAATAGCGGGAGATACACGCAAAGTTTACAGGAATATACCCAATATGCAGAGTATTTTACTAGAGCATACCCCTACGCAATGTTAAAAATTAATAGATTTTTTGATGACGAGGTAGCGGAGCGGTATCGTCAAGTAGCTCGAGCGTCAGGTTTGTTCCTCGGCAATCTAGATGTCTCTGGCTGAATTTAATTAATATATTCGGGAATATTTTTTTTTAGTTTCGACGTTTCAAATAACAAGCTAAAATAGGAGAAATTAATTTAAACGATACGGCACTATTTTTAAACGTCTATTAAGTATTTTAAAGACCGATCTGGTCGTAGGATGTTAAATGAAAACTAACCAGAACGAGTCGAAGAAAACCCGGCACTATTCCAAGGCGACTTGGACACAAAGGATGTTTGTAATAATCTAAGGCACTGGAAATAAAATGATAAGTATTTTCTTTCTATTTCAAAATATTTCCAATAAACATCGTTGTTTATAAATCACATTGATACTTATGGAATTAGTTAAAAGACGAGGACGGCCATTTATTATCGTTAATATTCATTTTAGGAAACGATTCAATAGAGCATTGTTTCCGTTTTTACGATATGTTTTTTTTTAATTTTTGTTAATACCATTTTTACAAGAAAACGCCAATTCATTGTTTAATAAATTTTATAATAGACAAAAGCGAAGCGATTAACTAACAAGCTTATGCGAAGTAACCATATTAGATTTTTTCGTCTTAAGCTTTTTTATTTTGGAGGTTCACGAGAAAGAAAGATAAATCTCAGAATTTTTAGAGAGTTACTTTCACGGTTTTCTAAATTGATTGGGTCATTGTTAAATTAGTAATGTAGGACAATTTAAACAATTGTTTTAATTTACTTGTTAATTTATTTTTAATTAACAATTTAATTAAAAGCAAATTTAGCTTAATGACTCGGTCGTTCAACTTTAAGAGGACCGCGCTGGACACGGCACAGTTAGATGCTGTGTGTGCAAGTCTCGTTAGAACCAACAAATTTTCTTAGCGGGTTCAGTACATTCCTGAGTCACTATTCGTAATTAATTGCCCTTGACCATGGAACACTACAAATACCCTTTAACACTAAGAGGCTCCTGACGTTATGGCAAGCTTATACACCTCGTTGGGGTGTCACCACAGTTAAAGCAATTAGAAGATAGTAACCGATAACCTTATTGCATATATGCTTTATTCATTGATTGTAAAGTTTCCTACTACAATTCGTATATAAAATGTCACTTGTGATTTATTCATCTAACGATTTCTTATTATCGGCAACAGGAACTTGCAAAAATACACATAGTTAACGAAAATAACTATTGACAAAAAAAATTATGCAGATTCATATTTGAAATCTTACCATTAAAGAGGAAAATAAAAAAGATAATGCGAGATAAGAAAAAAAAGAAAAATGTCATTCCTTCTACGAACGAATCGAATGAAAATATTATTTCGAAAACTAAAGGAATAGATCGTTTAGACTTCTATTATTTGATTATAATGTATATTTGGAATTTGCTTGTCTTCTTTGTGAATAAACAAAGAGACTATTCTCCTGTTCATTCAATTTCCTATTCATTTCGCTTTATCAATAAAATTCGCCACTTTCCGTGCGCGGAAGGACGAAATCTATATTGGTCTTTTGCTATTAAATCAATATGCGTACATATACAAAAAAGTATAGCAGCTTTGTATGTATGTATAAATAAAATCGATAATGTGTGAAATCAGTGATTTCAGAGTTTAGAGAAAAAATTGTCGTTTTTTTGATCAATTTACAGCGTACATGCAGCACTTCCTTACGTTCGCATGCATTTCAGATGACCGCCAAACACGTACGGGATGCGTTACTATTGCAACAAGATCGCTTACCCATATATTACCCGAACGACCACTTCTATATTGACGCCTGCGAAGCGCACGGAAAGTGGCGAACTTTACTTCTCTTTACATATACGTATGCGCGAAGGGAATGTTCGATTCTTTGCGTCTATGTTTACTTTAAAATTATTATTTTATCATTTGAAGAAATGACTTTAAAGATGAAAGAAACATAAAAACGTAGGTTTCCATGGCCAGAGTCTGTTAAAACTGAACATGTTCCGCCTTTGGACCGTGTCATGTTGTCTTTTGTTAAACGAAAACTCGTATGTTTCCGGCCACACTCATCTGGGGCTTCTTCGGTTAGCACGGTAAGTGAATATGTGAACCACGCCGGAGGCGAAACTATATAATCGGGAAGCAGTTGATTACGGTAACTCAGCATCATACCAGAGATGAAAAATCTACTGTTCGCAGTTGATTTTCGCCGGGTTTTACACGGTCCAAACCCGGAACACGATTAGTTTTAAATGAAAAAAGTTTGTTTTTAATTTTTAGGAATTACAACATTTTTATGAATTATAGTTTATTTACTGCTGATAATTTCAAAATAAACGTTGACAGAAGTCAAAGTACAAGGATTGTTCAATGTCCGAGTGAGGTTACATCCCTCGTGATGTCATTATAACTCTCTTAAAATGTATTTGTCTTTATAACTTTTTTATTTAATTGAAAAACTCATAGTTAATAATAACGGAAAAACAATATAATAATAATAATAATAATAATAATAATAATAATCATAATAATAATAATAATAGTAATAATAGTTTATTGTCCAACGGCTTCCAGTTACAGGATAACATAAAAAATATACGTACAATATTAAGGATACTAATTGAATACAAAATAAAAAAAATAAAAGGAAAAAACTCAAAACTAAATTTTACTAAAAAAAAAAACATCAGTAGGAAGTGTATCTGTTATGCGGGACGCAGAAGTGATGGGAGAAAAGGATAAGAGAAAGTAGGAAAAGAACGTGAAGATGTGCGAGAAACTAGAAAATCCAAGGAAGAAAGCAAGTTAGGACAATCAAGGACGCCTAACGAAGCCTAAAACTTTCGATGCGGAAATACAAAGGTGGTTGATATCCGGCGCAAAGCTCAAACGACTATCAAAAATAACTTCAAGATCGCAAAATTTATTAACTGAAGAAGTCCTTAAATCATCTGCGTAGGCTAGAACAGGGCAAGAAACAGAAGCAAGTAAATCAGTAACGTAGAGATTTAATAATAATGGACCTAAATTCGAGCTCACCGGAACATAGACTAAATTCGAAAGATTTGAAAACAAAACAATTGCTTCTGTTGGTCAAATACGACTTTAGAAGTCGAATAAATGATGGACTCAAGCCAAAAGGAGAACATTTTTGAAGTAAAATATTGTGATCTAATTTGTCGAACGCTTTACTGATGTCTGTGTATATCACATTAACTTGTCTTTGTGCGTCAAGATCTAATAAATTGGATAATCGATGCAAGATTGGTAAGTGTTAATCTTCCTCGCACGAAACCATGTTGGTGTGGTGAAATTTAGGGTGTTGTGTGATAATATATGGTGGAAAATAAGACAGTTTCACAGACCTTTGCAAAATTAGACAAGATCGAGATTGGTCTATGATTATCCGCTAGGTTATCTCTCTTTTAAAAAATTGGGATTATTCTGACCCGCTTGCAAAAACAGAGGAAAGCACAAGTTCGAATGGAGCAGTTAATTATAATTGACAATGGTTCGGCAAGAATGTGCCAGGCATTACGCACAACGCAGTTGGGAATTAAGCCATCGTCAGCATTGCGATTATGAGGAAATGAAGACATGATGTTAATGAGATCTGTGACAGAAACAGTAGATAATGTAAGAGGAACATACATAAGCCCCATGGTCAACTTTACCACAAGGAAGGTAAGATGAACTGAATTTATGAGCGAAGGCTTTGACAATGTCCTAAGGAGATTCCAAGTTCGAATCAATATAAACTAGAGTTTTTGGAAATCTAGTTGAACCTCACTTTGTTTGAAAAAATTTGAAAATTGTCTTCAAAAAGGATCATTAAGAACTGTTGTTTCTACATGATTAATATATTGTGTGTAAGCCAAAGAAATTTCATCCTCACAAATTTTTCGGAGTCGTTTAAAATGATTCAGATAAAATACATTTTTAGTAAATTTACATCGACGACTATAATACTCCTTTAGTTTCAGATTGGAAATAGTGAACCAAGGTGGATAACGGGATTGAACATTTTTTGAAGATATTCACAAAAAAGCTGAAAATCTTGTTGGTTTGTGTCGGGTGGAATGTAAACAGCAGTCATATAAAAATTGTTAGATTGAGCACGACATTTACAAATCACAAAATCAATAACAGGTGTAAGTGACAAGAGGAAGAGGTATTTCAAAAAATTGTTTTATATATTATCTAATGTAATATGTAACCAATCCCCGAGTATTACTTTTAATAAAGCGAGATAAAAATTAGTTATAATTTCGAATATATGAACATCAATTTAATCTTTCAATTGAATTCATTTTCTATTTCTCTGAATTTGGTAAAGTGAATTTTGAAAATAAAGCAGCTGTATTTAACACACTCATAGGCAGGTAGAAAAGTGTATAGTGCATATAACAACAAATATATTAAGATATAGAACATTTCGCTATTTTATTGGATTAAATAAACGTGTTTCCTGCAATGTTGTTGCAATTATCATTAAAGATTTTTTTAATCAAGTACCTTCATCAAACTAGGCGCTATATGCAGCTTTTACGCGTCGCGTGATTTTCTTTGTTTGTTCACTCAAAGTAGATGAAATTTCCTATTGAAATTGAAAGTGCTCCCGCTTGAGGAGTCTGCTCCAGGTATTTACGTTTTCAAAAGAGCCGCGTGGTCGTTGCGGTCAGCATCAAATTTCACTTTTGTTTTCAATGACGTCCATAACTCTTTCATATACCGCTCGATACAAAGCTGAAATGTTTGCCGTATCCGGATGTATCTCCCCTGAGATATCAAACAAAGGTAAATGAATAATATGTAAAGTATTCTTTTGCAAAACGTGCTTTTTTTAACTTTAACTTGAAAGGTCAATAGGAAGAGAATTTTTATCGTGTTGGTTGTTTTTTGAAAGCTAATTAATGAAACCTATCGGAAATATTACGTATTTTACCAAGTATTAGAATTGAAAGTGTTTGAACGTGTGTATCGGTTATCAAAGATGTACTGACTATTCTTTAGAGTAGGCTTCACTTGCTATGGCCCATAATACTCTTTGTATTTCCCGCTTGGTTTTTTCTTTTTAGAAAGAACTACATTCTCGCTAATAAAGTTTTTTGCCAATTGTTTGTTGAGTTGGGTAGAATCCAAGATGTGTATTCAACTTTATGATTGGCATTCTTCAAGAGTAGGGAGCAAGAGAAAGAAATCAAATCAGGTCGTATCATCACGTTTGTCACGCTTACGCGACAGGTTTATATATGATATTTGCGTACTGTAACTTTTGCGAGATGATATATGCGCAGTCAATATAAATTTTTGCCTGGAGCCCTTTTTTCTTCCGATGTCTCTAACTTATCACGCCAATTTGTCGATTCCTCCTTTGTCACAATTGTCGTCGAACAATACGCGAAAACCATACGTCGTATAAAAATATTTTTCCGTTTTGTTGGAAAGGCGGTGAAAACTTTCCATTTCCGCTTTTCCGCATATAAATTTTGCAGGGCTTTTCGTCGCAATTGAAATTCGGTGACCGATTTTTTATGACGTTGGCACAGAGAAAGAGAGATGTCTGGGCGAAATTCGGTGTAAATTTAATACGTAGTTAAGATCTATGGTTTTTGGTTATACGATGAATATCGATTGCACGATTTACAAGGGCTGTTTCTCCTTTTTTTACTTTTCTAAGAAAGCGCTGCAATATTCTGAAGCAGAATAAAAATCACACGAACGGAAATGGTCAACGTATAGCCGGAGATTAATTTAGACAGGTACGGGAAGGGAACGCTGGATTCGGTTTGGCTAAAGGAAGTGGATTTTTATGCAGGATTTCTGGGTTTTAGAGGGAATTGAATACGCGTACTTTATTTTTAAAAGCACAACGATTATTTAGGAATCGAATGCATTTGATTATGGCAAACGTAATACGAAAGAGGATGCAATCTTAAATTGTCGATTTCGATATTTTTAATTATTTTTTGTTTTTCAGTGGGTTTTTAGCGGATTGAGTATTAGCCAAAATAAATATAATAATCGAATAATAACAATACTAATACTGCTGCTTATTGCAGTTGGTGAACGTATCAAAAAGCGATAAGGATCTTCTATATATACTTTGGAATGTGTCTTGTTTCAGAAGTTGCATTTGTTCGAAGCGAGGACATTTCCAGACAACGTATCGGGTACATTCGGACGTAACGAAATGAAAATACATTTTATTTTCGGAATACATATTTTTTTAACTATTTTATGGAAAAACATAAGTAAACTATTGATAATGTTAAGATGATTAAATGTTACAGTAAATTTCAGAAATTCAGACTGTCTAGCAGTTCCTTTAATGTTAATAGATTATGGAAGCTTGGATACGATATCTTCTCGATTCGTCGTTATTCATGGGACATATAAAGTGTTGATACCCTTTCTTGCGCATGAATTTTTGCTTCATAGGTTAGTTGCATGTTGTCAGTTATCTCTTCTTGAATTACTTCTTGAACTGAAATTGAATGTAGTTTCCTACAGAATATGACTATATTATTCAGTGTACCCTGAAAAGGTTCTCTATCTTCATCAAAACACTACTTACATCTGAATCATGAAATATGTTTTTTTTTTATCTGTACGTTCTTCAAAAACAGATGAATTGCTTGAAGATAGAGCTTTATTTTTCTGCCTCTTAACTTGCTTCGTCTTAAAGACTTGTTTCTTCACTTTAATAGCTTTTCTTCTTTTCTCAATTTATTGTCTTCCATTTGTTGTTTTTTTTTCTCCCGAAGTATATATTTTTGAACAGGTCTGTACTTTTCTGTTTTCAGTTCTTTAGCGATGTTTGGCCATACGAAACGGTTTTAGTTCCTCTGTAGTACTTCTCCGTAATTTTCAGTTTTTTCGAAAACTGAAACTAGAGTTCTATCATCTATAATTGCGACAACAGTATCTCGGCTATGGTGGATTGCGTCTAAAGAGACAAGCGTCTTGTGATTACTCATTATTATAAGAATCGGATTTTCCTTAGTTCAGTGCATATTATTTTTAATATGTTCTAATGCTCTGTCCAATGTGCGTATTTCTTGGCCCATTCCAAATATTTTTCCGATGCGTTGGAGTTAAGTACGGATTCTTTCGCGCTATACGCCCATGTAAATTAGCTGCCTTCAGTCCCCTTCTTACCGCACTTGGGGTCAGAGAAACCCCATGTCGCGTCCACAGCTCACTACTTAATTCTTTCCAGGATTTTCGTCGGTCCTGTAAAGCCATTCGTTCTAAAGGGCGACCTGTCCTTGCCGTAGTTTGCCGTTTTGTTCCCGATTTAAGTTTATTTTATAATCTCCGGTTTTTTTATAACGTTTAAGAGTGCCTGAACCGCACATCGTGAACACTTCATTTTTTTTGAAATTGCACTTTGCGTTAAGCCTTGCGTACTAAGTAATACAATTTGGCCGCGTTTTGCCATGGTTAGTTCGCGTCTTTTAGGCATAATTGCAAACGTTATCGAATGGTCTACTATTCGGTAACTTACCTAGATGTAAACTAACGAGGTGCTGACGTTTTGCTTCAATACGCTTCAACAAATTAATACAATATTTGTTCTGCAATGACTAACTATTGTTGTCATAAATCTTCGTTTATTCACTTATTATAATCCAATGTGTTTATAGAATTACCCGAAATAAGCAAGGATTTTATAATATCGGGTTTTCTTTGAAGTGCCTGATACATATTCACATGCTGTATTACTACATAATCTTGCAAAATAAATTTTCTTGAAGGAACTTGTCATTTGCTGCATTAAAACACGGCAATATGTATATTATAAATTTTGCCCATTGTTTACATTTTTAAGAACGATTAAGAAGATAGGTAAATTTAGTTTTTTAACTCCTACTTGCCTTAGCGGACTCTCTCACTTCAAATTAATTCTTATCTTTGGAAAGACGAAAAACCTGTCATTTCGTCTCTATTATTCACATGAGTTTTAAACCATATGTGTTGCATATTGTCAGGATTAATAATTTTAATAACTCCAATTATTTGGTATTAGTTAAATTGTAATCAAAGTTGATGGAACCTATTAAGTGATTATTTAAAACCAAAAGAAACCCAAATAACAACCACATCTGTAAGCATATAAAATTCGCGATATTTAAACAACTAGGAACAATGAAATCGCACCAATATTTTATAATTGTTCCTGTTTTCAATATAAATTAATTAAGCTTATTTACAGATACATTGTACCTAACGTGAAGTAGATTTAAATGTCGAGTACTTAAAATATGTTAATACTTTTAATATTAATACTTTAAAAAAAAATTAAAATTATGTGAATCTGCAAGGATATATAATATTTGCGCAATTTTATACATGCACTTGATGTTTTACGGTTTATATTAAGAACATCAGATACATTGTATGCCCTTGCAAAGTGTCTGCTCTTGATATTACTCCTAGGACGGCGTTATTTGTCAACATCAAACGCAAACTTGTCAACAAGATACTGCAAGTGACAGTCTGATTTCACGATTTTTAAATATAGCGCTTCCAGTTTGTTTTATCTACTTGTGCGTGTTAAATGTATTATTCTTTTCTTTGTTTCAAAAATTGCCACCTTTTCGTTTCATTCTGGAAATATTTGTTAGATATTTTCCAGTACTAACTTTTTATAAAATAATATAACTTGCATCCATTAATTCTTAAATCTTCTAGTTTTTATTACTGTAGGCGCATAGTTTCATCTACAATTTTTTCTTTAATGTATAATCGGACGTTTTTATTTATTTAAAACTCAGCATTATGTATGTGTATTTACAGATCCTTCAGTCATTTTTTTTAAACCTTTTCAACGTTTTGGATAAAGTATACATTGACAGTAGAATGATCGTTGTGCGTGGTGACTTTATAAATTTTGATGAAAATATTAACGTTACGGAAAATGTTTTAAATGTGTTTGCATGTTTGAATTTGATAGCCTATGTGACCGAAAATACGTGTGTAATAGAAAATTCCAGTATTAAACATCCAAATTGACAATGTATTTGCAAATAATATAAAAGATACATATAGCTCTATTGTCGGCGAATCTTTATTCTCTGATCATAAATATAGCATATTATGTGTAAGATTAATGATTGTTGATAAACGCAAATATGTTTACCAACAACAATTGTGGAATTACAAAGATTAATCAGCAAGGAAGCTTGACAGAATGCTTGTACTGAGGACGGGTATTGTAATGAAGCCTTTGATAATTTTTATTACACATTTTTTAAAAACATTTTGACGGTAGCTTTCCATTGAAAAAGTGTTTAGATAGAAAGAACCATAACAAATGTTGGTATACTTAAGATTTACAACAATATGCTGAATATGCTTGTGAATATACATATAACTTGTATCAACTTAATAAGGATCCTAACACTCTCGATTTGTGCAAAAGGATAATAAACATTTATAAAGATAAAGTCAATGAAGCTAAAAAACTATACTACGATAATATAGTCATAACTTTTAACAGTAACCCAGTGTATTTATATATATATATATATATATATAGCTTCTTCATGGTGTTGATGGAATAATTAAAGGTAAACGCTACAAAAAAAATACTCTAACACACGGACATGTTTCCGCCTCCCCGGCGTCATCAACGTGGTTTCGAGAATACTTTTCTGATATTTATCCTTTATCGCTGTTGCCTCTCAGTTAATGCCACTTTCAAAACGACAAACTCGATATTTGATTCGATAACTGTGGCATGAATTTTAGAGGATCATCTTTATTCTTTGCATCAACTGACAAATTTGAGATGGCTAGATCTTGAATGATGTGGCTACGAAACCTTCAGCGAGCGTAGATGAAACACAATGTTTTTTTGATTCGTTGTTTGTCTGAAGGAATATTTGCTGATAGCAAAAACGGTGATGCCCAAGATAAAACCCACTATACACCAATACCCATACCTTCTGTCTTCGCAACACTATTTGAAAAGATTATTAGTCTGTTATCTAACAAAACATAATCTTATATTTTCCACCCAATTCGGTTTTGTTTCAGGAAACTGCACTGATAATATTATTCCTGGAGCAATTACTAGAATTTATGAGGACCTGGACAAAGAACAGCGCGTTGCAAGGATATTTTTTGATTTATCGAATGCATTCGATGTTGTTGATCACTCGATATTGATTGGTGAGATGGAAGCTTATAGTATACATAGCGTATATATGGTAGAACTGCCACGATTGTTGTAGCAGCGGATGTAAATGATATCACAAAACAATTTATTCCAAACCGGTATTTCTCAGGGATCAGTTTTGGTTCCAATTCTTTTCTTAATGTATGTTAATTACGCTACCACGCTGTACCTTATCTTAATATGCGGACGACACAAGTCGTATAGTTTCAAACATTGTCCATGGTGATCTCTTAACTTCTGGTGCGACCTTAATTAGTCGGACGTCTATCTGGTGCAGTGATAATTGGTTAACATAGAACATCGCTACTCTTTATATACGCTATAACATTTCGGTCACCGAAAGCGATTCGGTTAAGTTTCTAAGATTGATCGTAGTTGGGAGGCTAAAATATGATGAACATTGTAGTTTATTGGAAGGTAAGTTGTCAAGGGCGCTGTATAAGGGACTTACGCAGTGTTGTAAATATACATTCGTTGTGGCAGTTTTACTATGCATATACGGAATCCCATTTGATCGCCAAAACATTAATGGTTTAATTTTTTGGCGATCAACGGTGGCAGCAAGGTGAAAGAATTATCGTATGCATGTTGCGTGCTAAACCATTAAGATCGTGCCGTCCACGTTTTAAAGAATTTAAGATACTTACACTTCCCAGCTTGTATGTCTTTCAGATACTGAAATTCTACTTAAATAACAAAGATACTTTTAGCAAAAATAGCGATATCAACAACAACAACGTGCAAACACGATACTATAAAAATTTAGCTGTACCTACAAACAAGACAAGCCTCTACGAAATGAGTCAGATACATAGATAACACGGTACAATAAATTGCTGGGAACTATAAAAAATGCACTAGTGACGCAAATTAAAACTAGAGTAAGACAGTTGCAAAATGCACTTTGTCGTGCCGACGAGTTTAATTAATAAATGTAGCTTCTATGTTTTTCTACATATATATATTTATATACTGACAATGCTATCTTTTCAGCTGAACGATGAAAATAAACCATCATTATTATGATTATGATTTACAAAGAGTGCGATATACCTTCCTTTATCACATTTTATTTGAAGGTTTTTCAACGTTATTCACGTATTTTTTGGACAATGAAGCTGCCTATTAATTAAAATAGTAGGTATTTTGTGTAAACATACATTGGAAAGCTATTATCACTATGTATATGAACGTTAGCCGGAATTTCCATAACATTTTTTACTGTGACGGGTAAAAAGAGTGTGCACGTCCATCGTAACATTTAGAGCTTTTGAATTTTAACGCCGACAGAAAATATACACGTTGTTACACGGGAGAAAATTCCTTAGCACAAGGCTAGCTTCAAATTTCTTAATATTTACACAATAGGCACAATTTTATAATTCCAGCAGGCTACAATTAGATATGTTTCGTTGTTCTGTGTTCATTAACAAGCTCGTCTCTAATTGTTGCATATCATCCCGTTTATATGCATATGCATTAGTACTATCAGTGAATGTCCAGTAATTTTGCTTAATTATGGTGCTGTTGTTATTTTGAATTATTGGCGTACAACAGATTTGCATATTACACAGTGAATAATTTTGTATATTTAGGATAGACAAATTCGAGCACTTGCTGTAATAATTACTTGTGCTGCCAGTAATTCTCAAAAGCTAAGCCTACTTTGATAAGCAGATTTATGAGATTATTTATTTTAATAGCACATCGTCATTCACTTTATTTTTATGCAGGCTATTTACGTAACCCGTTAGACGTTTTCTATCCTCTAATAACAATTTAATTTTGAAATGTTGGAATGTTACATTCTTCATTCGGTCGCCGGTTGATGATGAGTAAAGATGACAAAGGCAGGTGCAATTATTAGTTTTTTGCAGCGACTAGACAGACTTGTGTTTTAGCGACTCTCGGGGAAACCAGTAAGTAACACGAACCCTTCTTTATGAGTCTGTCTAGTTGCAGCAATTTCATCTGCCTTTGTCCTCTCTAATGATGAGGACCATTCGTGTCCTCGAAACGGCCGTTCCGAACTAATTATTATATTACTATATAATAAATTAAACTTGTTTGGCGCGGAGGTTGCCGATACTTGTGTGTTGTTTCAATATGCTCTTTTGAACAAAAATATTTTTAACAATGTGCCACCTTCAGCTAACCAGAAGTGACTTCTAAGTTTGTTATTTTATATATTTTGTTGGCGTTTCTGAAATCCAGGAACAATTTTTGCTAAAGTACCCTAAGCTTAAATTCAATCGTTTTCGAATTATTTCGATTTTTTTTTTAATTCAAGAATTTTTAGAGGTATATTTAAATTTTCGAAATATGAACATTTTTTTTTGTTTCAAGATTTGTTTTTTTTTGTACCATCGGATGCCTCAAAATTTTTAACAGAACTTTAGAAATCATGATTGGTTCATCCTATTGAATGAAGCACCAAAGTTAAATATCTTTAACTTTACAAAAATTAAATTTTTCAGATTGATCATGCTGTACAGTTGGATACAAAATTAAATTCTGAAACCAAAAATTGTTAAGGTACATCGTGGTTTTTGAATTATTTTTAACTTTTTGACAAAATAATTATTGGGAAATGGAAATCAATGCAAGTAGTGAAATTTTAGATTTATTTTATATTAATGGAGAATGCAATTGAATAATTGAAAGAACATGTAAAGCTTTTTAAGAAATATATCCTCACTAGTCTCTTGCGATTATTCATAAGAGATAATTTGGTTTTATAACCAGATTTAAGCGAATCGAATCAACAAAACGATACCAAAAACCGGTAACAAACAATGAAGACAATGACAAACATTTCGGGATATTTTCAAGCTAATTTAAACAGTTCAATTAGCTCTGCGTCAATAGATATAAAGGTTTCGTTTTCTTCTATCCAAAGAATTCTGAAGAATTTTTCTTAATATGGAAGCTTTACACCTGGGAGACAATATGACGGAAAGAGAATTTTGTGTTTATATTTAGCAGAATGGACGGATGGAGCTATCTTTACAAAAGAAGGAGTAATAAATAGAAAAAGAATACACCATTGGGCTTAAACTAACCCGTACGCTATTAGACTATCAAATGTTTAAAATAGGTTTAGTTTGAATGTTTTCTTAATATTCACGACAAGTGGTTGTGGGCACCTTTAAATTTTATCGCTTAGTGATCTCCAGGTTTGCTGGTATCAACTAGATGGTGCACAAGCACATTTATCGCAAGAAATTTATCAGGAGCTAACGCACATGTTTGCTGATCGGTGGATTGGTTGTATCGGGACTTGGGGGGTGTTTTGATCTAATGCCTCCGATGGGGCACATTTTGGTTCGGAATTTCATTTTGTATCTAATTGTGAAACAATATACAGTCTAATACTTTAGCACAAATTGTCCCAGAATAACGTCTGGATTTTACAAATGCCAAAAAATATATACAGTGTGGAAGGAAAATAACGGATAAATTCATTATCTGTTAATATAATTGTTTTGACTAATTATTTCCAGGAAGATGAATTGAAAGAATAAGTCCGATGGAATGATCGCCTAGGTCGTTTGATTTGACGCCTTTACACTTTTTTCTGTCGGGGTACTTAAAAAATAAAGTGTATAAAAATTGACTACATAATTTAGAAGATCTTAAGGAAAGAATTCGACACGAGACTATTACATTAATATTTTCTTGTTTTAAGTGTAAGATATTGATAATCTTACACAATTGAAAACGGAATAAAAAGTACTACTGAAATTAATAATAAAAAATATATATTGCCATAAAAAAAATTCATGGCGTCATAACTTTAAAAATGAATGACGTAACAAGATGACAGCGATGTAGTATAACGTAAAATAATATTAAATAAATATTAGCAAAGATCCGTTACTTTCTTTCCACACTATTTAAAATAAACTTATTTCGGGTTAGCCGAAGGTGGGTAATTGTTAAAAATATTTTTGTTCCAAAGAGCATATTGAAAAATAACTTGTTAGTAGAACAGATAACTTCTAATGAACCGGTTGCTTGAATATATGTATAGATGTAGCAACGTTCTGTATATGTTTGTTAAACTTATAATTAATTTAATAATCAAGTAAATTTTGATGGTTAATTTAGGGGAACAAACTTGAGAAAGTGTGTTTTTAGGTACCCGCTGTTTAATAAAATTAGTTTAATGTGAATATTCAGTTATTTCACAATAATGTAATCCAACTTTTTTACGAGAATTGAAGCAGAATTCTTGAAATTTTCCGGTATATTTCTTTTTTGTTTTATTTGTCAATCCTCGGAGATCTCCGCAATATGATCGCGAATTACAAAGCACAGTTCGGAATGTACAGGTGAAATTTATTGGAGCACGACTAACATAAGAACCGTCCGGAAATGTAGTTTTGAGAGATGAGAATGCCAAATATTTGCCGAATCAATGAGCACATGTGTTCACCGATTTGCGTAACCATAAAGTCAAAAACCGAAGTATGCAGGTATAGAAGTCGATAATTCAATTTTAATTAATTGTTAGGCGCATTTCAGATAGCCGATATTTAGAATTCACGAGGCATAGCAATGTTTTGAACTGGTGAACTTGGAACGACGTTGTTTTGTAATGCAATTTCGGAGCCTTTTTATTTATTCTTATGGGTTCATAAGAATACATATACACAAGAGTACCCGTTTTTTTTTTTTTTTAGAAAATTAATAGAGCAATTCGAAAGAATTGATCCTGGTGTTGATGAAAAAACAAAAAAAAACCTACAAACGAAATGAACGAATGCTGCCTGCAATAGAATGTTGGTTTTAGGCGCGTTAAACCCGCGATTAATGAAGACGTGGTAAATGGAAATTGAAGTTTGACAGTAAATCATGCGAATAAATACAACCACATCTGTATCCAACGAGTTAAGTATTATTTGTTGTTTGAATTAACAAATAAATACACAAACGTGGCCCATTTTTTATTTAAAGATTACCCAAAAAATAATATTTAAAAAAGCACGAAGGGTAACTTCGTGCTTTTTTTACTTAGAATTTGATGCTCTTGTCAACAGGTTCGTTACGTAAAAGTAATGCCGAGCCCCCCATCATTACGCGTCAATCCCTGAGGTTTTAGGTGATTGTATTTGCTGGGGCTTCTTCGCGGCGTAGCTCCGCTGATTGACATTTACGGCTATAATTCCACCGTTTTTTTTTTTTTTTTTTTTTTATAAAACAGCTTCTTTGATAAAATCAATGAATGCGCGCTTCTCTACAAATCTCCTTAATGTTCACTACAAATACGGCAGACACCTGTTTGGGGAAATAAAAAGGAGTCCATTTAGATGTCTTTCGTACAGGAAGCTAATTCGTGTTTTTGCGTTGATAGCGAATTTAAAAGTTCGATGACGCCTTGTTGTTTTTAGATAAGAGAACACAGCAAAGAAAAAAACAAGGACGCATTTAATTAACAGGATTGTTCTTTCTGACGATCATTTTCTCTTAATGGTAACTAGACTAGGTGAAAAGCGGTGTTGTATATCTCAGAATAGCTAATTCTAACACTAAACGGAATTATCAAATAGTTAACGCAATTTTTTTACATGGAAGTAATTAGGCTGAATGTGCAATTTTAATTTCAGAAATTGCAAAGTACATAATAAAAAGCTTGCTTACAAAAGATTTTTTTCTATTCGGATCGATTAAGTAGTAATATTTCACTGAAGTATTCAGTAACGTGATAGCACAGTTGTGTTGAAACGAGCACGTACCAAAACAACTTTATCGACTTCAACTTGGCCACAGGCGCTAGTATTCATTGAACAATAAATGGTACTGCTATCAAATTAAATAGATAACAATAAATTAGGATTGTGTGAACATATAAAACATAAAAAGTAGAATGCTACTACATGCTTTACGCGATGAAATCCTGAATGAAATGATTAATAGCGTTTCGGAACGCTTATTTTCTATTTTTAGCTAAAGTTGCTGTAATAATAGTGGTAATCATATGTGATTGATGACGACAATTGTGATTCTAATGTAGATATTAACGCAGAGGGTGAATCCAAGAGAATGCACAGTGTAATTAAAGAATAATATGCCCCTAATAACTTCGCGGGGAACTCATCTGAACGTACACCTGAAATTTTTTGAAAAAATAGATTCAATTGAGCTCCTCCTGAGAAAACTATGTCGATTGAGAAGAAATTAATGCAGCTAGTTGTAAACAAATTGAATTTTACGAAAAACCAGGAGATCGAATCAAAAAGTTTTTATGGAGGCAGACAACATTTTAAATTTATAAAGCAGCCTCTTATTAATTGTCGCAATTTTCTCAACAGTCAATCGAATGGATATTACGCTACTTTACTTACTTCCTAAAGGAAATGATTTATTCAATATGATGTTAATTGGTTTCCCTAGAGAACGCTAGTAGCAGTCACTTCTCCTGGTATGTAATCTTTGGCTTAATTAATGTTAGGGATTTACATGAATTCAGTCAAAACTTGCAGTAATTTATGTACATAAACATTTTGACAGTATGGACATCCATTCACTTGATTTAATTATCTAGCGTAGTTTCCGAATTTCTTCTTACTAAAACCGAAAGCAATTTCAAAGTACTTTTTCTTTCAGAAAGTCCTAAATAAAAAGTGAAAAGGAAAGCTATTTTATACGGTAACGTTTCCTTAGGTATTCGATTCCATTTTATCTTTTCCTAATTTAACTTTTTGTATGACGGAGGATAGGAAGGTTACGAGTTCTAAGAAACACAAAGTCACCTTCATTTGCGTAATTTATTTCCAATTTTCTTCTTTTCGGATCGATACAGAGATCGTATGAATCTAAAGCATATACGCGAAATATATTTCGAAATTACAACACACTGGTAGCGATATTGACTTTTTATATTGTATTATTTGAAAAGCTCGATTGTGAAATATTAAGTTACGCAATTTAAAATTACGAATAAGGAAAAATCCAAGGAGTTTTGAGGAACTTATTTGTTGTTTCATAGATGAAAAGGTCGTTTACCCCAGCGACGTTGTATACCATCCACTGATAATTGCTTTTCCGCTGCAAAATGACGTTGAGATCCCAATGTAATCAAAATGCTAATTAAAAATTCTTTGTTATGTAAATATTTAGACAGAAACTGATACAATTAATCACTGTTTTGAGGAACAGATTGATTTGCTTGTTAGACCCGCTTGTAAACATGTAAAATTACATAATTGTTCGTATTGATTTTTTTTTATTTTCTTTTTTGATTGAAGTGGAAGATTACTTAAAAAAAAACTCTTTGGAGGTATTCTAAGGTTTTTATCAAACATAAAAAAAGTTATATTTTGTTTTAAAAAACGCTTAACTTAGAAAATGAAACGTGAAATTTCGAACCTTCAAAAACCGTAAAATGTTCAGAAGGGATACCCCTTGAAATGTTTCTTCTTATTCCGTAATATGCTTATAACTCCTCAATCAAAAAAAGGTTAAATTAGGGCTTATTTGAAAATCTCTTCAAATAAGTCCTGCAATTCAAGAAGCTAAATCACAAAAGAAATACTGTTTAGAGTATAACAAATACCAAAGAACTGATCAATGGTCAGCAGCAACAACGACGTACTCGTCGTGGTCAAACAGTTAATGCCGAATGATGTTTAACACATTGGCGGTAGTTAGTGATGAAATCAGGAAAATTATCATAATAATGTCGACTCTCAGACAGCATGCCTATTTGAAGAAGAAAAACTTGGAATTAATGTTTCATTGTCTGTTTTCTTTTGTTTTCGAATGTTAAAAAGAAGGCATGTTATACATCGTTGAAAAGCACTATGTAACAAATCTAAAATCCAATATGGCCACCATATGAAAAACAAAAGTTAGCACTAGCAACTTAGAAACAAATGACAATCTGGGGTTTCTATTGATTTTCCAAAATATTTAAAATTGAAAAAAGTTGGGTCAAATTTGAAACAAGATTAATTGCGAGTATTGAATTCTGCAAAACATTCCTCATTTAACCGTTGCTCTATGTATTCTAATAACCGAGATACCAATGATGAGCATCGAATTTGGGACAGAGTATATATATATATATATATGTATACAAAATGCCGGCCAATATTGTACGCGCCGCTGCGCGCCAAGAAAAATCACCATTTCTAGTGATCAACGATTTCTATCACGGTAAGAAGCTGTCAAAGCATTCAAAAATAAAAAAATTGTCATTTGTCATTTTTATGAAAAAAAAGGTATTCCTCGTACATCCATATTTTATGCTGTTTTTCATAAAGGCTTTTTCGTTTAAATTCACTTTTTTTGATGTGAACGTTGAATTGGAAATATTTTTCTTTGTCCTTTAAATATGACAGACTCTAGCTTCTTTTTGGGATATCAGACTCATAACACCCTTTGACGTAACTAGTAAATGAAGTAAGCAAGCCTTATCTGATATTCACGGCAAACGGGGTACCCTAAGGAACTTCTAATCGTATTTTAATTAAACAAAAGGGGAAGCGACAGAAGACGCAAGCATTTGGTTTTGATTTCGTTCATTAGTCATTACCGGCACGAACGATAGCGTCTATTATTAAAAGAATATTCGGTAAATAGGGCGAGAAATTGTAAGAAAACCCACAATTAAAAAAATTCTAGTAGCAAATAAAGGATAAACTTACGCTACGTGAATATCATCTCAAAATTGAAAAAAACATTCGCGATTTCCATTCCCGTATATTTCTAACGAACCTCTTTCGAGGGTTCTTCGGATTTCTTTTGTTTCCGACATCGGTGTGGCGTTTTTGAATATTCCGATCGCGAAATTTACATTTTATGTAAACTTTCCGGGGCAAAATTCACAATTCAAACGGCGATAGTCTGTTTATACTGCTATATTTCGTTGCGATAAACGTATGCAAGTAGAATGCCGGTTTAACGTTGTGTGATAATAAAAACTAACATAGATAGGGATTACAATGATTTTTTAATTTTCTTTTTTGTGATTGAAGTAATAAATGTAAAAAATTAGAGATAATGTTAATTCTTTCCTCAGACAAAAATTAAAATTTTACCTTCTTTATAAAAAATGTAGGGCGGTAGATATGCCAAAATTTATTTTTTTTTAGCAAGCAACACCCTGTAGATAAGTATTATTTCAAGGGGGTGAAGTTGGTATAAATAATAAAGTAATTCTAGGAATACGTATCGTTATAAAGTTCGACACTTTCCGTGCGCTTCACAGGCGTCGGCATGGGTGTGATTGTTTGAATGCTTGATTCGTAATATCTGCGCAAGCTGTCTTATTGCACAGAACATATCCAATATGTGTTTGGCGGTCGGTTGGAATGCACGCGAGCGTAGCGAAGTGCTGCATATACGTTATACGTATTAAAATAATAAAATAAGTGGAACAAGAAAACGACTATTGTCAGATAATGTGAATGAGGCAATTAACGATTTCCCGGATTTAATATACGATGGCGCAAAAACTTTGTAAGATTTTTTAAAATTCTTGAAGCGTATTTACATTGATTGTACTACAAGGAAAAAGCAGCTTTGGTAAAGCCATGAACAAGCTGATTTATACTAAAGGCAAGTACAAATTTTATTTTGCTTAGAATTATGATTGTTTAAGGCCAGAAAAAAGCAACGGCTCGATCTGAGAAAAGAAAATGCATGACTTTTGCCATGGAAAGTGACATCAGTTCATTGGGGTCGTTTTTCCCGTTTTTAAGTATTGTATGTGTTTATTTTGAATCTATTGTTATGGCTAGTACAAAACCATAACCTTTGCCAGGATAAACATGTTTCAGGTTTTCCGAATTAGCACATATTTAAAGTTAATATAAAAACGGTTTCTTGTAAATGTAATGTATATTTGGAATTAGAAGTTTTAAATTTGACTTCCAGTCTAAAGTATTTGATAACCACATTGAGAGGAAAAAAATGATTTTTTTCCTTTTTTTGATGTTTTTTCCCCATCATTTTTTAATAATCATGGGACACCTTGTAGAAACGAACATCGAAAAATGTTTTAGTAATATATTTTTTCGTAGGACAAACAAAACAGCTGCTAACTTACCGTCAATAAAGGCAAAAATCTTTCACCCTAGCGGAAGTGAGTCACTCTATATATCACAGTTGAAAGGTATAATTTATAAAGAAAACATAATGCGAAAGCTGAAGCCGGAAGAAGTACATATACATATATTCACATCATATACCATTTGTAGTGATTACTAAATAATGTGACATTGATAAATACATAGTAAGGGAATACCATTTCGTTTCTGTAATACTTTTGCAATGTAGAAATGCGAAGCCATGTTCGTATTGGAAGAAATAATTAATCGCCAGGGAATAATAGAATGGGATGATTTCTTATTAAAAATTAAATTCGGTTGCGTATATGTATAAATTCGAAAGGATTATGGTCACATACCGGTAGGTTCCGGAAAAAGGTTAAATCCTAATTTTCAGAGTCCGGCTAAAGCTGGAAGACAACGAAGCAGCTGTAAAGGTGTAATAGAATATTGTGAAGTCACAACGAATTCAAGTATTGCCGTTATAGCTATCTTTAAGAATAGACAACGGGACGTTACCAGATCATCAGAGCCTGCACATTCGTTTTCGATATTAATAGCGCTCAAGTAGGACACCTCTTTATATTTCAGCCCGCTAATATAAAATACATGAATATTTCTTTACCCAATATTTTCATCAAGATCTATGTATTTGCGTCATATGTCATACGATTCACGTAGATTAGTGCGTGAATGTAAGTTCATTAAGAAGGTTTAAAAATATTTGATGTAATTATAAATATTTACATAATAATAATCCTACAAGTAACATGAAGTCAGTAAAAACTTCTTAGGTTCAAGTTCACCCAGGAAATGTTCAGGATGTTTCAGGACTCCAGCAAGTGTTTCTGGCGATTTAAATATTTCGTCAACTATGTAACGTTATCTCCTGAATCAGTGAATTAACATTATTTGTAAAGTTTCAGCCAAAACATAAAGATGCAAAGTTAGGTATCTATCTCAAATATCTATTTCTTGATACCAACGCCTTCTCTTTTTTATCTTTATATGTAAATTTATTCGTTCTGATCTCATGATTATTGCAGAAACTGCTAATATAGCGTCTCTGCATCATTCCATCCATTACAAAAGAAATTAACATGTAAATTTTACAAATTACCGCAAAATATTGCGAATAATTTCGCGGTGCCCGATGTGACCGTTACTTAAGATTCGCTTTGAAAGTAAAATTTAAAAGATCCCAATTTGTTAATGGAATGGTACAAGTAAAAAAAATTAAACCTATCGCTAATAAGGAGAAATTATTAAATTTGTTTTAGGTGTTATTAATTTAAATTGGTAGTATTAACATCGTTAGACACTTTGCTTCATTTATCCTTAATTATAGGCGCTTTCCTGAATGATTTTACCGTGACTAAGTAATTGTATTTGCTCTTAATTTTAATTCTAATAACTTTATACTCAGAAATGCTTTATTAGATTTAGTTGTTAACCGGGGGAGGCATGCAGTCTTTTCTTGCAAACCAATAAAGCGAAGAGCGAAACTGGAGACGTGGTAAGAAGACTAATGCAATAGTACAAGTGTAACGCTGCTTCCCGACAGTTAATCGCGCTCGAAACTGCTAGCGCTTTACATGAATTCCGAAGAGTTCTCTAGTTGATTCTTTTTTTGATGAAAAGCGCTACTAAATGCTTCAAGTTCGAGTTCATGTGTACTTTAATTTCGTTACGAGGATAGAACAAAAAGTCAGTGCAGTCAAGATAAAAATAAAGCTTTGCAGCTTCAAATTGCGCGGATTTCTTAAACAAGCGATCAGTCTTCTGAAATTAGTTATATTCTAATAATATGTTGATATTATCAATCGGAAAAAGGTTTAGGTCTTCTGCAGATATTATAACGCTTATTAAAGGGTTACGGAGTACATTTACCCGATATACCCAATTTAACAATTAGAAATTGGAAAACCATCGTTTTGTTTTGATTTCTGCCGTAAAACTTCTAGTTTTTGCCCTCCCGTTCTGAGATATTCGAATTTGAGAAACGGGATGCACGGGAATGAGGGACATTTACTTGGCAGCCACCAATTTTTCGATTTTTAGAAAAACGTGATTGCCAACGTATTATGCTGGCCATGCGCCTATTTATGCCCTAAAAAATCGTTTTGTGCTTATTTCGTGCGCTGATGCTGTAAAAATGTCATTTTGTGCTCATACCGTTTTCGAGATATTCAAGAATAAGGGTTGGCACGTGCCCTTATTTAACAACACCCGCACCAATTTTTCGGATGCTACTGATTAAAGGTCCGCACCACCACTATTTCTCAAATGTTCTGAAGGCGGTATGAGCATAAAATGAAATTTTTACGGTGCAAATAAGCGTACAGCGAGCACAAAACGTTGCCAATATGTAATTTTCAAGAATTGAAAAATTGGTGCGGTGGCTACCTAATAACTGTCCGATCAGCCCTCATTATTTGTACTTCTTGTTTTTCGTTTATCGCGAGAAGGGGGTGAGCACAAAATAAAATTTTTATGGCACAAAACGGGCTCTAAACGATAACTTCGTCAAATTTTGAAAAAGTAAAAGTGCGGGAACTGCATGAAGTTGGTTCCCGGTTTTTAATCCTGAATGGAAAGAGGAGCTAGCTTCACGGACCCATTTAATAATGTCGAAGACCAAGAAGTTTGCGAAATTTTCTAATGAAAGATTTTCATAGGCGAAGATTATACACATCTCGAGGTTGGGGAATGCTAAATATATCCTTAAAATATGGATTGCCTGTAATAAGCCATGGTGTACTTGGAGACTAGACCTTCCTCCGACTTTATTTTATAAATAGAGGAGACATTAGCTGATCTACTACTGATATCAGTGGAAAAATGGTATAAGTAATGTATCGCAACAATAACTGAGTGCACAGTACATTAAACTTTTTTACACCGATTACCGCTAGCGAGCGACCTGAATGTAATTCTAAATTAAACCGCTTTTGCCGGCATCAAGTGTATCTTGCATTTCAAACTCATTCAATTCCGATTTTACGTCTTCAAAAGCAGATGCTGCAGTCAGTTAAGATGCTGTAGTCAGTTAATTATTAAATTACCTACGATTAGATTGTTGTTGAAACTAACACAACGACTACGATAAATCAGGATAATAGGTCAATAATGTCAATTCGTAGTCAACATCAGTATTATGTTTTTTATAAACGTTATTCACTTTGTTTACGCGGAGTCCCTATTTAAATTTGCTAATTTTGGCAAATTTACATATTTGAAAATTGGGGCTATGTTTTTTAAATGGGAGTTGGAATTGGTGGTAGCTGCTGAAGCGTTTTAGCCGGGACACAACACAAATATGTTTACGAAGTTAGACATATTTTGCAACAGAAGCGGATGGTTTTTAGTTCTCCATCACGTAATTAAATTTGGTCAACCTATATCTACATTAAAGCAAAAAAGTAGTGTCAAATGAGAATAGCTTTAATTAAGCAGTGTACCATCGGTTTAAAATTGGCTACTTCATTTGGTTTGATGAAGTAAATGGGAATCTTCAATAAAAGAATTTTACAAAGGCGAGGTAGCAAAATAATCTGGAATTTGAAAAACGAAAGCTACTTAAAGATTAAAGTGTGCACTTGACAAATTTGTTTCCTCCCATTCTACTCATTTTGATTACTTTCGCCTTCGTTTCAATGTACAGAAACTTTTGATAATAAAAGGTAGATCACGACAGCTACTCAATATGTCAGGGGCGGAACTAACTAAACTGGAAATTGGGAGATATTTAATATTTAAACAGTTCGAGAATCCAGAAACAGTTACACTCGGTCTCTAGGCCCCAATAGAGTTAATTTTCCTTTTACCGTAGCTAATTGAACTTTGATTCGTAATATGATGGGTGGTTGACGTAGTTAACAACAGGATTAATCTTAAAATGTGTTGCAAATTTGGAAGTAATAGGGAAATGTAGTAATTTTGATACTATTTATATTTCTAATTATTTCTTTTTTCACATTAAAGATATGTATGGAATCGGAGGTAGGACGTCTGTATCTTAACGATCGGAAAGCGTTTGACGATCAGGCTCGGAAGTGGACGTGGAAATACGCAATGCATCAGTACCTTCCCCATTAAAATTGAAGGAGGGCATTCTTAGTTTCGATTTTTTTTTATATTATTGTTCAGTATTATATTTCATACTTTTATACTGTTACGTTGTTACTACAATTCTATTTATGAAAGAAAGAAGAAAAAGGGAAAAGATATCAGTAGGAAAGAAGCAGAATACAAGCTTTTAATATCGTAAGGGTTTCTGAAATGCTTTGCCAAAAAGATGTATCACCCAGAAAGAATTCATTTGTTCAGATAAAATTAAAGTTAAAATCATACTGTAATAATTAATTCAGATTTTTGCATGTTCAAGAGAAATATTCGCAAAAAAAAATCAGTATCCTTTTCTTTTGGGTTATGTAACTATTTTTGGCAGAGAATTGGGTGTTTAATCAATATTATTTTTTTTACTTTTGTAAGTATTGAAAGACTGACCATTTTATGTAAATATTGCTTCGCTAATATTGTATTGTATATTTTCTTTTATTCACACGTAACTAATTGACACGATTCCCATCAAAGTCTCGTTTTTCCTTCATTAATAATATTGTACAATTTAAATTGTTTTAATAACAAATAACGGCAATTTAATAATGTTACTAAAGCCGTTTGAGCCATTAAAACTGATTTTTGGGATAATAAAGAGGACGTATTTCCTCGGTATATTAAAAACCGAATGTATACCGTTTCATTCGGGAATCTATAAATCAAGTGGAAGCTCTTCTAGGTCGATATCAAAGTAACATAAGGAAGGTATAGATAATATTAAAAACCTCATACTCCTATGGAATATCGTAAATCAAGAATTTTTTTTATCCTTTAATAACAAAATAATGATGTTATTTTGTTACAATAAACATGTACGATCATTGATCATGTATGATCAATGATCCTATATTGTTATTGTTATACATGATCAATGATCATACATGATCATTGATCATATTGCGGGCGATTATGAATTTAGATTTTTCAAAATGGTTTTACGAGGGCATGCTTTAAAATCATGTATCAGATTTCCCAACAAGAAAAAAGCAGATTTTTATTAATTTTATTAAGTTCTTGTCGTTAAGTTTTTCCTTACCTCTTGTATATAGGAAATAAATTGTAATGTTAGATAATATTCCATGATAACGAGTTTTTTTTTATAGGTATTTATTTATTGTTAACCTATATAAAACGTTGGCGGCATTTATTTATGTACTATTCCCTATATGAATAAACGCATGACAATCGCAAGTCGCAATATTGTTTCCTTATAATAAGGCAATAACAGTGTAGGTATTACTGTAATTAACATTACAATATATTCCCTAAAAATAATGGTACTACCCAAAAATTTTAGATTTTATATGCGATTTTAAATTAATTCTATTCACATTTAAATTGTATTTTTATAATGAATGTAAGAATGGACTGGAAGAAGAAAACGCACCGATTTACAAATATTTTAAGTTTTATATTGAATAAATCGAATTTATTTTGTGATCTTTATATTTATCCACATTGTTATTATGAATGTTTAGGGTTTTCAATATTAGCAGGAAATCTACAAGGTACTTACATTCTAAATGTAATATTACCCATAATGTATATATTAATTGGCATGTATTATTTGATTTTCAACGTGTTATGCAGATGTCAAAGAGATTACTTCTACAAATTATATTTTATACCCATCGACACGTACATACCTTCAATTTTGACTGTATTTCATGGTGTAAAATCAACGTTTTTGTGTTAATAAAAATTATATCTTTAAACACACTTGGCGTTTCTTTTTTTTCTCAACAACTCTTCCTCCCGATAAGAAAATAGTGTAACATTCGAGTCACACGAAAATTAACCATAATTGATAGATTGGAGACACAGAACTGAAAGCGACAGTTGTTTGCGAAACTCGTTAACTGTTTGAAAACTCATAGAAACTAAACCTCCACGTAATCACATAAGGATTTAGAACAGTCATAGAATTACACTCCTATGTGATTACATGCAGGAGTTCAGCTGCCACAACTTTCCAGACAGTTAACAAGTTTAATACTTTACTTATGGTAATAATTAAGTTAACGAAAGTCGTTTCAAATTTAAAAAATAGCGTTTGAAGAGGTTCTCCAATTTAGAAATAAACCCCTCGGAAACCTGACCATTGATTTCTTAGCTGTAAACTTAACAAATTAGATACTACGTTCAAACAAGATAGCGAATAGGGTAAGTGTGGTCTCTTACAGAGGTAGGGTTTTACTTTAAGATTGTTAAAATTTTAGATAAAAAACATATTTCATCTAAGTTTATAGAAACATGTCGTGTATAAAAATGATATGTATGAAAATAAAATGTACATTTAAAATTCCAAAAATGACTAAAAAATAACGAAAAATAAATATTTAAATTTTGCGATAGCTTTGAAATAGTCTTCATATTCCTTGGTCTTCCACAGTCCTTCTCAGTATTGCTCTTTACAAGGTCTTGATACTTCAGCTGGAACTTCGTTGTCTTCTTTTAAACCGCTTTCTTCGTCTTCCAATTCTTCACAATTTTGGTATATCTCTATTTATGACGTATGCACGAGTATGTTTGTTCTTTTCGTTATTTAATGCAGTTACTTAATAAGTATTACACGGAAAATTTTTTGAAACAACTAATGAAACTTCATATTTCATTTGCGTTTTAGTTAGTTGGCCAATTGAGTACTTAGCACCTTAACACCTCTTATCGAATTTATTTTTCATCCTCACTTGATCTTGTTGAATGTGTTATTACGTCTTCTTGCATTCTTCTTCACTCCTCTTTCTCTACTTTGACTACTCGTCTCAATATTCTATCATTGAACCTCAGAGTAAATCCACATAACTCAAACGGACTATGTTGTATCGTTTCATTCTTTGTTTAAATTTCGCTTAATTTGCTTAATTCTTAAGGCATCAAGTACTGGAATTATCGTCCGATGTATACGTCCAATTTGACCGTTGGATAGTGGATGTATTGCCGAAATCAAGTTTTGTTAATGTCATTTGTTTTTATAAATTCATGCAATTTGGTTCCTGCGACTTTGTAATTAAAATGTTTAGTAATACATAATGCAAACAGTGTTCTTCTAACTTTTGTTTACTCGTGATTACTCGTAATATAGGATTCAGAACGATGCGCGTAAATTCTGGATTCTTAGTCTTCTTCATCAGATAACTGCATAATTTCTTTCATGTTTCTCTTTTGACATAATATGTTTATGTAGTTCTGTACTTCTGTTTCTTTGTCGTTCGTTTCCTCGTGTGAAGTTGTATTCAAAGCATCGATATAGCGTATTCCATCCATCTCGCTATTTGCGGTAAGGTATCTTCGGTTGGTGCATATATTAATGCTTGGCAGTCAGTTACTATTGCAAAATTAATAGGGCCCTCAATTCACCAAGGGTCCCTTTTTTAGTTCTGTATTATCGCCCTTCTGAAGCAATATTCCTTGATTCGAAGCAGACATATGCAATTCCGTTTAATGATTAGGGCCGTAGAGTTTTAGTAAAGGTCTCATTAACTTCCTTCAAATTCTCAAAGGCTTCCTCTTGAACATTGTCCCATATGGATCGTTGATTTCGTTAATCTTAAAAATCTACTAATTTCTTGCACTCTACATTAACTTTTTTAATATAAGTCAGTATCTCGTTTGCGTTTACCAAATTTACCACATTTGGTAATCTTCAATGATAATTTAGCTTTGTGAAATCGAGGTGTCTCTAATGCAAAATTATCTGGCCATTAACGTAATATCTGCATTGATATTTTTTTCCAGCTAAAACCTTGCATTTTTATTTCCATCAAATGTGTTAATATTTTTTGTGACATCTGGCGTCATTTGGTAATTGCTATTATGTAACCTACCGTTTGATCATTTTCTTTCACATCGCATCATCTCTCCTTTCATTTTTTTGTCATCATTGTCTTTCTACCAAATTTTTCGAATCCGATGTATTGTATTCTCTAGGACTGTTGTCCTGTTTTTCTTGGTTGTAGTTGGGTGTGGTATTCTCATCTATTGCGCTTTCTTTTTCTTCGGCCGATTAAATACTTCACATAGTTCAAATCCCACTTTTGACTTGTTAGCTCTTTGTTACTTAGTCTCTCTGACTTGAACCTTATTGAAATTCACGTTTTGCTTTTAAAATTTAGCAATAAATTACTGGGTATCTGACTCAAAAACTACCCTCAAAATAATGTTTCTATATCTAACTTCGTAGTGTCCAATTTACAATGTATCATCGTAACAGTCAAGAGTGAAAAGACCAATCTAGATATCTCCTATAAATAAGCTACCTAAAATTAACTTGCCTGTTTTGATATATTGTCACATCTAGCTGTCTCGTCTTTTATTCTATAAAATTTAGTTAATGCTTTAGTTTAAATATAATCTACATATACTATTCGTAACCTTAAATCAACACTTTAAGACTCGCTACTAAAATTGAATTGAATAGTGAAGGATTATTACGAATTAAATACAAATGCAGCGTAGAACAAACAATGATGGGTTGAGGATGATGGATATAAGCAGGAACACGTAAACCCAGCTACTAAATTGATACGATATTCGGAGGCAATCTATATTTGATCAATCCTTTTTGCACTGAAACAATGTTTCTTATTTTCAAAAGAGGGAATTAGCATTCAAAATATTATTGACTCAAGATAAAGTTATTTTACACTTTCTTCTCCGCCTAGAGTGTTAACATGCATTAAAAAAATATTTTTCAGCGTAAAAATTTGGAAACAAAAAAAATCTACCTTGCCTGAAATTATTTTACTATGTAGCTTTTTGAAAGGAAAATTTCTTTTTCAAGTCAAAATACAAATATTTTGCATTTTACAGCAAATTACAATGCTTTATTATCAAATATAGAGCCAAACAAACGTACGTATTGATGTATAACAATTAGAAAATATGTACAATTTTGTTATTAATTTACGCTGCTAACTTGATTAAATTTGCTAAAACAAACTCATTCGTAATCCTTTTCTTTTATGCGACATTGCATATACATAATATTTTTGTTAGTTTTTGACGTTAACTTGATCCACTTTAAAATCCTTTCAGTTTAAATTCGACCGAGACTACGCCTTTGTTGAAATACGAGATAATATAGCTAGTACAACTTTCCCGTATACTCCGCTTTTTTGCAATAGCTGCAGTTCTATCTGCGTTGTAGCGTTACTAGATACTAGACTAGTAGCGAACTTTCGAAAAGAATTTTCACACTCAAATGTCAAACGACATCATACATAGCCACGTGGCCCGGAAACTGGCAGTGGAGTAGGTTCTAAAAATTCTGAATGGTAACATAAAAGTAATGGGTAAAATGCAAAGGTTTTATGTTGGAAATCGGCAAAATACCAAGCAACACTCAGCTTCGGATGTAATGCTAAACGGTTTGTCCTATTTTAACGTGTTTTTGTTAATATCTTTGATTTCAAATAAAACTTGCTACACATAATTAAGATATTTTTGGAATTTTCAATTATTTGAAAGGCACTATATATCGAGAACATGGACGCTATTATCTATTTCCTTATCGGGGGGAAATTCGATGGAAACCTGAAATTTTGAATTTAGTTATTTTAAAATGTTAATCGCTTGTTTTAAATGGTGTTTAATATTTGTTAGTGTCAAAGGTGGAAAATCACATCAACCTATCTATTGGAACCTATGGAAAATACGCTTTTCCCATTTGGCTCTATTCTTAGGTAAGTGTTGTATTATTAATTTCATAATGAATTATATCACATACGCGGAATTATTTAAGATTTTTCCTAAAAAAATCGCCGATTTATATTCATCTATTTTTAAACCCACCCACTGAATGCTTTCAACGAGTTCCTACGTGTAACAGGATAAGTCACCGACATTTATTCAGGAAGAGCAAAGTTTGTTTTCGACGAAACTTTTTCACGTAAGAATATGTTTTCCTGCATTCGCCGTCGTTATATTTCATCATTTACGAAAAAGATTCCATCCACAAAACTTACTTTTAATAAACACATAGCAGCACTTATCTTAGTCTATATAGTTTTATGTGAAGCAGGATAAGTTTATTAATTAGAAGTTGTTAAGAATAATTATCTTTCTATTTGGGAGAGTTGCATAAACGGCCAAAGACTTTCAAAGACAATATTCTCGGAACTACTTGAAATAAATCAATATTAAACATGCTTCCACTCTTCCACACTTACCTCGTGTACAGGTTTAACGCATGATATAGTAAACTGTTCGGTTTCGTCGGTATTTAGGATATTTTAGGTATTCTACACGAACATAGCAAACGAACTTAATAAAAGGTAAAATTTATCTCGGTTGTGTTTTCATTTGAATTTCTACTACTAAAGGAAGTAACTACAAGTACTATAGCTACTTCCTTTGATGATGGATGCAATTCATAAGTATTTCATACGTAACGTATAGCATTTTGATATGTAAATTATTTGGATTAATACCAATCGCCATACCATAGAAGTTCTACTGCAGTTTTAGCGTAATGCGTTACATTTGGTGGAGGCGCCGGTTTAATAGGACACAATGATTTTGGCTACACGATAATTATCCGAGTAAAAATCTTGCCGCACACAGTACAGTGAAATATAAAGCACATCCTTTCAGCTACATTTTTTAAATATTTATTTAAATAATTCTTTTTCATAACCTAATTAATAATAACCGAACTTGACAAATTTTAATTATGACTAGAGATGGCAAAGGCAGGTGGAATTATTCCCTTTTTGCAGCGACTAGATAGACTCGTGTCTATCCGCCTCATGAGAATGGATTCGTGTTGCCTACTGCTGTCCCCAAGAGTCGACAAAATACAAGTCTGTCTAGTCTCTGCAAAAAAAAAATAATTTCATCCGCCTTTGCCCTCTCCAGTTATGAATAGTACTGAACGGAATGTTAATGTTTTGTGTTCACAAAGTACCACACCCACCCTTAAAACAATCCTATCAATAAAGTCGATTAAATCGTCGTTGGCGAGGGCGAAAAAAAAATGAAATAACTGACCGGAAGAGGCGGTTTTCTTTTCTGCTGTCGTTAATGTTTCCTGTTCATAAACATGACTGCAGAGAATATTTCAGTACGCTACCCTTAACACAGCCCTACCAGTAAACTCGATTGGATCGTTGCCGGCGAGGATGAAAAAAAATACAAGCTGACCGAAAGTAGCGTTTTTCTTTCCTATTGTCCTATTGAAATATCTTCTGTAGTAATACTTTGTGAACACGAAACCTTAGCGGAAATAGAGACCAAAAACTCAATTTCTGGTTAGTTTTTATTATTTTCATCCCGGTTGTCAGCGTTTGCTGGTAAGGATGACGTATTGAAATATTTTCTACAGTCAAATTTTGTGAACATGAAATTTTACCGACGATAGAAAGGAATCACACCGTTTTCGGTTAGTACTATTCATTATTTGTTTATTTATTTGTTTTATTTTTATCAGACTGCGGCAAGATGATAATTCACCGATGTGAATTGTAGCAAGATAATAATTCGCCAAGTTTCTGTATGTCATGACTTCATTTAAACTAAAAAGTTCTATATTCTTTGATATATATTATAAATAAAAAAATTGTAATGCTATTGTAGTCCAGACAGTTTCTTTAAAGTTATCAGGTATTTCGGTTACCTAGTTTTTTTAAATTTGTAAGAGCTCGCAGTATTTTCAGATTAAATTGTTTCCTAACTTTTCACACGTCTGAAATAAGAAAAGTTCCGTAGTGGAGGCTAGTACCTCTTTTACAAGTGATTAATGTACAGTATTCGGCAAAAGCAACGCATTAGTTCAATGTCTATGTAAATATGAACTTTAGGAAAAGATGTCACTGACAAAATCTGTTTAGCAAGTTATTTTCTATTTCTTGCCACTATTTAACTATAAGTAACAAATACTTAGCATATCTCGTTTCCCTTTGTTGGCGTATAACATTTTTCCATTAGTAGTGAACGATAATTCAAATGTTTGGTAGTATGAAATTTCACGTCAATTATAATATAAAAAGCTTTTTTCGATATGTCGAAATCAGAAAAAAAGCCGGACGGTCTAAAAAAAATGATTCTAGAAAAGTTTAAAAACTTCAAGAAACTTCTAAAATCGCAAAGTTCGAATATTAAAACGGCGCTGTAAATAGCCTCCGCTACGACGCATAAATATTTTTTATTTTATACAGATTTTTCTTTTCGATTAAGTTTGTGTAAGTTGCAAGCCTAGATGTTAGTTCTTTGTATTAAAGCAATGCAACAGGTCTTTGTGATGCGCTACTAGGCAGGGGTTCATCCAAACAATCTTAGTGTCGTATTATCTGAATTTGGACATCGTGAAGTAGAAGAAGGCCGTGCTGAGGTGAACAAATACAATAGGACCTCTTCGTGTTAGAAGTTCTTCCGAATGATAGAAACTAAACGCTTGCGCGGCTCTAGAACGTCTTTCAGCCAGGTGGCGCGCTCGTGCATCCATTCCTGCATCCCGAAGCCTCCCCCGCAGCAACCCTTAGCCCAGTTCTGAATCAGGCGCAACCCCGCGTAGTCACGGTTGCTAACACTGTTAAAGCGCGCGCGCTTTTCGCTCGCGGACTTTACTTGGAAGCACCGATCACTTCGTGCAGACATTCATCATAAAGCACCCGAAGAGAGAAGGCGAAAGTTTACCGAATAGATTGGTGATGATAAAATGAAATTTTCATTGCTGATCTTCTTTTTAGTTTTTAATTGCGTCTTGGTCACTACCGCAAGTGAAAATCGGATTAATATAAGGCATGGCCGTTCTCGTTCCAAACTTTTAAGAACCGGAAAGCATTCCGATGATATACACGAAGATATGACATCGTTAACACAGTCTACTTCTTCCAGTATTCTCTTAAGCGATGTTAACGCCACTGAATATTCAGTATCCGTTGTCGAATCTAACGTTAAGAAGAAAGTTGGTAATGAGACTAAGAAAAAGGATTCAAAGCAAAAGAATCGCAAGGTCACGGTAAATGGTAATAATACATGGATGCACATGGATCGAAGCGTTATGTATATGGGGGAGCGTGCATTAGATGGTGGCAAAGGAAATAAAAAATTCGAACAGTTGAATCGGAAGAAGCAACAACAAGGTGAGGGAAACGGCGACGACGAGGCTCCGGATTCCTCTTTCGATAACTATTTGGACGAGAATGTAGAAAAGATAGCGTCAGAAAGTGGCCGCAGCGGTCATGTAGATATCGTTACACGTTTTCTACGAATTGTCGAATCCCAACATTTGCTTGGGGAGAATTGCACCGCAGGAACAGATCTTAATTTGGGCGAAGGGGTTGTCGACCGTTATGCTCAAGAAAGGTTCAGAATCGAAGCCGATGTCGCAGTTAACAGGGCTAATATGCTAACGCGTATCTGGAAGTACGCTGACCCAGCAGTCCTTTCTTCTGAATATCTTCTCCATGCTTCTGTTTTTTCAATGGTCGAATTCGATGACGATATCTTTGCCGCCGGCAATTGCTACGACCATAAGCAGTACAAAGATTATGTCCTATTTTGCCCTTATGCATATCGTCTACCTGATGGAATGATTCTCGTAAAAGATTTAGCCATTGAATACAAGTACCTCAGCAACACTTCTGAATGGTTCTACATCGCCCGAAAGAATGCAGAGAACGTCATCAAGAATTACAACCAGTTCAGCAAGGGTAAGTGTTTTTTTCTTCCTTGTATTAATCGAATCGGAAATATTCGGAATATATTGCTAGTCCGTCGAAGTTTTTGATCTAGTTAACGGTTAAACATTCCGCTTGATGCAGTTGCGGCATTTCTCTCGTTGAAGTCCTTTAATTAGTGTCTACAGGTGTCATAAAATACCTGTTAGCGCCGCTGGAAGATATTTTTTTCTGTTCGCGGAATATTTTTGCGCAGCGTCTCTATAATTATTTCGGTGTATTCTTCAGTAACTTTTTCTAACTTTTAAACAAACGTATGTGAAAACTTGCTAATGGTCACATACATAATTGTTCTATGCACCCCTTTTATATTTACGTTAATATTGGGAGATGTCGGTGACATTTGCTCCTAATCACGGATTAATTTAATCTGTGATTAGAGTTGTTTAATCGTGATGTTACAAAATCAAGTTAATCCGAGATTAATGCGTAATTTGTGATTGAATATTTAATCCATTTTTTTGTAAATCGGTAACATTTTTCCATTCGTATATTTATTACGTAGAAAGACATATAGAAATGTTTAAAAATTTTTCTAGATCAAATTCTAGAACGGAATCTTGTAGTTTTTTTAATCATTTCGACGGTTATCTTGAAATATTTTACATCTAATTCCGTCTATACTTACTAATATGAGCAAATAGGTAACTATAAGCAGAATTTGCCACTCCTATTGGTGAATTGCATAGATAGAACGCATAATACAGTATATAAAATAAAACCTTAATACGATTAAAGTAGTTCGGATATCCAACAGTGAAAGTATTTATGGTTCGAAGCTGATTGAACATCAAGTCTTGTATTTATCGGCGATTTGCTGTCTGAATCGATACGAACGGTTTCCAAGTATGAAAATTCCTTTTCTCTTAGTTGTAGACATCAAAAGCGAAAATTGCCGATTCGCGACATTTTTACGATTATTCTCGCACGTACGGTGTGATTTTTTTTTTTTGAAAATGATCCGCTATATCAGAAACTAAAACAAAAATAAAATTTTCCTCTGACCTACGGATCATACTTATGACGTTTACACTCTAAGCTCCTACGAATACGCTGCCACAAATTTCAAATGGAATGACCCATCGTGTGGTACTTCAAATGAAAGCTTATCTTCTTGGGATTACGCTGGTACATGGCTTACTCGTTTTGTTTGTGTAACGCCTTAAAAATGATTTACATCATGATCATGTAAGTTTTAAAATGAAACGAGCCAAGGCTTCCTTCAGGGTTACATACAGGAAATTTAAAAAAAGGTAACAATAAATTTGACATGTTAAAAAGTAAGCTACTTACTAAGCTAGGCGAGATTAGTTGAAGATGGAATCTTTGAAATAAAACAATACGAACTTTTCTTCAAAGTCACAGTTGATTGGCGAACGAGTGAATGAAATGTTGAAATTTAAGTGTGAAAAAAAGAAATATTTTCCGTGACGGTTGAAATTGATACGTGTAAAACACTGGCGTTGTTATAAGATAATTAAATCTTTAAAAAATGAGAAAATATGAGAATTTTGTTTGTTGCTGTTGATGTTTTAAAGATTTTGACACGTATGAAACACTATCTTCTAACAACGTCAATGTTTCAAACGTATCAACTTCGATCGCTGAAGAATACCAGTATTTTCAGACTTAATCTCAACATTTCATCCACTTTTATTAGTTTCCCAACGTTTAATCAATAAGCCAATTTAATCAACCAATTATGACTTTGAAGTTATTGTTAAATAAACCAAATTTATTGCTGCCATGTTCAATTTCTTGTGTGGAACTCTGAGAAAGATCGATCGCTCGATACATTAAAAAAAATATTTACTTTGTCCTAAGATTTATTCAGTACTAAATAGTTCTACGGGCCTACCAAGCTCATGGTATGGTAGATTACGTTTGTTCATCTTTCCCTCTCCCTATTGTTTTTTCCCCCCAGTTACTAATCTTCAATCCTTTTCCATCCTTCATCACTTTATTCGTCCGTCTTATTTTTGATCTGGTTTCCTCCTATGCCAATTCTCATTAGCTTCTTAGGTACTCTATTGTTTTTCACGCGTTTGTATATGTCCCAATTAGCTTTTTCTCTTTCACAGTACACACAATATTCGATTACTTGGCTAGTTCTTGTAATTCTGTGTTAGTTCTTTTTTCCCATCTATGTAGCGCACGCGGAAAATATTCTTCATATACTTTCCGCATGCACTTCCTTTCTTATAACTGCAAGCATTTTTTAAAGAAGAACATGTTGAGTGCATTCTTAAGTTGATTGGATTTCTTTCTTCATCTTCGTCTTGAAAGCTGTAGACTTTAATGTTGTTACATCGAACATTGTATCTTTGTCAATTTCTTTTTTAGTCTATTATATATTTTGTTTTCTTTTCATTTACTTCCAACCACCTGCTGTTCTAGACGAACTCCTCTCAGTTCCTACTTACTCCTTGTTGCAATAACATTGTCGTCTGCAAATGCCGCTGATGCTTCTCTTGCGATGTAGTAATCCGGTTATTTATCAGTTTGTTGTCTATTCCTAGTTCTCTTAATGCTACACATAATTTATCCCTATTTATCTCGTCGAAAGCTTGTCTAAAGCCTATGAACCGTAGACATGTCTCTTCCTCAAATTCGTAACTTTCCGCCTGGATTTCTCTGAGCGTGAATATCTGATCTATTATTGATCTTTCTTCTCTAAATCCGCGTTGATATCCTCCCAGAGCTTCTTCTATCTGAATCACCAATAAGCGCTTTGTATACGAGGTAATTATTTTATAAGCTGTATTTAATAATATTATGCAACTACAGTTTTCACAAACTGACTTGTCCTTTTTGTGTATGGGATACAGCATGGTAACGAGACTTTCCCTTCCATATTTAAATACGTCAGTTGTTATGTCGTCCTTTTGCTTTTGATTTTGTTGCCTTTACGTGCATATATATATATATATGTTTAACGTTTCTTATTTCTTCAGTCATCGCTTTCATGAACTTATTGTTCGTCTAGTTCCACATCGTTATCGCCACTCTCTCCTTTATCTCTTGTCGCATCATTCCGATTTAATAACTTTTTCAAAATGCTTCTTCCTTTGGTTCAGTGTATCTTTTTCTTTTGTTATTAAGATTCCTTTTTTATCCCCGTAGATTTAGTTTTTTTGCTTGGTAATCTATTTTTTTCTGTTTTAATGCTTTGATACTTTTTGTATATTTAATTTTTCTGATGGTTCCTTTCTATTCCTTCTGTACACCGCCTATGGTATTTCCTCTCTCTTTCTCTCGTGTATTGTGCTCTAATATTTGTTCTTTCTTTTTATTCCTTTCGATTAGTTCATTTTTGTAAATATCATTCACGTTTATTGTTTTTGATCGCCGATTCTTACCTGCATCATTTTTTTTGTTCATCTTATTCAATAAATTCTTTATATCATGATGCTCCTCTGCATATATTTCCTTTTAGTTTTAGTTCTTTTGTAGACTTTTGCATTCCGTCGATTTCTTAGTACAGGTACTTCTTGCTTTGTATATACTCCTACTAAGAAATGGTCTGTGTGTAAGCAGCTTGTCTTGCATAACTTCTTATTTTTGTTATGTGTATGTCTCGATTTGTTTCTACTACTACGAGATCCACTTGATTATTGATGATGATCACCAAGTTCGCTTTAGTTGGGAATTTTACCAAGTACTTCTTTGCAGCATTACTTAATTTTCTCTTATTCGTCGTTTCAAAGCTGGAATATTTGAAGGAACGCAATTGTAAATGTAGATGTGTTTAAAAAATCACGCTGTAAATACCGCATATACCACATTGGCTGAATAATATATACTTTTTCTAAGCTTAATGCTGTAAACGTATTCCAAACAGCTTTACAAGGAAAAAGGGTTGCTTAGTTGAAGGTTTATATTTGACGTGTGTCAAGCTGCCTACTAGACCTACACAAATCTATGCGAACTACGGTTTTTGGAGGATAACACTTGTCTGTCCGTCCAACGTACTAAGAACGTAGACTACGCGAAAGAAGTGTAGGAATGATATCCTCCAGAAATTAATTATAAATTCCTTCTCTTGCTTATTAAAAGCTTATTGAACTGTGGATGGGAAAGAACTTAAGTAAACGTAAGCGGGAAAACGTGAGGAAATATAAAGTAAAAGAAGTTATAAGACGAAATTAATAAGAACACAGATTCTTGTGCCGGGAATTAGGGGTAATATATAAAATAATTGACAACTGAGGTAGAAGGAAGAAAATGTATTGGGGGATTGGATTTAGCGTGTCTCATCAAATTAAAAAATTAGAAATGGAAAAAGAATTAAGTAACCATTTAAAATTGATGATAATGGTGCGTAGCATGCCCTCGCTTTTCTTTTTTCAAGATAGTCGATAGTCTTCGCCTTTTTCGGAGACGATTCGTCGTCTGCAGTCTATTGCAGCTACCTTGCGTTGGCTTCAAAAATGTAGAGTATACAAGTTTTATACGTACTTATTTCACTGAAACTGCGTCAACAAGGCTTTCGAAATGTGTTTTTGGTTCTAACTTAGCAAGTACAGAACCCAACGCGTTTTTTCATGCCAAAATCTTCAGTCGATATATATGATAAACGTGCTTTTCCAAAACAACTTTTGCTAAATTTAATTCGACGGTCGTCTAGCATCACTTGGTGAGCTTGTTTGCTGTTATCAGTAACGGTTGCTGTTTTTGATTGTCCTGAATAATCATCGTCAGACAAGCTGGTACGATCACGCCCATCCCAATTTAGCATCAATTTGCAGCAAGGGCAACGTCGTCTGACATAGAAACTGTTGAATAACAACTCAGCGTCCAATATGGGTGAAATGTTCACAAGTCTTGTTCAACGCACGGGCCAGAATATTTTTGTTGCTGTTTTCTAGTAGTTGCCACATAGGATTACCACATAGATCCACAATACACCAAGCATGTTAGGTATATGAATTAAGTTGAGGTAAAAGGTATGGGCGTGGCGTTTTGTTAGCAACAAAGTTTCTCATTTTTGTGCGCTTTATACCAATTAATGAAGATTACGAGGTCTATAAAAAAGAAAATTAAAATCTGAAATTTTGCTTCATTCAGCGTACATACTACGTTAGCTGTCATGAGAGAATCGCATTAATCTCTAGTCAAATGTTGTCTTTCTCGGTCCTTTGCTCCTTTTTTATTTTTCGTTTTGTTTGTACCTCGTGTAATAGTTTTATTTTGTTAATTGGGAAGACGTTGAATGATGGTTTTCGCATTGCTAATCTTTCAATCCTCGCATTTGAATATTTCCAACATGGGAAGGTTGGAGAAACACAAAAAGACTGGGAAGACAATCCTTCATTTAAAGGTAATTCAGGATAAGGACATTAGTAACTCTAATGTCCTTATCCTTCCACCTTCCATCTTCATAAGTATTTTGAAGATTGGTGATGGTTTTATTATATAAAAAACAATGTTTTTTTTTTCATTTCTGTATAGTCCGATGATATCAGTTTCTGTAAAATATGTCAACAAAAATTAGAAACCCATAAAACAGATTTACAAAGATATGCTAGCAGCAGCGAGTAATCATTTATTTGAGGTTTAGGTATGTTACACATTGAATATGCCGAAGTTCTAAATGATGCCTGTTGAATATCGGAATTTATTAAAGGATTGTGCTTTTTAATATTACAAAAACAGGCACTTTAAATTAATAAAATTAAAAAGTTTAAATGAATTCGTCCAAAGCTTTAGGAATATTCAGTGATGAAGTCAAATAAAAATTGTATTAGTTTTTTAAAAACCCATATTACAAGAAATAAATAACTTAAATACATATTTTTAAAGACCTACACTAGACATTTGTCGCCCTCTTCTTGAAATAAATGTGCAAATATGGAAATAACAGAACGTTAACAAGAGAATATGATTCTGTTTACTAGTGCAGTTGATGAATCGATATAATTGATATATTCTTAGCCAAGAAAGTCATATGATATACATGCAGATAGTTTAGCAAGCTTAAAATGGGCATTTAAAATGGACTAATTTGGAAGTTTTCAAAAAGATAATTGATTTTAGCCCAAAGATCGTTTAAGACCAAAATTACAATATTTTCCATTAAATTTTGTAAAAACATCGAGAATTTAGAGGGATAGGAACTTTTAAATATTAATTGACAAAAAATATTTAATGTAAGTGTTCCTGAAGATAATCTGAGCTTTTAGAAAAAATTCGTCACTTTATAAGCTACCATTGTTTAAAAATATATTTATATTTGCAGTTACGGTATTTAATTTGTCGAGAGAACTTTTTCCATAATTAACATTCTTAAATGAAAAAATGCATTTTTTCAAGATTGGGCGATATGTTTTTGAAAAATTGGCGACTTGCTTAAAAAAATGTGGTCACACTGAGTGAGGAGGACGTGCCTACACATAGACCGCAACGTTATTCGCTATTTATATGGAACCGTGCTTATAAATTAACCCTTTCCAACGCCAGTGCAGGGACTTACTTATAACCAAAGTAATTGTTGCAACAATCCAATTTCAGTTCACATAAAGCGTTGCTTGAATACCAATGAAATTTTAATTTTTACAGAATGGTTAGCGTGCTCATCATGCATTTTAAAAAGAGAACAACGTTTTTCGTGAAAAAAAACTGTATTTTCTGACGAAAAATTCATTTTTCATACAAGCTCCGATATGGAGCCATTTTTTGCGCCACCTCAATTTTTAATAGTATTATTATTGATTGCATTTCGGGGATAATGATTTCATTGTCTTCGAACTCACGTATTTTTTGCGACTGTTTCTGTTGTAGCAGGCTCTCCCTTTGAAAAATAATTTTTAAAAAACTTTTTCGACGGAAAGCTGCCGGAACAATAAAAAACAGTGAAAGTGAGAATTGAATGAAATGAATTACAATTCGCATGGTAAAAAAATCGGCATTGATTCGAACACACTATTGTTTTTCAACGTGGGATTTGTGTAAAAGGCATCACCTATTCGATTTTTGCGGCGTTTTTGGAAACTATTAAAAAGCATGGAATTGTTGTATATGACGCCTGAATAACAAATATGCGTATTGTTATATAGGTGTTTCTCTCATTAAAATAAGCACAATGTGCATACATCTCGTATTTATATAGGAAGTTTTGAGTATGCCGACGATACCGATAAAAGATCTTCTTGACATATCGAGGAAATCAATGGTTACTATGCATCTGACGGATCCTATTTAAAAGATACGCTTTGTCTGCAGAAGCCGGCTATCTTTTAGTTCAAAGGTAGCACTTGAAAGGGATGATGCTGAACTGGATAAGGATTAAAACTGCTTTAAATGAATGAGAACGCCAACCATATACATATAAAAAGCATTACTCTGAGACTAGAGTGTTATTAAAAAGCGAAATTGAAAGTTTTTGGGTCTACTTTGCTACGAATACATTAATGAATGCAGAGTAGATATTAAAGGAATCCTTATGAAAGAGCCTCTGATCATTTCGTGAAAGGAGAGCTAATGGCTTTTTCCCAAGCATTAGAAAACAGGGGCTTCTTCTGATTAAAATATATGTTCTGCTATCTAAAATCTAATAAAATATTATAATAAATAAAATTATTCACTTAGTTCAAGTATTTTTTGAAAAATAAACGTTGTCTTGCATTGTTGTAAACTTCTTCACCTTCATGGTTTTAATTCGTGAAAGGGTTATGGAATAGGGGCAACAATGACGCACTTTCACTGTTGTGGCTAAGTTACATGTCTGGAACGTTGGGAATTCCCAGGACACCATAAGAAGATGTAAGAAAATGTTTTATGAAAGATGGACATACGGAAACCGTCAGAAAGGGAGAAACCATCATACTAAGCGCATTAAGGGATAATGCCGTGGAAATTTTTCGTGAAGGAAGAATTTAGGTGATAGGAAGGACAGTGAAGCCTCTCTAATTCGAACATGCGGCATTTCGAACTGTAGTGATAAAAATAAATTATTTTCCGCGTATGTAAATGTATAATGCAGACATGATCAGAAAATAATTTGATGTTTTGGAATTTATTGTTTTTACGGACTCAATTACCTCATATTGCAGAGCCGCACTTAAAAGCTGAATTTCGCTGAATTGGAAGAGGTTCTAATAACTTCTGCAGCTCTTTTTTTTGAGCTTTTTTCAATATATCTTGGAACTGTTTCGCGTATTAAAATTACGAAAAAGTCGAGACGATTTCAGTTAAGTTTAACAAGGTTTTCAAAAAACTTAAATTCATGCGAATTAGCGGAAAAGGAAGTGACGAGTAGAATGAAAAATAGTCTTTGATGTCTCAATGTACAATTTTCCAACTATATAGAAAGCACGCAGATAACCACTTTATTTTATCAACATTCTCAGGTGTAATATTATAATCGTTGGAAATAACTGGAAGTACTAAAGTTTTCACCCCAATAAATCGAGCCGGACTATCTACCAGAAGCATATTGCAACCTCTACTTCCAGTAACAAATATTTATTGTTGGAACTACACAAAATGCCTATAAATATCCTTTGTGGTTGTGTTACTATAAATTATTGCCGCTGTGTAACAGTTACCCATAAAAAAGGTGTTCTTTTATACGGAGGCGGCCAATTTTATTTTTAAATTTGTGGATGCTTGCGATAATATCGAGTTGTTGATGTCTATTTAATATTTTTTGATTTTAATGAAGTAATTGCGGATGTGTATATTTCACAAGCTATCGATTTGATTTGGGTACAAGTCTAGTCGGGTAAAATGGCCACAAAACAGTAGCATCCGCAGTATACAAGATAATCGTTTAAATGTTTTAAGGTAAGGGATAGATGGTAAAGATTTTTTACCTGTTTAGTTGTCTAACCACTAGTTGTTTCAAACGCTCTAGGAAATTCTCGTAAAAGATGGATAAATGTTCAAGTTATACAATCAAGTCAAAATCTAAAGGATTTGTATAATTTTAACGACAGCTTCATTAGCAACTTTGACAATAAATCTAGAGCAATGTCGATACACTTAAAAAGGACATACCAGAAGATGGCAATTTTTGAATTATGGATCCTCGAATTCTGATTGAAATGTTTAACGCTCTTCATTTTAGCAAGCATCAACGCGTGTACTGGATACAATATAGGATATACGTACATACGGAAGATAATATTCACACATTGTATTTGTTTCTATTAAAAAACAAATATAGCTCTGAATTTGAAGATATTTCTGCTCTAATTTACTTTAGATGTATTTCCCAATTCCTTTAAAACATCTGCGGTAGTATCCGTATAGACTGATTTCACTAATCTCCAGTATCGGAAAAATCTTTGAATGCTGTATCGCGAATAGAATCGAAGAATAGAACTTATTTTTAGCTGAATACGATATCCTACATGAGAGTCAACATGAACAACAGGAAGAACAGCAACACCAATTCTTAATAGACAAATTATATAGATATGGAATTGCAGGCAACGCAGCAAACCGGCTTTCGTCGTATTTAAATAGTCGAATGCAGTATGTTAAATTCAGATATACAATTGATAATACAATTACAGAATTCGATTCAACGCACTCGCCGATCCTTCACGGCATGGCTAGCTTAAAAGCTAGTAATGACGACTTTTATTTAATCTGTACACAAACGGCATCTCTAGTTTTGTTTCGGACGCCCTGATTTATATGGATGCAGATGACACCAGATTTTTAGTTAATACGGACAACTTAGTAGCAAATCAATGTTTGCTTTGTTCAAATAAGTTAAAATTAAAGAAATGTACAGTGTGACATAAACGTTGCAAATATACACATAATAAAGCTGAATTTCTGGGATTGACACAACAGGATAATATATTGTGAGATCAGCATTGTATTAACATTGGTAAGTTGCGAAAATTGTTCCTGTTCAGAACATTAAAACAAAGTCTAAGTCGCATCCCCTTCAATTAAAACTGTTTTGTCGGCACCGAAGAATCTTGTGAACATTTTCCTGTGATAATTTTTAAAAATCACTTAACGCAACAACAATGCATCGATCGATTTCATTCAGTTTTGGGTGATGAAGCACTATACAAAACTGCAGTTTACAACTGGTTTGCAGCATTTAAGTGTGGACGTATTAGCGTAAGTGAAGGTCGTCCATCAACTACTGTTGTTCCGACAAACATCGATCTCTGCCAGAAATGATTAAAGCGGATCAACATGTGACATATCGAGGGATATGGGAGGCATTCTTGGGCATTGGTAGAAGTCAAATACAAACGATTTTACGTGAGCATTAAGTAGCGAAGAAACTTTGCAGTAATTGCAAAAAATGGCTTGCTTGAGCTGGTGCAAAGAAGTGCTTTAAAAATTCAAACGCGGTGCTTTTGCCAACGTATACAGTACCGTAACAGATTACGAAACCTAGATATATTCATATGAACCAGAAAAAGAACAATAATCCACTTTTCGGCGTTCCAAAGTGAACCCAAAATAACACAAGTTGTTCGTTCATGAAGATCTTCAAATAAATGATTGCTTTTTCTTCTGCAAAACTGGATTTGTTGCTACCGTTGCTCTTGAGGATCGTAAAATAGTCAATGTTGATTGGTGTTCGTCTTAAGTTTTCGATGAAATTAGAAAAAGCAGCAGACATTGAAATGTCATTCTTCACAACGACAAAGACAACGCCAGTTCCCACACAGCACATCGAACAGTCGATTGTTTAAAGGAGAATAACATTGAATTGTGAGCGGTTTTTCACACTGGAAGATGCCGTTGAAACATCTAGAAGGCATGCACTTCAGTTTGGAATAAATGTTTCAACAACTGGTTTCTGCGAATACAAAAGAGAAATGACAAAGTCGATAAAATATCTGCTTATTTAGTTTTCTGGATTTTTTTGTGTTGCTCTTGTAGTATTTCTTAAGAAAATTAATTATTATGTTGCTTTTTTTATTATACAATTTTTTGTAATGATGTTATTACCTGTAAAGGTTTACAAAATCCATGAAAACTGTTATTATTATTAAATACGTCTGAAAACATTTTGTAGGTCACATTAAAGGTGTCGACTATGTATTGTAAGGTCAATTTATTTCTGAAGCAAATAAACGTAGAGAAGTTTTCTTCGGCGTTGATATCGAGTAAATACGATACTTAATCTTGGGATGTCATAAGCAAAATTTGAAGATTAACTGGACACATCGATTTTTCTACCAGTGAATATAGTGTTGTAGATACATTTGGCAGTAGTTTATAGTTTCATCTGAATGTTAACCTTTTTCTTGAAGCTTTTGACGTATTTCTTATCCCAGTTAGACCATGTCTTATTAATTCAATTTCAGTTTATTCTCATTAACGTGATAGGATTGCGAATCAAGACAGACACTTTCCATAGGGTTAGATTCTTTGAAAGCTTTCAAAATTGAAATTACATTATTAGTTTGGATTGATTGAAGTAAATTAAGTAAAGCAACTAAAACATTCTAAAACCCTACGGAACGTCTGGGTCAATTATCCAGTCAATTAATTAAGCTTTGCCTAATAATTGTAGTAGCGTCACATAGTATCAGTTTCAGCATATTGTTTTGCTTATTTTGCCCAATTCGTGAGTACCTTGCGGGGCCAGAACGTTTGCGTCAATTATCTTGATGATACCTTTGGTCTTATTGAAGTACGCCCTTGAGTGTGTGAATTATATGACATTGGAGACGCGGGGACGTTCACATTAGCATTGCTAAACCGCGCGCATGCTAACGTAAGTGTGTATGTGTGTGTGATAGCACGTGCGAGGAAGTGCCGGATATATGTGTGTATATACAGACTGACCGGAAATCAATATACAGACGGGCTTATTACATATTATTTATATATAACAGGAATTTTCCAAGTTTAAAGTATGGTCTGAGGTGCTTCCAAAGCGGTCTGCCACGATTCCCGATAACCTTCCTTTCTTGAAGAGCAAATGTGGAAGAACAAGGTGCCTTTCGAGTATAAAAAGATCTTTGATATTACATCTATCGAGGTCGCATGTTTAATAACTGTCATGAGGAGCATCTTCGTCGGATGTATGGTATATACATATACATTTATGAGTTGAAATATTGACAATTATTAAACAGATGGATGTTTCTAAGGAAATAAAAAAATTATACAGGCCGACGGTTACGATACAATGAATAAAATAAGTCTTCTCCTTGAACGTGGGAATGTCAATATAACTTTCTGTATATTGGTAGCACTTCGTGTATTCTCGGCGCGTGCAAATATATCTATCCAGACAATAACGTAGACCCTAATTAAGATTTTACAGTTCACTTGTGTTTATCTACTAATAAACTCGTCAATTTCGTTTTGTCCGCAATGAATGAATGCGTTAAAATTAATTAACATGATTACGTTAATCCTAATATAAAATTACAAGTTCACCACTTTTCGTGCGCTTCACAAGCGTCGGTACGGGAGCGGTTGTTCCGGTAATATATACGGAAATTTATGCTTCGCATATTAACAACCTTGTTACCTTGTTTGATATAAGTATAGAAGTAGAGAGGTTTACTCTATTTGGAAAGATGAAATGTGCATTTGTTTTTCAGCTTTTAAAGCAATATGCATAAATATACGAAAAATAAGAATAGCACATGTTGTAGCAGCAAATGAAATCGATAATGTATGAAGTCGGCGATTTCAGGATTGCGTTGCGCGTGTAGGTTGGAGTATACGATAAAGAAACAAACACTTGCCGTTTTAAGCGTCTTTCGTGAATTGACATTCTGGAGAGATTCTGTTGTATATATTAGAGATATATCGCAAACTAAACATTCTATTTTTGATCTGATAATAGTCGTTTCCTTGATTTACTTATCGACGACATTTTATTACGTATAACGTACATACAATATGCAAGACTACGCTCGCATGCGTTCCAATCGCCCGTCAAACGCATATTGGATGCAATAAGATCGTTTACGCATATATTACGAATCACATACCCGAACGACCGCTCCCATACCGACGCGTGGAAAGTGGCAAATTTTAATTACAATGTATAGGCTATAACGATGATGAAATTTGTAATTTATTTTAATTATTTATTTAATTCTCAAAAGGCGCTACTTACTTATTCCCTTGATTTCCTTACCTACCAACCCCCTTTTTTGTGTGAATTATTGTCACGGGTAGACGACGCAGATGAGTTTGGGTAAGTTATTTCGTCTTTCACTTTATTTTATATGAACCTGAATGCTATATTTTTTCGGTTCTTCGGGCCGGATCTTGGGTCGCGGTTACATCAATGCGCGTACCTAAACTACTAAGTATATTAAATATCATCCGTGTGTTAAAAGCCATATTTATCGATTTAATCCGCGTTGGGAATTTATATTTGCTATACTGGTTAATATTCGAACATCACTCGCCTTGAAGGTTATTTGTTGCATAAGAGAAACAAAAACTAGATTTCTTTTTTGCAAATATTAATTAGATCCATTTCTTTTAGTGAGAGTTGCTTTATTGTTGTTTGTTTATTGGTTTGCATTTAGAATTGAATTTCATAATGCTACTTATCGAGAAGGAGATTTCTTTAAAATTTCTGGCAGTTAAAAAACAAGCTTTATTTCTTCGTAAACAGAATTTGTACGCGATCAGTTTAAAAGTGAAGTCTCCCATTGCTTTAATATAAAATACAGTGTATTAGAAGAAACGGTATGCGATTCTATTAAGATCGTGAATTCGATTAGAACATAAATTAGAACTAGGTGATAAATTTGTGATAAATTTTAATCCGATAGATAGTATGTATGAGATTTATTGTCATTCGGAAACAGGTATTGGAAGTTAAGTCCGACAAGGAAGCTGAATCGAACACCGCAACAGCTATTGTAAAGTTACCCAAATTGAAGTTACCTAGTTTAGTGATAATAAAGTGTTTTACAAAACTTTTAATATTTGGGAGCTACTAGTACGTTTTTTACTTAATAGGTAAACTTAGTAAAATATTATTTGGAAAGCATTGATAGATAATTATCAAGATACACGTTCTTTCTCGCGCATATAATTATCATTGCATTGCCTTAACGAATTTTTGAAAAAATTTCAGCAGTTAAAGTTTTGAAAACCTTGAATATTACCGACTTCTTTGATTTCATCATACCGCACATTATACTTTCTAAATTGGATACGGAAAGTTTTCGCCCATTTAAACAATCTCGTTCATGTTGCAAATCTGACTTACTATGAAATTTAGAAATTCATTACAGAGTAGACTAAGATCTTGTTTCGAACTAATAGAAATGAATTCAATGTTAGTAAAATTACTAAGCCCTTCATTTCTAATTAATCATTCTAGCCAATACACCCAGCACGGGTCGTTATTTGCAATACTCCGCGTTCAATTTTTAGATGTAATAACTTTCTTAAGATGGAGCCGCATGATAGATGCAAAATCGTAAAAAAATTGATTTATATTCAAATTGCTTAAATTTACGCTGTAGTATTAGTAATTGTAATTGATAGAAATTTTGTAGATGCTGTTTCAACTGCGATCATACACTATTACATTTTTGCTAGTAAACCTCCCTCGCAAGAGGATTCACCTAGAACCATTACTAGCAATTTTTGCTCAACTGGTGATGTCGATACACGGTTAGTTGACAGTGCTTTAGTTGGAATTTCTATGCCTCTAGAAAACAATACGAGTATTAGTTGGTTCTGGAAGCAATTCGAATTTCCTTTAAAATGTTTAGGATTACCGCTTCTCAAATTCGAATCGTCGCTTCAAAGAATTGGTTGCTACGAAAAACAATAAGAGGTGAAATATTGATAGAGATTGCCCTCAAAAAACCTAGATGTAAAGAACGCTAATATAATTAACGCAACTCCCATTAGCTGCCACATTTGGCACACCTTCCGAGGTACGCGGTATATTAGGTGCCGAATTATTTGAACAAATTATAGGGCCAGAAAAAGTTGTTGGTCTAATCAATGCACCAACCCCATTTGCAAATACGTTGGGTTATGTTGTTCTGGGAAAGGCGGCGTTTGCGGGACCGCTGGAAGTGTCATTGAATAAATTTTTCGATTTAGAAGAAGTTTCATCTGCTCACGTAATAAGTGCTAATGATTGGAAATATGAAGTGATTGTTTCGTCCACATGTAAATGCGATGGTTTAAGGAAAGTTATATAAACGTAGACAATTCGTACGCTATAGGTAAGAATAAGTTTTGTGCTTTAGAAAGAACGTATGAAGCTTTCACAATTTAAGAAGCTATATTCGGATGTTATGCAAATATATAGATAGAGGTTGTACGACTCTAATCGCCGAAGAAGACGCTTCACAGCCGCATCACGGGATATTTAAACGTGATAGCACATTCACATCATTACATGTAGTTTTCGATTGTAGTTAGATTGATTCAAGAAAGATTCGCAATGCTTCTGAGTGTAAGCAGTCCCAATTACTTTTATGGAAAAGTGACTATAAACAGTGATTATACAACTATCGTTTTAATCGCGTTGATTTAAGATCTTCACCAAATTAGCTTTGCGGATTATTAAACAGCTTAGATGTGATAAACATACCGCATTTCTACTAGCTGCGGAGGTAGCATTAAGCGACACATACGTTGATGATTTATTAGTAACATGACGGACATACAAGCAGCGCAGAAATTATATCGCGAATTGGTATCATTCTTTAGGGACGAGGTTTTCTCCTTCATTCTCATAGGCAGTTAACGTATGTAAGAATAAGTGTATCAACCGCAACATATTGTCAACAATATTGCACATTTACGATCCACTTGTTTTCGTAGTCCTTGTTACGTTATTCTTAGTTATTGATTAAACAATTGTGGTTGCTGAAATTAGATTAGAATTAAGTACCTCCGCAATCTGTTGTTGAACTGTGGACATGAATTTTCCATGTTAGAAAATTTCCAAGTACCTCGCCAAATTTCTATTTGGAATTTCAAGAGTCTGCAGTAATCATCGCTAGGTTTGCTGATGTATCAGAAGAGGTTTATTGTATATTTTTTTTACGCTCATAGTGTTTTATCTAAGTCTATCGTTTGTGTTTTATTAGTTTCTGCTAAATTAGAACTTGTGCCCGTGAGATCGGTGTTGATACCTAGACTAGAACTTTTTGCCACTTATTTATTAGCTAATTGTAAGTTGTTGGATTTTGCGATAAATACTTATAACGCGCACTAATATTGGCAAGATTTGCACATTTTCTGATTTCTCGATTGCTTCCAGTTGGAAAAAGGGTTCGCCGCGTTGTTGAAACACTTTTCTCGCAAATCATGCTTCTAAAATTCAAGGCACACGGGAATTCAGTTGACTGTTTATCACCCCCAACTAACACACACAGCTTTAATAAACCGACCGCTGTGGTTGCATCGTCCTGTTTGGCTTTCTGAAACAGAAGAAAGATGACCTATTAAAGAATCTCCGTAAGAATTCGAAACTTCGTTGTCATGCGTTGCTTACGTAAAAACGAAAGGATTATTTGAACAGCCACTATATGACTTAATTTGTAGGATGTTATCTTGGTCAAAATTACCGAATGCCACTATACATGTTTGGAGATTCTTCACTACGAACTATTATTGCGGAAGATTTGAGCAAAGCCGAAAACGTTTTGTTAGAAGTAGTCCAAAAGAAGTATTTTTGTTATAAGTTGTTGCATTTAAAGAAAGGTGCTTGCCAATCGAATAAAATGAATTTAAATCCATTCGTTCATAACGAATTAATTCGCGTAAGAGGCCGCTCTATGTAACTTATGTTTTAGAAGAAATCCTAAATCGACGTAGCCTTTAATGGCTGATTTACAATTACCGCGTGTTACACAAGCTAATCCGTTTATAAATTGACTATTTTGGACCTTTATATATTATAATGAGTAGGAAAAGAGCAGTCAAAAGTCAAATGCTGGGGCGAAGAGGTGATCGGTTGAGAACGGCGAAGAAGATTAACTAATGAACATTATCTGAGTGAACTGCCATTGAAAAGGAGGCAAAGAAAATACATTGCCGAAAGCTATCGACAATCTTCTCTGGACTGTTAAGAATAACATTATCATGTATCATACTGCATGAAATTCGATTTTGTTTGGTTTTTTTTTTTTTTTTTTTGATGATCATCAACTATTGGATACAACACATCAAACAAATTGCAAGCTAGGTTAATATCAGCTATCTGATATTGCGAGGTCTAAAATTCGGCCATTTACAGTTACAACATTATAGATCACCTACAATAATTACATTTCCTAGCTTAGATACAAATTGTTGTCTTCGGGACAATGTAAAGACCAAATATTTAAATAGCATCGGCAAGATTTACACATGGCAAGTCGACTAATAAGTATTCCAGATTCAACTCAATCACATTAAGTTGATTCGTAAATGCTAAGTAGGACACCACCGACGCGTGAACGACCGATTTCATTGAATTTTCTATCTCCGCGAAGAACACAATAGGACTCCGTGAAATACTTTGCTAAGTGAAAAATAGATAACGAGTTGGTAAGTTTATATTTTCAGGGGGAATCGAAGATCCTATTCATCGTACTGAAAACTAGCCTCTTTACGCGATGTATCGATCATTGAGATATTTATATCGATCCAGGGGTCGTATTTGTATTAACATTAAGCAATCATCGTCGGGCAAGTTTTTGTTCTCAGCGTATTTGTGATTTTAAAAAGCTTAATATTACGCTACGGATGATATATATGTATGTACGTATATGCTTGTTAAGATAGCATTTTCAGTACATTATTTTATATAAGAAAGGGGAAATTACACATTAAATAAAAAAAAGAATTCCCAACAACGACACTAAAGGAAATTGCTTAAAGAACATCGTTGTCGTATATTTTTTTCGCTCCATAAATGTTTACCGTTGCGACAGGACGATACAAAATGGTAAAACTGTTGGGAAAACTACATACATCTTATCGAATTTGCAGTAAATTGAGTAATATGGCAACTGCCAGCCAGTTTCCGCTACTACCGAAACACTAAGCCGTATCAAATGAAGAATAATATTGAGGAAAATTCTCGTAAGCATAAATATATTTCGCCGCAGAAGAATTTTAGATAGAAACCCGTTCGCGTTCTATTAATGATTTTACAAAAAATTCGTTTCATTATAAATGAAAATAATTGGTTTTACTATGAGATTTATATCTTGGTAATATTCGTTCGTCGCTAGACTTTAGACATCTTTATTTGTTGAATAAGTGAGCTTTGCGAAACTGTCGAGTAACGCTGTATATTTAAGGTCCATTTGGTATACTTCTTAAATCCTTCTGCAATTTTTCACCAAACCAGCTTTGTATGCGGGACCTTTCACAAATATTCCATATACTTAATATGTATGACCGCCAGCTGGCGTGAAGGTGCAATATTGATAAGGGCGGAGTTTTTATATTGCGGCATTTGTTTCCGTAAATTAGATTTGAATGGAAAATAAATTTGATAGTGTATCCGCAGAAAAACGTGCGCGGAAGAACAATTTTTTCTAATCCGTCATTCTGTATGGTTTGCTTTAAATAAGGTATTCCTGATTATGTGAAGAAATAGAGCTTAATTTTACGTTATTTTACGATATGTAGAAAAAAAAAAACGAATCGGCGAACTTACCTTCTACATTTGAATACAAATTGTTCAATATGTACTTTATAAGCACGAAATTAATACCAAAATCCGACATCTCAATTGCTTTTCTACTTACTAACGGTTTATAGTGAAACGCAAACAGTCGTATCTGCAAGTTGTTCTTAATTATATTTGGGGTCATATCAGTGGATTATTATGTAATAGTTGATAACGAACTGTCGTACACAGTCGACTGAGGACAGCAGTCATGGAATCATACTAGTTTCATCGCAAGTTTATTTCCTTGGAAACGAACCGCTAAATCTCTGTCACTGCCAAAGTTCTAAGGAGTGAATAGTATGGTGGCCATTGTGTCGCTGCGTGTTTGTGTTCGTGTACATTTCACTCTATAAGTTTAATAGATTGCACTCTCTGTACTGTGAAGTGTTTGCACGCTTGACTGAGATACACTCAGTTTTATTATTAATACTTAAAAGTGGCACAGTCCCGGGAAGTTTTACTGACGATTTTCGGGCGTAGAGAACTATAAAAAATTACATGTAGATGGATATTAAGTCTTTCCATAAAGCAAGTGTATCTGTATCTCTTTAACACTTAAATTTACAAATGTAAATGTATATGTAACGTTGTACGGAAGCGGGATGAAGTATGATGTTTGTTAAGAATTAACCTTGTCGCAATGAGGACCAGAATTTAAAGAATTAATTCTTTAAACTTAAATTACAATATATTTCTTTTAAAGTTCCATCATTGTCGTGCTACGAGATAAACTATAATAAGTAGGTTATTGAAAATGTTATAATTTACAATATTCTTACCTTAACTTAAAACTTAAAACGACTAAAAATCATTTATTTGCGATATCAAATACAAGAAGTTAAGTAAATCTATATTTCAATCAAGTGAACTATTACGATCTAATTTAGCTGGTTCGTTACGGAACGATTGTTATGGCGCGCAATAATTTTGTAATTTTATCTCATATTCAAAATCCACGTGGGTCATACACGTGCATAGAAAGGATACTACAATCGCTAATTTCATCAATCATTTTAACCCTGTTAAATATTGTAGAGTGACAACTTCCGAATAGCAACTAACCTTGTAAACAGGCAGGATTATCAATTCAAGTTTATAGTATGGAATGTGATCAATCAAACGGACCTCGCGGATAGGCACAATATTGAGAATGAATTAATTTTCATTATAACCAATCATGCCGATATAGCTAGTTTATGAATGCTCGATTGCTGAATATACCTAGTTGAAATCGTAATTATGCTGAATCCTTCGAAATGATAAATTATTCAATGGAGTTGATGTGTGATTAACGGAGGGCATTCTGTTTTGACTGTGGATTTACAAAATTTGAGGGATCCTGTTGTTGTACAGGATGTAAGTGCTTCGCTTTTATTAACTCCTCTTCCTCCATATTCCTTCGTATGAAGATGCAAACGCCGTTTAAGTTCCGCATCTAATAATGTTTCACTGACTTTTTCTCGTATCTAAAATTAAATGTCAAAGATATTTCCTGTAATTATTCAAATTCTTGTGATGTTTTAAGATTGACAAGATCTTCAAATGATCTATGTCCTTTAAGGAGATTATACTCAAAAACAGATGTAATTTCCATTAAGAAAACGTTTCCGTTTGTCGATTTTTTCCATTAACTTTCGCAAAACATCTCAAAAGTTTATCGAAGCATTTAATTTAAAGTAATACCCAAACTTCAAAATGATACGGCTATGTATACGAAGCATTTTCATCTAGATATGTTTCCATAAATTACTTTATGCGCAAGTTTAATGAGTAGAGTTTTATGTTCCCTTAAAGTGGCGTATTCCATTTTAAAAAGTGGATGATGGAAGCGATACCATCTTCCCCCGGTTTAAAAACTATCAAGGTTTGAAGTGTATTGAATTTGGAGAATATTGCTATTTAATAACCGAAAAGGCATATAGAGTTGCGCTTACCATATACGCCGATAAAATGATTTGAAAAGAGTGATAATAACAAATAATGATGGAATATAGATACATCTTTACGACCTCGTTTATCGCGAACTCAAACGCCGGCATGCGGAGGCGAATCGATACAATGACATATGTTTAGCAACATTTGCTAATAATTCAGTGATTTCAACATACTTGTTACATTGTGATAAACGTCAGATATACGCGAACGAATGTTAAATTGCACCAAGCTGCTTGCACGACGTATTGACGTTGCGGTTTTTTTGTTAAAAAGCATTTTTCAAAGTATGTTGTTCTATGCAGGAAATGAGGAAGATATTTTAAATTAGAAATAATAACTTGGGATTTTGCAAGGAAAACATTGTATTTGTTGATTTATTTGTGATAGCACTACATAAACGTTAGAGATACGTAGAAAGTATATTAAATGCCATTAAATGAAAATAATTTATTACGGAAAAAGGTGTTGCTAACCTAGGATATATTATCAATAATAGAAGATTGCTAAAGGATCTCTTAAGCATTTAGTAACAATTGATAAATTGGACAACCTACGCGGTTTGAGTTATCGCCAATCGATGGAAATAGAGGTCTCAAGGCTGATAATAAACCGTTCCAGATCAAGGATAGTTTAATAGGCAGATATAGAAAATCTGTTAACGTAATAGTATAGATTACTAACGGAGCATTGTAATAACTATAATGGTAAATAAGCATATGAGTAGCAGCTTACTGTCCAAGAATCGTGGCACTTAACAGAGCTAGAATGAACCTAGTTTTCAGTAGTTCAGTAGCCGAACCTTTTGGCCACCTCTGACTCAATCTAATGTAAGCCACCAATCAATAAAACTACATAATCACTAAAGGTACAGTATTTCCAATTCTGTACTAAAAATTTGGCGTAAAAAAAATCTCGCCAAGATGAGTGCCGCGTTTGCTCTCTGCTCTGATAATGGAAAATAGTGAGTGTTTCAAAGCAAACGGATTCCGAAAGAGGCGAGGATGGTGAAATTGGTCGACAAGATGATAGCTTCGGTTCTTTGGCATGCACACGAAATGAGCTACACCGATTACTTGAAAAAAGACAAACAACAGCTGAAAAGTATTATTTGTCGTTATTGGACCGGTTAGGGAAGAAATCGAGGGGGATGAAAAGCATCCTCTTCCATTAAGATGGCCAAAATTATGGAATTAAAATTCGAATTGGTCAACCGTATTCACCAGATTTGGTCATAAGTGAGTTCTTTTTAATTCCATATTTGAAAAAATTGACCCGGTTGGCAACGGTTCACGTCGAACGAAGAAGTTTTCGCCCAAACAGATGCCTCTTTTAAGGCCCTTCTGAAATTCTACTTTTTAGAGTCTACTGTAATAGTGTCCCTGACTATACATTCGACTATAGAGAATTGTTGCCATTTTCCATAAGTGATTTTCTAAGTGTTGCACGTCATATCAGCATTCAGAAGCTCCCTTTGCTCTAGCACTTCAAATTTAATAACAATTTTATAGCACCCATTATAATAATGATAAATTGTATGACATTTAAAAGTATATTTGCTACGCCGGTGCAGCGTTCAAGCGCAAACTTTCCCTTTATTTTCCGCATCCGTTCGTCAAAACAATAAATAAAGATATATATATATATATATAATCTTCCGAAACCATTTTTCATTGCAAACTTTTGAATCATTTTGCTAAAACGTGGAACAAAAATTTTCATCTTCAAGTGTCGGATGGGAACTTTTAAGGCAGATTACTTAAGATGTATTTACCTTTTCGATTACTCGCAAAGCAGCTCAAACTAAATAATACAATAAAAGAATGAACTAATAACTCAATTTTATACATCAGAAAATCCATATGGGCACTTCAATAAAAACTTTATCGCCTTTTCGCAAGAAAACATGATATAATAAATTTGTTGCGAGATGTTTTATTTGAATCGTTGAAGACGGACTTGGGAAATTTATTGCGTAGATTTGTTTTTAAGCTTGCGAATGACCACTGCCTAACTTCTAACTTTTATCATACACATAAATATACTTCTTTATACTGCGTATTTTTTTTTGTTTGGTTTATTTTTGTTGTAAACACGTTATATACGGAGTGTGAAAAATAATATTACTTGATTTGAGGGTGTACTACTTATATTAATCTTTGAGAAACTGTAGCGGTCTTTGTTTTGCGCTATCAATCGAAAATTAGCTCTTAAGGGAGTTGCCCTGGACATTAATCTGTACAAACAAAAGATGAATTTATATCTAAATAAGTAGACGTTTTCGAAAATATTTAATACATATTATGTAAAGTCAGCCGTTAGTTAACGAATTTTATCGAGACCTTGTCAGTTTGTGATGAATTGTTTTTACGTTGCTAAAAAATAGAATTTCAGAGGTATTGATGCGTAGGTAGTGTAATATTAAAATGTCATAACTTTTTTCATTTTTATTATAAACAATTTAGTTCATCCGTTTAAATTGCAAAATAGTAGAATCCACTGTAGTGTACGCGAAAATACAAGAGTAAATAATAAAAATAATTATTATTTTTAGTATTTATATATTTGATATATTTCGAATCATAAACATCATTAAATAACTCATTACCGATTGAATTACTTACTTGTTATATTAATGAAACCAATTGCGTATAGCGTGTTCATCTAATGCGTTGGCAGCAGATAGTTCCTTCCCTGGACCAATTTCGAGAAAAAGTTTTAAATAGAAAATAATCCGGAACAAGTATTGCACAAAATAAAGTTATATTGCAATGTACAAGGTGTTCAATTTCTGCAATTTCTTAAATAGAATCTTGTATAGATAACGATAGCAAGGACTGTGGGGTAGTATGACAAAAAATACTAAAGTATCGGCATACTCCGCATTACACTAATTTAATTACCAACATTAAATCATCTTTACCCGAAATTAATACTTTGCGGAAGGAGTTGAGTACTCATAAGTTGATCGTACAATTACTGAAAGACCGAATAAGTGATTTCGAACAACAGAGTAAGGGAAAAGATCTTTGAAGATGCAGGATGAAAATGTGGGGAATTGGCTATCAAGCCAGAACTTTTAAACGTAATAGACGCATATAGAATTGGGAAAACAGGAGATGATAAAAAAAGACTGATTGTTGTCAATCTCAAAATTAAGAAGCGAAAGAAATTAATTTTTGCTAATGTGAAGAGACTAAAAAAGCAACCGATAAGACAAGCATAGAAAACGATCTAAGTCGGGAGGAAATCGAGCAGAATCTCTCCTACTTGTTAAGCGCGTATTGCTTTGATATAATGTTCACGCGAGAGTTATACCCTTGAATCAAATGATACAACGTATACCTTGGATGAGGTAATAAGCACAGCAGAGGAACCATTTGGAATAGGTACTTCGAAATCTCATAATACATCTCCAGCAATAGAAGTGCTAAATAGACGCTAAATCATGTATAGTGCTCATATAATATAATTAATTAACTTTGCTCTATGTTTGTTAACTTACTGCTTTACTGTGGAATTCGATATTATTAGCTTATTAGAAACTTGGCTACTACCGGACATGTCACGGAGCTACAACTGAAGTACACCGGTTGGAGAGGTGCAATAGACCTACTGGAGATGATGGCGTCGTCTTCTACTAAAATATGAAATTCTGACGCATTTCATGTCTGACTACATTGAGTATTTGCTAATTAAGTTAAGAACAAGTCACTCCACTTGGGTGATTGCTACTTTTTATCGACAACCAATTACTATGATTATCCGTGGAACATTTTGAAGCTGTGTTAACAGACTTTGTAGCATCATATGATATCGTTTTATATGTTGGCGATTTCAATATTAACCTAATATATGTCGACGGTCTTAAAACTATTACTTTGAATGAGATTTTCAACTCTTATGACATGAAGCAAATCATTCAAGAACTTACCTATAACCCTTCAATCAATTAATCAATATTAGACTTTATAGTTTACGGAATTAGTTGCCGAATATCTAACTTTGGAACTGTCGATAGTACAAGCATGACTAATCACCGTGGTGTTTTTTACGTGGCTAATAAAACACTTCCTCCGCGAAGGATACGCTCCAAAACTTTGAAATATTTTGATAAAACTGCGTTCGAGATCGATCTTTACAATGTTCATTGGTATCTGACGTTTGATATGCTGGACGTGAACGCTAAGTCGTTTCACTTCGCGCATTATAGGAATTTTTGATAAACATGCTCCGCATATAGAATTCACGCCTTGTAGAGCACCATCACCCTGGATTACGTACGATATTCGATGCATGATGTAGAACGTGACAAGGCCCTTGTACGATATCGCTAAAAACTAAAAACAACGCGCATTTATCTCACTATAAACTACTTCTAAACGAAACTAATAGGGCAATTGTTCGAGAAAAGAAGGCATATTACTAATATAAATGTCAATCCGTTAAGAATGGAAGGTAGTTGTTGAAGAAACTTACCAAACTTAATATTAAGACAAGCAACGAATGCTACACTAACAGATGGTGATGTAAACTTAGAAGATTTAGATAAACATTTTGTTGGTCAAAATAATCAACCACCAGATCTTGACTTTTTAAACAAATACTGTTCACGGTTATTGTGTCTAGATCGTTAAAAATATTTGAATTTTCGCTAGTAACTGACGATGATAATATGAAGGCAGTTCATTCAATCAAATTCTATTTTCCTATGCTCGAATCTTCGAATACTTCAAGCGCTACATTGACGACCATAACATCCTTACAACATATTAGTCGAGCTTTAGACAGAATTATAGGAGCACCACAGCAGTCATTGTTATTGTTGATGACATGTCTAAAGCTAAAGATGAGACAAAAATAATTGCTTTGATATTATTAGACTATTCTAAAGCATTTGATTTCATCTACCACGAAATTCTAATAGCTTCTTCTAATAATCGGCGTGTATTGGCCACAAACACGTCCTAAACGTTTCCGTTACGAAATTAAAAATGAGTTGTTCCCTAACTTTGATCTTGTCCCTGTCTCGTTTGCTACCACAGTTAACAATTTGGCATTGTTGATTGATAAAGACCTGCGATTCCACGCGCCGCCGTTGTTGAAAAGAACATTCAGGGTGACGTACAAATTTCGTGACGTAATTAAGCGAGCTGCGAAAAAGGCATTGTCTTTTTCGCTGTCTGGCGCTGTCAGTGTTTAATTATATGGGCGTAGTCTATATATACGTTCAGGTGTGATTGATTTTGGGAATTCGCCGATTCCAAAGGATTTCGTATAAATTTAGCGAATGCGAGTGGATTGCTACGAGTGTTCGTCGCGACTTACACGGTGTGATATTTTATTATAAAATGTCTGTTAGTAAGAAACCAACGTACCTATATATAAGAATTACCTTTACAAGCGATGTGCGATGTCCTCCTCTTAATCTCCATTCTTTTAAGGGCGGAGGATCAACGCATCCTCGAAACAGCTGTCCCGGATTAATTAATTAAACTAGTGTGGTGTGGAATGTGCCGATATCTTTGTGTTGTTTGCCGTACTACCTCGCACTCCTTGAGCTATCGATGAAGTTTACAGTATTTTATCGCAGCATTCTACGTTTTTAGACGAAAAACTTTTTTGGATAGCTTGGATATTTTATTTACTAAAAGACGACATATGCATATAAAACTAATCGAAACATCGAAATAATATGAATAAAATATGGCAACGATTTCGACAGTTATCTTATAGCCACCGGTTGATATAAAAAATTTGCCAATGTATTACCGAAAACTCGCAGAAGTAATAAAAATTGGATTAGCGCTCTATAGTGTAGAACATTTAATGTATCAATTGAAGAAACGGCGACATTTCGTAAAGATTTCAAATTATCTCAATTATCTTAAAAATAAAGATAGATTGTAGGCATACTGATATATACATTGCGCAAAGGCAGCCAAAATCGTAATATGCAGAATTAAAAAAACTAAAATTTTCTCGTTTCTAACGGAAACTGAGCATTCTATATACGTATTTCCTGCGTTTATTTTTAGAAATTCGAGTCTATTAATTCTGGTAAAAACATAAATAGAGAGGACAAAGACGGACGTTTTTGCAGAGATTAGACAGACTCGTGTTTTGTCGACTCTCGGGAACACGAGTAGGCAACACGAATTCATTCTCATGAAGCGAATAGACACACTGAAAAAAAGGAATAATTTCACCTGCCTTTGTCATCTTTACTTATAATACAAAATATGGAAATCCTTGATTTTCTCCGTCCGAAATCATGTCCTTTACAACTTTTGGAAAGTTGATTCGAAGAGCAAAATTTGGTTTAGGAAATCTAGATATTGGACTATTTGTTGGAACGAATTTCGAGTAAACGGAATATTTGGTGTAATAGGATATTGCATTTGTGCCTGGAAAATGATATTTTATAGCTACGGTAGGTTTTTGTGGCGTCCGTCGCGTTATCCCGATTCCTTTTATTTCGTTCTATATATTTTCGAAGTTGATCGCATCTCCATTGCTTGTTCTAAACTTCTTGGTCGTGAATGAACTTGAACATCTTCTGGTAGACTTCGAGTGCAGATTGTGCATAAATTTGCGCCTTTTCTGCTAGCTGTGAATAATACCAGCTGTTTGTCATGATTTAAGAGAGTAAATCCTGTAGCCGGTAATCGAATGACATTCGTGAAGAAGGATAAACAATTTCATTTGCTTGCGATAGTGCATCATTTCTGAACATTCCGCTAAAACTAGCGCAACAATCGAATTTGCATTTTATATGAAAGCTCTACATGTCATGTATCACATGAGAATTTATAAGGAAACAACACTAATTCTGGATCCTTTAAAAAAAATTCTACCGAAGGATCTTTTTATGATCCTTTTATGCGAAGGCAATGATGCGAGACGGTTTTAAATTGTTTTTTTTATGCGCTACTTTATTTCATTTGTCCTACGAAAATATATTCCATTCACGTTTCTCGCGAGTCAATTAGAATGGCTAAGTGTATTAATTATTTTCATTCTAACAAACAAAAAAAAAATTATTAATCGATGCATATATTTGTTTTTTTGTTTTTTTTGGAAAAATCTCAAGCAATCATGTTTGAATACACCAGAATAACACAGAGAAGTTAAATACTTCATATTTCATACGCATAGCAAAAAATCTATTTTACAGGCTGCTCTATTTGAGGGTTAAACCGCTGTATGCAAGTCCCCATTTTTCTTCACTTGTTATTAAAGGACGTAGTTGTATAACCCGTGTAACGGACACGTTAATTCCCAACATTAACATATCTCTTTAAATATTAAACAAGTTGATAAATCTCTTTTAAAAGTTCTCAAAGGCTGAAATGTGAATAGATGTTAAATCTTGCAATTCAAAGGATGAAATAATATAACAAACGAGATGTATTATATTCATTGTATACATAAAAGAGGTGTAATGAATAAGCATTACGTAAGCTTATGCGTTTGAATTAGTTGATATAATGGAAGTTTATAAAAGATCGGTGGTACAGTATTGTATACAAATATAGCAGTATTTGTCGTCTTGGAGATACAGAAGTGCAGGGTTTACTAGACCGAGAGACAGATTGCACGGGCATTTAGAGAAGAATGGTAGATATTGAGCGGGCTCGGTATTGAACATTGCATTTGAGAACGCATTAGATGTAGCTGTTAAGATGCATCTCAGGCATTTGAAAAATACTTGAGAGATTTCTAACGCCCGCGTTTTATTCAACTAAACTACTAAATATATTATTTTACTATTAATCTTATGTATGTCTTAGTTTAGTTTTATAATTTCTGGTAAATGAAGGTGCTTTTTTGTTTTATTTAAACTAAAGGTGCTTGAAATATATTGAACCACCATAAAAATAGTGGGTGGCATGGAACTGTTTCTTAAAGTAATGCTAACGAATTTCTGGATAAACAAGGTGTTACAGCTGATTTTCAACATGGTTTCGGCTGAGGAAAATCCACATCTGCTATACTGATCGATATCTATTCCAGTGCCTTAGGTGGAATTGAGCGAATTGAACAAAGCACATTTTTATTAGGGGTGATCTGCGATATAAATAAAGGTGTTCATTTCCATTCAACATGACAAGTAGAGAGGACAAAGGCGGGTGAAATTATAACTTTTTGCAGAGACTAGACAGACTCGTGTTTTGTCGACTCTGGGGGAGAATAGACACGAGTCTATCTAGTCGTTGCGAAAAAGGAATAATTCCACCTGCCTTTGTCATCTCTAATGATAAGTAAAGTTGCCATTTCTGCGAATCGAGCCAGGATTGTAATAAGTATGTACTGTAAAAAAATTAATAACCGCGGGTTTGCGATACATTGTAATTACCTGCGCTATCTAATACAAAATAAAATGGTTTATTTTTTATGGATAAATACAAGTATAAATTAACAGGACTATTGGCAAATATTACCTCTGCATCTAATATTCATGGATTTAATTAATATTGAATAGAGAAGTTTAGGTAAACTTGAACCTTTTAAAAAACTTGGTAAGCAAGCGTCATACTAATACATACATATAATTATTGAAAATATTATGTTTACCTTTAAATTATATATTGATTTAAAAGATAGCAATTTTTTCTAGCCCCAACTTTGAATCTTGTAGAAATTCCCATATTTAAAACGATCATGAAATTAAGCTATCAAATGCGTCGAGTATCTATTGTAGAAGTTGGTGCAAAAATTGTTATCCTTTGAGGATAAGGGTATTCCTGCAGGCAAATTACAGAAGAAGTGGATTTATCTGCCACTTTATTGCTTTTCACTAGGTTAGTCGCATTGCACAAAGGTAGTAGCTATCCTACACATATACGTCTTCATTTGTGACGACAGGAATTACAAATTCGCTATTAGATTAAAAGATGGGAAAATGAAAATAAAGACGTTGCCTTGAAAACAAAAAACTGGTCGACCACCTAAAATCAATGCTGAAGATAGAAACGAGTTGTTAAATTTTGTGGACAACAATTCGAAAATTACATCTGGTTATTGTGGTACAACAAGTAGGATTGGATTTTGTATCTAGAATGATGGTAACTTTTTCAAAGAAAAATGGGGTACATTGAAGGCGTCCTGCAAAGGAAGTGAATTTTCAAGTTTTTACATTTCTGTAAATGAAAATTGAAATCGTAGCCATCTTTGCGGATGAAGAAGTTTGTCTGGTGTTGGTATAACACTCGTTACAGCAGAAAACAATTTTCTATTCGACGTAGTAATTCAATGAGCCTAACACATTGGGGGTGGGGTGTTAGGATAAATGCGGCAGAGCACGTCAGCATTTTAGAGGATGCACCTGCTCCTACTATCCTGGTGCAAGACATTCAGGTAATTCGATAATCATCCTGAAATCGAGCTTCTTCGTTGACATTGAATCGTCTGATTTATGCCCAATTGCACATTTATGGGATACAATGATTACGGTGTAGTAGCAGAAAGGTGCTACAACATCTACAACCATGTTGCATGCAGGATGTATCCCTTTCTATACTGGCAAACACTGAGGCTATTAAATTCTATCACTGTACGTACTCACAAACAGATAGTCGACGTGACGAGAGAACACTAGCATCTAGTGTCGGTCGGAGGTGCATATTATTTGAAAACATTGTGAAGCGCGTATCTTCTTAATAGCTCTTATAAAATGAGATACCGAAAACAAATAACAAAAGGATCAATGGAACGTTTGCTGCGCCAATTATATTTTCGCATTTCTCTCGGTTAAGAATGTTTGCCATTAGGAAACAGATATCGTTCAACATTTACTGATATAAGGCGGGAGTAATTAAAATAATTTTTGAAATTACTACACAACGCAAGAGCTAAATAAAATTAACCGCAGAGTCATGCATTGCCGATCGGCGGTCGCCGCTAATATTAATTTCGCCCATTCAGCAGTTTGATACGTATGTACAACATACGAACCTCCTACAACGAATCTAATACTTCCGAGATGCGCGGAATACCAGCTCCGATGACAAGTTTTTTAAAAAATAGAAATAGGAAATGTATAAAGAATTGAAGACTTTATTAGTATTAGGTTGGAAGATATTGGATGGTTGAATACGACAAGTCGTCGTATTTTTCACGCCGCTTGGTTATATAATATAATAATTATGTAAATAAACAATATTATTTTTATTTTTAGAGCAAAATGTGCACATTTTGAATATAAGCTTTAAAAGTAAGCATCTATATAGATAAGATATTGAAAAAAAGAAACATTTCAAATATTTACAATATAATAATTTTCCAATGAATGTCGTTAGTTAAGTTTTAATTGAGGACTAACCAAGCAGGAAGGCAGACCGGTTTAAATGCTTATTTCTTTTTTTAAGCTCCCTAGCATGCTTCATTAGGTTCCTTCAACAAAATCAAAAAGTTTGCATGGGAATTAGTGTACTTTGTACTTTACATGCGCTTTTTAGTAGAAAATTACTTGGAAAACAACGGAAGCTGAAAGTTCTGTGAAACAGGTTAGCTCTCGCTAGTACAAAATTTAGTATGCTGTATTAAAATTAACTTTTTAGTTTTTTTCCCCTCTACAGGGAGAACCGACATTTAATGTTGAAATTATTGCAAGATTTTTTCTGGCGTTTCTTTGATATAACATTTCAATTAGCGAGAATTTTTTCAATAATGTAGTTATTACATTTAAAATAATACGTAATATCTATAATATTGTAAATAATTTAATATAGATGGTGAAACTTATATTTTGTGTAAAGCAAAAAACCTTTCCTTCGTAGCCTGTTTTTTTTTTTTTTACTATCTAAAGGGTCTATAGGACGATAAATTCAATTACGATTGGAATTGCCCAGGTGTATGAGACGATGTGGGCAGAAGAAGAGCCATAGACTTTTTGATACTTTTGTGTTTTAAAGGAAAATAATATATAATTCAATAGAACCCTCTACTCTAGCGATTTTCATCGATGTAACCCAATCTTGGATTTTATAAAATGTTTAAAACATTTAAGAAGGATGATAGAGATAAAAGGTGTATTTTTCTTTGAAAAAACCCTTCTCACACTTTCTAAAGGAAAATTAAGATTGACACTTTGAACTCTGATAGATTAAAAAAAAGAAGGCGATAGTGAATATGTTATTGAGAAAAGATTGGTGAAAATATGTGTTTCTCTCCTACAACATAAAGAAAACATGTTCCGTAAGATGAGATAAAAGTAAAAGATACCTATATATATATTATATGTAATATATGAAATCTAAAGAGGCTGTATTTATGGTCATTAATATTTAATTAATCAAATTTTTTGCTAAGTTTTGAGATTATTGTTGTATCTTAGGTGCTTGACATTATATGCAGCGGTAGAGTTATCCGTTGACTGCTCACATCTGCCTTGCAGTATTTTTTCTGCGAGGATTAGGTTTTACAGAATCGACTTTTGGCTTCCTAAATCGATCTAGCACCGACAATGCGACGTCGTAAATGTGCCTGTATATTTCAATTCTCTTTGTTTTGCCTTGGCGTATAGATTGTAGATAGAAAACCTCGCTATCCTTAAATAATAATTTATTATTATTTAAGGATTAGATTTAGTTAGTTTTAGCTAAGGCTTTAGCCTTAGCTAAATCTAACAGAAGCTGCGACGGTATATGCAAATTGCAAGTGAAAAAGTTGTCATTCTCTAGCGGGGACTGTAAACTACAAAAACACAACAATAAATCCATCTTACTTGATAATAAATCTAGGCAACAAATAACTATTGAGAGCCAAGTAAAGTACAACTCCAATTTCCATCTATTTATACAGACAAGGAGGAATTTTTCTAATATTATTTTCACGCTAGCATCATTGGCGTCATAAATCTTTAAGTGTATGGGGAGTAATTTGCAAATGTCTCAGGCAGGCGATCATCCCTCCAAATGTCAAACGGAAATGTATATGGCGGGATTTGCGCCGGGAACTTATATCTGAAGAAATAATTACGAATTTAACGAGGCACGATCTAAAAGCAGTAAGCTGTAGTTTGCAAAAATGCAAATTTAAAAATTATTAGATTATATTTCGCGTTCGAATCCTCCCGCGGAAGCCATTTCCTGAAAGTTAAGTAGGTCATGTAGTAGTTACATTTTCAAGACTTTCTGTGAACTAGATGCTAACGCATGTTTCCCTTAATATTATGTTCTGCATAATCTGCAGTTTCTTCTCGCGAACTTTTTAAAATTTCCTGCTTGTATAGAACGTAACATAATAGTACTACTCGGCAAAACTATGGAATCAATTCATTATATTTAAAGCAATTTTTTGAAGAAATGCTCGGATAGGTTAATTTTATCTTTTAAAAATAAACATAATCGACAAATTTATTAATAACAAAAAGTTAGATTTAATCGTTTGGTCGTTTCCTTTAGAGATTTAGTCATGATTACTGTGGTCGTGACTAGATTAGTTGACTACTGAAGTTGTATTAGTTATGTAGTGATTATCGTCCTGACTAACCGATTGCCGAAGAATTATTCTCCATACTTTCAGATGTTTTTAAATAAGAGTAACTTATATACTGGGTGCACTATACCGTAAGAGTAGTTTCTGAGAAGGGAATTCTTTGTACAACCTTCTTACGTAGGCAAAATATATAGTGAGATCTTATTATTCATCCCCAAGTGCTTTTGTATTCGTAAAATAAATGAATCATAATTAATATAGTCGTGACTACCGTCTTAAGATTACTTTAGTAGTCATGACTACTGTAGTGACTAAAAAAAAAAAATTACTAAATCAGTCACCGAGGAAAGTAATCGATTAATGCTCATATCTGGTTTTCAAGTCAAATGTCTGAAAAAAAAGAGTCTACTGTTCATTACCTGAAAGTTACATATTATTTCTTTTCGTTTATATCCAAATAACTATTTTTTTTGATTTATTGACATGGTGTATTCGTAGCAGAAATCAAAATGATATCCATGATCGTAAATGGGAACAAAAAATTTCAATATTAAAAGTACTGAACGGAAATGGAAAGAAACTTCATTAAAAAATAAAACAAAGCCTACTTGGAAATATTTTGGTTGCCGAGAAAAACAATAGCGGGCATTAAATTAAAATGAACATTTGCACGAGTAAATAAGTGAATCGCCGTAAGCGACGGCGAAAGAATGTAAGCGTATAGAGCACGATAAATTCGGCTATTTCCATTTGTTTATCGCAAAACCCTCTGAACATCTCATTGGGCTTCATTTTCAAAATCCGAAAATTGTTCGCCACGATACCTCCTGCGGATTTTAATAAAGGAGCAGAACGCGGCATGAGATGCTAGAATGAAGGGGGAATATACAACTAAAAGTAAATGTCCTTGCTGGGAAAGTCACCTTTGATTTTAGAGCTCAACGTATTACCTCGCGCTTGTTCAGATGTATCAGGCGAAATGGTTCCAAATATGAAGGTAATTTAACGTCATAATAGATATTCGTGAAAAAATATATATAGGAACTTGGTACGTAGTCAAGATGATGAATTTGCTTTTCCGATGCTATCGCTAGAAGATAGATGAAAGTTTTGCTAGAATCACCGCTGCGAAATCGATTTTTTACGGGCATTTTCCTCTTATTGAATTCGTAACTTCATGTGAATCGCGAAAAAAATATCAAATAGAATCGGTTGGTTGGTATATCTTTATTAACTTATAAACCGTTGATTCAAATCTTATAACAGATCCATGTTAATAAGCATAAAAGATGTGACGCTTTATAAGCAGCAAACGCGGTTCCTAGAATTAAGATTTTTTTATGTAAAAAAACATGTAAAAAAACTAATTATTAAGAACATAAATTCAATATTAAGAATATGCCTCTCATACTTTACATTTAACAAATTTAGAAATAATAATACAAGCCTGCCAAAAATTTGTGACTAGGCACTACATACACAGTTTAATTATTTTCGTAAAATTAAAAATAATTTCCTGGTGTTTATTAAAAGTTGCCATTAGTTGTGGAGCACCGCTAATACCGCTAATATTTGAAATAATCGATAAGTCGGGGAAGATCTCCGCAAGCGACTGTTGATAAAATGTGTTAAAAACAATCAAATAATATTTTCGGTAATTTTCGGAATAACGATTAGAGCTTTCGGTTCGTCTTGAAAGCGCTTCATGTAATCATCGCTTTATGATGGCATAAATAAACTGTTTGTCCTCTGAATATTTTGTTGTTTATATCGGTATGTGGAATGTTAAGGGTGTCAAAATCCTTAAAATTGTATTGAGTCATTTTGGTAGATTATTATTTGTGAAGTGATGGCTTGTGAAGCAGAAAGATAGATGGAACAACATTTAAATAAGGAACAGATTTTAGTTCTTTAGTAAATCTACAATAGACGTATCCATTGTTTCCGATTCATCAATTTTTCACGCGTTTGTAAGTCAATAATCGTTTAACGTCGTTCTTTTCATAGAGAATTGAAAATTATGGCCAAGTCTCTGCGAACAGTTTCTCATGTCATACCTTTGTGTTAGTGTAGTTTCCATTTTTTTTTGTTCGGCGTCGGTCCTTTTTTATCGATGTTCTGATCGTGACGTTTATTGAGGCAGATCATTAATTACGGAATGTATAGGTTAACTTTGCCCGACAGAGTGGTGCGAGTTTGGATAATATGATACACGGTCAATAATTAAGTTTATTTATTGTAGTTTTATTAAACAAATCATTCTGTTATTTTTAATAATTATTTATGTACTGAGTTGATAATGAGTACTGAAACCAAAATAGAGCATAGTCGAACATATCGAAGAATATTAATTATTTTAGATGTTTATACCGATTCCTTTGAACAACTGAAACGTGTCCAACACTCAATAATCAAGGGATAAAGCTGATGTTACCGTGTAAATATCCGATATCTTCCTGATCTTTATAACCAATCAACCTACGCATATATATTAGGCACCTCTGAACAGAATATGCGACGTTGATATAGAACTACTTTTAACGTAATTAAAAAATAAACTTTTTACTTCAAAAACTTATTAATTTGTTGATGCATCACGTGTTTTTATAACAGCTTTTTACCCTTTCGACGTATTTTTGAATAGAAAAATTATTAAAAAAAAGTTATTCATTTCATAAAAAAACTAACAGATTTTGATATTATTATTATTGCCACGGCTCGGTGGCCCAGTGGTGAGAGCGCTTGATTAGACAGAGTTAAACGCAGTGTGTTCGAGTCCTGCTGGAATCAACAAATTTTCTTAGCGGGTCCGGTACATTCCCGAGTCACCATTCGCAGTTGGGGTACAATTTTCTGCGCTTCACCATTTGCAACGAGGAGGTGGCAGTAACAAAGCCATGGAACACGCTTTACATACACAACTTACACATTGAAAGGCTCCTGAGGTTATGACAAACTTCAAAAAAAGTTTATATACCTCGTTGGGCCACCACCACACTATACGCTAATATAAACACGAATATATATATATAAGAAATATTTCTAGATAACGTTAGGATTTTGTAACAAAAAAACTAGTTTGATCCCCTTTATATCGTTAACCTTATTAAGTCTGAAAGCGTTTCGTACAATTACAGAAAAGAAAAGGCACTTCCAGAGTTCAATTTCGTCAGAATATTTGAATAATTCTCAATCTTAAGCTTTGGCTAGGATCCCACGAGGGAAATAAGAATTTAAAAGACAGCTAATTATTCTTACTTAACCTCGACTAAATCAGCAGTATATTTTCTTGTTGTCCTCTTGCACATCTTCGTATGCAATAGAGCTTTTCACGTATCTAACTGACGTTTTATAAACCGCTCTTCTTTTTTCCCGTCTAAAAACAGGAATTACAAACCGATAAACCACCACTTTGTACGCACAAGGAATGGTTTATTGGTCATTATTTTATTCCTTTTATTCAAAAGCACTTTCTGCGCGGGAAGATTTGGGAAACATGTATTTGTGTATCTGTAGTGAAACTGAGGAAAGCAATTGAAAAGTTTACTTTAAGGGTGAACGACATGTTAGCCGTATGTAGATTTGCCAGGCGTTAGATAATAAACTTTCCCAATTACGAAATGTTATTTTTAGCTTGTTACGTAAGTACCCTAAAATAATCATTTTGAAAATTGGGTTGGTAGATCAACGAATTAATATCGTATAAATTCGAGAATTTCGTTGTTTTAGTTAGTTTAGTTAGTAATACAAAAAAAAAAAACATATTTCAAATAATAATAATAGTAATAAGATATAGGACATTTAGCTGATCTAAAAAAGTTACAGAAATTATCACCGGTAAGTACACTGGCTGTGATAAAAATCTGTGTTAAATGGCGATAATATTAGTATTATCACGTAGCAATCAATATACTCACTATAAAGAGAAGTCTTTATCTCGAAGCCTCAATTCAGCGCTGGGATATACCTCGTTATTATGGCGAAGGAGGCCTTGTTAGCATCGAATGGCCACAGAATAGATATGGCTGATTAGATACGGAAGTACGAAATCCTGGACGCACTTCGCATCCTGATGACCCATGCATGTATACCAACTATCCAACGTATGATTAGACGCTTTGTCTACTCGTTGTCGGAAGCCAAAACAGTTAATACCGCGAGGAGATAAATGTTTAAATTCACTACTCACTCACACAATGTTACGTAACAATAACCAGGATATTGATATACATCATGTCCCAGAAAATACAATTTTTTCAAAAACTTTCTTTGAACACCTTTAATCATTCAAACAATAGAACAATATTCAAGCAGCCCGAGACATTTAAGCAAATAGCTTAAGTGTCTCAGGCGAGAAATATTCAACAATCTCGTTGACGAACATTAAGACTATTAAGGTACCTAAAATTGATGCCTGATTGACCCCACTTGTGCTTTTGATATGTACGAGACCTAAAACCATGGTACTCCACACAGTCGTCTCTGTCGGTACGATAAGACTTTGGTAATTCCATAATGTTCTGAGAAAGAGCAAACATATGCTGAACTCTGTCCAAAGCCTTCGAAAAGTTGAAGTGAACCCGTCAATTAAATGATTCGGAAACACACATAAAGCTTAGTAACCGTGGATCTACCTTTGACGAAACCGGTCTGAAAGACGCTAATACCCTTGGCGGCATGACTATAAAGTTCTAAAACTTTTGATATATTGAAAAAGACGGAAAGAATAATATAGCGGCTGAATTTTTAGCGTTCTATTTTATTTTCTAGCGTTTTGATAAGCAAGCGACAGCTTGTTTTTCACGAAATGTAAACACAAGTAAAGTTACATCGTTAACGTTATTGATTTAAAAGTTAATTAGAAACAAAGTTGAACGTCGGTGTTAAATAAAAATTCGTGAATATCCAAAGAATGCTCCATATTTCATTTAATTAAAAAACAATCACTACACTGCTTTACCTGCTCAGATTAGGAGAATTTGACAACCTCTTTTAATTAAGAGCGCAAAGGAATTTCTTTTAATGAAGTTTCATTTGAGATACGATAAAACGAAATGAAAACGTATAACAATACCAAAAATTTTAACATTTCCGCTGTTCACTACCGGCAACCGTGCGGTGTTGTGGTTCGTTACAATTTTCTACAAAACGTTTCAACGGGTTGATGTATAAGTTCTCATCTACCTCTTGCTATTTCTGGTCTGGAATTGTCGGAAAACCTCTCTATTCTTTCACTGTAGTCGTTTTTCTTTTTTTTTTCAAGTTCTCTAAGTACGGTGCATTATGAAATTGCCGTTAGCAATTGTTTTAATTGAAGTTGGGTATATATTTATTTACATTCTTGAACTTTACGGGGGTAGAAAATTATTATTATTTAGTTATTCTTGTACATAGTTTAGCATTATGGGAATACGGGATTTTGTAATTGTAGATATTATGCTTAACACATTGTAAATTTTTCTTGAAACGTTTCCATGTTATTCCTTTTCTATAAATATGCCCATGAGTGCCGGTTAGTCGTTATTGCGACGGTTTTTCCCTTCTATAGTAATATACGCGTAACAACAATATCGGCATATGCCAAGCGAATGGTAGTTAACTTGACACAACATCCATGACACTGCAAAAAATAACAAGCAAAAGGTATAACAAAAAAGCACCTGAATCTATAGAAAGGCCTTACTAACAGAACGACACTCTAGAAGAAGGCTACCTAATGGCGATACAGAAAAAAGCTTGTTATAGCAAGATGCATACATAAACAATATTTATTGTGCTTTTTCCAGGTATAGTCCCATTGTGATATGTTTTTTTCGTTATTTCTTTCCATTTCACTGCTCTGGTATTGTTGTATTGCTGTGTTTCGGAAAGAAATGTTTATACGACTTTTTGTTTGATCCTAACAACTAACTAGTTGCTTGTTAAAAATAAGTGTTTACAGGAAATGGTATATTCATGGTATATATTAAATAAAGATTTGTTCCGGAGTAACTGAAATTGGTATACTTTCAGTTCAGCTGAAACAGCATATTGTAAAGAATTCTCTGGGAAGATTACGTGCAGAGAGGAAAAATCTTTTAAGTTGAAGGAAGGTGTGCTCTCGTTAAATAATTTTATAAACAATTTTTATTAAAACATTAGAGTCATCTTAAAATTTGCTTTAAAGATAGCGTTAATGTATGTAGTGAATAACAATTAAATATTTTTATTATTCAGTATTATCGAGGTTCAAACAAGTTAACTAAATGTCGATGCCTTCCGCCATTTGGCGAAAGCTCTTCGAGGATACAATCGAAATATGTGTGGTTCGAGGTAAATAAAATGTTACAACTACCGTCTTAGGGTTTCCGAAGTAAAGGCACCTAATAGTTGAGAGCTCCGTTTCTGAAACAAAATTCCTTTTTCTGGCCTATTATTTTTGGAGCGTGAGTGGTAGAAGGATATTACAAATCTAGCCTACGATGGTAGTAGTGAAAACGGACAAAAATTTGTGTGAAATTTCATCAATTAATAATCGTTCGGTTCGTTTTCAACAAGATTCGCAGTAAAGTTTCAAGTTGTAAGGTTGTATGTGGCGTGAAATGTCATTATAAAGCATACAATCTGAGATATAGTTGCTTTCCTGCATCATACCACATCCAAATTTATAGTTTCCGTTTCATTTTGTACTTCGACATCAATATATTATACTTTTAGTACATAAATAGTGAAATCAGAAGTGGCTGTGTAAATATATCAATTTTCAACGCGATAAAAGAGTGATGTGAAATGACAAAATAGATTTTGGTTGTATCTGTCGAAATCCCTTTTCAACATACTTACGCATGTTTGTCTTTTTTCAATATAGTGTCAATTTTTAATTTATTCAAACATTTTAATAAAGATATTACAAACCATAAAAAGTGGTTATTAAGCTCACATTGTTGATGATATTATCGAATCAAAACAAAGTCGTCGTTGGGATCTGGCGACCTCATCGACGGAATTTACTCTGCATCGGTATGGGCAGCGCATATGTGCTAAAATGAGGAATACAGACCCGTTAGGTTAGGCCGTTTCCGTCCTTACCCTTAAGGAAGGTAGAATGCCCGGATCCATCTCAGCATACGACCGTCGGACCGGTCTGGGACACGGGAAGCGCTACTATTTTAGGAGGCTGTTGTGAACGTGTTCTGCTAAAGTGTCGTCTGCCGGAATGACAGCCGCCAGCCACTTCGGGCACTGGTCGGGAAAGGCGCCATGGTTTGTGGGGGTTCGTTCGAGTATCCCGGGATCGAATAAACGGACTCAGCACGCGGGCCTCAGCGATCTGAGGTAGGAAGCGTTCTGTGTTTAATCTCAAGCACATACCTGATTTTGAGCTACCGGCGTGCCTCTTGCTGCACGACACCGAATGAATACTTTTTATGGAAAATTAAAAAAATACAGTTGTTTTATGCACTTATATAATGTATACAATATGTTACCTTGTAATTTATTAGAACACACTAGTTGCAGCTCAATTATCTTTGGTTAAGCCAAACCAATATTTGTGTTGGTTATGGTTCAAAACATTCAGAACAATCATGAAATTCGCTTAATGTACCTTTTTTTTGCTTCTACCAATATTCAATGTAGGTTGGCTGAATATTCGTTTAAAGTTGATCCAATTCAAGAGGTTTAATCAAATGGTTGCTGTTGTTTTAAACCATATGGAGTGTTAAGTATATTTAACAATCAAAGTTGGTTGGTAGCTGATGTACAAGCGGATGCTTTTAAGAAAAGGCACTCTATACTAAGAACACTGCCGAGAGGTAGATCCTCGTCTTGGCCCGGAAGAAAAGGATCAGGTTTGGGAATAACGGAAACCAAGAGTAGATACACGAGTAGGCAAAGCAGCTTGCGAAAAGACCTACAGATAAGACACTCTAGACTGAGTTTATTACAAACGAGAAGATTGTTACTTCAAATGAAATGGAGGGCTTGAGGGTCATGATCAAGGAATTAAACGGGGGAACTTTCGCTGGTGACCTTTCCGTGGATAGCGGAAATTGTGGCAAAGATTTAGAGAGATGTGTTGCATGTTTCCAGAAAAGGTTAGAAGTCCAACATGTGGTAGTATCTTTGATCAGATGGAGATAGTAGAACACTAAGGAAGTGCGCATAAGCAACGTAGAAGAAAGCATAGTGAGAGTGTCTATAATACTAAAATAGCAGCGGCAAACTCAATGAAAGTAAAGGACGATGGAACAAAGGGAATAATAAAGAGATTATATAAATCGCTGATATAATAGAAAGGAAACTGGAGGAAGATCGGATAGAATTCTTGCGGGAAGAAATAACGACCGGTACAAACAAATGAGGTGAGGATGATAAAATTAAATTAATATTTAACATATCTAATATCTTTTACGGTCGACGATAAATAGATAAATGATACCGTCGTACCCTATGGTATGTTTTTAAGGTGAAAATAAAGCAAAATCCCAAAATTGTCGCTAGATAGAGGATATATAAGAAAAATAATAGAGTATGTGTTTAGACACAACGGGACAGATGTGATCTACTTCGTTCCCCGGAAAAAGAATTACTTACGGAGAGAGAACAATATAGGGTAATATAGTAAAGAAAAAAAGTAAATCTATAGAGGGGACACCAGTAATCAATTCGAAAGAAGGAACTTACTCCGAACTGCTGAAATCTACGAAACAAGGAGTTGACATAAATAACATTGGGGGTAAGATTAGAAGTATAAAGAAATCTAGCAAGGACGACTTTATGGTAACGATGGCGGATTCAGGAAAAGCGGATATTTTAAAAGAAGAGGCCCTAACAAATTTTACAGAAGCTGAAGTAGCGAGGGTCAGAAACGTGGCGATTGTGACATCGTCAAAAAGTCTGCAGCTATGCTAATTAAAGAGGCAATATTAAAACAGGATGGGTGCAATTTCGAATCATGGAAGGAGCCTAGGAGCAAGCGAGAAAATAGGGCAAATGACTGCTTAAATTCTTTCACCCAATGACCCTCTCATTGGGTGAAAGAATACTTTAAATGTTAAAGTAAAGAGTGGCCTCAGGAGACGATTACACAATAGTAGGTGAAGTAATCATTAATTCATTAGCCTAAAGATATTACAAACTTGATGAAGTCGAAGTATACCCATGACGTAGGATAAATAGTTGCAATCAGAGTATACGCAATAATAACTGGCGAATCCCACAAAAATCGGGTACAAGGAAAGAGCTGGAGATTGAGGAACATTAAGATAGTCGTAGAAGTAAAAGCCTGAAATCGTAATCCTCCCGTAGTAGGGAGAATCGTAAGACAGCCCACGGTTCGTGAAGATTTATTCTAAGAGGACGGTTTTAGGGCGGTGCGAGTGGCTCAGGTGAGTCCCTTATCCTGTCGACCGGCTATACCCGGAAGGAAAAACAAGGAGAACAACTACTAAATTCTTTATAATCCTTTATTTAAAAAATAAGTAGGAAAAGTAAAGTTTAAAGCCGTGTAATAGATCAAAAAAATCACTTTCAAAGGATTCAAAGGATCAATTAGACAATTTAAAAAAAATAGACAGGTAGAAATTTTCAAGATCATACGGATCCCATAACTATTAACAATTCATGTGTAGTTCCAATATTTTTTCTGCGCATCGTTGATGTGTTAGAATGTCTCAATTTTCAATACGCTCTCAATTAAACATTTATGACTCTTGGCTTGTAAAGTATTTGATGTACGCGTTCCTAAATAATCCTTTGAAGGTAGTAGATCGACTACTCCCTTAATCTAGATCTAAAATATGTATGTGCCTACATTAGGTAGGCGCAATATTTATTATTTAAAATAGCGGTGTACGGTAACTGAAAGCAGGCGACCTTATAAACAGATTCCTGTTAGTATACTAATACCGCTAGAATTGAGAAAGGTACCTGAGAGTGAGGGCTAACCGAGGATAGAAACGAATACCAAGCCTTGAAGAGCACTATACTATATTTCAAAGGGAAATCTATGAAATAATAGAAGGGAACCTCCACTATCGCACAGACATACAACAAGACGAGTAAATTATCGTGAGTAGGTACTGACAATAATGACAACAACGACACCTTTGACGGCCTTTGTAATATTTAATTAAAAGAAAATTAAAATAATAATTAAAATTAATAAGCAGTATACCGATCAAAGCTTTTGATTGGTTAATAACTTGAATTAAGTAACTTCAAAATTAACAGTACGTTAAATTAGCAAACCTGCGCGTTCTTATAATTGTTTTTGTTCTAATTGTTCTAATAGTTTTTAATTATCCACAAAAGTCTTTTATTACTCTTTACTATACGCACAACGTTAATTGGTAAGTGTTGGTAAGTCTACCGTCCTGTTATCGAGAAAACAAGTGTACAAGGAGTCGACGTTGCATCGCCTATTGTTCCGGAAACGTCGACGTAACTCATTGTATGCACATATTCGACGATAGCTGGTCGAAACATTCTAAACAAATGGATATTGGAGGTTTCTTAAAGTTTTGGAAGTTGGTATCATATGCTCGTGCATCATAAGCAGCTGGTGACTTATTCATTTGAGGTATTACGCGGTAACATTATTCCAAGGTAAACATTCATCATAATATTTTATGCAAGAGCTACTAAGTCCGCAGTGAAATTCCGTGTAAGTACTCGAGTTTTATTAAAGCACGCTCGTAATTTAACATGCCATGAAACCGCTGCTAATTTTTTCTATTATTAAATAACTTTAAACTTGTACACCACCTAAAATTTCTTTATATTAAAAAACTTTCAAACAACAGGATTCACCCCTATTGTAAAACTTATACGCGGCATTTCGTTGAAAACTACTTTAAACAACTCTTGACTCGCAAGAACATGGTGTTGAATCTAGAGCTTGATTCAAACAAACACATGCAGCGTATAGAGTTCTTGCGTAATTGTTCCTGTTGGTTTGATAATCATTTGCATCAAAATATATTTATTCAGCAAATGGTGGCGTAAATTTATTGCATTATCGGTTTATAAATGAAAGGGTTGAACCTAACAAAGAACGCTGTTGTTTTAGGTGATTTATGCTCTGTAAATAATTAGCTATTAGGGTTACAGCTTAAGGACCGAAATTTGTAGCAGGGGTAATAAATTTAATGTAGTTTCTGTGGGGTAGAACAATACACGTCCGACAAGTTAGGTAGATACACTCGATTTGCAAAGATTTTACAGGGAAACGTCATAAACCTGAATAAAGTTGGTGCACTGGGTTAATTGGTTTGTTCCAGAGTTCATGGTTAATTTTACTCTTAAAGAAGTGCATGTTTACACAAAGTTCGCTTTATTAGAAAGAAAAATAGTTGATTATACATCGGTTTTATCAACGTCGTATAAAATATCACAGGAATGGTAGAAAACGTTTGTTCAATTTTGTAATTAATAGATTATAGAAACATAGTCGGGGTCTGCTGCCCCAGTTGCTAAATTCTACATTTTCGATGGTAGTAAACGAGTAAATTCTGTTTAAATTGATGTAAAATTTCCATTTTTTTCCTGGTTTTGGTTAATTACAGACACTAAAGGTTTGTAGATAATTCCTCCATTTGCTCAACTTATTCTATTTTCAAATTCTCACAAAATTATCACCGATTGTTGACTAGGTGCGGAGCTTCCAATCGGAATGTAAAACTTGGAAAACACCTTATTTGTATTAGGGAAAGTATTATTATAATAAAGGCAACCTCCTGAATAGTATTCGCGTGAAAGTACATTTGTACTTTGTAAAAAGGTTTCGGCGAAGTATTACGCTCTGATGGACGTATTTAATTGCAATTCCTTTTCCCCTATCTAGTAGCATTCTCCTTTAAAAAACGTATTCCAGCTTTTATAGGACCTTCCCCGGTCTTCATTGTATTAAATTTGTGTGTACAGGTTTCGTTTGTTTGGAAAGACATTTACGAAGACTACGAACGAATTTTGTGATTGATTAGTAAGCTTGAAGAAGTGAGTATGCTTCCCGTGCGCTTCACGAAATCAGCAAAGACTAGACAGGTTCGTGTTTTATCGAATCTCGAGGAAACTAGTAGGCAACACGAACCCATTCTCATGAAGCGAATAAACACGAACTTGTCCAGTCTCTGTTAATTTCGTGAAGCCCAAGTCGCTTCCGCAGGCCTGTTGATTAGAGTTGAGGAATTAACGTATACAAGCAGACGTTTGATTTGGAAACGTCATCGTAGTAACCGTTGCATTTCAAGAAAATTGAAACGGAAAATATCGACTGCAGATTCAAACAAGCTTGGCGCACGATTTAATACATTAAGTGGATTCACGAAGTTGTAATTGAATTTGGCGATTGAGTGCAATTACATGTGCATGTAATTATGTAGCGTATTAGTGCGAGTGCTTATAGAAGATGCAATTGCATTTAATCCTATAAAAATTGAGATAAAGAATATCTTTTCAGTTCGGAAATAATTGTTGTTAGCGTTCGAAGACTTGTTACGGATGGAACTTGCATTCGCATAAGCTACATGGTTTTAAAAGACGAATTGGTTGATTTCCTGCGTATACAGTTTTGTACGTTGAGATACAAAAATAGTAGCTTATTGGGAGAACGATTCGATATACAACTTGAGGATTGTAGGATTCAAATGCAATCGGTTGGATGAGAACTACGGCCGGAGTCTTTCAAGCTCTTCCACATAGACTTTAGCATCTATAAGAACGTCGGCAGTAGCTGAAGTATCATCAGCATACATCATAATGAAGAAATCTATTAAAAAAAAATTAATCGTGATATATATGACTGATTCCAGAACGGATCTCTGAACGGCACCCAAAGTAACTTCTGTAGCTTTTCTGAAGTTTAATTTGCATAAATTGTGAACGATTTTAAAAGTAAGAGTGGCATACGTCTCTAACGCAATTAAAAGCTCTAATAAGGCCACAAAATACTCCAAGAGATTAATGTTTTTTATCAATAAGTGTCAACACGCAGTTATAAAACTGATACACGCGCGAAATGGTAGATTTATCTGCTCTAAAGCTATGTTGAGACAAACGAACGAGGTGATGCCTTTCAAAAAACGACGCAAATCTACGCAACTTAGCATATTCAAATAACCAGGCGAAGACAGACAACCCAGAAACCGGATGGTAGTTCTCAATATATTCTTGGTTACCGTTTTTGAAAAAAAAAAGGTAATTGGACATCTTTGCGAGAATGCTATAATGGAAACCGTGATTCTTTTACCAAATAGGCAAATAAATAAATAAATAGGCAAATAAATAGCGAATCGTAGGTTTATGAATATACTCCGTGATTAGGAGACACCCGCTCGAAATACATGAACGCTTATCATTTGATCTTAACAGAATTAACAACTAATTCGTGAAAATTTAAAGCCGGCGCTGACATCTGCTTTATAATATGTCTATAATTTACGTCTTAAGCCCAACGGCAAATCGTTCTCATCATCCTTGCTAATATTAATATATACAGAGACATATACGTATTCACGTGTGAGTTATATATATGTAATTGCTCAAACATGGATGGATTCTGATTATCATTTCAATGGGAGATTGCCTGTAGTTTACATGATTAGAGCGCACTGCGATTCAAAGTAATTGCCGCGTGCTGAGTCCTAGATTAGATATTCATTTTTCTTTTTCTTATTAATTACCTTTTGTATTTTACTTAATTACTAATGCAAGTAGTTGAAAAAATAATTTTATTAACCGTATCGTTATTGACTACCAGAAACACATCGTTGCTTATTGTTAGTTGTGCAATTCCTGCAATTCATTCATATTAATATATTGGCTACGCTTATCAGAATCTTGGGCACGTCAATAAGCGTGACGAAATAATGGGTGGATTCCATTAAAAAGTAAGTCAATTTCCTTTCTGGATGGAACTTTTATTGATGTTGTGGATTGCACGTTTGTATTATTTTTTATGACTGGATCACAGCAATAACTTCATCTATCCTCAAAGAAAAGAGTCGATTGGGTTTATGGTCCGACCAAGCTATACAATTTTATTCAGATAAAGCCAAGTAAACAATCGTTGCGAGGCCAAGCAACTATGATGGAATATCTATAAGGTTTCCTTTGACCGTCGCTACTCATTGTGATAATTGCATAATTGGTTCGTCACTACATAAAATGCATTTAATTGAGCTTGGGTTTTGACGTACCTATTTACGAAGCTGAAAAATTGAGGCGTGATCGTGATATTTTTAAATCATTCTTCTCAAGCGTATAAGAAACAATTTTCAGCGATAATCTGAGTTGATTTCTCTTTTAGAAAGAACTCTTGCATTTGAACATACGTACATTACTCTCCTGAACAATGGTGAAAAAATTTCGAAAAGTTTTTCAGAAAACAATCTACAGAAAACATTTTTCTTTTTTTTTATTTTGTTTTGTGCTGATTCGTTTATATCCACCGGAGATTCAACCACTTCTTCATCATAGTGTAAATCCGAGTTATTTAAAACATTTAAAGAACCCATCAATATCTACGCATCTACAATTTTCCGATATTCCTGCACTTTATCGTGCGACCAAGCAAAATTCTATTTCAAAAACATTTGTTTTGCTGTTTGCTGATTTGGCTTATGTTTTTTGGTTTTTTTTTTCAACAGTATAACTGTAAATTAAACAATCATTTTGGACGGCACGACTGCGTATTTAAGGAGAACAGCTACGATCATTAATGAGGAATTTGGGAAGTAGAGGTTACAGTGTTAATAATTTCTAAGGAAACTTTTTATTACTCGAATATATATTTACAAAGGAAGATGATGTAGATTCACAATTTGCATCTATCTTTAAACCTTAAGTATATAATATCGTTCCAGTTACTGCCTTCTGTGCTCGATATTTTAGTATCTTCACTTTATCTAGCGCTTCAAGTAATGTAACTCCTTCAACGACATTTCGTTACAAAGCGCAGACTGCAGTTGAAATTTAATATCACTATTCTGTGTATTTAGATAATGTGTAATCGACTGCAAATGTTACAAAGTCATTTGTTGGAAAGCTGCCTTACGTGCGCTTTTTATTATATTTTTATTGAAGCGGGAACAAGCTTGCTGTAGTCCCCCAGGTGTCAAGCAATAATACATCTCAGAGTATTGTCACGCGCTGCAAAGAATTTTGTTTCTTGGATTCAATCTATTAAATATTCTTATCGCACAAATATGCTTGAATGCTATTCCACCTACGTTGTATACATATTTATACGAGCTAGAAATATTGTTTCTATCAAACAAAATGCTTAAATCTGAAGTATTCTAATTTACTATTGAGAGATATCAATAGATCAAGTAAGTAATTATCATCCAAGGAATTTTCCAGATCGCAAAGCGCTAATTGAAATTATTCCCATTTCTTCGGAGTATAACGACGTCTATTTTGCATTCTACTTCGGATAATCGTAGTTCATTTCGTCCCTTTGACACTTTTATAAACGAGTCATTATTGAGATTTACAGAGCCCTAACTTAAATCCTTATTTATTGATTTTGGATAACTCCTTAGTAAATCAACAGAACCCTATTTAATATAATATATCTTTGGATTTAACTGCTATTAATCTTGGAACTTTTGGGGAATTGTTAGGAGTTTTAAGAACGTATAAGGTATAACGATTTCTTCAAACTTTCTTCTTCTTTCTTCTTCTACTTAAATGTGTTCAAATTGTAAGGGGTAATGCTTCTACAAGCCTCTATAATTCGTTGTATGGAAAAGTTGTTTGGCGTGATATTAGAACTGTTTTGGGTTATGCCGCAAATTTTTTTGTCAATTTTGACGTATGAAGTAACTACTATAGCCTCTGTAGAAAAAATATTTCGTACAATATGCTCAGAGATATTTCAGCCACTGGGATATCGCGAGGTATGTGTTTTCAACTTTCCACGAAAAATTGAAAAAAATCTCGACAAGATAGCTGCCGCGTTTGCTCTCACAGCTGTTGGAAAATAAAGGCAATCGTGCGTCGACTCTGAGGCTGTTTTGACTCTTTTCCGTGACAATCCTGAGTGTCTCCGTTGATAGGTAACTATGGACGAAACATGGGCTCACTGCTACACTTCGGAGACAAAGGGACTGGCTGAGCGAAGAAATCGAGGAAAACGTCCTTCTATTGAAAAGAAAAGGATCTTTTTCCATCAAGACTATGCACGAGTGAGATTTGAAAAGTGGCTCACATGGAACGAGGAAGTCATCGCCCAAACACATGCCTGAAATTCTATTTCTTGGCTTAAAAAGCTGGAGAAGCACTTGGAAAGGTGGATAGAGTTAAATACTGAAATATAGATAAAAATCTATAGAAGATTTCTATTTTTTTCAGGATTTATTGATCGACTTTCTAGATCTACAAAGATTATTTTATGAATAATTGTCACAATGACCGCTAATATTAGTTATACCAACACCATATCTATCACTTTGCGTGTTTTTATGGTATTAATTGTTGTAATTATTGTATGCAAATAAAACTGAAATCTTTAGTATTTTCCTTGGGGAATTTGGTATAAATGAGAAAATAAAACTCTTAAGCGTAGCAGCTTGAATACGTTAAACCTAAGGTTTTAATGGACAAAAGCTTAGGTTAGATCACTCTTATCTATTATAATTTTTCCAAATGGTAATTTACAATGTTATTTTTGTCGATTCTCTATGCTTATCAATAGCTTAATTATTTTAATTAATCTAATTTTTGTTTTTAGTTCAAATTTTCTTAAAACTACGTTGAAAATATATGTACAAACGTGGATATATATATATATAAGTGCGAACATCCAGACCAGTCCGTCAATTAAAAAGGGAGCGGGTTGTTAGAATTTATTTATTCTTTTTATGTTACTTCTGATATTTGATAGTCCTTTAGGCTATATGTGTTTTTACATTTTAAATTTCACTTCTAACACTAACAATTTTTTTTTTGAATTGGAACCATTACAAGGAAGCATCTAGTTTTGTAATTTGCTTTTTTGTTTAGAATTTTTGCATTTTCGAATTCAAGTTTATGACCTGTACCGAATGTTTTTTAAAAGCAGTGATATCGTTAGAATATTCATGCCCATTTAGTCTTTCCTTTAAATATTATTTTGTTTTGACTACATATACTTTTTTACATTGCAACTGTGGTATTTGATATACGATGTTACTTTGTTTTTGTACTAGTATTTGGGCTTTCAGCTTTTTTGTATAATTTACCCAGGTTGTTATATGTTATGTCTGTTTGTGTGTGGTAGTAAGATACTTTTAATTCTTTCTGACATGATTAACATACGGGATTGAAATGTATTTTTGTGTTCGTTCTAAGCTGTTTTCTTTTTTTTTTGTATCATACTGTTTGTGCACTTTTCGCTTTATTATTTTATTAACACAGTGTGACCCTTAATTATTATTTTGCAATGTTAATTTAATTTTATTTGATGTTGTATATTTGTAATTGGGACATACATTAATGCGATGATTACCATAGAATGGTATTATCTTCACGTCTCCCTGAAAATGTTGGTTTACCATACCATTGAGTTAGTATTTGGTTTCCTTTTTTTTTCATGCTGTTATATAATCAATTTTATTTGATAGGATTATTGCTTTAAAGTTAAAAGGATTCTAAAACAAGATGCTATCAATGCTAAATGACACATGAGATATAAACAAATGGAGAAATCCTAAGTTTTTTTTCAGAAACCACTGCAATTGGATTTCAATGAATACAGGTAAAAATAAATTCTAAAATTAAAAAGTGAAAATTCATTTGATTTTAAAGAACAGATAGACGACGTTAATTTAGGTAATAATCTGGGAATTAAAGCGAAAAGATAAGTGGCATAACAACAGCATTCGAGAACAACAACATAATTAATTTTCTAGATTTAACCTTAATCAAAAAAGAAAACCAAATTTTAACTCAATCGTATGGCAAACGGACGCTATCAGGGAGGTACGTCAATTATAAACTAAAGCGCAACAAGTCGATTGCCGAGCAGTAGCGTCATTGCGCTAGATTAACTGAAATCAACATGCGCATTATTTAAAAAACAATATAAGAATTTACGAAAATGCAAACCTAATATAGAGACCTTCAATATCTGTATCATAGCGTTTCTACGGTGGTCTCTTTGAGAGGGTCTTTGAATTTGTATAACGGATATTCCGCAACACAATTGTTAAAAAGATGAAGAATCGACATTTTTACGTAATATGACAAAACACTTTTTTCGTCATCTAACGTATGTAGTACTTTTTGTACGTTGTCAACAATTTCAAGTGTTTTGAATTTTTTTTCTTTATCTGTCGGTTACTGGAACGTAATTGTGGTTAATAACTTTTAGATCTGCTGCAACTTCAGCATTTTGGTATTGCATTTGACATAGCTTTATTGCAGCCGCTTCTTTAGTCCCCAGTTGTAAAATCACTAATTTGATCTTTTCAAAATGTTGAAAATAATAGAATGCTGCTTCTAACTATGTACTCCATAGTATAAGAATTGGCTGCGGCGGTTCCAGTATTTAAGAAAAATCGCTTTCGTCTATGCTACTAGTTGATCCACATCGGCATAACAATTTCATGCAGTGTCCGCTACAAGGTGAAGCATAAAGCAGTCAAGTTATGTGCAACAAATTGAGCTGAACAACTTTGAATAATTGACCCGTGAGAAGCATAACCGTGGCAGCATCGATAACCATTATTAACACTTGCTTTGGTGAAATTTCAAAATTGTCTGGAGATTAATACATTATGAAAGCTTCGGCAGACGGCATTGCTGAAGCAGACATGTTATGTGGTCAACAAATTCGGTTGAACAGCTATGAATAATTGACGTGTGCGAAGCATAACTTCGGTTGTTGTTGGTAACCATCACTAACATTTGCTTTGCTGAAATTTTAAAGTTGCTTAGTGTTCTAATTAATACTTTCTGAACAGCTTCAGCAGTACATCTTTGCTGTCTTTTATAGACTAGCAAATAGTGGCGTGACGGTCCTTTTAAAGTCATTGTCCGTGCTACAGTCGATATTACGGATTTTTTGTTAATACTTGTAGATATATACGCGAATATCAAAAAAAAATTTCGTCATCTTGAAGACGATGGCTTTCGTAATTAAGGAAAATAGCCATTTTATTTAATATCGAAACATTTTATTTGATGGTGGTGAAGAATATGCAATCTCGTATATATTTAATGCATATACCTTCAAAGATTGTGTATACGTAAATATATTATCTGCATAGGTGGAAAGTTTTAATTAAATATCGATTGAACCTTAACGGCTGTTTTGCGTTAATAGGTGAATATTGTGTTCATACTCATCTGTTTTTATAGCTTACCTTATCGTCTGAAGCTTTACTCTATTACCTTTAAAGTTGCAAACTAGCAGGTGTATAATAACGTAATGATCATGTTGCACCTTCTTCTTGCGATATTCGCAGCATTCATGGGGAAGTAATTTGAAATAGCAAGTTTGTTTTTAGAAGATGATGTGATTTCGTTTAACGTTTACGGGGCGGAGAAGATGTCAGGACCATAAATTAAAGCTTTGATTTAGTGTTGTAATTATGTATTGTGCCTGAAGTTGAAGTGATAATTCGAATTCTCTAATGAGTAAATAAGTATCGTTTGTTTTATAATGAATGATGCTATGTTTTAATGAATATGTTTTTTTTCTCTACATTTTGTTTTTACTTAGTCATAGCCTTTTTGATAGTAATATATTGTAAAATGAAATAATTTTTGTTATTGAATCACTTAGCTTGCAAGTTACTTAAAAAAACGCTATTTACTTAACATAGATAGATATAACAAAAAAAATTATTCTGATATTTATTATTGGGAAAGAGCGCCATCTAAATCGAACTTTTGCCGTATCTTGGTTTAATTGAGAAGCGTCTGGATTTTCTTCTTTTATCGGTAGGAGTCAGTGTTGATTGACTGGCGAATAATCGGGGGCTTTTCTGGCAAAAGCAAACAGAAAGCAAACAGAATCGTTATAATACAAACTTTCTATATTTAATGGTGTCACCATTATTTTTAGTGTGTTAATATCTACTTTTGGCAAAAACTTCTGTAATTATTATAAACTTATTCTATCGATATTTACGAAGAATGATACAAATTAATTATACTAGCTTATTTAGCATTGCTCAGAGTACACCACATGGAGGTGAGCTACTTTTATACACTGCATGAATGGAGAGAAATTAACCATGCAATAGGTGATATGATTATCCCGATTAGAATAGTATTAACTGGTGTTGAGTGGCGATTTTTATAATTTTCTAGAGGCTTTTCAAGCTTCTCTCGTACTGTATTACTTTGTACAACTCGTAACTTGTATCACTCGTCGAAAATTGCCTTTATTTTTTTTGAACAATCCTCTGTTACTAACTTAGTTACCAACCTTCCTTATAACACCCCATTCTGTACAAGTTGGATCTTTCCATTTGTAGATGTTGTTACTAGAATTCTCTTGACAACTGTTAGAATATCCTCACGCATAATGTTGTGGTTATAATGTTCGCAATATGAAATTGCCCTTATATCGGATAGTTTCTTATCCTCCATATCGCCTCGTGAACAAGTTCACGTACAAACTAGTTTGCGTTGTAAAAACTAACAATCTAACTTGACCTAAACAAATACACACACGTATAATGTTAAACGCGAACCCAAGCGTACATCCGTGTATTTCTAAAATAAATTTGAACGCAATAATACAGTTAAAGATACCGGCAAAATTAATTCTGGAACAGCAGCATTCAACCCTATTATTTGTTTCTGAATTTTGCAAACTATTCGTGTGACTCAATTACGTAAATTACAGGATGATATCAATAGCGGCAGTAAGTTTCCGGTTATTTGACATCTTGACATGTTAACGCCCTCCATAATCCACGTAGGATTACATGAAATATTTGCGTTTAGTTCATCTGTAGTTTGATGTGATTTAATACTTATTACTAATCAACGTCATCTAGAAATAGGCTACGTGTCTAGATTTACAACATTTACAAACGTACCGTATTTAATTTTCGCTAATCTTGTTGATGGCAGATGGAAAATAAACATTACGACGACAAACAGCGGAATTAAATCAAAAGTTCGGTGTGTTGACTTGTTGAATAATGGCCATTTGTGACTGTAGTACAAAGCAAGCAATATCCGAAATCACTCGTTAGTATAAATCTTTGGTAGTTCATTTTCTCGACTAACGATATGCGGTGTTTAAATTAGACTGGTACGCTTTGCGAAGTTGATTCTGCGTTGAAATCGGGTCGAGAGATAAGGTTCACATTTCCATATATTGGTTCGTTTTTGTTGTATTATGTAACATTTGAATAAGACAATTGCGAGAGTATTAATTTCGAAAACTATCTAAATTATTGGATAGTTTGCATATTATCCTTGCCGACTCTTGGATATTTATCTTTTTCGATATATTAATATCAGTATTAGTATTAATGGGAAGAGGCATAGGAGCCTTTGGCTATTGCGACCTTTGCAGATCTATTGTAACAAAATGCCCTTATGAATGTTATCAATGAATGAATTGGAGGTACTTAATAAACCTTAAAATTACTCTAGGATCTTCGTCTTGAACAGTCGTCAAGAACAGTTTACTAAAATATTGTTGTCGAGTGCGACTGATGGCAACACAATTGTATAAAATTTGTTCTGTCGTCTCTAGATCTTCTAGACATAGACGGCATATTTGATCCTCGGCTTTTCCTAGATTGAATAGGTGATATTTTAGGGCTGCATAACCTGTCAGAAATCCCGCCAGAAATCTAATCTCCTTTTTGCTATTTTCGCTATCTTAGGCGAGCCTGATATAAATGCTTTCGCCTGCCTTTATCCTGGAATATTGCCTCAGTGCGAGGTCCTTTTATCGCCCTTCCATACTTTTGTTACATGTTCTATATGGCTCTTTTGTAGGCCACAGGAGGAGCCAGGACCAATGAAGGAGATATTGGTTGCTTCCCTAATCAACTTGTTTGCCCTCTCATTGCCTTTGAACTCCTGATGGCTTGGAAACCATCGCTGGGTAACGTGGTTTTATGTCCCAGTTTCCTTAAATTATGTATACCTTCATGAATCAGACCAGATTCGTATGGATAGGCTTTAATTGCCCTTAGAACTGTCTGATTATCACTGAATATAGTTATGGTTCCGCCTCGTATCTTTGTCTCGAGGTTCTTTAAGACGCAGGATATATACACAATATATACCACAGATGACGATATGTTATTTATTTTTTTTTTGATTCGCAGTTGTAGGAGCATGAGTAGGAGGGTATCCTTTTCAAATTATTACTAATTTTTCTACTTCATCTCGCAGTTTCCCTGAACGCTGGAAAACTGGCAAAATTGTCTTAAAATCTTGAACTTTAATCAAATTACAGGCCTATTCTAATAATATCCATAATAGGTACTCCCTATTTATTGTTTCAAAACAACATTCCCGGCAGATTTACAAATTTCTTGGATAGATGAGGCCAGGTGGATGTAATTTATACAGACCTGTCCAAAGCCTTTGACATGATCAATCGTTAAATGTTTGTTCCAATGGAGTCAGTTTCTTCAAATTGTACCACAAAGAAAATGTTTTGTTACCTATAATGGTTATTGCTCAATGACTTTTTGTCCCTCGCGAAAATTGTTTCGAAAGGACATAGATTATGGAACGAATGAATTTTCCTGGGCTGCGGTTGAACTCAAGACACAATAGAAGTCTTATTCTTCCATTCAATTGATTAAACGCGCAATTTTGAGCTATTTATTATTTCCAAACTTGAACCTTAAAGAAAACGTTCCAAACAAGGAAACTAAATGAGCGAAATCTAAGCTAAGACTCAAATTTTTATATCCATTCGAACGCGTCAAAAACAATTATTTTATTTGTAGGAGCATCACCAAACGCGTGTGAAGTAAAGGATCCTAATAATAACGAGCGAAGTACGATTCTCAGAGAGAGCTCGTAGTTATAGTACCTTAGCTAACTAAAAAGTTCAGACGCCATACTTAAGGTGTTATTCGTAGGTCTCGAAGTAGCAGTTCGATATCTTAATATGGGGAATGCGCGAAAAAAGTTCGATAAGTTTACGAATTTAATGTATATGACAATTTGCACGATGATAATGCATTAAATCTAGAATATACTTCCGTTGGTCTGAAAAGCTCATCGCAGGAGAAGCAAATAGGATGATGCCCGATAATGAGTGGTCGATACAGTGAAGGGCTAGGATAACACGTATGTGTCAGGACTTACTTTTAAAAAAATAACTAGTACAGTTTTCTATTTTTGCAGCATTGCTCCTCCATTGTTGACAAAATGCACAACAGTGTTAACTAAGAAGTATAGTTCTTCGATCACTTACTTGAAAATATAAAGAAACAGCACTGTAATCCTCTCTTCAACATTTTCCCAATATTTAATTTATTCTATGTGGCGTTTTCACCCGTCCGTGCACGCGCGTGGTTCAAATTTCAGTAACTTTGGAGTATTATTTATTTCCAAGAGGTACTGAAAGATTTAGACGTTGTATTTTCAGAATAGAGAGCTAATGTCCAAAATGCGTACTATATACAATTGAAAATTAAATTTTTTTATATATTTACAAAACAATTGCTTATATTTATCTTTGACAGGAGACATCGTACATGTAGTTTCGGAAATTCGACATATTGTATGAAGTTAAATGACACACACATACACATTGAAAATACATATTTCAAACGTAGTAAATTTTTTGCATTCATTTTTTTTTGCTGTCCGTCAATATTTTTTTTATACGAAGCGCAGCGAAAATGTGAAAACGTATCTATACATTCGCAAAAAGGGTTCGCATTTAATCCTCCCTTGGCGCTGGTAGGATGTAGGGTAAAACAAAATGTTGATAATTGTTTCCGCACGACGAAAAGGAAAGTTTTATCATGCGCGATTGTTTTCTGCGTTATTCTAGTTGAATCCCAACAAACAGTTTTTAATCTAGCAGGCGTAAAATAACTAACACGGATTTTATGCTGGAATTTGATCTACCGCATGTTTCACAACTGGCCGCAATAAGCCGAATCTGTCTCAAACTTTTTCATGTTTCTAGATTTTGAATAGATTCGACCTGTTTCTCTAAATTTTTGGCCGCCTACGGTGCATCAACGTCGCATAAGTCACTACTTGGATGTTTAGTTGAATGGAATGGAAATTCGTTTGCATAGCAGTAGCGCTGGGTTAACTGAAATAAACGTGCGCGTTATTTAGAACAAAAAACAAAAAAAAACAAAAAAAACAAAAAGAATTTATTAAGAAAAAGCAAACATAATATAGTAAACAATTTACCAAATATGCTTGGATGGCCGAAAAGAAATTCCACCCTGTATTTATCGTCTCGTACGCAAAAAAAAATTGTTCAACATCTAGCGTTGTAATATTCGCGTAAACGTTAAAGTGGGCTTTGAATTTGTATAACGGATCTTTCGCAACATTGTTGTGGCGTATTAAGGGAGTAATCTAGAAATATCGACATGTTTCGTTATATATTATTAAATTTTTCTCCGATTAAAACATTTTTTTCGTCATCTAAAATATGTAGCACTATTAATACGAGGTCAACAATTTCACATGATTCCCGTAAGGACAGCGAAGTGTTTTCAATTTTTTTATTGTGTCGTTTATAGAAGCGTTAGCTGCTTCTAACTACGTATCCCGTTGTGAAAGAATTGGCAGTGACGGTTCCGGAATAATCAGGACACTGTCCCAACACGTGATTTAAGAAAAACCACTTCTGTCTGTGTTATTAGTTGTTCCACGTCCGTATAACATTTTCGTATAGTATATGCTACAAGGTGTAAAGCGCGAAGCAGACATGTTACGCGGTCAGTAAATTCGGTAGAACAGCTTTGAATAATTGACGTGTGCGGAGCATAACCGTGGTGGCGTCGGTAACCATCACTAACACTTGCTTTGCTGAAATTTCAAAGACGCCTAGTTTTCTAAGTAATACTTTATAAACAGCTTCGGTAGTACATCTTTGCTGCCTTTTACAGGCTAGCAAATAAAGGTGTGACGGTTCTTTCAAGGTAATTGTCCGTGTTGCAATCGATACTTCGGAGTTTCTTTTAATGCCTGTAGTTTCATCTATTGCTAGCCACACCATTAATTTTTTACTGCGGTTTTCAATCTCCTCGCGCAGTGACGGCAAATACCTACGTAGCGTCTGCGGATTTGATAGTTTTCGCGTTGGATTTCTTCCAAAACTAAAGAAACATTGTTTGTCCGATTGTTGCAAACAGTACATTGGACGCACTTAATATCATCGTTAAATCACGTAGAAATTTGTGTTGCGTTGTTTACATGGTTCCTACACATATATTCTTATGAAGTCTGGAAATTGCCACAAGTACGTGTTTACCCTGTTAGCAAACAGACAAAATGACGCATTTCTATGCATTTTCAACGTTTTTAATGTTTTCCATTCAATACCGATACCTATCAACTTCGCATTGCGATATGTATTACACATAGCACGCAACATGGAAGGTCGGGAGGTACCGACGTGTAACGAAGCAGCTCTGTATCCCCCCGCAACCTCTCGTGGTTAAACACCACTGGAAGGTAAGCGAGAATGTTGCGCATTACTCATTATCAATCTTGAATTTGGTTGGTGAAACCGAATGCTCTTATTAAACGGAAGTTTACGTTGACCAACCGGTGAACTTAGTTAGTTGACATGGCCCTGAAGGGCTTCTGAAGTTATGATAAGCTTTGAGGCGTATGTAAGTCGAAGGGCCGTCACCACATACAAAATACTCTGTATAAAGAAAATGTGTTCTTAGTTATTAACAATATCCACTGTTGTATACCGATTGTTAAAAATATTAGTTTAATCTCGTAGTCAATTCATTTTAGAAACGATCATTTAGTCACTTCGTTATGCTGACCTAAAGAAATTATTTGTTCCATGAATGTGAAAATCTGCTGCTGAAGCTGTTGGCGGACATTACTAACATAATTTTCATGCTGAACAATTTATTTAAATCAGCAAAATACTATAATGGTATATTACAATTAAGTGAAAGCAATAAAAGTGCTATTTTATTTACCTATTACGGGATGAAGCATAAAATTTCGCCAGCCATCGTAAATTTTTCAATTTAAAGAAGAGACCATTGTAAAATAAATACCCATACGAGAATAACGAACTTTTACAATCTCATCCCGGATCTTTATTTTAGAATTCAAATTACTCTGTAATGCTTATTTAGTTGGGATTTAAATTGCAATTCATTCTACAATAATATCCAATTTAGAAGACACGACTGAATTTACTTTTATTTTTAATTTAATAGCTGCGTCTTATTGAACTTAGGTGGGGACTTGAAACTGATGTTGATACTTTCCTTTTGTTAGATAATCTCTACGCCCAGCTGAATGTGTTCTGTAGTTTTGTGACCTTTTTGCGGAACTCTGTTCTAACATTTAAATTCTATTAGGATCCTTAGAATTTCGAGAAAGGTACAATATAGGGAAATTCCAAGAGGTGTTAATACTCTGTAGTTGTATATTGTCTTGTTTATAAATATTGAATAAATGGTTCCCTTAAAGCTTTATATGCCTACGTGAAGAACACTAAACGGAAGCCTGGATAATACCGGCATTAGAGATGGTTGTATGGAGAATTGCTGGTCATAAAGTTTATAGCTGCAATCCACATGCATTAGGGAAGCTTATTGACTTTATTTTTATTGCTATAGAACTCAAATTAACATTTTGTCTTTCGAAACGTTCACAAGCAAAAATACGTATACTGTGCTACATTCAGCATGAAATTTGGAACGACCTTGTATGGAAGACTTGATGCGAACAAGAAACATTCGGCATTTGTTTTGCTCGCTTTTAGTACCTTGAAACAAATATTGCTGTTGAGCTAGTAAATCAGAAGGAGTCCTTTTATGGAAATAAATACATATATGTTTTAGGATCGCAAAACGTTGTTGCAAGAAAATGTTTCCCTGCGGGATTAAAAGAACTTGAAATAAAAACCATACAATAAAGAAACAAAATCAAATAAACATATTCCTGAAAACGCAACGTTGTTGTATATTTCAGGAATGAATGTGCGTGAGTGTCGCGAAAAATTATTAACGGGTGGTTTTTGAAACATTAAAAAAACGGAACATACATACACACATAGTTCTGTGTTAGAATTAGAAGGAAATCGTGCGAGTTGTATTCAATGAAACCCAAAGTTCGCCTCTGCGGCTATATTCTCCAGAGAACACATTTCATTTCTGGACACGAATTAAATGATGTTACGAGAAGAAGGATATATTTTCAGCTCTTCCGATTTCAAAAAGAAATTGCCTCGCTTTGCATTTAAATTCCCTTGAATTTGAATGCACATGTGTATTTAGGAAAATGTGATCCTTGTTAGCATAATGATTTCATTTCTTCTTTTATGAGAATAATAAACGTTATTTCAACTGAACTAACACTTACTGTACCGCGTCAAGCCTCGTGTGATCCGAATATTACGAGGTTTACCGAAAAAGTAAACCTCTCAATTTCATCTTCAACTTAGAGAAGATGTAGAAATATCATGGAACTGCATTTGAGTTGCACAGAAGGTAATAATCCGGGCGGTTATTCTGTAAGGATCGAGGGTGTTGCTTTGCACAATGTCGTGTCGATACGTAAAACTTTCAATAGCACTTTTCTGACTCTTTCGACATAATATTGCGAAAAGCAACGCTTTCGATCCTTACAGAATAACCCACCAGATAATGAGAAAGTTTACAAAGACAATACCAAAATATTCTAAAAGCAAGTCGAGTATTAAAAATTAAAACAAGCGTTAACAATATCAAATCAACGCATTCAGCGTATCCAAATTGTATGGAATAATCCTTCTCCAGCGTTCGTTATATGAAAAAGTATTTTATATAAAAGTTTTATTTAATGAAAAAGAATATTTATCCTATGATGCCACGATTTATTCTTTTAATGGAGTGAAAATCAATGTATTTTTGGGTGTTCGATAAAATTATTTTTTGGTCTTTGATGATTGGGTATGGTGACCGTATGAGTTAGAATAGAAGTGTAGATCTTTCACGGAAAAGCTTTTAGTGACAAAAAGAGGAATAAGTCAGTTTTAAAATTTGTTTATGGATTGAGTGTATTTTTTTAACGAATCCTTTGTGATCAACAATATTAAAATATGTCTCTTAGTAAATATGCAAAAAGATTTTTTCTAAAGTATCATATGAACCTCGCATTTAACAATGTACTATTAGTCCCGATGGACCCTAAATTATTATTTGTTATATGTATGTACGTAACATAGTTACGTGAGCTCCCACACTTTTTCAATTAATTACCATAACAAAGTTCGTCACAATTTTTTTTTCCGAAACGCTTCAAATGAAAAACCCCTGTCATGAAAGAAATACGTTTTCCTTTCAAAGATGGTCATGGACGTTAGAAAAACGTTTAGACACATTGCACATGATTCTTCAACGCTAAAGAATACAAGATATTGATTTCCAGACGCCTTCTAATCTAACAATCGCACCGAAGGAAAAACGGTTTATTAATTACAGTCGCTATATCCCGGACAGATAATTTATTGTAGTTATTGTAGGTTTTTTTTAAACTCCGAGTTGGAAGATGACCAAAGAAATTTATTATTTCATGGTTACATTCGTCGTTCATTATTCTAGCCGTACGGGCGGGACAATTGCCTTATTAGAGAATCAAATTAGCCCTAGCAAGCGTAATTAATTGTTCGTATTAACAAGGAAACCGTTTCTTATCTTTCTTTTGAACTGTGTTAATTTCCTTAATACATGCGTTATTATTTTTGGATTGTGCCAATTCGCTTGCGAAAGTCCTTTTCCAGTCAAAGGGAGGAGAATGTACATAACATGTGAGTAGCCTGATAGTTCCCAGATTAATACTGAAATAAGTAAAACTTATTTTGAAACCATACAAACCATCGTTAGTAAAAGTGAAACGCGATAATTTACCAAGTTTTTATTAAAATTAGATATTTGGGGTTGGAAAGGTTTGGTTTAAAGAGTACGTATACTTAACAAAAAAAAAAACTACGGGAACTACGGTTCCTCAAATTTGTCTCTCTTCACGAGTGCCTTAACTCCTAATATCCTGTCCCATCGTGAATCTCATTGTATAAATAAAGTTAACCGCTCGTATATCTACTTGTTTTCCTAACGCATACATCCATTTCCCAGACCACCAGACCTTGAACTTGGTCCTAGACACCTAAAGTGTGATTTGTCTGCCCGACTGACTAATTTATTTCGCTGTTGCTGGCGGCCTTGGGCATTGAATTTCATGAAACAAAAAGTTATTGAGTCGGCGGCATATTGAATAGGAAATGAAGTAACTTTTTCCGAAATTAAAGCAGTTAGACAAACGAATTCTAAAGCTTGAAGTACTTCTGCCGACTTACAGTTCGTATAAGTGGATCTTTATCTTTGCGATGCGTGAGAAATGATTTGCATGTCCTCAGAACTAAACGATAAGACAGTCGCACAATTTGCATTCTTTTGCTGGTATCTCTCAAATGTTTGCGTTTACTAGGTACAATGCTCTTTGGAAGCAGAACATTTTGCTTTTTAATTAAGGGTAGATGTACACTGAAAAGAATGTTGTTGTAAGTTTATAACGATGATCGATGGGCAACTTTGTTACCCATGATTATCGTTGTAAGCAACATTACAAAACGTACTTGCGGGTATACAGTCTACACATGTAATGTTGCATTCGGTAGCTGATTTATTTCAAATGACATCAGTACTTTTACAATTGGAGATTGCACACCCGCACACGTCATTAGTAAGGTCACCGTACCTGTTGGTATTATTATAGTGTCACGCGTAAAGTTCGTATCAAATAAGAAAATTTTTTGTTAGTCAATATAGGCGAATTTTTGCTTGATCATTTATTTGTCTTTAAACAAGATGTGGCTATATTTTTCACATTTTTTTAACATTAAAGGGAAAAGTTGCTTTTTTTATATATTTTAAATTTGCCAAATTTCATTCAAATTTGCTAATTTGAATTAAACCTAGTCTTGTTACTAAATATTGTTTTAAGCAGACGTTTTTACGTGTATAAAAAGTACCCTAAACTGCACATATTTGATGCAAAATAATAGACATATGAAACGGAATTATAAAAAAATATTAATAAAAAGTGGATTAGACTAACTAAAACATTAACCTGTTCGAAAAAAGAAGCAAACTTGTACTTAAATCTCAACAAATGCAACTTTGTCCTTCGACGTTTGAAAAAATAAAGCCATATTTTGTAATTTTCAGAGAAGAATGTCAAATGATGGTTGAAAGGTGACAAACTACCTCAACCATCTCACTGACTAATAGCACACAAAATTCATAAAATCTGTATATGTTATGGGAGTGTGGATTTACTGAATTAGAGCGCGCAAGACAATATCGTTGATTATTACATTCTACTGATGGAGGGTAGATGGACCTTCACAATGGTAACTTTACAAAAGCCTAATAAAAACTTACATATAATTGTAATGTTCCATAGCTGAACGTTGTAAGTTTCCGTCTTTTTTTACAGTGAAATATTAGAATTAATGCAGTTCATCTTCTGTATTTTTCTGGATTTTTTTAAATATTTGATGTACGAGAAAATATACTTCGGTAAGCTGAAAGTTTTAAGAAAAAAAAAACGAAAATTCAGAAAAAGCTTTTTTAAGAATAAATTGAATTATTCACTATTTTTCTCCGAACTTAAAATAACCGTATTAGTTTTTAAATTAAAGGTTCATCTTTCCTTTACACCTTAAAAACAAACGAAGTAACAAACCCAAACATTGGCAGGTTCCAGCTCAACATGGATTACAACGATGTTGATTTTTTCACGTTTACAGGGTTTATACCTATCGTGTAGGTGATTAATTGTTTATTTGAAGCTGTAGTAGAGGTGGAGAGCCGAGCCTTTTTTTTTTTGGCACATTTAACAAGAAAATATTCGCTGGACTTTTATAACGTGTGTATATGAATTTTAAAAACAAAAAAATGTTTGATATGCGGAATACGTAATTCTTTTTACCCCAGGTCGGCCTTAAAAATGAAAATACATATTTTAAACTTTATGTTAAATTTATGATATATCGTTTCTAAAGACCTGTAGGATGAATTTTGTTGTTAAAGGATCAGTGGACCCTACAAATTTATATTAATAGCTTGATGTATGATGTTTAAATACTTCAACTTTCTGGTATATACGATGCGTGGAAAAATTATGTAATAAATACGTTAAATACGAAGCGATATGTTTCTCGGGCGAAAAATACTAAGGCGAATTTTATTAAAAAAAAAATAGATATTTTACCAGTAATTTTAAGTTTCCTCTAATTCTTGTTTTTAAGTAATGACGCCATCGACATGTCTTTAAAATGGCAATTACGGATCTGTTAAAGCTTTGATATATTGTTTAATTTCTTTAAATTTAAAGAGTGGGAAACAATAACTAATAACAAGTAGCAAAGATAAATGTTGTTATTCATGAAATGAAATGATTGCTTGTACGTCAAAACTTAGTTTCCTGAAATAGACATTCCGATAATAATAAAAAGTCATACACAACCAATACCAGTTTCGTATGTGTTTCATGTCAGCAACTGTTGCATATTATGCATTCAAGTTGAATATATTGTAGTAGCAAACTGACCATAAAAGCTTGACAAAAGCATATGTGAAACGAGTAATCAATGTTTAAATGAAACGCGTAATTATTACTTGTATTTTTGTGAGGCTATAAATTATTCATGTAGAATTTACGTATATTTTATGACCTATTACAGCACAAAACATGGCTTTCTTTAATCTACATCTAACAAATCCCGAATCTAGCCCGTTATACATTTGCGTACTTTCTCAAATGCGCACTTCCTGAAAAATCCAACTTGATATCAGATAGAGTACGTGAGAAGTATAGTAGACGTGTAAGGGGCCAATTTAAGCGGTTTAGTGCTTGAATTCCAATTTACAAGCGTCTAAACGTGTGCAAAAGCACAATTGCTGCACCTACGATCGCTTAGGTAAGCGATACCAGCGGATGATAGGAGTCGTGGTGTAAATACGCGTATTACAAAACCTGAATCCGTTTCAGTTTAGTAGATAGGTTTTAAAATGTGAATTGATAACCATCAAACAGAAATTTATGAGGGAGAAATGCATTTTATCAATGCTTCTATTGCCGTTGTCGCAAGTTATACTGCTTTGATATTTTCAAACAAAATCTAAGCATACCTTCAGGGCTAGCAGTCACCTCTACGCCATTGAAAATTGTAATATAAGAAAGCGCGCAATTATGTAAGGATTTAAATGAAATCTATTAAATGCATAAAATACAAATATGTATATTTAACAGCCAGCATTGAATTTTTCCCAAATGCACTTTTTTCTCGTCGAAGCTTTCTGTGGCCAATGTGTCTGTTGTAGTACGCTTTTTCCTATTATTATATCCTATCCCACCAAGTATGCTTTATTAAATTAAATTTGCAATAATGTGGTGGTAGACGTAGAACTGTATGAGCATATATTTCCGCTAAGTTTATTTCTACAGTAGTAGTAGTTCATTTTAATTGAATTGCAAATTGGTTCCTGTGTAAGTGCCTTCCGATTTTAATCATACGGAAAAAACTACCTCCTACCATTTCTTAGTATGGCTTTCCTTCACCGAAGTACTACCTTTATCCGCGTTACAAAGGGAGCTCCGCGATAAAAACAAACAAAATTCTAGACCCTTTTAGCTATTGTATACAGGCTCCTTAAAAATATGGACAATAGTATCGAAATGTAAATATTTAAATTTGATGCCGGAACACATTTTATTTCGAGAAAGACCTTCCCGGGTTAATAGATTCACACGTCGAAAAGTTGGAGACATTCGCAGTTGTAAAATTATTTGAACGTTTCTGCCATGGTCGAAATCATTTGCGCGAATAGCTAGATGGACGCAAGAATGTAGAAGGCCATTACGAAACAAGCACAAGTCGAGTTGTTTATGTTGGGATAGCCTTTCCCCCTGTCACTCAAGGTAAGGATCGTTCTTTCCACAGAAATTAATGTTAGTTCGGAAATGTGCGTTGCTGTAATTGTAAAGCTGTTTTATTTGATCCCCTAATTAATGATCTCCCTTGTCCTTCATTGTGTACAAAGGAAAAAAATGAGGCCTTCAAATTAAACTTTAATGCTGACAGTAAAATATGGCGCACCTACTTTACCGGAATATTTAGCATTGGTGGCCCATAGAAGGTAATAGCGGGACAGATGCACTACTATAGATCTATATTCGACAATCTCGCGGAGATTGTAACCGTTGAATTGACGACGAGATAATAGCGTTAGATTTAATCGAAGCTGTTCGAAATTGGATTTTAATGAAACGAAATAATCACATTTATTCAAATTTATTCTAAAATACTCGTCATCGTATTTTTTCGCATCATTCGGATCTCTATTCATATTTCTTACATTTTCTATTTTTTTTTTAACTTTCATACTTCCATATAAGGGACCTGTGTGGTACGTTATTACCTGTATGCTTTTCCATTCATAGATCAATTTATCACAAAGCTATTCAAGAAGCTTTCAATTCAGGTCTTCGTGGAGGTTAATCTTCTGGGGTACTTGGGCTTCCGCTAATGCGGTTTTTATCCAACAGAAAGTGGTTATCGAGAATATCCGACATTAAAAGGAATACCCACCCTTTGGAGAATTACGTGTATTTAAAAAAACAAACAAGCTGTATAAAAATATAGAAAAGTCTTAATACATTTATAATAATAACAAAAAAATATTAAAGAAAACGTACAAATAGTTGCGATTCATTTTATTTTCAAATATTTTTATCTTAAGACGTCTGTAAGAGAAAAGGAAAGTCAAAAGTTTCGATCCAATTTTAGTTTATAAGAAAAGCCTACTGTGAGGTAATAACGATTAGTTTTAATGTAAGGGCAAGGGCAGGAAATCACCATAATCGTCTTGGCGAAAGAACTCATTATAAGCTTTAACCTTGGCCATTTGCCCACACATATAAAAATATGAAACACGTTCGTGTGATTTTTCTCCTTAATTGCTTTATAAAATAACCGACTGGTAACGTAAACTTGGTATAAGCTATTGATTTTAGGTAAATTAGTTTTGTGCAGCCTGCTCGCCTTTGAGCAATGTTTTATTACAATCTTTCGCGAAATGCGGACAAATTATGCACTTACACATTTAAATGTTTGAAATTACCTTCGACCGTGATAGCTTAACGAATGATAGTCGAATGAATGGAACGATAACATGATAACCCTAATGGAGTATTTGCATTTCTGCTATTTAGGTTGGAAAATCCAATCGATGTTTTCTAAGTGTAAGAAGTTTTATGATGGAATTAAACTTTCACTCTGACACAGCCGTCTTCTACAGGGTGAATTCCAATAAATTTTTATGTTCCATCAAAGGAAATAGCTAGAATATAAGATTAGGTATTACATTAAGCGCCTTCATTTTCTAAAATTTCCAGTTATCTACTGTGAGGAAGTCTGCAATGCAGTACCACGATGTATTTCAGGAATCTGACCACGATAAACACGTTTTTGGCAAAACTATCATTTGCATTTGAATTATTTCATTTATTTCGTGGAAGTGGAAATTGGGTTATTTGGAAATTATATGTCAATCTATGATTAGATCATATCCACTTGGATTTATTCTCGTGGGACGTTTTGAAATTTTGAGATTAGCATTTTGATTTGTTACGTGCAATGATAAATAATTGCACATTCGAAAATGTGTTTTTCTGTTATTGCTGATTGGTTGTGGCCGAATTTTGATTTTCGTGGGTGCAAACCCATTAAATTTGTGTTTGATTACCTGTTTGTTCTTATCAAGACTTAATTTGATATGCAATTTGATGCACCATCAGGAACACGTGTAGAAATAAATTTTTATTTGGCAATTTCGCATATTTTTGCTACATACCATGATATACAACAGCTTCCGAACGGGAGTTCATTCGTTAAAACTCGGTTTCGTGGGCGTTTTCTACTTCACTAACGAATACCCTTACTTATTAATATTACTAGTTTTAAGCGCTTTCTACTAGTTATTTTCACTTGTTTATTACATGCCTTTGATGTCGCACGAAGACTGTTGAAGTCCTTCAAGATGCAACTTTCTTGAAATCAATGAATCGTGTTATTTTATTCGCAGCTTGTTTCGTCACTTTTAATTTTGCGCCTCACGTTTTTTGACACTCCAAGCTTTGTTATAAAGCGATATTCATTTGTAAGGTTTAACCTATTACTTTGTGCTATGTCTAGGCAATTTACTACATAATTTAAAACTACGTTCGAGCTAAAACCGAATAATGTGTTATTGTATGTTAGTGAAAGTTTGGTAATAGTAAATATTTTTGGCAACAGAAACAAATTTATGTTTCTATTTGGGTTTGCCCTTCAAAACAAACAAAAAAGAAGCTTAATTAAACACTTGTTATAATAATAAGTTGCTAAGGTAATTGGGCCATTTTTCTAATCGAAAATGGTAGGTAGGTAATATTTGTCTTTGACGTTAAATCATACTATGTGTCTGCGACTAAGGGCAAATGACATTAATACGCAATGGCTTTATTCTATAAAACAACCGAGGTTAATTGAATTTACTGCGTATATAGTAAGTTGATTTATCGACTCACTGTAAGGTTTTGGTGACGTCTATCTTAATATAATTACATTAAAGCTCCATGTACTAACGAAAATATAAGGTAAATATATGAATGACTATTAAAAAGAAGAAGTGTTGTAGTTGATTCTCCTTGTTTATCTACAGTAAATGACTTAAGGGAAATAATCTAATTCATATTTTTTTATTCAGTATTATGCAAATTTTCTAAAAAAATCACCGTTTGCTCAGAGATCTGCTTGAACAGCTGCCTTTCGATCTGGGATATTGTTCCATTCTTGTTGGAGAATCTTCCATAGTTGTTCCTTGGAAGTAGGACACTCGTCTGTCGAGGTCATTCCACAATAACTAAATAAGGTTAGTAACGTAGTAACTCTCTATGGGCATTATTTCTTCGATTCGGCGTAACGTTCTTGTGCTCGCGTCAGTAAAGTAACTTCAAAATGTAACTGATTCACCACCGTGTCTTATTGTTGGTACAATGCACTTAAGAAGCACTTTAAATATTGACTCATCGGTCTATTAAAACATTTGCCACTGTTCAGCCGCCAATTCCCTTATCTTTTCATGTCCACTGTCGCAGCATTTTCAATCAGTTACCTCGGCGTAGCAACGGTTTACGAACTATCATGCGACCGGTAACTGAAAAGGATGGCAACGTTCGCGATTGAATTAATGTATTATTTCTGGTGGTCTTTCAATCCGCCTTCTTGTTAATATCGGCCAATAACTGTAAAACTTTCTCGTTTGGCCAAACTTCCGAAGATGGTTAATATTTGGTTCCATTTAGACATCGTATTCAAACGTCTTCGAGTTTGCCAAGTTTAGATATCCCAGGCCCATTTTTTCTTTTTTGCTGAACTCACCTTAGATACAGTAACTTATTGTAAAATTGTGAATATGTCTATAAGGAAAATAAAGAGTTATTTACAGTTCAAGAGTGTCCTACATTTGGATATTGCATTCAAGTGGTTCCTGGTGTTAGTACCATAATAACAATGAAAATACCAATACAGACGTTTTTAAACCGTTAAATTCAACGTTTTGAGCCTAAGTGGCTATTACTATGTCAAAGATGAGCCTTGAACTTGGAAATTACATGCAAATTGTGATAAGAACTTATGATAATAAGGACTAATGATAAATTGAATAAGTAAACACATAAGAACTATATATAAGCAATTGGTCCTTCCGCCTCACAAGAAAGATACACCGAAGCAGAGGACTAGCGGAATCGTTCTTCAAACTAGGAGAACGTAACAAGTCGTTTTAGGTGTGACTAGGACCTATGTTACTATTTGCTATGAACATGATCATAGTAAATAAAACTTACTGAAGTTGACGTATTTGCCTTCGAACTTGATTAAAATTAATTTTTGAAGAAGCAACAATTTAAAGGACTGAAAGAATTTTGATGAAATAAGTTATAACTTATTATTATTATCTATACCGAAAAACTAGTTTATTATACGATATACTCTTACAACATGTAATAATCTTGTATGTGTTTGCCTAGTTAATTTTGCTCCCTTTAAATAAATAATCGTTTCTTTTCTGGATGACTCTAAGATATTCTTGTACGTAGGTGAAATATCAGCTTAGTGGAGCATTTTCAAGGAAATGAGTCCGTAAGGAACTATTTACATTCATGCCTAGCAATGCACGACTATAAAACAAAGGCTCTACTGATCTCAGGTGTTAAACCCTGTAAACTTACTCCATATCTAATTACTGATTCTACAAAGGCATGGTACCTATGTATACTGATTTCGCTACTTAATAGCTAGTTACTGCACTTAGTTTGCTTAACACGTAACATGTATGCGCATTAAGATGCCACTTATTTCGTAACGAAAATTTCTTTAAGGTATTAAACAGCGTCTGGAACAATGCTTCCACCGTCGCTAAAAACTGCTTTATATATATAAATGGCTTTAATATCAAAAGAAATCATAACATTTTCAACTTTAGAAAAATATTGTACAAATCTAATATTGACTAGTCATTAACTGATCAAGTAGACCTTAATATTGGTATTACTTACATTTTTTGTTATGTTACTTTTCAATATTTTCACTACTTCCATAGTGCTTTAGCGTTATTTAAGTTACCGCCGATCTAATGTTCATAATAACAAAATTTTTTAAATGAATTTATATTATTATAGTCTTATGTTTCTGACCTTATTCTTTTTACGCTACGATGATGAGATTATCTCATCAATAAGCACGTTAGCTAATAGAGCTCTGAAATATTCAAGAAATATTTTTATGTTATTGAGAAATAACATAAAATTTTGAAAACCCAAGATCGCATATTTGGTTTTCCAAATTTCATCTTCCTTCTCATATGGTCCAGTATTTTTCCTTTGATTTTCTTAGTAATAATAATAATAATATATTTACCCATCAGAGATACAATTTCCAATTCAACAATATAAAGACAGCCCTAGTAACACAGATGGTTGGCGCAATGTTGACTCGACGTCGGCATTACATGAAAGGGTACTTTCGGCCGAAAATTGGCTCACAACGTTCTTGCAGATTTACCTGCTCTTTGAACGAACTATCTACTTTTGTCGTGCACCGACCATTAACAAACATTTCCCGGAAATCGGTTCACTGTTGTCTGCCGACCGTGACGTCACATGTTTACAACGCTTGGCAATTGATCTTCAACCGACTTGCTTTTGTCACTCAAGTGTTTATTGCTAAACCTAATTTGATTATCATTTCTCGATTGTCGATTAATGCTAATTGATTGTGCCGACCTAGAGCCGAATGATGCTCAACATTGCTGACATTCTATCGATCGTGGCTAACCATCACGCCAACCGTAAGATGTATTACCAACTGAAAGCCAACCGCCAGCCAATCAACTATCGAAAAATTAAGATATTGAAGTCGTCATGAACAGTTGATTTTGTCGTGTAGAATTCTATAGAGGAAAGTAAATCCTTTTAAACAGGAGACAATGGTCGAAGCTTCTGTGTGGATAGATGTGGTCCTGTTTAAACCATAGTAAGTTGGTGAACTACCTCAATTTACTGCTTTTGATTAATCGAAAAAAACCCTAAATTTTTGATAAACTCACAATATGACAAAAACTTATTGCCGATTACATAGGTGAAGACTGTTGGGCTTGATCGGCGAGTAAAAGATCTTATTTTGCACTTGCTCCATATTTTGGGAAAGGTTGTTTATGACTCTTCAATTGCATATATAGACTGTTTAAATCATTCTGCGGTGAAGTAGATTCATTGCTGAAGGAGATACCTTGAAATACTTTTAAATCGTCTGCGAATAGTAATTTTTCGAATGAAGTAATATCAACAACGTCGTTAATAAAACATTAAATATTAGCGGTCCTAAAGGCATCAAAGTAAAATCAAAAGTAAACTGTAGGATAAATCACAATTCAGGTCGACGTCAGTAACAGCGTCTAGAAAATTCAATCACTGTAATGAAATGAGTTAAATAATGAAGGTAAATCGACTTTGTTAAAATCAATTAATCTGTCGGATTTGTAAGAAGCAGGAATAGCAAGCGGGAAATGATGAACCTCTTCAGCGGTTCGCGTTCTATATTATAAGAAAAATCAGATATTACAAGATCCGATATTCGTCCATTTCGACTAGTGGTAGTGTTACATTGCCCAAGGGCGAAAGTATCAAGTAAGCTGCAAAGGATTTGACATCAATTATTATTATTATTACAAAACTAGGACAACTAAAATCGCCCACAAGTTCCTGAAATATTTAAAAAGAAGTTGAATCCTTTCATACGCAGGAGGAACGTAAAGCAGGAAAATATAAATTATTACAGTGTTCATTATAAATTTAAAGTGCTTTAAAACTAGACACTTTAAAAATAAAGTGACTCTGCCACCATGTAATATCAGATAGACGCTGAAATTATTCTTACGCGCTAGTTGAACCACTCCACTACGTGAGCGGCCAATTTCACTAAACCTTCGATCATCACAGAAAATAGAGTAGATTTGTGGGAAGCATTCGGAGCTGGAAACATCATTAGCTAAGTTTCCGACAGATAAAATTGCTGTTAAGAGACGATACGGAGTTCGTCGATCTTGATTTTTAAGCTTCGCATGTCGCAACTCTGTTGATAATTATGAACTCATAACATAACTCATGACATAAACTAATGTATTTTTTAGTAAATTCACACGTACACAAGTTACAACACATTTAAAACTAGTTTTATAATGCAACAAAGGACCACAACGTTGAATATTTAATTAATTTGATAAATCGCATAAGTGAAGCGGATTAACTACTACGATTAATATTAGCACGAACGTAAAGCAATACTCACGTACGTACAGCTGTGTGAGAGCATAAGCATATATGCAACAGATGAAGAACTAACATAAAGAATTGTTTTTTTACTAAGTTTAGTCTAAAATCCGGGGAAATATCTGTTTTCTTGAAGCATTAGATTCTGTTACTGAGGAAAATAATAGCAGCCTGTGTAAAAAATCGAGCATATCATGTGCAGTATTGTATTTTATGGATGGTATCAAGTAAGTTGTATATTTTATTCAGTTTTGTGCAATAATATGAATCGAGCAAAGCACTATACATCTGAAAAGCGTGAATTAATTAAAAAATTAATAAGAACAGGGAAAATCTACAAATTCATTCAAGAAACGCTAAAAAGCTCGGCGAAAATGATTTCTAACGCAATAACATGTCAAATGGAGCCGGAACGAAGAGGAAGAAAGAGAAAAACAATCGTCGCATTAAGGGATTTGTTAACTCAAAATTCGATTCAAATAAAACAAGCTTTAGATCGTCCAATTCACACCTCCACTATTCGAAAACGTTTAATAAAGGATAAATTAGTTGCTAGAAGACTACAAAAAATGCGACACATTCAACGCAGAATTACGCTTTGCAAGCAAGAGAGCATTTAAATTGGCCGGCTGCTAGACGGCGAAATATCTTGTGGTCAGATGAGAGTAAGGTCGTATTATTTGGATCTAAAGGATTAAGGCAGAATGTTAGAAGACCTTTGGAATACAATCCAAATTACACTATCAGGACTGTCAAACATGGGGGAACCTCTGTTATGGCGTGGGTATGTTTTTCATATTGCTGTGTTGGTCCAATCTTTTGGATGCAGGGGATCATGGATCTATTTGTATATCTAAATATATTTCAAGAGGTCATGCTACCCTATGCCGAGGAAAAAATGGCTCTTCGCTGGGTGTACATGCATGATAACGCCTTGAAACATGCACGTCGTGGGGTTAAGGACTAGTTACGGGAAGCTGGTCTGAGCAATCCCCCGACCTTAACCCGATCGAAAAATCTGCGGATAGACGTGAAAGAGGCGGTTTTTGCAGCAGCAACTACATCGAGACAACCATTATGGGAAACAGTAGAAAGAGCATGGCGACGCCAAATATTGGTTGATTCCATGCCCACGTTAAGTTACAATAAGTTAAATTACAAGTTACAACAAAGTTATTACTGTTCTACTGTTTCTGCTGCAAACGAACATAGAGATTATTATTTATTTATTATAAATAATTTATTTATTATAAATAATTATAAATAAATAAACACTGAATTTTTTTCAGACACAGCTGTATATGATTACCTGCATCGGATGTGCGGGTATTACGTGACAATATGATATCTTATTACATACATCAGTCAACCAGTATGTAATAACAGACCTGAAGATGTGTTAAGGGTGTGGACGAAACGTTAGCGGAAGCTACGACAATGATACAGTTTCATCTCGGAAACGTGTTATTGACGACGGCGGAAGCTTACGTGCCAGTTTTTTTTTTTGATTGCATCGAGCGCTAGGGCTTTGAATTATTTTAAAATGCTTGAATTACTTTTGACCTGACTTGCAGACATCCCCGCGATGTATGGCATTATTTTTGTATTTCATTGTACAGAATTTTTACTTGTAATTTTATTCACAGCTAGCGATCTGCAAAGGCTGACGGTTCAACGAACACTAGATCCGGTGGTAATGGTTTATGCATATAAATTACGTTCCGCACTTTTTTGCAATAATGAAATGCATTTTTTTTGCAACAATAGGAACTGCATATCAACAACTATTGTGTTGCTTTAGTGTCATCTCTAGGGATCGACAGTAATGCGGCAATTTAATTTGATTGGTAACAAAATAAAGTTGTTACGTAGCGTAAACAGGCGTATATTTAAATAATTAATAGAGTTGTTAAATCATACATGAGGCTCATGAAAAATAAAAGCAAACGAGGAAAACCTAAGCAAATCTAATTAAACTTAAAACCGCCACAATTAGCAGTCCATTAACGTTATAGGTATAGCTGTCCCGTTACTTAAAATTACTAAACCTTCATGTTATTATTAATTATGCAACGGAAATAGAATACGATTTTACACCGTATCTATTAGCATTTACAACTAAAATGTTGCGGCTTTAAATGAAACAACGTTAGATGGCACTATTGTTAAGGATCATTAGCGAAAGGTAGGGTATTCTCATCGTTAAGTGCTATCTATAGTTTAGAATTAGGCTACGTAGTTGACATGTTGTTAAATAATAGCTGATACCACGGGAGTGAAGTACCATCGAGCGCGTCTAATAAATTTATTAAGATGTTCAAACGAAGTAATTGACATTCTAATTAAATTTAGTCGAATACTGTTTGCGCTAATATTAATTTAAAAGGTCCTATGTGGTTTTGTCTACCCTTGATAATTAATTGTACTTGAGGTAGTATATCTCTCAATGCAATCTAACTATTTCTCATATCCGAGATCTAATTCACATTTAGCTATATTCTCCTTACGTTATCACTATGGAAAATATGTTTTAAAATGTCGTGTGATACATCAGTAGGAGGAGATCAATAAGTTGAGGTGTCCTTCGAAATTCCGACGGTTAGTGTTCCTGCAGTCAGCGTTCTATTTCATTTGAGTAAAGCATTTGTCTATTAATTGTCATCATCTTATAGCCGAAAATGCGGCAAGGCGGAGATCTAATTATTATTTTTTAAATTATGCCTAAATATACATATTAATGGAAATTTTGGCATGTTAAGGGAAAATATCTCTATTTGGAACCGTTTGAAACCCTAAATTTTGCTGTATAAATATTATTTAAAAATTTATTTAGGCTGAAAATAAACACGTACTGAAAGTAGAAGGTATTTATTATCGGTAGCCACAAATACATTAACCCCACAAAAACCATACCACCCACTGTTGTGATTAACCAATCTATTTATCACTATGATGAGCCTGCAAGATGATACGAAAGAATAAAGAAATAAATGAAACACAACGTCTACAGATATTCTTTAATGGATTCGTAATAGTGCAATAAATTCATTACTACACTATATACTACATACATGTTGATCTACCCCTGGCTCGAATGACGGCTTTCATTTTACACGAAACGTTTTTTTAAAGGTTTAAGATGTATTCTTCCACAAGAACTGCTTCTAACTGTTGCAGGCTTCTAAAAACCATTCTACGCATTGATCCGGACTTCGAGCTGTCTTCTCTATAAGAGATGTTTCAGTTTCTCTAAGGTATCCTTAAACTATTCGAGCTATGTTACGTGGAGCATTATCATGGTATATACATGATTTGGGCCTTACGAAAAAATATGTGAGTCTAAAATGTTAGTGATGCAACGTACAACTGCCAGACGAGTATCAAACAAAGCCACTAACTCTGCATCACCTTCTATAGAGATAGCACTCCGAACTATTACTGAATCTCCACCAAATTGCACATTCGAAGCAAAGTTGAAGACATCGTTCCATAGATCTTTTACACATTGGCATTTGTTTGTCATTTGAATAAAGGCAAGATCTTGTCTCGTCAGGAGACATAACATTCTGCCAATTGTTAATATTCCAATTACCATGTTCTCTAGTAAACGCTAAATTAGTTACGTAATGTTGTCTGATGGCTAGTGGTTCGAAATTTCCACATCTCTGGGCAGACAACATTTCCCTTTGTTGCGTATAGCTTGGTATGGGGAATTGTTAAACGCAAAAAGCTATCACTCAGTACCGATGTCATCCTTTGACGGCCTTGTCTTGGCTTTCCGTCAACACTTTTGATTTCTTGGTGTTTTTGTGCCAGCTCAACAATGGTAGAATGGCTAACAACAAAGACTCTCGTCATGTAGCGCTGGCTACGAACATCCTGATGCAAAGCTAGTGTTCATGCAGGGTGAGTCAAATCCGATACTTTACTACTTATATTTTTAAAGGAATTACATAAAAGCTGACCTAAGCTTCCGAAGCTCGATTTTAAGGAGAAATCGATTGGTGAAATCCAATTGAAGAAATTTTTATATCATCCTTAATATAAGAGATACAGATCGTTTTCTTGAAATGTGAAGTTTGTTATGAACTCTTGTAACTTTTTTATTTGTGAAAATACATACTTGTTTTATATGAAAACTATATAAGGGTGCCTTTCGACGCAGAATCCTATGCTCTGCTTTTTTTCTTTTTTTTTCCAATTTTTTTTAGATATTATAAAGACTTGTGTCTGTGTTTTTCTTTTTTTATATGGAACCCCTATATATTTTTACACTATTGAAAAGGATAGAAAATCGCCTTTAGAAGAATATAGCACACTTGATATTTTCTTTAAACAATTTTTAATTATTTATTTTTTTCATTTCACGTTATTTTAAAATGGCTGTGGATAGTGGTAAATAAGCAAATAAAAGATTTCAACAAGTATTGGAAAGAGCTGAATTTTTTTGTTCAACAAAAGGAAAATAGGAAACGTGTAACATCGAACAAAAAGTTAAGCAGGCTAAGAATTAATCAAGACAAGAAATGCAAATTGAAACATGGCAATGAAGAAAGTAAATCAAGGAGTATTCATGAAGAAAAATTGATTTTAAATAAACCTTCAGTGAATTTTTCAGGAGAAGAACTGAGATACCAAGATTCAGTATTCACCAAAGAATACCTTCACTACCACACCCAATGATGTAGAACAAGCGGTATCATTAGCAGAATGAAAGAAACATCATATTTTAAACAAAGAAAAATAGCAAAAAAAGAAAATTATTGTAGATGACGAATAATGGAGAGTAATCAAGGAAGTAAAGAGAAAAGTCGTATTTTATAAAGAGTCAGATAAAGATTGGTAATGTTGGATAACATACGTTAGAGTCAGATCCGTATTAAATTTTAAACGAACATCCTATTGATCAATATTTTAAAAAAGCTGATTACAAGTTAAAACAATGTAAATAGTTAATAGATAAGACAACATTTTCTAAATTAAAAAATAAGAGTTCGGTATTATTATATGAACTGTTTATCAAAAATACATTGAAATGAAGATACATCATTTTATTTAGATTATTTCATGTTGGTACTGAATTCACGCATTTATCGCAAAAAGAAAAAAAAACAATTGAAACTCTATTCCTTTGAATCACAATATACCTTGAAGAACATTCTAATACAAGAGTGAGTCCCTTGAGATGTTTTTGCCGTTCAAAGAAAATATTTTACTCTGTACCTGAACGTTTGAAAGTTGAAAGTCTCAAAATTGTTGGCCGACGCTTAGTCTATTAATAAATATAAATGAAACAAGCCGAGAGTTGCGATCTTTAACATAGCGCTAAAAAGGGCAATTATATCTGTATTGGTTATTATTTCTCAAAACGAACCTTTATCCGTTACGATTTCAACTACAGTCATTTAACTTTATTATACAGGTTACGAAAGTAGGATTTATAAATAAATCAGCTGTGATTAAGAATCGAGGCAAAGAAAATAAGGCCGGAAACGTGCTCCGAATTCAAATTTTCGATAAAGAGGTAGAAGATTTCGCATAATATCGTTTCATCACGTAATACACCTGAATAGAACCTTTAATGGAAATGATAAACGTTTAAGCAAATCGTGAAATGCCGTCTTCTCAATTTCCAATAGGAAAACTCTTATTTCACATTCTATCACGATTGACTTGGCAGTTTAAATATAAATGAGAATAAGCATAGGAGATAGGAGACTATCCAAAGCTTAGAAGGATTAAAATGATTTTGATTTTTTCAAGCAATTTTTTTACAAAACAAATTTAAATTAAAACAATTGTCTAAATCGTTGTAATTTATATTGCGATCTTTTCACATCGGAGCACATTTTATGTTGAAATACATTTTGGTTGCTTGCCAGAAGTTAAAATTCGACCTGCGCCTTAAATTTCGGCTAATTTCCTTTTTTGTGGCGAAATTTGTCATTCTCTAACCAAACAGCCTTGAATCTCATTATACACAATACGAAAAACAACAAGAATGCATACTCAAGTTGTCTTTTTTTTTGTAAAGTTATACAGCTTTCAACTTTAACTACATGGTTTCAAACTTGCAATAGCGATTTTTAGCTCTGAACACAAACTACCAACAACTGTCGAGAATGATTGATGTTGTTGCTTACCATGTTTTAGAGGTAAAATCGTATCCCACTTTCGGCAGTTATCAATTTTCTTCGATGCCGAACACGTTAAGGGCCAACATCTCAGGAGAAACTGTAAAGGGGAAAAGAAATAACATTAATCTAATCTAGATGTCATTTGAATAAGGATATTGCTATGCAATTACTATTTGTGCGAAGGATTTGAAAAACTACATCTCGGTACAGCTCGGTCTTTTTTAGTTTTCCTCGTTGTTAATGGTTCCGTAATGTCTTCATTCTCATCCTTGCCGACAAAATTAAACAATGGAATTATTTCAATTAAATGTCGTATTCTTCCTTAAAGCAACAAAAGTTGAAAATGTGGCAAAAAATTTAATTCTACAAGAAATCCGTTATAATCTATTTACTACATCAAAGAGCACAAGTATAAAGTGATATTCCGTATTCAAATTACGTCGGGTCTGAGGAGGCTATGGAAGATTTCAATATTGATTGATACAAATTTAAATTGTATTCGTTTATAATTTAATTTTAAATTAGTTTTGTATTTCCAATGATAAATAAGGAGCACAATGAGAGATATGTACATATCAAAGGAAAAATTACGATAATTTTCTTTTCGCTTAGAGGCAATAATGTTGAGTATTCCCAGACATACGATATCTGTTATTCCCTCTAAGAATGATGTACTCAATATAGGCCAAAATAATAACATTATTTTTGTCTGTGGAGTTTTCCTCGTAAACGTAAAAGTTCTTTTGATGTTGATAACAGTTTGTTACAAAACGGTTTTTTTCTTAGCTCCTTTTATTAATTTTTTCGTCAGATATATATTCAGAAAATTGAAACAGAGAAAGTAATAGAAGCCGAGTAAAATTTAAGGAATCGTCTTCAAACGATTTCACAAAACCCTGAAAGCTTTGCTGACTTTCGCAATATCCGATGACAGATGAAAGGAATTAGTATTATTTTTTGTAATGACAGAGAGCAATATGTAACTGAAAGGTCGGACAAAACACGGGATACTTGTTTACATACAACTTTCTTTCAAGTAAAAAATTAGACGAATCAAAATGCTTTTTTTAATCAACATATTTCTATTGTATTTCCATTAGTTTGCAAGTCAGAAACAAGGATTCGTATTTAATAACAGCAAATCAAAGAAAACAGCCTAAGGGTTTCGACGATCATATGAAATTTTAAAAAACAGGTCTGGTGGAAGAACAAAAAGCTCATTGATTTATACTCCGACAGTTCCCCTAAATGCTGTCTTTAAAGGTCACTCTTCAATTATCCTTTGGCTCAGTGTAAGAAATGAGTATCCTGTTTTTTCATTACGCTTTCGTATCTATGTGAAAAAAGGTTTTCAATATATACACGCGTAAAAAATAAATACAGAACCTCATAAAAGACTCCCAGACATCGAACCAAATTTTCAATTTATTTGTTCTTCCAAACAGGCACAAATGCTCCATTGAAGGTGCTTCTAAGTTTAATTTATACCGAGGGAAATCATTGTGGCAAATACTAACGCTGTGCAACTCTATAGTACATGTTAATCGACGTGTCGGGGGATTATTAACAAAAATGCTTGTCACTTTCCACTGAAGGTGACAAACATTTACGCGACGTATAGGTTATTCCAAACGAAAATTATTAAAAGCTATAGAAGAGAATAAGCAAGAATAAAGAAGTTCATGTGTAAGTTTATTGGCTTTATTTTTTCTTTGAACATTCAAAAATCTTGTGGACTCTTTGTCAGTGATATGTCTTATTTGCAGACAGTGTAATAACTTCAATATTTCAGTAAATTTACTCAAGTCTACATGAATTCTGTCAGAATTCATATCCTTTGGCTCAGTGTAAGAAATGAGTATCCTGTTCTTTCATTACGCTTTCCTATCTATGTGAAAAAAGGTTTTCAATATATACACGCGTAAAAAATAAATGCAGAACCTCATAAAAGACTCCCAGACATCGAACCAAATTTTCAATTTATTTGTTCTTCCAAACAGGCACAAATGCCCCATTGAAGGTGCTTCTAAGTTTAACTTATACCGAGGGAAATCATTGTGGCAAATACTAACGCTGTGCAACTCTATAGTACACGTTAATCGACGTGTCGGGGGATTATTAACAAAAATGTCTGTCACTTTCCATTGAAGGTGACAAACATTTACGCGACGTATAGGTTATCCCAAACGAAAATTATTAAAAGCGATATAAGCAAGAATAAAGAAGTTCAGTTTATTAGCTTTATTTATTTATTTTTTTTTTTTGAAGATTCAAAAATCTTGTGGACTTTTTGTCAGTGATATGTTTTATTTGCAGACAGTGTAATAACTTCAATATTTCAGTAAATTTACTCAAGTCTACATGAATTCTGAATCAATTCTGAAACATATCAAATGGAAACGTTCAAATGAAAGTGCAATATTCCTGCATTCAAATTTTAAATTAAATCTAGGAATAGGAGACGTAACTGTAGCTGTACTTGTTTAAGTGGAGAGTCACGTGCTATTCAGTGCCAATTGGACCAACAAAATATCAATATTGAATTTCCAACGGAAAATTTTAATTTTTATAACGGATGCTTACATTAAATTCCAGCTTCGCTTGTTTTCAATCAAATCTAGAAATAATATGGACTTCTATATTACAATCTAAAGTTATACAATTCATATCTGCTCTTAATTGGATCAAACTTCGTTTAGTGTAAACAAGAAACTCATTTCTATTTGAATGTTCGTCTTGCGGCTAAAGTTAATTTAACATTTCAAACGGGTTATAATGTCATAACTTAAAAATCTAGCTACCAGCGGTGCTAAGTTTTTATTCTGTTTTTGTACTCACCGGGAAAGGTGGAAATTGATTGAAAAGAAAAATTAAAACCAAAATTTACTGAAAAAGACGTTTCAGCTCTCCCTGACCATCATCAACTTTCTTAATTTTATTTCATTATTTTTTATTTCAACCATGTTCAATTCAATCAATAAATAGTTTTCCGTGTCCTCCACAGATATTAAGGCCTCGACGATAGCAGATATCCATAGATTGAAAATAGTTTAATTACAAATTTTAATGATTCTTTTACGTTAATGTTACCGGGACTCTCGTTCATTCGATTTGAAATAATTGAAGCTTACTTGTCTTGTTTTATAGGAAGTTTTATAAGAAACCTGATGCTAGAGCTGCAATATCTTTTCTACTCTACAGCATTTTTTCTTAATGTAAGACGAAAAATCTTTTATCAATTGACATATTCACTACGGGACGAAAACTTTCGCGATTATGTAGGTAGGAAGATGGATATTGGATAGGCACAATCCGACAATTGAAAAGTTTTTAGCAGTATGGAACTTCCTTATATCTCGGAAGTTTTAATTCAGTTCGAGTTGTTCAACATATACGTGATAATCTATAACCGAGAGTAAAAGTGATCGAACTTTTTTAGTTTAGTAGTCCTATGAATTTAAATATTTTATTGCTTTAAGATTGCTATGATTCGATAAATATAAACGTCCGCGCGGGGGTTCGCACATCAAATAAAGTATATTATGAAGTAAAATTATTGTTTCTACTGTTCTACTTCGAGAATTTCAAACGAAATTGAGTTGCTTTTAAGAAAACGTCTTCTTCTCCATCCGCAATAAATAATTTATATGTAGTACCCATCTACGTTAAATGCTAGCCGGGTGCGTGCTGAAATTAATGCCATTCGTGTAGCTTTTATCTGTCAATTTGACGTTTCTTTTTCCAGGTCTTCGTTTTCTCGCGTGCCATTTACGTATTTAGTACCACCTATTTCCACTTTACTTCTATTACGTGTGCTTGATTCATTGTACCCTCTCAATTGTTGTATGAAGCCATTAAACTTAATCTAAACTGATTAACTACGTATTCAACGGGACGTGAAAAAAAAGATTGAGTATTTCCTTTTTTCATTAACAAGAATATTTATTTTAGCCATTCCAATAGCAGGACGATACTTGCAATTCACAAAACAGTTTTTCGAATGAACGGAAGTAAGATTAGGTTAGGCTATTCACAAGGTAGTCCTTGGTCTGTCGCATTGCGACTTTTTCAGATTTATTGCGGATCCTTAGTCGCCACTAAATTATATGGTACCTCGTATAGAAAATATCCAGAGAGTAGTATAGAATGTAAAAGTTATATAATATACAGCCGTTTTATTGAAAAGGTAAACTTATAAGGGAACACCAACAACCCGAAAATTCAGATTTCGATGAAACTGTATGGATTGAAAAAGTAAAGATAACACAACTTTCTTAGCGGCCTTCTTTTTTTATTTTATTTTTTTTTGTTGAAAGATAATTTAAAGTAAAAAGGATTAACTCTTGCTTGGTCGAAAATATTGTATCAAATGACACTCTTTTCTTGAATGTCGTAAAATACTCAGTAATGGTACTCGAGCGCTTCAGGTCTGTCGAGGCAGTTAGTTCACGTTATCTTGGATGGTGCGCCTCTTCGACTTGTCGAAACTTCTAGAAATTTTTACCACTCAATAATTATCTCTAAAACTTCACTTTATTCATACGAAAAGATCCAATTCAGATTAGACAATATAAATAGTAAACAAACAACGCCACCATTTTATTTGAGAGGTCTTCTTCGTATAATGTTAGCAAGATTTACAATGGGAACGGAGGAAATAGCTTCCACACAAAAAGTTTGGCTTTCAAGACAAACAATTGAAACGTTTTTAGGTTTACGCACGCCAGATCTGCGCACATAATAATTATTTACGGACCAACTGCGTGAAGACATTTCTCGAATGAGCAGCCAGTTTAAAGCGCGAGTCGTTAGATGGCTGTTATTTCGGGAAATATTTCACGCACGAAGTTTGTACAATATTTTTTTGTAGGAATAAGTACTTTTAATGAAGATGTAAATATGTAGTTATACTAGGTTAGTTATAAATTTTCAAGTAGGCGTGTACTCGTTCATTTATTTGCAATTTGAAATTTTTCCCAGTTCTTTATATAAAAATGTTTTATATAAAAATATATAAAACATATGAGAGGTATATGGCGTTCACCGTTCCCCCAAATTTTTTTCCAAAAATAACTTGCGTTATCCTTGGCTATGTAATATATATTTCAAATTACCTGAATATTAACGAATAAAATAATAAATTGGGGGATATAGGGTACCGTGGCCACCGTTGTTTATTTTTTCCTAAAACAATGTCGTCCTTGATTATTAAATATATTTGAAATTTATTTCTAACAAAAAATCTATTGTTTACGAGATATTTACAAAAATCTAAAATTCGTCCGATCACTGAAAAAAATTATACTTTTTCAGTATCTACAGTTTCGTCAAAACTTGAATTTTCAAATTGTCCGAGTTCTTTTCTTAATCTTGGTACACTAAAGATAAGCTTGCTACTAAATGTTTTTTTTAAGTTCTGCACTGACTATCTACGAAAAATTTCAATATCCATCGATTCGCCTTATTCGCGCACGAGTGTTAACCAAATAGTAATAAAAAGATAACTCTCTATAATAACAGCAATGAATTTTAAAAGGTTGTTTATGCTTCATGTACAAAGCATGCTTTTATTTACCGAGATGTGGATGCTATAAGAAAAATATCGGATTCTTTTTAAAAAGCAAAGAGGTTTATGAGAAAAGATTGAACGAAGACAAGTAACTTTTAAATCATGTCGAAGAGCCGTGTGAGCGTTACCTTTCATCCAGTTAAAAATGTGCTCCCTCAGCCCATAAAAAGCCCACTGTCGACTGTTGATTAACTTGGAAAAATGTCAAGTCCACATATTTCCAGCTAGATATTTGGAGAATTTTTATCTTGCCGGGACGGGTTCGTTCGAAATTTCGGACTGTTGGCTTGTGCTTTCCTCGGGTTCAAACCGACTAAACAGATATGTAGGAAGATAATTCAAAACATAATTTGGGACTTTCAATATACTACACTGGGTAAAAGAAGTAAGGGTAAAGAAAGCAAACATTCAATATTTATTAAAGTGTAGGGTTTAATTTAAAATGATGTAAATAAAGATCCGACAAACAGGCTGGTATTTATCGAACATGTTTATTTAACTACAAAACCGAACAGAAAGGGTATCTTTTAATAACGGGGACACAAGAAAAAAATAGTAATGTTCTTCTTCAACGGTATCGTAACATTTGCATTAGTCGTTTTATTGGGAACGATTTAAAACGGTTAAATGCAGATTTTACGCTCTCTCTTGCTCACACAAGTCGGAATAAATCAGTTTTTTTTTTATCGTTTGTATTCCGCGAAGAATACGTAAATACAGCGCCTTTTGTATTTAATTGCGTGCAGTTATATTGGATTAAGCAAATAAACTGCAATGGCAGTTAGTTATTTTCTGAATAAAGAATTTTCCCTTCTCATTAAATATTGGCGGTATCCTACGCAAGTGTACGGCATGCATACATTGGAAAGTAACCACAGACACCTCGATTGCGCTAGTGGCTCTGATTTACTGCGTTTACAAAACGATTTTGCGGCGTCGCGTTTTCTTTACGGCAAATATCCCTATCCCGACATGCTTCTATTAAAAACCTGCAGAGGAAAGGTTGTAAAAGTAAATAGAGCATTACTCTGTTTCATTCAAGAATTTCGTGGGTTTATATCCTGGATCAATATAAAAAGTGCTAACGCCTCCATCTCTCTGGAATATAGCAATTTTTTAAAACGTGTTTAATGACAGGGAAGGTACGCCCAGCGTAAATCGTCGATTGTAATGAAATTTTGTCAGATTGTATAGATCATCAAGCCTTGCTCAAGGGGATCTTTTGTTGTGACCGATGCGACTGAGATACATATCTAGAGGATGTGAGCTGCTCTTGAAATTTGCCTTAGTCTGGCAGCTCAGAAGAAGCTTCATGTAATTCAGAACGAAACGTCGGCATTCTTTAAAAGAAAACAGCGATCGCGGAAGTCCATACCACGAAATAAAATCCTCTTCTTCTATGTCTTACTGAAGAAATTAGAAAATGGCACACTTAGAACATTATTTTGTTTTCTTAAATATAGTAAAGCATACGTTGGTTCTTTAATTGTTGAGTCTTTGGAAAGAGCACATATGATATTGTTAATAAAATTTAGTAAAGTTACAAAGTCCGTGTGTTTAGAGAATGTTACGTTTCTTCAGTGCTAGAATTAATATAAATTAAAAGAATATTTCTAGCGAAGCAGTATCTTTTTTTTTAAGAATTTGAATTTCCGAGTTGAGTATCTTTTATGATACTATGGAAGAAACAAATCGTCTGGTTAGCATTATTTTCTCTTTATAATAAATGATTTGTAAGGTTACTACATTACATTACATCTTTTATTTATAATGAACACAATTATTTTTAGATTTGCCTCTAATATAAGCTTCCTAAAAGCACAAATATAGATTTTCCCGTGGAAGATTTTTCTCTGACCATAAGAAGTACTTATATCGCAATTTATTACCGAATCCAAGCAAGTGTAAACCAGCATTAAATATCAATTTCAGAGTTATCAGTGAAAAAAAAGGAAAAAAAGAAAAAAACAGAAGCTAACGCTAAGTTTAATTTAATCCGAACATTTAATAAGACCTCTGCTTGTGTATAAAACCTTTTCTTTGCACATAGGACGAGAGCTATTAGAAATTTACATATGAATGCGGGCGGTTTGTGCAGAGGAAAATGCAATTTTCCATTGAAAGAGAAATATTTTAATATGTATTCATAAAACGAACTCGATTACCCAAAGCATACGGTTGAAAAAATTTTGTTTACCTTGCAGGGATGCTGTAGTTATGTTGAAGGTATTTCGGGTAAACGCTGGTAGTACAGAGATATTGCATACCACATTTTACAGCCCAACGTTTAATTTGTAAATCATAACGAGGAATTTTTCAAGCAAACATCTGCTGTAAATCTATTGAGACAGATGACATATCTTGCGAAAATTATTCTTCCAATTAATTTTCTTCATGGCAAAAATTTTCTTTATTTCCAAAGCCAAAGTTTCGGTGGGAAACTTTGGGCTTTGACTTTCGCCTCTACTTATATTAAGGAGATGGGAGCATCGTTGGGTAAAGCGCATAGATTTACAAGGAGGACCGTCTTGAGAAATTCAACTGAATTTGATGAGAAAAATTATTGTTTTTATGCAGACTGGATACTTTTTAGATTACCTTCGTAATATAGCGAAGTCTCTCTACGAAAATACTTTTGGTGTAATAATGCACTCTTTAAATTGTGATACATTGCTTTGATATGGTCGATTGGTTCGTTATATTGGTTAATAACTTATAATAATATAATAATAGCTGCTTGGCAGTACTGTTATAAAACTGATTGTAATCCAGTCTGCAGCATTATTTTTTTATTTTATTTTATTAAAGGAATATGTAATTACATTATTACTAATTTATTTTCAATATTTCAGATACGTTAATATACTGGATGATCGAGTTACTAACAATACCTAGAATTTTATATTTTTATGTTTTGTTAGTTCGATTGCTTTCTCTCATCAATCACCTTCTTTCATTGTATATAGGTAACTTCTGCCGCTGTCATTCTCAAAACGTTAGTATATTGGCCACCAGTTGATTTAAAAAGAAGTTAATGGTTTGTAGTTTCGAGGCGAACCGTACCGATTATATTTTTTGCTATCTTACGTTGTCTACGCTTTACGTTTCTGTAATTTTATTTAAAAGATTAATTTGAGTTTTTAAGACTTATCCTACGTTTTTTCGTTATTTATCTTGGGATTTAAAAATATATTTTCCTCCTTTTCCCATATTCATCGCCGTGAGCGTCTAGCAAAGCCGGCACGACGTCAAAATCGCTCAACTTCAAGACATTTATATTAGAAAGTGTACGAATTCTGAGGATGATAGTTAGGGATGCTGAATGGGGGTAATTCGGGTTAAAAACAGCATTTTTATTCGTTTAAAAACTTCTTTCCTTTTGAATTATCTTTGTTGAGATGTATGTGATCTTTCCCGTATGTCGTGAACCTCGGGGCACTGCCGAAGGAATAGTTATGTGACGTCGCTTATAACCGGCGGAGTGTGATCATTCATTGTGACCTGACCTTATTCATTACACGAAGGGTGAACTATCTACGTAGATCCCCATGTACGCTGAACTCACAAGGGGCGATCTTCATATGCGAAGACCATACGCCCAAGAGAATTTGGATGCGAGTAGGAATTATCACATTTTCTTGAATGTCGTAAAATGCTCAGTAATGGTTCTTCGGCGCTCTAGGTCTGACGAAGCAGTTAGTAGCTTGCTTCACGTTACATTTGGATGGCGTGCCCCTTCCAATTGTCGAAACTTCCAGAAATTAGAGATTATTTATTGATAATTCTTTAAAATTTACAAAGCGTGTTTGGTTGCGTATTTAGCGGGCCTACTTCGGACTAAAGACTTACTTTTATTTCTACCCAACTCCTTAGTTTTATCGTATTTTTCGTATTTTTATCTTAAAAATTCACTTCTTATCGTTAGCGAGTTATGCGTGTAGGTGGAATATGGTAGAACCTTTCTACTTTTCATAGATTCATCTAACCCACTCAACGTTTCCTCATTTTTTGAACATCAAAGTTTGGGATCGTCTCTTGTTAGCTTTCAAGCTTATTTAATAGAATGGTGTGGTTATTTTTTTTTAATGTTTTGCCGAAATCGGTATACATACGATTCACCTGAACACGATCGTTCATGCTTCTCACTACTGAGTTAACATGTTTGAATTATGGATCGCGGACGAACAAAGGTGTGCTGTTGCGAAATTATAGTGGCTTCAAATGTTTCGATATAAAAAAAAAATAGTATAACAGATGGGCGAATGTTATTAGCATTGAATCGATGGCCACCATTGGAATAATATGAGAGATATATAGCAGTAAAAAGTCATAGAAAGGTACAACATGAAAGAAACCCGTTGAAAAGTATGCTAATACTTATTGAAACGTTAATCAGACGGTTTACACCATGCACTTCTAGAAAGAGCTTTCCAGCTTTAATGTAATTAAAGATATTTGGACTTCTATAAAGTTGATGGTGCGTATTAAGCATAATAATAATATTTTCTTAAAGCTTGCATTTCCTCTTCATTAAATCTTTGTAAATTGTTACTTCAATCTTAGCTAAAGAATTTGTTAACAATTATCCAGGCTAAAATAAATACATTGTAAAAGGATTATCCGTTAATAATTACTATACAGGAGGATACCGCAGATCCGATATTTATGCATAATAACAGAGTAGTATGTGCTTCGAATATTATTATTTTCGACTTTGCTTTCATGTTTTGCATCACGTCCTCCATTTTACACAAGAAGTTATTACAATTTTTGTATACGAATTTGACTGCTCCCTTAAAATTTATGGTTGGAATCACCTTGTATACCAGAATATATGATATATGCGAATGCGCAAAAAGAAAGGGGCGGATATTGTGTTTCGACAGATGTTTCCACAATAAAATTGGATATACGATGAAGAACATTAAAGTCTTCACGTATGAAAAATTCGCTGACGTTTGTACATGATGAAAAATGATCCGATATTTGTTTCACCCGGAGGGCATCTACGGAACTGTATTTGAACGGTGTGTTCCATACATAAGTAGTTGTCAAATCTTCTGCTAGTGGTGAGGTTGTTTTTTTAAAGAAAAAAATTGCTGTTATAAATCTTAATATTGAACAACGTATTGCGGTTTATTAAGTGCTATTTTAATGTTTACGTAATTTTTATATTCAACGTACAGGATTCGGAAATATTTTGTGGGTAGATACAGCCGGTCCAAAAAAGAAAAATAAACCCGTAAGTCTTAGATCGATTGTCAGTCATTCTTGAAATTGTCTAAAGAAGGTGGCATTGAGATACCTATCTGTGTATGTAGGTATTCGACCATGGGAGTTACGAGTTTCCGGTACGTTAAGGAACCGAAGAATATCGTTATGACATACCTTCATAGTAAACATGTCCGGTTCTTGACGATTGACATTGTAGAGTCTTTGTCACGACGCCATATAATGAAGATGCCATCGACATACCGTAACCATGAAATCTAGTGAATTAAGAGCGTGGTTTACACGTCGAGTTACTATACCATCTGTGTCCTGCCACTCTTTCTTCTCCTGAAGAAGTCACATATGGTTGTGAACGAAACGTCGAATTTTCGATTAGATGCAGACACGAAACACCTTTAGTTTTAACAGATTTTGCTCGCGGGAGCCTACGTCATTAAAACATTTTAATAGCAAATAATGCAGTCATAAAATTTCAAACTGTCAAATATTTCGATTATCCTTCCTTAGTAATTGGAAAGTGTCTTATCACTTTTCTAGATCTCGATTGAAAGTACTTGTTCACCGAGCTCAACATGAATTCGAACCAAAATCGACGGAATATTTTGCGGATGTAAAATCAAATGCTTTTGCAAAGCTTATAAACATCTACACGTGTAGTGGTCCAGTCTGGTGATAATTTAGGACGATTAAAGTACTACAACTAATTGTTGGTCAGATGAATCAAAATTTATGAATTCTTGAACCTTTAACAGAAAAACGGAGCATTATCGGGTGCGACAAGGCTACATTGATATACGACACCTCGAGTTTGTTTTTATTTAAATTATAATTCCATCGGCTCGGTTATGTAAAGTAAAGTGGGCAGTTATTGTTTTGAAATACATTATATATTGTAAATTTATTGACTCCGATTATACGTTTTGGTCATTTCCGAATATTTGCGGATACAAGCGAAAGTGAAGCTGAAAATGATTCCCTTAGGCAACACAATTCCCAGCAAGGCTACATAAACCAGATTAAATATTTGGTCAACATTGTTTAGACCTTATGTGTTGTAATTGTTGCAGTAAATAGATGGACCGACTTTGCTAAGATACTTCGAATTGGTCGTATTACGTCGGATTCAACCTTCTTCTGTGTGTTTTTAATGGTTTTAAAAGTGTAACACCTGGAAAAGCAATGAGCATTAACTTGCTGCGATCCGACACATGCTTTTACATTTCCTTTACATTCTGCCCATTAACTTGTTCTCTAAACGTCATTAGCTGGAGTTTTATTTTTATTCCGGTTTAAATTCTCTTTCGCATCCTAGTTTTTCTAAGTTGGAGTAGTATATACGTACTATGTATACAGTTTGGTACATAAATGAGGAATGTTGAACATCAGACACTCCGTGTTTCGGCCCAATTTTACATATATCTTTAACCGTGTATTTTCTCAATATGTTAGTTACATCTTTACATGGCTTTATTTTACACTAAAATCTGTTGTTAAATACCATGTTACGATTCAAAAGTTCTTATTATCCTTGTACGACAATATAAACATTAATTTAAGTAAAATTTTAAATTATGTACATTGTATACCAAGTCTTTAGTATTGAATTTCTTTAACTTAGATAACTTTAATAACAGCACATTAATAAAACGGCATTACTTCTCCTTTTCTGAACTTCGACCTTTTCATGCAGCTAAACAATACTACAACGAGAGCTAGGCTGGCTAGGCACGACGGCATAACGTTCACCTTGCGTTTCATGCCCTGTCAATTTAATCGAATATAAAAGTCACGCATTACCTCTCAGTATATACAGGATATAATGCGAGTACAGCATAAGGTTTAAAAGCTCTTTCCGCGTACTGATCACGACTTATTTCACTGAAGCGAGAAACTTGTTCATCCCTCAAAGACAATTTTTTGCAAGTTTATTCCAGTAAACGTGGCAAATTTTGCGCTACTGTTGTTTCCTACAATATCGCTTCACTAATTGCTCCAAATTGTTCCCGTCGTGCATTTTGTAACTATTTGCAGTGACATTTCTAATTCTTTTTTTTATTGTAATATCTTTCATAATTTTATTTATAATTGATATGAGAAGTCCGAAATGTTGCGTTTTCATTGGTTGAATTAGTGACGGTGATTTCAAAGCCATCGATGTATATCTCACAAGAAAAGGAACGTACTATTTATATCGACTAACTGTTTGAAGCGCTCCAAAGTTTCAAAGTTTGGAATAGATGTGTTTGTTCGCGAAAACAAACGTGGGTTCAACTTTCAGAAATTAATACTTTGTCCTTTTTTTGCTGTCAATCGATTAGTTACAGCTTTAGCTTCGAATGAAGAGCTTTATCTATCTTTATCGGATGAAATTGTCCGTAATTGCATTGCATAACATTATCCTTACAAACGTGATGTTGAATGCATTTTTGTCGATTTACTAGTAAGTAAGATGAATGTGTGGATGGAATTTGTCTCATATGAAACGAAACTAATAAATAACGACTAGAATGTGAATAGTCAACATAAAGATCCATAGAAACGTGGATAATAAATACAGCTAAAATATGTTTATTTTTAATAATACGTAATTGTAATACGTTTAATTTTATATTCTATTACCGTCGTTAAAGGATAATTTTCATTAAACTATTGGACTAATTTGATTGTAGTAAAATATAACTTAAAATTAGGGAAAATTCACAAGAAGCAGTTTATTTCCTAATACATGAGCAAAAGTAATATGCCGATAAAAATTAAAAATGCTGCTCTTGAGTATACATCAATTCAAATAATTGTAGATGGCCAAACGAGTGTATTTTTATATTTAATTTTATAATATGCTACCATCACCGAGTATTAGCTCTTCTCATTTTTTCTTATTAGACTTATTGGAAAAGTATTTTACTTGAAACTGCATTGTCGGAATTTCTAACGGTGTGTTTTGCGTCTACTTACATAAATGAAATATTCGTCTTTCAATTCGTTATTCCGATGTATCTACTGGGGATGAATACAATAAAGTTATTTAACGTAATTCCGAACTCTCGCCTTATCGCGATACCGTATTTTAAATACATTATGTACACTGTTATAAACTGTAAATTAACTTTTCCGGCTGGAATAGAATCGATCCTTTACAAACATAGACATTAATACAAAACGGTATTTGATGAAATGAGCGTCTGTTATAACGTAATGTTCGTTCAGGAACCGCGCTTAAGCGAATTTCTTAACAATGCTGATATAGTTAATATTGGGTTCGACTATATAACTTTTAACATCATAGAATTGTTTCTACACCAAACTATTTAATACTTTATTAGAAATGAATAGAATATAATTGCGTCCTCAAGTTTGTTCCAATTCCTTCCTTTTTTCTTTTCTAGTGCGCAGAAGGCACACGTGTACGATATGTTCCCTTCCGAAATTCAGAATTTTTCAGCGAAATAAAGAGGCGCTACTACTACTTACGTAATTTATTTGTTTTCAGTTGCCGAGTCCGTCACTCAAAATGATAAACACTCAGAGTAGATGCAATATGTATGATTTTTACGTAAATGCAACCGCTACACAAATATAATCCTAATAAATTGCTTTGAATAGTATAGCCGGATGTGTTTGTATATTGTAAAGTTACGTATTCACTTTTACCCTTCTCTAAGGCATCAATAAACAAAACCGATGGGGAATGGAACACACCCATTCCAATCTACGTCGTACCTTCGCAACCAACTGAAACGCTTCCTTTAATCTTCAGATCTTGAAATTTTTTTGGGATACGGAATGTAGAAAATGTTGGTTGCGTTCATTCAAATTAAGACATTTCGGAAAAGCGATTTATGTTTCGCGTTGAATCTCCGTTATTTTAATTAAATATGCATTTTCAGGATTTATAGAATATTCTTCCTTTACCTTACGGACTATATTACTTCGACGAATTGTTGCTGTCTTTAAGGAATGTAAAATCCTGTTTCAAAGTAAACGATTGCTTGAAATTTTGGGAACATTTTCATGCTCATTTTCCACCTGGTTCCCCAGTATTAAAGGCGAATTCTTAGGAATTTTATGTGCGCATTTAATTACATGCTTATAGGATTGTGGCGGAATAATAAAGGAAAAGTGGACATAGCAATGTTGGAGGAATTTTCAGTAGAAATGCGTTTCAGCTGTTTACTTTGATTTTAATTACATTCTAAAATCAGCAGCCAATATTGATTTTGCTGACGGATAATCTCGAAATTGTTGTTAGTGTGCTTTTTCGCAAACATTGCGAAATTTTGCGTAATTTTAAACAACTTTAGCTAATAGATCCAATAACCGAAGGTGTGGAAATAGTGGCGGATGGTGGTGACGTAATTAGTCTTTTGTCACCTTTGTCATCTTTTGTGTCTTTGGGCACAATTTATTTTTGATTTTGAGGATGCTATCTTTGTTGTGTTTGCACGACGCAAAGTTACATAAATTATTAAATATTTGTATAATAAAAATGTTAATAATTTTAACTTTAACAATTATTAGTTAGGGTTGTTAAATTAATATTGAATAATTGAATTGACTAGCAGAAACAATATATCACCGTATAAAAGCATATTTATTATTTTTAAATTATGTTTGAAATTTCTGAGCTATTCAATGATTTATTAAATTTATAAGAAAATTGTCGGAACTTTGTAAAACCAAATATTTTGAATTATAATCAAAATCCTCACAATAATGAAATAAATCGTAATAGTTGCCTTGAATTGGAAGACTGTACAAGATTTTGAGTATAAATTATTATGAAATACAGTCCCTAATAATATCCAAACTGAATTTAGAGCTGAAATCTTCAATTTCCGTGCTAATACTGCAAACGATGTATAATCGTCCACCATTAAATGACCCCGTAATTGAGTTTGTGAAGTTTCTTGATCTAAAATAGTACTAAGTTCGGAAAATAGGTTAGATATTAGTATATTTGCTAATAAATACGAGGATTTAATTAACGTAGCAGACGCTACGGTGGAGTGGCGGAAACACGGCGATGTCGATCCCGATTACATTAATAATGGAACCTCCTGAAGTGTAATCAACGAATGCTTATTCTCATCATAAATCCAGCACTTCTCGTGCCAAAAAAAAGGAAGACGAATGAGATTGCGACACCCAAGTTAAGAAGATAAATAATAAGCAGTATTCAGGAAAAAAAAATGCCGGTTTATTTCCGCCGGTATGAAAACGGTCATTCCCAAGTATAAATATATCAAGGAAGTAAAAATCCATTTAAATAAAACAGGCCCAATTCTCGAAAGGTGGATATTCAAGTTATCGACTTACGGCTCCGTAAGTATTATTTTGGAAAACATAATTTTAAAAATGGCCCTTTTAAGAAAGGGTTGCCGACCTCTGCCTTACGGTTTGTGCAAATTATTAACGAACCGACAAGATGCGGGCGGTGCGTTTCTCTGTTGGATTTTATCATTACTAATAAGAAGTACCGTGAATTCAGCGGATTAGATTTTGGTGTTCCCAACTTCTTGCTGGTATACAGTACTTGCTTATTTGATGAAGTTAAGCAAATTAATCCTGTTATTCGAAATGTACGTACATACAAACATATGCTTTGACAACACGTGATTGATCTTCACGGTGTAAATTATACTCCAAATTTGTTAATTATAGATATTAAAAACTATAAAAAAATATTTGTTTAGCATGTAACAATTGTTTCAGTAAACCTCACAACACCCCGCTTCACGATTAGCAGATGACATCAAATTACTTGCAAATATGTATTTTCGATGACTTCTAACAATATATCTAATTTATTGCTCTCATTAGTTGTAATTTTTGGTGTTTCAGGTTTAGCATAACCTGTTACTCTGAAATAAGAAACAGGGAGTTTTTATTTTAATTAATGGACATTATTTTGTAACTTTCGTAAACATTTGTTTATTAATCAAACCAGCTATCATTGTTCTTTTTCGATTTACGATAGTTTCGTAACTAACTTTTTCCTCCAATAAGGTCGTTTAATTATCAAAAAAATTCTACCTGCAATTGCTTCTACGTCACAGCGTATCTCGGTAGTGTTATATATAAAACCGTTAAAATTTATAACGATGTTTACCGCTGCAGAATTACTTAAATTTAATTTACTGCATCATTTATTCAAATAAATTACCCTGACTCTCTTCTATTTAATTGTACTAATTGTCAAATAAATCATATTCGGATTACAGTTTTTGTTTTCCTTAATGAAATCTAGTTAAAATAAATTTCCCAAAACATCGTGAACCGTAACGCTTTCCTTCCATTCTCTGTCTTAATTAGTTTTTAAGTAGATCATTTAGGTTGGAGAATTAGTGAACGGGCTTAGAAGAAATGAGATGTTTATGGCGATAGGGTTTGCGAGGATCCTTCTAAGTGGAAACGTTGTGTATTTCTTACAAATTACTACGGTATTGTAAATCGATCCTTTTAAGACCGGTGCTTTTTTTAATTGAATTTATTCACTAGATTGCGCATTACAATGATAATGTCTTTCCATCTATACATACATATGTGTGTTTCTGATGAACAACGACTTTCTTTTAATTATATACAATACTACAACGAGGTAAAAAAGAATTGGATACCGTGTTTCTCGAAAGATAAGGTAAAGAGCATTTCACTTCTAATATGGAATTGTATGAATACATTCAACGTCTTTAAGGTACGATCGAAATATATTAACCTTGACGCAATTAACGCTTAAAGGGCGTGAGTCTCGCTCAACTTAATACCCTCTTAACCGTGGCAAGTTTATTCGATATCACAAAAGAAAATATAAGTATGCATGAATGCAAATAGACCGAGATTACAGGATTCGTTTATCTTTCAGGAAGATAATTACACGAAACATACGATAAAGGAAATTAGGAAATGGCTAGCACATAGCCTTCCGTTGTAGCAGCTTGATACATCGCTATAACTCCCGGGCAAGGGAATGGACTGAAATAGAAAATAGGTTGCTAAAACGTAATATTAGAAACAACTCACGGTCGGAACAAATAATATTACAAGAACGGGTTCCAATTGATTCAGAAATAAGGAAGGAACGTGAAAGATTATTAGGCGTTATGTTTTTCAAAATGGACTTTATAGAACAGACGTGCGGATCAACTCGCTTTAATCTTCGGGCGAGGTAGAGGAGTATTGCTTTTAAAACTTGCCACAACGTCGCGAGATTCGGAGTTCGTATAAAGTAGGATGTACGCTTCTTATTTATTTTCCTTATGCGTGTATACTTTCGTAATCTATATCTACAAAATGTATTTATGTTGAAGTTTGGAAATAAATATTTTCTTTGAAAAAATATCGTTGTGATTGAATTAAATTCTATTTAAGAAATATTTTATTTAATTTCTTCTTTAAAAGCAAAGCTTTCAGAAAACTTATAAAATTCTGAAGGTCCTGCAAATTGGAAAAATGTTTACTTAAATTATTTTTTGATCCTTAAATTATCCTATATGACTAAGTTCGTTTGCTTTTACTAATTTTATAATATTTTATAACTATAAAGGATTAAGGATTCGCCAAGTCTAAAATTTAAAAAATGATATACGCCTATATGGCATCTACAATTTTTACAAACATTGTAATGAACCGCCGGTTGTTACAGATTCAAAGAACTTTTACTGAAAGAAAGAGACAATTTCTTTCAGTAAAAGAAATTGTCTCTTGTCTACTGAAAGAAAAAGACTTAGGCGGAATCCTCCCTTAGTGTCGCTATCGGCTTATGACGCTAACCTAGGCGGACGTCTTTTCCGTATCGCTATCGGCGTATGATGTTGACTTTGGTGGAAACCTTTTCCGTATCGCTGTCGGTGCTTGACACTGGTCTAGGTAGGATCCTTTTGTATCGCTGTCGGTGCTAGGCACTAACCTTGGCGGAGCCTTCCGCCATGTCGCTGTCGATGCTTGACACTGACCTAGGCGGAACTCTTTTCCGTAACGTGTTATTCTTCTTTTTTGCAGTGTTCAATTAAATCTTATTTAATTCACGTTAAAGGCTATAAGTTTGTTCATTATTATTATCAATTGAGCGGACAAAAGAAATCATACCCGTTTTGTAGCGACTAGACAGACTCGTGTTTTGTCGACTCTCGGGGAAACCAGTAGACAACACGAACCCTTTCTTATGAGACGAATCGACACGAGTCTGTCTAGTCGCTGCAAAACAGGTATGATTTCACTCGCTTTTGTCCTCTCTAATATCAATCTGTACTTTGCGGAATTTTCCGTTTACTGCTTATAGATTGATAACCGAACTTTTCAAGGCGTTGAATATTAAAATATCGTTTCTTATTTTTATATATCTTTTGTACGTAAAAGCCTGTCCGAACTTATTTTCCGAATTCCGCTTGATTTCATTGATTGAAGTTCCTTACTCGTTTTATACATAGGACTGTCGCCGACTTTAAAGTTTCAATTTTGTTTGATTTTATTTTCCGAAATTATTTATTTTCTTTTGCAAATAAAACATCATTCTTTATTAAGTGTACTTACCTCTTTTATTTTCGACATAATTGCTACCCAAAGGTTGATTTGGGTAATAATTAGCAAAATTAGTTCAAAACGTCACGACGTAATTGCTATACAAGCAACATATGAGAGCTAGGAAAATACTAGCGTTATTTATTAGTGAGGGACGCAACTGCAAAGAATAAGCAAATAGCGACGGCACAGAGATACCTTCTCGTTATCATAAATTTTATCAGAAGTGGTAAAAGGCAAAATAAGGTATAAATGACTTTATTTGTTAAAGCTACAAATTTGCAAAAATTAATTAACATTAATTTTCCGTATTTTCAAAAAATTCGAAAAAGTACGAATTGGGTACCTTTCATTGTAGGTCAGTTCGTATCTCTGAAAGGTACTTCGGACATTAATTTATGGCGAATAAATGTTTATATTAACAAACTTTATAATCTCTTCTAATATATATTGGAATTTTATTCTTGATCACTTGGTATATAGCGTAATCAACAACGAATGTATTTTAAAAACTAATATTTATAAGTGAGTCAGCTTTTGTTAAAAACTACCAAAAGTGATACATTGCTTCATTGGATGATGTCGATATTTGTAATTTGATTAATCAATCGATTTGCGCTCAATTCTAATTTATGTGGTTCTATTTCTGAAAACGTGACGCAATTACTGCATCGTTTTATATTTTAATTTAGAACAACTATACTTACATAGGTAGTATTGATCATTTCAGACGAGCGCTATTATCAGTGGTACCGTAGGAGATGTATTAACAATATTTCCCTTGTGTATAGCCAAACTCCCTTTAAGATCCTGTAGTAATAAGGAAGAAATAAAAGTTTCCATGTATCAGTGTTATACAACATTTATATCGGTTCTGGAACAAGTTTTAATTGGAATTATAAGAAGCAGTTTTAACGAACTATTTCTTTTCTTTCGACGAGAAATTGTTCACTAGCTATGATTTTCGAGATGATTTACAGATTCTTGTTTTTTTTTTTTTTTTATTATGTTTACGCCCTAGCATAGTAACATACCCATATATTGATTTTGCCCGTGTCCCTTAATAAAGTTTGATATTAAGCTCCGTTCAATTATATCACTTTTATAAATTTCAATTAAAAATTTGGGTGCTAAAATAACAAAGAAGAAGTAGCCAGACCTTTTATAGACCTACCGAAAGCATTAGATGACAATGTCGACCTGTATATTTTTTTATGTGTATCATCATCGGTATCAGTTGGAAATCAAGGGTTTGTATTAAACAAGAGAAAATTTAGCTTATTTTTATTAAAAAGGTTTATTTTCTTAGATCAAGTCATTTTGACGTATCGCCGTTTGCCTTATTTTCACTGAAAATTAAAATAATTTCTATTTTTTCTTACGCGGTTGAATTTTAAAATTTGTAAAATGTTATATTTGTTGCAAAATTCGCCAAATTCTCAGCCAAACTTGTGAGTTTTTTTAATTAATCGCTTTTATTAACTTTCGTGATTTTAAGTTTTATCGGGAAAACATTTCTTGAAGCGAAATGTCTTCCGATCGTAAAAAATTAAGAAATAATTTTTAACTTCTCAATTCACTATAACTCCTCTGTTAAAATATTAAGTCCCGAAAATACGAAAATGGGATAAGGGTGTCCTTAAGATTTTTATGAACTTGAGGAAATGGACTTTCTTAATAGAAAGTATTTAAATTTTTTCTTTTTCAAGACATGAAAAAGAACATGACTTGATTTCTAAAATGTACCCAATGTAAATGTGTTTTTTTATTTTATTCCTTCACATTCAAAGCGGAGTGTGCTAGAATATTAGCTTCATATCTTGAAAAAGAAATAAATTCTAACAGGAACACAATTTAACTGTGTAACAAAAAATATATATAAAAGGAACAAGAAAACTGTAAGCTTTTCATATGTTTTCGATGAAGCACTTTTTCGACAATACAACATTGAAAATTATCCATTGTTTACAAAAATCGCCATCGAAAGGTTGCACACATGCAAAGAATGTTTCGCTCATACATTATGCGCTAAACAAAAACACTCAAATAACACACATACCACAATATCATGCTTCTAAAGGGGTGTAAAGTATAAAAGAGGACAACAAAAGCTTGTTGGCGCTGCTTCTTTTAATTGCTTCACACCGCTGCCAGAAATCCATCCCACGTATCTAAGTAATTCCGCAATTCGTCTGTGTTTCCATTTTAATAGGATTAACCCACATGTCAGACGTATAAAAATGAGGCAAATTAAATTTTAAAATAGGAAATTGGGCGCTCCTCGACCTGCAAATGGATTTCCTGTTGCTATCGTGATATGAAAACAAACAGCATTGCTCTTTAATTGTTTGCCTGCAGTTTCGTAAATTTAATGTGCGCATGTTCCTGTAAAAAAAGACACGGTAAACTCGGATAAATCATGACTGCTTTTAAAAAATTTTATAAATTCAATTGCAGCATTAGAGATCAATTAACTAAATTAAAGTCTCACAGACCCTTGCTGCCCATAGGGCGTAGGGGTGATTAAATTTACTGCATTCGTTCACAAATTCCCATCAATCCTCCTATTTTTTTGCAAGTTCCACGTTTTTCCTCAAATCGTTGAATTGTGCTAAGTACTATTGTCTGTTTGGATGAGTATCATTAAACACATGGTAAGCCTCCCAATTATTTTTGCCATCACGGAAACTAGTAATTATTAACGAAGTAACAATCATTATTCTATTTTTTTTTGTTATTTCGCGAAATTGAGGTCTTCTCCGTAAAACAATATGGCGATATCCTGCAAACGTCAGTTACACTAAATAGGCGAACCATATAAAAATGTGTTATTCCATTCTGTGCAATATTTTATGCGCACCTTGTATGTATATGCATGCGCATAGATACATTTGTTTGACGTCTTGCACTTATTCATAATTCGGAAAAAGTTGGCAAAAAGAGATTGAAACATGGCGCGTCCTGATTTAATAGTACGGGACTAGGATCCAATCCAAAAATTGGGAAATACATTATTCAAATAATTTTCAGATGATATTTGAATTGCATGCCGGTTATCGATCAGCACTGGTGGAATCAGACTTTACTTTACGCTGAAAACACGCGAAATGCCCATTGAGGAAATTGAATTAGCGTTCGTGAGGATTTAGCGCAATTTATATTTTTATTACAGCTGTTAAAGTGGGAGAATCTTGTGGTTAAATATGAGCCTCGCAATTACCTTGATAATTTTCAATCTATTCGGCGAAGATTACAGTTTATATCATCAAATAGATGGATTATTATAGTTATTCATCACAGAGATCATGCAAATTCATTAATTCGTGGTGTTTTCATTAAATACCGGCACGTTATTATGCATATTTTAACTACGAGGAGCTTATTTTTCGATTTTATCCCATTCTACCACCTATTGTAGTTGTGGCGAAAACGTGCAGCGTATGTTGAAACTGATTCCAAAAGATTCCAAGAGATTCCAAAACTCGAAATTGCAAATTAGAAAAAATAATGCTTTATCTACCAGAAGAAGAAACCTACACTAACATTGGAGAACGTGCGTATTCTATTACTTAAACTTCTTTGCTAAAAAAGGCAAGCGGAACATCAAGAAAAGGCAACAACGTCTCATTTGGAAATATTCGCGAAGATAAAATTACAATTATAAAGCAAAATGGTTAAGTTTGGCGAAGTAATATTAAAATTTGGCCTGATAAGTTGTCTAATCATTAGTGGCAAAAAAAAAGAAAATAATGAATTATTTTCAGAAAATGGTTAAATATGGTAGTCGAAAAAAAAATCTTATAAAATACAGTTGACCGTTTTACATACAGCTTGAAGCACGTTTCGCAAAACGAACGTCCTTTCCTGCAGATAACGTTAGTATTTAAAAGCGACTAATAACGGTATAAAAATGTTTGCTCTGTTTCAACTCCCTCTAGGATCGCATGCATAAATAGCTGCAGTTTATAATGCAGTTGACACAAGGAAAAGGAACGATGCTGAAATTAAATTGAATACATACCTAAGTTGAATGTGAAAATGTAAATTTTCGTGTTGGCGTATGTATGCATTTTTAGACAGGGCACGTACTCTGCCGTTTCAGAATAGCTCAAAAATTAATTACAGATGCGGCGAAATACTTCCTTGTGAATAAAAAAAAAGCTTTGATGCAGATATTGTGCCGTAAAAGTTGTTAAAACGAATAGATTGTAGCTTACGACTAGATGTGCAGAAGAATAACTTTTCCTAATGTACCGATGTGGATCACATGATTTGTCGTAATGTTGATGTGCCTTGCAGGCGCTTTTGACGTCACTATCGGTCCCTCTAATTTATTCTACCGATATTGCGGCTATCGGAAACCGTCAGCGGGTCCAATACATAGCTAATTTCCATGGTATTAACTTAGTAAAAACAAAATGAAGACCTGCCCATTCGCATCTGCCTATGTGCGCATTTTTAACAACACCAACCTTAACGTAACCTCCTGTGAAATATAGCCCTAATGAAGCTCCGCTGGATATTTCAAAGTGAGCTAAAATATTTAACCGTTGCAATTAGTCTTCCCTCTTTAGACCTTGTACTCTTTCGCTGTTTCAAGCCGGTATTGTAACCCGCGCATAGGTGACCTATAGGAAACATCACCAAAGCTGTAACTAAATTATTTTTTCCTCGGTTTACTTCAAATTTATATAAATGGCCTGTTTGCGCCATTTGGTTTCATTAACCTGAAACTTGTTTGCTTGCACGTGGTTACAGGGTACTTGATTATTAAAATTTAGAGTAAGTGGTCATGGAATTAAAAAATACTATTATTCGGTTGTATTCTTTTATTTCTATTAATTTCTTTCTGTGTTATTGTGGTATTCAATTATGGAAGTAATTGCCAGAAGCCCATAACATGTGGGCAAGCCTTACTTTCCCGAAAAATTAAATTTGGTGTGCCTTAGACCAACGGTTACAGGCAGTACTAACTACGATCTGCAAGACATTAAGGAAAATTATATGATTTTACGATATAGAGTTGGTACAGTGTTTGCAGTTTTTTTTTTATTATTATTATTAACAATACAGTATAATTGGGCAATATTCCTCGATATAAAAATAAAAGTGAAAACGTACAAAAGAAAGACAATTATTAATGCTTCATATCTTGCGTAAATGGTATTTATTTTATAGCAGTCTGCGAATTAGCACTTTTAAGTACATCACCCCTCTTATTACTTCAATTCTGTTTCCTACATCTTTCTCAGAGAAAGAAAAAAAATCAACGCGGACAACGCAGGCAAAGTATTCCACATTACCTCAATTTGCAAAACTACATTTTGCTTCGCTTAAAAAGTTACAGGGCAATAACGAAAATTACATCAGTTATCTCGGACCTCTTCACATCATAAACATATTTTGCAAGATTATGTGCGGAATGTTTTAGCGCGGTGATGTTGGAAACAATGTGCGGCTCTGTTAAATTTTGTTCAAACCGCAGCGCAGATTGCATACGCACATTCATATATGACATTTTAAAATAATTTATCAAAAATCTGCCTTGTTGCTTCAGTAATTGATGTATTACGACATTTAGTGTTCACGCCCACGAACGATTTTCAATTTAGTGAGAAGCTAGTACCTAAGTGTTTTGCTCAATATGATACCTGCTGTTTGAGTTATTAAATCCGTAATCATAAGCTTACCACGAACAGTTTGGCGCTGCAAAGGAACGTTGCTTGCGTTATTTTGCCGCGCCAATACAATTTTCTTCTACATCATTCGCTGGGTTCTTTTGAAGAGAAAATTTAGGAAATAATAAAAAGGCTGTATAAGATATAAAAATAAAAATGTACGCCATACAAGTAATTCAATTTGAAAGGATATATCGTAAAAATTTAAAATGTGGTCTTCCGTCGAAACGGATATCGACGTTTTTCACATTTCACACAACATTTAATGACTTTTACAAATCTATCAAATTTCAATCCAATCGGTGACACCTTAGAATCTCCTTTGTAAGACATTTAACAAGTCAACGCATGCAATTGTAAGATGTTTTAATGTAGAAGATTACACTATTCAATAAATTGTTCTATAATTTGCAATCTCTCGTTTGTATGGAAAGGCCCCAAACATTTATTGATATTGATAAATATTATTGCCGTAGTCACATACAAGCACATCTGTAAGGTTAGAATAAATTGCTTGATTTTTTTGGAGAATCCATTTGAGCCTTTAATTCCAGTTAAGCGGAGAATGACATCTGAATTTGTTAGTGGACGTCAATTAACATTTCGCGGTAACAATTTTTGTATAGCAATGCGTTAGCTGTTGAGTTGTTACACCAATATTATATTAATTAGCATTTAAAATTTCAAGCATAAAGACAATTAATCACCTCAAAGTTAACAAACAACAACAAAAAACAAGGAAGAGAATACCGAAAATACGCTTGAGCCTGAAATCGTTTAAAAATGTTAGGCAAGTACGTAAGAAATTCTAAATTTTCCGTTGGTAATTAAAAGGCTTTTGTAAAGAAAAACAATAAACAAGGAGAACAAACGGTATCTCAGAAACTTTATTAAAAGTTTACTCCAGAGTAATAGGATTAGGACACACGTTGAAAACAAAAGCACATCCATCAAACACAAATCCTTAATATTTTATTAATTGGACTAAGAGGAAATTATACCTGGAATTACTTGTCCTAATCCTATAAACAAACGAACAATTTGTATATAAAATATTTACCTGCTTGGTACACTAATATTCTGTGGTATTAGCAAACTAAGAGAATGTTTACGCCGGTTTAAATCCTATGTTGCTTAAATTTTTCGTAGTTTTACACGCTTGAGATAGTTGAATTTAGTGTAACTTTCGCATTTCATCCCAAATATAATTTTGTAAGTTGTACCGGAATCGCTCTAAAGCTATGTCTACGCTTGTTCACTTTCATTTTTATTTTAGCTTTCAATTTCGATAATTGGGATTCTGTGTTCGAGAAGAAAAAAATGGCCAAGCATCGATGAAACCATCTCTATTGCCAGCATGCTGAACAATGTATCGCTTACCTTCTGTTTTTATCGATTTAACTGAAAGCTAAGAACCATTTTGCCATGACCGAGACATGTACAATTCCATTTTCGAACGTCTAAGTTTTATCAAAGCATACACCTTCTGGCTTGCCAAACCCTTTATTTCCTATATATGCTTCTAAAAATTTTAATTTTCCAAATACAATTACGCCATTTCACGAATTGTTTCTAATGAAGACCCATTCTTTTCAAGATGGCATTTAATGAATGAAGAACGTTAAACCACCACTAAATAGATCTATGTATGTACATACGAGTAATGCTTCTGTAACGTGCTTCTTACTTCAATATATTTTATCATTAGCATTGTAAGTTTATTTTTTTCTGCTAACAAGTTCATATAGCTAAAGATAATGAGTGTATAAAATTGAAACGTGTTGGACGCAGTTGCATGCATCCTAACACTTTCAGATGCTACAAAGTTTATTTGGAAATGAAAATTGAAATAAAAAAAAGTCGTAAAAACGTCTTTGCGTTTGTTTCATAAAATTTTAACGTCGTTCATGAGCTTCGCATTCTGAAAACGGAAATAAACACATTAGAAGAAAAGCAGGCCCATATAAATACCTGCTTCGTGTATTTGATTTCTTGACAGCCATGACGAGAGCCATAATAATATTCAGCTCGCCCAGGAGGACGTAAATCTTATTTCGGTGGCAGTATCGAAACACATACATTTGGATGCACAAAGGCGATGCTTAGGTGTCACGCCACGCATGAAATATTTAAACGATTTATGTTTTGAAGTTCGACCTCTCGAATTTTGTTATTGGCCACCACTTTTCTATTTCTGCATCATCTACCGTATGACTAATGCATTTATCTTTCATCTCTTATTTATTTATATTGACATCCTATGTATCAATCTACACTTTGATTGGTTAAATTTAATCTTGAAATGATATTTATTTCGATCTTTACGGCGCGGAAGAAGAAATATTTTAGGTATAGTGACTTAGGATTAATGTAAAGAAGTCGAGAATGATTATAAAATAATTCAATTAAATTAGATTACTACCCAAGGTGGTTCTTGAGCTGTCCCGCTGCGACCCTTTCAGATTTATTGTGGTCCCTCTCTCATTCGATCAATTACATTAGCTTTGCTCCCTTCGTTAGATTAAGCAGTCTTCTAAGTGATCTCTCTAGTAAAGACCATTTCTGAAAGCCGTATTCTTGCCAGTGCTGTGCTGTTTCCTCTGTCAGACCCAGGTTCCTCATATGCTTCTTAAGCATGCAGTGTCCTGTTAGCAGGCCCATTACTGTTCTTCCTGTCTTTGCTTAGCAGGTTCGCTATAACTGAAAATCAAAAATTGTTTGGCCTCTCATAAATTCTTTCTTTTTCTTTATTATTATTTTTTTAATTATTTAGTGGTTACCTTTGCTATCGTATATGCCATTTCACCCGAGTGTATTGAGCGATTTTCAGCTATCGACGAACTTGCTCGCGCTAATTTCTCTGCCTTTATGTCCTGGTAATCAGGCTAGGGTCACCTTAGTTTGGCTTCTCGGCCTATTGAGCTCTTTCATGCAGTCCCACACAAGTTTCTAATTCGCCTATGTCTAGCGCTTTTATAACTGTTTGACTGTTTGAATAGACAGCAATATATCGATAGTTATCTTCTTATTGGTCTAATTCTTCAATACGCCCCTGTTACTATTTCGGCTGGAAATATTGCAGAGCTTTGAATTAGGCTTAGTAATTTGGATATTTTAGGTCTACTTCCCCAAATACCCACTCTTTGCTTTGGAGCCGTCTGTGTACTAGATGAATTCGGCGACATAGACATGCACCCTGATACCATAATGATGCCGTCTTCGCGCCTGAGGTTAGAAAATACGCAAAGAATTATGAAATTCTTCGTTATTTTTATGACGTATAAAGGTACTTCTGTCCATGTCTTCTATTGATCTCGGACAATAACAGATTGTTTACTACTTTACAATTATCTAGTTCGCTACATGTTTCAGTGCAGGAGGTATAATTATCATCAAAAGAGGTTCTAAAATGCTGAAGCACTTCAGCAAATTATAATTAATGTATAACTATGATGGAGCCTCTATGTTCTTACAAAACAAAAGTAGATCCTAAAATATTTAACGTACCATGTGATTTTCTTGTTATTTATGGAATTTCCCCAATTTTTCCTTTTTAAAGTCATAATTAATTCACTTCCATTTATACGCCTTTCGTGGAACGTGTTGTTGCGGCGATTTTACAACTGGTTTGCCCCACTTCATTTAGACCGAAATGAGTTCCCTGTGGCAAGATGGAACAAATGTATGGCGTATGGAAATTTCCGTGGGTTTACGTGAAATTCAAACCTATTCGCGTCTTGGTTTTTGTATTTCTTCAATATTAACTTCAGGTCTGCAAACTAGAATCAAATGTAATAAAAAGGATAGAGCAAGCAAATCTTATTTATAGCAGCGTGCTGGGGGGAATTTTGAGATAGCGTATGTCAAGTTAAGTCAGGTTAAAATCTAATCGTGACTGATTCTGTCATGTCGAGAAAATTCCAACTTATCTTCCGTACAATTTAGGCGTGTATATACCTGTAAAAACTTGACACGTGCGTAATATTTTTCTATTGGTAAATGCGAATGTTGGGTTATTGTAACTTCAGGATGGATATTCGTAATCGGGCATATAAATATATATTTCGTATTTCCGATTTTCTGACACCTTCACGATAATAACGATAATATTCAGTTCTTGCGGAAAGTAAGCCATATCTCCCCGAGGATTTTCGGGAAATGTATATATGTAAATATAGAGAACGAATGCTGATGTAATAGGATATTATCACAGTTCGATTAGACACTATGTTTTTGCTAAATTATTAAAGTTAAATGTGATTTCCGGCTAAATGGGAAGTCGGATTAAAATGCCGATATTTACATTTTAATCCGCATAATCAATTACCTGCAATTTTACAAGTTCATAGTAACACCTTTAATACTATTGTAGTTATTTATTATCGTATAAGCGAACCTCCTCTAAATATTCACGACAATCTTCCAAAAAATTTCGAATAAACACCAATGAATGATGTACTTACTTGGGTGGCATATTTATTGTTGCGTCTGCTTGCATTGACTGATGATTAGAGAGGACAAAAGTGAGTGAAATCAAACCTGTTTTGTTGCGACTAACAACACGAACCTTTTCTTATGAGGCGAATAGACACGAGTCTATCTAATCGCTGCAAAAGAGGTATGATTTCACTCGCTTTTGTCTTCTCTACTGATGACAAAACGTTGAAAACTATTTCTTCAGCAATTTCTTGCATCTGGAAGATTTAAGATGTTATCAATCAAAAGTCAGTAGCATTACGCTACCGTATGTACAAACATGTTCGTTCAAAGGTTGGTATGCCATATAACTTCTTTTGTAAGGGAATGGTCACCGTTGAAGCAATCGATATGTACGGTATTCACTGATTCAATAATATCCGATCTATTTCCCACCAAATATCTGGCGTTTATTAAGTAATTACCCTATTATTAATTATGGCCCTGTTTCAACTAATTAATCTATTAGTTTCTGTCGCTAAATTAATTTCACTAAAATTAACACTGACCGCTACGAGATTTAATGGGATTGTTTATTTTAATTCGGCGTTATTGTATATATATATATGTAGGCTCATATTAAATTTACATTTAACTGTTATATATCGATTTAACTGATATGTGTGCATTTGGTTAAAGTATTTAAGGGTAATAATATTCTCCTATCTAAGGAAATTCTTTATTTACATTATTATATTTATCCTTCGAGTAAAGTTTTGACTGCCTCATAATTGTACATACTGGCCGGGTGTCTTTTTATAATCAAATTTTACCAACTACATAAAAGCCTCAAATTTCTTTTATTTTTGTATAACGGATCTATTCTATTAAAAAAAATATTTTTTATACGTTCCTTTTGAGAGATACTTAGTGTTGTTGTACTTTTCGGAAGTTGATGACGTAAAGTATCTAGTCAAACAACACTATGTTAAGCAAAAGAAAACTTAATTCTGGAATAATAACGGTTTAAAGAAGATTTAGTTTAAATGTAGGAGGTTGCTCACAATTTCAAGGGTGCTGTTTGAGATACTTTTAAATTAGTAACCAAGAGCAGCAGAGAAAAGCTAATATGACTGTGTACTTATAGAGGCTTTTAATTAGAGTTCGCTTGTTTGACTGGTTTAATTTCGGTTACGTTAAACATGAAAACTATTTATTACACACTCTCGCCACCATTCGACGCAATTTCATACCAAGTTATCGGTTGACAAGACGCGTAGAAGTTACATATGGCATTCGGTAAGACTAAATTTAGCAAATTATACCCTTCATTCAGGCACTAATAACTATTTCGAAATGTGTAAAGTAATACGAATAGTTTCAGAACTAATTTCCACGTCATATCTAGGGTTGCGTTGTTATATCCCGTAAAAATGTTAAGCGTACATATGTGATATACAATTCACGAAACTGCTGTACCATTCTAATTTAATCACGATGTTAAGTTTAATGCTCTCTATATTCGATGAATAGCCATTATGTTTGGGCATGCACGTATGGAACTTTCTCCTGAAGGGTTTGACTTGAACTTTATAATTATGATTAAACATCCAAATAAACTTGATAATTTAATATCACTCGCCAACGTTATGATAGACTATCGTGCCTTATTAAAAGCGCCCTACCATTAAATTGCAGTTACCGTTAAGTGGATTGATACTTGTTGAAATATGTCTGTTTTCACTTTTTATCAACATCTTTGATTTTTGTCCGTATGAAACAAATCGATACATTTGGGTCAAATTAAAAAAAAAGTTAACTTGAAATTAAACTTAAGGTATTGTAACTATTATTTTTGTTTTAACTTGTTAATATCAATATCTATTTAATGAAAAATATATTTATTTGAATATCAAACCGCAAATGTTTGATTTACGTGATATTAAAGGAGATTTTGGTAGAATTTCCAATATACAAAAAAAAACACAATTGTTTCTCAAAACAATCGGCTTTGTTTTAAGCACTCTTGCATTCGAAAAAACTAGTTGTCGCAACATTTACTCCTACCTGAATGGTATCGAAAAAGGAACAGGAAGTAGACAATATTATTCTCTTTTAATGTGTGGGAGTTGGCGTTGCCGTGTTGAAGGATGTTTCGATATCTGTTGTTTTTTCCGATTTCATCGAAGACTTGAGGCAAACAAATTGTTATTGTTTACTGTGTTTTGATCCTAACGAGCAACGGTAGCAGCAGGCTCAGTTTCACGGAAAAGAAACAATCAGTTTTTCTTAAGGCGCTTCGTGAGCGAACAACTTTTATTGGTTTTGTTTCACTTTGGAACAACTAATCAGTGGGTTGTTGTTTTGTTTCTAGCTCGTATGAATATATCCAAATTTAGTTACCTGAAACGATACTGTATAGGTTAGTAAAAGCATCGCGATTGAAATTTTGAAGCATTCCTTTGTATTAACTCACACAAATCCGACTATTGTGAAGTCTCTTTACTACTTAATGCTCCTACAGAATCGTTTGTATTTGACTTTTACCAATGCCCAAGGATGTCTCTATCTCTTGATATGTCACATGTCGATTCGATTCAATCATTTCTAGCACAGCATTAACGTTTGTCGGAATAGCAGCAGTTGACAGACGACCTTCAAGAAATTCGTCACTGACGTTAGAATGTTCCCATTTAAATTCTGCAAACCAGTCATAAACTGTGGTTTTTGGATGATGCTTTATCATCAAAGCCAGAATGAAGTCGATCGATGCATTGTTGAGTAGTTCGCACGAAAACGATCAACGAAATCGATTTTTTCATTAAAGTGATCTCTTTGAAATGCTGTTAATACTAAACTAGGGGGCCGACTGTTTTCCTGTCAATGGTGTTTATCATACTAAATGTCAAAAATTAAGACAATCAAATTGAAATATACTTCAAATTGCTTGTTGTATAAACAAGCGTTATCGATCACTAGATAATTCCGGAAATTTTTATGATTCCCCTCGTACTATATGTCCAACATTTACCTATGTTCTATTTTTGGGATATTTAATAATTTGGCGTAGGTATTTCCTTTTCCATGCAAAAATTCCATCTTTCTCTATTTCGACTGTTCTCTTGATAACTGTGAATGAAAACATAACATCCAAAATAAATATGTTCATTTTAGATTATCAAAAGTTTAATTCCTTTATTAACAATCTGGGAGAAGTAATTTTAAAGTTGGAAAGACCTTCATTTTCATTTATTACCGCAAGCACTTCTGTAACAGTTGGAGGTTCATTTAAAAAAGAACGAATGGACAATTTTTCATCTCCTCCCATCTCATCCCCCTTACATTATCCAACATAGGGCTTTCTTTGCGGTATTTTTTCGGTGGATGGAACTCGTGATGGACTTCATCTTAACTGCTATAAGAATATTGTAGGTGCCATGTTCCTGAATAAAGTTGAATTGAAAGTTAATCTTTTCCAAATACGTGTAAACTTTCATGAATGAGAGTATCTAATTAAAGATACTCCGATTACATGATTAGAGTTAAAATTTTCGCAAACACACGATGTATGAGAGCCACAAGGAAAAACAAGCGGCTAAAATTATCTCGTTAATCTTTTTTGATTGCTTCTGACAGGTTTAAATTTATTTAAAAACATTGGCTTTGCCTTTCACTGAAAAATATATATTCAACCCTCTTTTTAAGATGTGATTTGAAGAAGAATGTACCAAGAATGCTTCATAAAGACCAATATATTAAATATTAGAAGCGAAATAATATGAATGATAGTAAATCAATAGAAATAAAACTAACTATTTACCAAACGGTTTAGTCTTCTCGTAAGCAGAAGAATTTAGCCATATCAACTCAGGAGATATAGAAAACGATTTTTTGACATTCTTCCGTTCGTTAGGTAATTGTTAATAGGAATCAAGCTATTTGGTAATCTGAAAGATGATTGTTACACCAATCAATCATTGCAAACAGAATCCTGAAATATCGGATCATAGATTGTATTATGTGGCACTTTCATGTCCTCTTACTACATTATTAATGATTACGAAGTGAATAAATATGAAGCTCTCTTTGATATCCTTAGGGCATCTCAAAGCGTTTCGGTCCCTTTCTTCCTGTTTTTCTATTTCTTTATAGAAAAAAGTAGAAGCTTGGCATCAACATCCAAATAAATGATGAGAATAAGGATAGTGCTGTAGCCAGTAGATTAGCCTTGCGCAAACAGGAATGAAAAGTTAATGTAGACACGTGTTACATTGAAACGTTTGTGATGGCAATGCTAGAGACAAAACACCAAGAACTATACGTTCAATCTGTTTCAGGAAGTATTTGCAAAACATTTGTTTAATATACCGCCTTTGATGCCTTTAATATTCAAAAAAATACGAAGGTGGTTCAAGTTTTTAGAAAGTCTAAGAGACGGCACTCGTATTATCGAAAATGCCTTGCTTCTAGTAAGGATCATTAATCATTAGATAATCTCAGCTAAACCTCGGTGATATGCATTATAGGGTTTCATTTTTATTGACGATTTAAGCAAAGAATTTTTGGTTATGTAGAAAAATGAAAAAAAAGCTAATTTCGAGCGGTGATTAAACACTTATATTTGAAGGGCTTAACACTGAAAGAGATCAAAGCTGAATTGGATGAAGTTCACAGCACATCTACTCCTTTGTTAGCAATTGCTTACAATTGGGTAAGTGAGTTTAAATCTGGCCGTACTTCCACAAAAATGAACATCGTTCTAAACGTTTAGTGATTACCCCCCAAAATATCGTGGATTTGTGTGGAAAATAGTTGAGGTCACAGGCATAACGCAGGATGCAACGTTTTAAAGTTTGTAAGGAATATTGGGTGTGAGAAAAATCTTGGCAAGGTGAGTGCTGCGTTTGCTACCAGTCGAGAATAAATGTAATCGTGTGGTCGACTTTGAGGCTGTTTTGACGCTTTCTGGCAAGAGAAGACGAAGGAACAGTCAAAACCTTGGGTTTCTTCAACGCGGATGGGTTCCGAAGAAGGCGAAGGCGGTGAAATTGACCGGCAAAATGATAAGCTTAATTTTTTGGAATGCACGTGGAATCATCTACATTGATTACTTCGAAAAAGACCAAGCAATAACTAGGAAGCCTTATGCGTCATTTTTAGACCGGTTGAGCAGAGAAATCGAAAAAAACGTCCTCATTTGAAAAAGAAAAAGATTCTCTTTGGATTAGCACAACATCCACCGTATTCGGCGAACTTGGCTCCTATTGACTTCTTTTTGTTTCAACATTTCAACAAATGGCGCAGCGGACAACGGTTAACTTCGAACGAGGAAGTCATCATCCAAGCAGGTGCCTATTTGGAAGACTTTCCGAAATCCTACCTTTTGGAGAACTTAAAAAAGCTGGAGAAATACTTGGAAAGGTGAATAGAGTTAAATGGAGATTATATTAAAAATGAATAAAAATCTACAGAAAATACTTTGTTTTTTTTAATCGTTTTCTAAGGACTTATTGAACGACCGTTGTTACTAGGCCTTGATGATGATTTGTTCTCTCAGAACAAAAGCGAGTGAAATCATACCTTTTTTGCAGCGACTAGACAGATTCATGTTTATTCGTCTCATAAGAAAGAGTCCTCGAGAGTCGACGAAACACAAGTCTTTCACTCGCTTTTGTCTTTTCTAATGATGAGTTGCAATTGCTGAAGAAATATGTAAAATAAGGAATAAGTTAAAGGATAGCAGCTATTCTTTGGGAAGTGGCCGAGATCCTGTCAAATTAACAAAGTATTGCGCTGCATAAAAAGAAAAGTTCCTAACCTACATTAAATAGACGCTTACATTATGGACTCTTTCAAATTAAAAAAGCTTGCTTACTTTAATATATAAATATAAAGTAACTTTTTGTGGTCACTTACTATATTAAAAAAATATGTTTTATAGAGTATACGATTTTTAAATTGATTAAATGGTAATGAAACAGGGTTTTTAATGGACAAGAGACACACGAGTGCTTATTATTTGAAGCTCTTTACCGAACTTAAGTTAATGGGTATGAGGGGACTGATGAAATCAATGTATTTGATCGTTCATTGCTAGAGATTACGTAGCTTTGTTCCAGGCAGAATATTTTCTAACGATGCTTGTTATTCCTGCTGATATCCTTAACCCATTTAGCATGTCCCACACATTAATTTCTTCTGATATAGTTATGGCTCATATAGTTATGTCTACCGTCTTGAGATTACTTTAGTCATGATTATTTTTATGATTTTTTAGTCATGATTAAATTAATTTCTGAAAAAAAGTAGTCAAAAGGGTACAAGGTAATCGATTAAGGTCTATTTGTGCCACAAACATTGAGCGGTTAAATGAGAGCCTATTTGAAGATCTGGACAAGATGAGTCGGTCTAAAGAAAAGGATAATCCTTTTTTTTTGAGCAATTTTATATCAGTACATTAGACTTGCAGTTTAAAAATAACATTTTTATTTTTCGTTGATTGCCCGTGATTTGGTTGCTGTATATATTTTATATTTGTACTTACACTAAAAATCTTAAGTTACGTTAAAGACGAATGCTTTATATATGCATGCATTTTATATTGACATTGACGTTTTCTGTGTCACGACTGAAACAAAATAAACATAAATATTAGAACTAATAATAACGGTTGAATAATCGTTAAACAAGAAGAAATACTTTAAGTAGCAGCTTTAAGTAGTATCGTCTAAAATGCTTCCTTCCAATCCTTTTGAATCAAATAAGTAGATTCGGTTAAGATTGATTTCTATCGGAAAAATTTAATGTTTCGGAAATAATTTTCTAATACCCTTGTGTACATTGAGCACAGGACAGAATTCGAAATGCGGATAGCAATATTCGGTTCGCGTTCCAAAGCGTGTATCGATTTATAAATCGTGATACGGTTAATTGATAACACAGCAGTGGATAGATACATTTTACGGTTGAAGTTCTTGCATATTTATGACGGGGCGATGCTTTTCTGCTCGAAGGAGAATCTAATCCAACTAAGAAGAGACTGCTTAAACTTACCGAAGATAAATCTACGTGCATTCAACATCTTGTTCAAATAAAATAAATAACGTCAGTACCATTACGATCTTTCAATTTAGGTTCCTGTATTAAATATCATTTAGTTCTTAGTTCTTCGTGCTTCGCTGTTTAAATACATTGTTCGTACGAGGATGATACGAGAAGTACTCGTGTTTGGAGGCAGATAGCACTTTGTGAATGCTACTGTTTAGTCGTGTACTGCTCAAAAATACATATATCACGCCTGTTTGGATACTTTTATCGCAGATCGTACCTAAAAATTGAGAATGCATCTTTCCGACGTATTCAGGGAATTCGAAAGAAATATTGAGAAATAGGACGGAGTTTTTCAATTTTTGCTTGTTTCGTAAAATCATAATGTAGAAGAAATCACTTTGCTTATTCAGATAAATTCGCTTCAGCACTGATGTTCATAACATTTCAAGGTAAAATTTTACGTTTCCGTTATTGACTGGTTTCCTCAGTTTCAATATTTACCCGAAATACAATGAATTACCCATGGTTATGACGAAATTGCAAGAATTCCGAGCTGTGTTACGAAGCGTGTTTTCTTCTCAAAACAACCGTTGACGTGTGATATTTTCTCGCTTCGTGCATGTCGTGTTCTCTTTTAAGTAACTTGTCAGTTGCATAACTCCTCAAGCTGTGCGCCAAAATAAGAAAGCTGTGTTATTTGTTTCTTTTACTTTGTACGTAATTATTGCATATAAAACAATATACATTTATGGTTGGGAAAAGGAGGGAAAGCGGTTTACTTGTATAAGTTAAATCGTGATTTACACTGATTTGGAGAATGAATTTAGCATCTTTTCTCTCGTCTAACTTTGCCGAGTAGAATTTGCTAAGTTGCGCACATAGTAGTTGAGTTACCCGTTTTTAGTGTTAAATGTAGCTTTGATTTTTCGTTCGTTCCCGGTTTCTTTCTCTTTGTTGCTTGTTTGGTACACTAGGTAAAAATTGTTATTTCCTGACCTTTTTTTTTAACCATTTTATGTTTACCGTTGGTCTAGATTTGTTTGTCCACGAAGTAATCTGCGACGGGCTCTGCGGAAGTGAAGAGTGTCCTTTATTAAATCGCAGTTTAATGAATCGCTGTATTTGCCGGAAGTCCGCGGTAAAGGATGACCAATTTATTAAATATTGCATTTGCAGTAACGTTAGTACATCTTGCGTTGTCCTGGACCGTGTTGAACAACGTAAAATTAATTCCAATTGCGGTTATGTGATGTTGCCAGCCCTGCTCGAAACTGAAATGCGACTTGCACAGCCTAAAGTCCTTAATCATTTCGCTTCAGTAAGAAATTAGCGGATCGAGGGAGACGTGTTCAGCTTTGGTGTTAATGAATTTAGTGAACGATATGTAACATAAAATTAGCGCTGATGATAAATCACAGGGTTTTAGTGATATCAAAGAGAATTTCAACACGTTAGAAAAATGCTGAAGTCGGAGATATCTATAGCACTTAAAAATTACATCACCTTTACTGAATCTAAAATAAGGACTGAACCGAATATATTTTCGTACTATGCTCAATCCAATCCATGTTTCTTTAATCCCTGGCAATAGTCTGTATAGACTATATTAGCATGCAATGCTTTGCAAGTATGTTTGTCTCCGTATATTTATCCTTGAGTAGCATTGCCAGATGTTTCCAATCATCCCCCATCTTACGCACCAAAAATTTCTTCTGATGAGGACATACATTTACCGTAGCCGACGATGTACCAAGTTTCCTCTTGAGGGATTGTGCTAACAATTTCTCAGAGCTTCTGGAGCACATCTTATCGCTATTTTTATCGCTATTTTATCGCTATATTTTCTTCAAACTTGGAAACGGCGAAGATTTGCTCTGTCTTTAAGAAGGGTGACGCATGAATAACCAATCTTGCGGTGTTTACTAATGAGATCGCCTCAGAATATACACCGACTTCTCGAAAGTTGGCTTTTTCCCGGAATTACTTGCAGCAAAAAGTAAATTAGGTTTTTTTGCAATAGCTACTGTTATATCAACTACATAGTCAATTCAGGGTTACCACAAGGACCCAATTTGAGCCCGATTCTTTTTAACTTCTTTACAAACGAACTAATTGTGGAATCCTCGACGCTGGTATATGCGGATGATCTCGAGATCTTTCGAATGATCTGGAACAAGAGTGTTTCTGCCTCCAAGGGGCTTAAACACCGTGAGTTTCTATTAAGCTTAAATTTTATGTAGACAGATTCAGTGTTGTGCCCTACGCAAGGAATCGCCGTATAATTATTTTTAGCTCTTTTATTGGTGTCAGTAATACGAGGAGAACCTCAACAATTTCCGAAAAAAGTAAAAAAGCAAACACTTTATTGTTTCTCAAAAGATTCGCCTTTAAGTTGTAAGTACTTTTGTATTCGTAGAAATCAGTTGCCGAAACATTTATTCCAATCTGAAGTGAGTATCTCAGAAACATGCCTTTTAAATGCTTCGAAGGTTCTTCCGATGTCGAAAACCGCTCACTACGCTATTTGTTTTTGACAAAAGGGAACAGGAAGAAGTCATTAGGTGATAAGTCAGGCGAATACGAAGAATGAGTCATTAATTCAATTTTATCCTCTTTTAAATAATCGATCGTTGTTTGTGCCGTTTGAGAAACTGGCTTTGCCGTGGTGAAGGTTGATGCAGTTTTTTTTCTGATTTCATTGAAGATTCGAACTCGGCGAACAAATTGTTGTGTACTAATCAGCGTATACTGCTTTTCGCTTCTCGAGAGCAACAGTAGCAACAGGTCCAGTTTTACGGAAGAAAAAAGCAATTGCTTTTTTTTGAGGCACTTCGTGAACGAACAACTTTTACTAATTTCCAATCGCTTTGGAACCACCAAGCATGAATTGTTCTTTTGTTTCTGGTTCGTTTGAATATATCCATATTTCGTCATCTGTATTTCGAAAGTATTTGAATGCGAGATTGAAATTTTGAAGCGTTTTTTTTTTTGCACCAATTCATACGAGCTATTTTTCGAGCTAAATTGCGACTGTAACGTTTCTTCACTACTAAAAGCCCATATAAATTCGTTTGTATTTCACATTTACCAATGCCCAAGAATGCTTCTATCTTTCGATATGTTACATGTCCATCTGCTTTAACCGTTTCTCCCACTAAATTGATGTTTGCTGGACGACCTTAAAAAAATTCGTCACTGACACTAGCATGTCTATGCTTAAACTCTGCAAACCGATCATAAACTGTGGCTTTGGATGGTTCTTCAGCAAAGCGTACAGCGACAGCTTTTGAAGACTCTTTTTACCGAATCGATGAGAACTGAGCTGTTAGAAGAGCCCCACGTTCTGCGAGGGTAGTAAGCTTCGACTGGTGGCTAATACACCAATAATAATTAAAATATTGCATTTTTACGAACAATGCGCTTATTAACCATCTACGCACATATACAAAATCGAATTAATAGCGCTGTAAGAGAAGTGAATATGTCATATGTGTAATTTACTTTACTTTACTACATTTACTCCTAAAGAGGCTGATTATTATCTCAGATAATATTCTACATCTCGCGTCTAACGGCCAAACCAGTTAATCCTTATTGGAGAGATATATGAGTACGAGATGCAGGAGCATTGAAATTAGATCCAATCAGAAGCAATAGTCGTAAACAATATTTATAAATGAAAATATTGGACATATATGGATGAGCTTTTCTGGTAAGGCTAACTTATAAGAAACTTAAAAATGTGAGTTAGTTGTATCATTTGATTGTTTGGCAACTTCTGCACATTTTAAGAAATACTTCAACTTTTAAACGTAGAAAAAGGTATATGAAAATATGTGGCTTACTTTAATCGTTTAAACCTATTCCCGTTGAAAAATTAATATTATTAGCAATAATATTAGTTTTTGCATATAGTTTTGTAGATACGTTGATTGACGCGACCACAATCTTAAATTGTTTTTGGACAAGTTCTTCATTAAAAAAGACGTATTTTTGTAGTTGATACATTAATAGAGGTCTCTTTGATTGGCATCCTGGATTTAACCGCATTACACGTTCTCTTTTGAGATTTCAACTAATTGAAAGTTTGGTCAACACAGCTTAAAATAATGAATTCTAATAATTAGAAAAGGCGTATCACTTACACCTATATTTTCCTATGTTCTAAAATGTAAATATTTCCCTGTACATGTGCCTTTCGGTGCGCGTCCTGCATCGGGTCTTTTAATAATTTGCAAACACAATAATTTATTCCCATCATTAATGTTGAAAATTGAAATTTAATTAGGCATATAACAAGAACAGCGCGGCAGTTACAAATAAATAATCTCTAAAGTAGCAATTATAAACATTTTACAAGCACTCGACAGAAAAACATTGTTTCATTAGTATCTCGAGTTTAAAACTTTTTGTTGCCATCAAATTTAATACAAAATAAAACGAAGCAATTTGTTTTTATTTCCACTCATAACACCAGGACTGCGAACCAATTCAATTTTAATCCCAAATCTACAGTAAGGGTACCTTTTGATGTTTTATATACAAACAAGGCAAGTTTTCATTTAATTTAAATAACACCCTGCAGTATAATTCGGAAGGTATTTGCAATAATAATGCTTAATGTAGTATGTATAACGAGCGATTACCAATTTAAATTTTCTATTCCGGCTGCTTGTATTCCGGCTTAAACTTGTAAGGTACATCACCATAAGATATTCTGCTAAAATTCATATCATGAATGTTCGCAATTGTACACGGTAACTAATGAACAAATTATAGTGACAACAACAACTTAGTTTAATTGGAAAGCTTAACATAATGGATAGGAACAAATTTTTCTTTTGGATAGTGTGAAACAGCTTGTTTTATTTAGATTTAAATGTAATTAATGTTTATAATACCACCTTTTTTTCAAAATAAACAATGGAAATGTTATATTTTTTCTTTAGATTTTAAAACGTTTCAATGTTGTACAATATACATATGTATAAGTATAAAAATGCTAAGATCTACGGAAGGGTTAACTTATAAGTTATGGAAAAATAAAAACACCAAATGGCTCGTAAAGAAACGGGCTTTTATTTCTTAAAAACGGCATAATTGTAATTCCATCCGAGAATGTGGTATTAAATGCGGCATCTAAGGAAATTTAATTAACTCCAATTTTAGTCTCGCATTGTTTTTCTCACGAGATCTATTATCTTCTCTATCCATTCCCGGCAAAACGTCCATTGTTTTAGTGTAGCTTCAATCAAATTAGAATTGTAGATTTTTGCGCTAGTGTTTGAGCCGCTGATAGGCAGACGAGCAACTAGTTTTCATGTTACAAAGAGGAACGGATTCTCTTTGCTTTCTCCCTTAAATTCTAATTTATTTCTATTAAATTGTTTGTGGTGTGTTTCGAAATTCAGTGCTTTCAATTGAATCCATAAATCTTCCAAAGTGTAGGGATGTAACAACTAGGGCGAGGGAATCAATTCGTCAGCAACCTAACAACCACAATTAAACCATTGCTTTTGAACGTTTTATGCTATCGAAACCGCAACTATTAATACGTATAAGTCGATCTACCTTTGACTAGAATGTCACGTCAAGCTTAAACGTTTAATTAAATGTGATATAAATAGATATTAAACGCACACTTTGAAGACGGAACAATTCTAAAGAGTAATCTTAGAGCAAGTGTTCTTCTTCTTCTAGAGATTCTTTAAAGCGGCTCTTTTTTGGATCCTTGTTAAATGCTGAACCCTTAGCTCTGGGACAATAGTACTTGATTACGTTTTGTCTCAGAATTTAACATATAAAAAAAATCCATTTAAAAATATATAACTGGTTATTTATCATTTGTTCTAATGATTTAACCGCTTTAACTGGTTACCAGCGAGTAATCGTTTTTGGGTATTGCGAAACAATCAAATTATGGTAGTGGATGGTAATGCATAAGCGCCTAATCGTTTCAATAATGAAGAAAATGATTCGGTTGTGTTTTGATTCGTGTTGTCAATGGACAGAAGCTTATTATCTGCAGCATACCACATCCCTTTCCAAAAAAGGATTTCTAATTGCATCTAACTACTTTTTGCCGTTTATGGTCATATTTGAAGTTAATTGTTGTTCAATAAAATGTCGCATAAACACGAGTATCCTATCCTTTATCGTAATTATATGACTAGTTTATGAGTTTTCCGCCACGAACGAAAAATATTTTTGCGTATTTCTGGAACCACTAAATCCATACGTATTGCTATAAAGCCTCGATCACGGCACATACGTAAAATGCGTCTTTACAAAATAGTGAACCGTACGTTTGAAAATATTGCATAAATATCTTAATTCATTTATCTTCTAATTATAAATGCTGCCATTCAGAAACAATTTCATATTTCCCTCTTGTGAGTTTTTTACTTTACGCTTGAGCTTGAAACAAAGGAATCCTCTCCTTTTACAGTTTCAATTTAGAGGCCAAGTCCGATACGAAAGCAGGAATCGTGGGTATTGTAATTCATCCAAAATGTCAGAAGCAGGCTACGTTTGAATTAACAAGTTTTATTGATGAATTGAGTGCGTTAGTAGATCAGGTCCTATACAGCATGCTTCAATTGTCGCACTATTAAATCTCTTTACGTTCTACTGTGATATAAAACATTTGAAATGTACAAGTGCAGTCGTGAAGGTCGGAAATATATTTTACGGTACAACAAACATAATGTTTGGCATCATTAGAGAAACAAATAAATACTGGTATATAGTGAAAAGTTTAGGTGACTTACCTGCAGCTTTGAAAAATATATCATCATATAGTAAATCTGCATTGCGGCACATGATGAGTAATGGTGACTTTTATAATAAATTGCTTCGAGGGAAAGGCAATGAAAAAATAGAAGAGGAGCCACAGTATAAACGAAGTATAAAGAAAGCAAACTAGGCTTAGGATATGTTTTGCTCCCGAAACATATCTACGGTGTTCCAGCGATTGCATATCATGTTTGATCAATAGCAACCCATAATCTACATCTCAAGTAGGATATAGGTGATCCATTTTAAAGGACAGATATTTCCAGAAACGGAGCCGGACCTTCTCAATGCTTAGATATGCTCAGGTTGACAACTTGTCAAGCAAAATTCCGTGTTCAGTGACATCAATGGCTGGACTATGAAAGATATGTGTAAACAATATCAACCTGACCTTGCAGATCTAGTTGTTCATTTAGAAATTTACATATAGAGATAAATAATACTTTCAAAAACATTGGCGAAACACGGTAAGATTGATATTGGCCTGTAGTTACTAACACAAGTTTCGTTATCTTTCTTCCAATTCTTGCTTGTTTCCATCGAATTGAAGAAGGACAAAGTCGATTGCTAAATTAATATATTGAAGTGGAAGTGGGTGAGATTACGAAAAAAATCATTGCAATCTACATGTATTCACAAAAATTTGGAGGCAAAGGCATCAAACAAAATTCTGGGTATACATATAATGCATTGCAATAGACCCTGTTTAGACCGTCGAATTAAATCAGAGACAAGTATGTCATATGTTGACGGAAAATTTGTGCATGAAAAAATTAATTGGTTGCTGCAATTGGTCACCCAGGTCCAAAAACACATCTATTTCCAAAGCCTCGTCGTTTTTAGTGTCGATTAACTATAGATGAAACTAATGCTGATGCATCAGTATACCTCTGAAAACAAGGCAGGGTCGGGTCACCGGACTTTGATTCACCGGACTGCTTTGAAAAAGGAAGAACAATAATGGGCGGGTGCTTTGCATCATTACGTGATGAATCACCGAGGTGTTTCAAGCGTTTTTTCACTGTTCATCAAAAAGGAACAAAAGTCTATGAAAATTTAATTATACCGACAAGAGATTGTTGAGAGAGTGTAGATTTTATGGTGCTCACGCGTACTTGCAGAGCCTTATAATAATGAATAGTGTCCAATCTACCTAAATTATTCTTTGTAGTATTGCAATCTATTGTACAACCGTTTTATTTTGGATCTATTATTTTATGAAAAATGAAGATTAAGTCAACCTATTCGTTCTTATCGGCTGACTTTTTGCCAACTTTTTATTTGTACCCAACAGCGGAGTTAGATATCGAAGATCACCACACGAATCAGCGTCGTATAAAAGCAATTTATTATTTTGTCGGTTATGATAAATTATGTTTCGTGTTTGTTTAGAAATCACGAACGAGCAGGAAAGGAAAATCAAGCCATAGTTTAATTTTACTCTAGCGTACTCTAGTCTAAGGAAACTTAATTAATTACTTAAACAAAATGCCCCGGAAAGACTTTTAAAGGAGTTGATGGTGTGAAGAATTTAGGTTATAGATGTTTTGAGTAAGTCATTAATAATAATGGAACTTGTGTACTTTACACTACCTTTCAGTAACCTGATAGGCCGTGATTTTGAATAATTAACTCACATGGGAAGATTGAATATTAACATTTAATGTATTAATTTACTGTTTAGCATATTACTCGAGACAACGAAAGCAAAACGTCTGAAATTATGTTCGCAGATCAAATTAGCTAGTTCGCGCGATATAATTTTCCATTGCGGTACGGGAAAGCTGGCGAGCGATAACAAAATGTTTGAAAACCGTTAGTTTAACGGTATTGGTCATGTATATTCACGGTGAGTGCTGAACATGCACCTTTGTCGCTTACAGATGTTTGAATTTAGACCGATTAGAATCCTATCTACATAGACAGGCGCTATCGGAGACCGTGTTGGTAAATTCCACTCCAAGTTGATCTGTTCTCATTCGCATAGGTATTTTCCATGCTAACCCTAGATATATTCTATAATCCTATAGATAATCTCCAAACGAAGAACGTTTGTTATGTCTCTGTAAATAAAAATTAAATTCAAAATATACCCATTGAACAGCAGTTATTTGCTAATAACACTAATAAGACACAAACAAAGAAAAACTTATTAACACCTTAATATCTCCAATAATATTGTAATGTCATAAAATTGTAGGTAACTGATCATGAGAATTAAAATGGAAATAGGGGTATTCAGATTTATTTATTTATTTTTTTTATCATTGTTTCGTAGCCTGTTCCACAGCTCTAGCTTTTTACCAGCGGCGTATATATTGCATTGATTTACTAAATCAGTAATATCAAATTCAATCAAATACAACCACATCAAATTCTAGTAGCATCCAATAATAGTTGGTTATGTAACTGTAACTAAACCTTCGCTAGAGCAGGTTAGTGAGATCATATATTCTCTAGAAAATAATCGCTTTAAGACAGCATTTTGCCGAGAAACGCTTCCGTAGTACATCCGCTTTAAGGCTGAAACAATTTTAAAAATTTCCCGGGAAATCATCAAAGGGATCTTAATCTAGTACGAATGGATAAAAAAAAATGTTAAATGATTTCGAATGCGGCTACATAAAGTTTTTTTAAATAATTCGTTTACTGCGGTCTTATATTAGGATAAAGAGAATTGCATGCAAAAACTTTAAATGTACATAAATTCATGTATAAATTCTGAATTTTCTGTAATAATTCCAAAATAATGGATACTTGTTGACTAAAAATAAATTTCTGTAAACCTCGCAATAACCTCAGATAGAGAAACTTTAATACAGAAGTAAGTCGGAATTAATTATACCGTCCGATTGCAAATACTCCTAAAGGCGATGTTATTACATTGCTGCCAGGCGTGAACTTTTGAAATAGAGTGATATGCATTTGGCTGCATCTATCCAGATTCTTTATTAGTAGAGAGGACAAAAGCCAGTGAAATCATATTTTTTTGCGGCGATTAAATATTCTCGTGTCTGTTAGTTTCATAAAAAACGGTTCGTGTTGTCTATTGGTATCCCCGAGAGTTTTCTCTCGCTTTTGTCCACTCTATTTATTAGTCACCCTTTCGATAGTGGGCTCAGTTGGTGGCATGTTATTCAGCTTATTTAATTTACATATGGACAATATGCACTACATATGTAGAATATTTTTTATATGTAGTGTAACTATTTAAATGGGGACTATATGGAAAACTTAGTTTTAGGAGAACATGAAATTTTGGGTACGCATCATACGACATAAATTATTTGTTTCAATTCCGAATAATTGTTTCGAGAATTCCCGTATGCCCATTGTCAATCATACGGCCGAATAATGGAAGAAGAAATCTTTAATTCTAACATGCTTCGTTCTATTCCTTCCCTGAAATACATTTACAAGCACCTACCATTATTGCCCTAAAACCAAGACATGCGAGATACTCGGAATTAGAGGAAAAAGAGCTGGCTTGTGGCACGAAAGCAGAGAAATGCGTTGGTTTTACCCCAATAAATCCGTCAACACGGAGTGACCTGCTTCTCGGTTTAATAAATTTGTATTCCTTTTCATATAAACGCCTTTAACCCTTCTCTTTTGTTCGATGTGGACTTTATAACAGCGATCGCATGTAAATTTCTGACCGTTGTTTCATATTTCGGATTACCCAGAAGATCTCTGAGCGTGTTTCACGAACTAAAACATACATTTATATATTGTTCCTTAAAAAAAAAAAAACATTAATTTCGGTCTTTAGTAGCTTTAGAAAAGAAGTTATTCTTTTTAAAGGTCTGCATAATCTAAAACCTAAGGTGAAGGTAATGTCCGGAATTTATAGATTGTCGAAAAAAAGTACAGCCCAATCAGCAATTATCATGAAAAATTTGATATTTCAGGTTACATCTTAGGATTCAGACCAAATTTTTTTGGAGAAATAATTCTTTTTTCTAAAACTAATAAAATAAAAGTAATAACAACAAATTTTTGTTACTACTTTTATTTTATTAGTCCAGGTCTTCAAAAAAAAAGTTTTTGAAGTCCTGGAATTATTATGGCGCTTTATAAGTTTCCTACATGATTTTTATTTATCATATATAGGGTGCCACAAAACGTATATCTGACATTAGGTATATTCAAAATTTACAAATTTGCAGATTTATTTTGTTCGAGCTGGTTAATTTTTAGAAAGTATTGGAACGTCTATTTTTCTTCCGGATTCATCTGAAGTAACAATTTTTAAAAACATTCGAATTTAGCAATTAATTTGACGTAAAACTATTTAAACTAATTAGTTGATAGTTATGACTACTGTTGTCAATTAATTATCCTGTAATAAAATTAAAATCTTCAGTACGAAAAGAAAAGAATTTGGTGCGTAACTTAGGTCGAAAATACAAATGATAACCTAGTAAAATCATAAAATTATGTATTCCATCAGATCGCATCGCTTTATTTGCTAAAATGTACGCCGACTACAGCCTCGAGCCCTATATAATGCTTCTCCCACCAACGACATATAACGACATATTGTGCGTGCATTCACATGCTATCATCTTCATCTTTATGGCGACACCCTTTCGACTGAAATATCTGAATTAGGTGAATAAATTGAGTGGTAATAAAGTGGCAGCAATTTACAAAAAAAATAATAAAATATTCGTAAATAGAGCTTTAACTGAGATTAGATGAAGAATGCTCGATGTATTCATTCAACTAGTACAGAACATATTTCTGTGCTTTGGTTAGATGTGGTAACATGATCTCTTTGCTCTCTCTCTCTGTCTCTATCTGAGAAATGTTGGATTGCTTTGCTATCATATTATCATAGTTAGATTGCCCTTACTATTCTTGAAAATCTATTTATTACTTCGATTAAAGGTATAACGGATGCTCCATTCTTCTGAAATTGTAGAATTGTGCTCATTGTGCTAATACTAGAACTTCTAAATTTTCCGATAATGTTATGAGTAGAGAGGACAAAGGCGGATTTTTTTGTAAAAACTCTCGGGGACACCAGTACGCGACACGAATCCATTCTCATGAGGCGAATAGACACGAATCTATCTAGTCGCTGCAAAAAAGGAATAATTCAACCTGCCTTTGTCATCTTTAGTTGTAAGTACTATCTTAAAGAATATCTCCGCAGCCGTTAGGAACTTAAAATGTTTTTCCCTTGACCATTTTTCCTAAAAAGGCTTCCCTAAAGAGATATGTTCAATTTGATTTTGAGGTATGTTTGTGTTTTATTAAAATTTTAGATAAATTAGTCAGCTTGTTATACTATTTTTTACATATGCAGGTTAATTCTATAAAAATTATTATTTTCCTGAAAAGCACAACAGATAGATTGATGACAGTTATAAGGAAGCGATCGAACGAAAACTAGGGTTTTCCATTTATAAAAATTAAATCTAGATCCGACGTAGAAAGATTGAGCAACATTTCTTCATGTTTACTTTATTTAGATAAAGATAAATGTTTAATCAACAAATGGAGTGAGTTTGGCTTCGTAGGGTAGCGGCTTAAACTAAAAAGTATTCTTATTGAATTATGTTGGTCATACCAAATACTTGTTTTTTACTTTCACTTGCTTATCTACTTTCAAATTTCTCGTGCATGTGCTTTCAAGAAGTCTATATTGATATGTTTATGTTCAGAAGATTATAAACTTATTGTACGTAATAAATACTTAATAGTAATTATTATTATTTGTTAATTTGAGTTAAAATACAGCGAAATATCGATTAAACCTTGAGATATATATATTTTTTAATTTTAGTAGTTATCCCGGCATCAATCCACGTATAAGTGAAATAGGTTACACACTTAGCGCATTGTATGACTTTTCCAATCATTAACGGTAAAGCTGCAAGAGCAAACTCAATTTTCTTAGGAAATCGACCAATTACGATTATTTGAATAGAAATGCAGATAGTATTATGTAATTACAGAACTGATCACAGATACGATACTCTTAGGGAAGGTATCATAACTATAAATTCCTAGAATTTCCAATTCGGAGCGCAGCTAAAAGATCTGCCCCGAAATGCACATAAATCTAGCAACTCTTTTCTGAAAGCCTTTTTGGGAAATGTCAAAGATAGAGTTCAGGTATGTAAATCAGTGATTTAGGACCATAAAATTCGTAGCAAAAATTTAATTCTTACGTACACGTCATAAAGAATATTTGCAAATAACTACCTTGTATGCATGATGATGGGGCACCGGTCAATTCAACGTACTAGCTGATTACGTCCGTTTTTATTTTGTAAACCTTATTTATTTCTGAAACTACATAAAAAAACTATATTATGCTCCGTACGCAACCTAATAAAAAATGAAATAATATTTTGTGCTGGTCAAACTGAAAATAATTAATTTTATTACGATACAATAATTTCCCCGGCTGAAATCTATTTTTAACTTTTTTAGGAAAATACTGATTTGAAATAAATAGTTTATTTTACGTAAGTGTCCTGGAATTGCTGAAATACATGTGTTGCATCTTTTATTTTCAGGCTTTTGTTTTCGGTACTATTTTTGTTTTATCGTTTCTTCAGTTATCGAATACGATTGTTTTAAGATTATCGCTTTTTTGCGGCGATCCATGTAAAATAGTTGGTTCAACTAACTATATTCTAACTCTGGCAACAGAGGCGTTCATTCTGTGATTTCACCCTACGTATTTTGGCGCAAAATTCGAACGTTTTGGCGTTTACAATGCCTACCCTTGCGTATTATACCGTACTTCGTAGTAATTTTTACCAAAATCGCGGCTTATTAAAATGTCTGAATAAAGTTAATAAGAATAATAATAAGAAATGTTTAAATAATTTAGGGTATGCAACATAATATACATTTTCTGAATTAATACTGAACCTGTATTGTTGTTTGAAAGTTATTTCTATTCATTGAATACCTTCAAGTTCTTCCTACTGAAGAGGAACGAAAACGAAGACGATTATGGGCGCTAGGTCCTAGATTTTGATATTGCCACGGACAACCAGCATTCATCATTTAAATTTATTGTTAACGTACCGCTGAGAAAGTGGCTTATTAAAAATCCAAGTTGGCGAAGCATTATCTTAATTAAAATATTTCTCTGTGCTTTGGAGCTCTTCTTGGGTGAAATTTATGCGTCTTCTAAAGTTTTATTATGACGCCACTTCATTTACAGTCGATTTCTAACTGGGTATGCGAGAAAAACTACTTTCAGGGATATCATTCTGCAGGTAAAACCCGTTTATTTTCCATTTTCATGTTAAAAATGAATATAAATATTAGATGTCACTATATTAAATCGTTTATTGTACTAAACTTATGCCGGAAGACCTGGTTAGAGGAAACAATAACTGAATTAAGCATAGTTCACCAAGAAAGTAAAAAATACCAGTTATGTCAACGTATATTGGCGCAACAAAGGGAACATTCCAACAAAATGCAAGAGAGTCTCAACGAATTTATTAATAATAACAGCAGCAAAATAGCAGATTATATTTATTTGATCTGGAAGAGAATCTAATCCTAAAAGTACCGTAGTAAATTGTGAAAAACATTTTGTGATTAGCATTAACATTGTTTCTTTTCGTATCTACTGCTTTCGTACTACTTGATATTTGGACAAAAATAACATCGAATATAAAACATGCGCTACTAGATTAAAATCTTAGTTTGATTTTTGATTGGGAGAAGAAATGAATTTTTAAGAAAAACGAAATACTATCGTAAAAAGAATGTTTTTAGGACCTCAACAGTAAAAAAAATTAAGGTATTCCATTAAAAAAAAGTTGAAAGTCGCCATTTTTAAATAATTTGTCCAATTGAACATCTGATATCACCATTGTAAAAAAACATTTTGAAAGTACTACCCATATTGTGTAAAAAAATAAGGCGCTTACTATGAACAAGCTGTATATGTAGCTTTAAACAGAAAATCATATTCGTAGAAATATTACATGCAGCCATATAGGCTAACGTTTTTAAGTCAATTCAACAAATATTGCAACAGATATCTAGGAGATATATGTATTTCCAATTTGTCGAATCCATACAAAGCACCTGCTTACTACCCAGAAGCTTGCTTTTTCGTTTACGTAAGTTACATTGTTTATGACAATGTGATATATAGAGTCGCAATAAATATTTCCATATCTACAAATTCGTGTGTCTTCCTCAGTTGATCGTGGCCGTTGTGGATTCACCGCATCTGGTGCAAGTTATTACCTGTTCAAGTATTAACCTTTATTTATGCTGCACCCTGTGTATCTATGGTAGTAAAGTTTGCCATGATGCTTGGATATTTTATAGTCGTAATAAATTCTGTAACTTACGTATCGACGCCCGTCGGTTTCCCAGGCCAATTTTAATTAGCAGCAGGTTCCCGTTTTTGAACGAGTTTCTTAAACCGGTACTGATGGCTAATTAATGCGGGTGCTATATTTTCTTCAATCAGTTTACCATTTGACTCACGGTTCTTTGGAAAGCTTGCAATGCTCGCTTGCTGCGGTCGGAAAGATATTTGACCGTGTTGATAATTTAATCTTGAAATTTTCTCCGAATCACTTTTAGTTAGGAACTCGATGCCTTTATGCGAGAAATTATCAATAGAGCTTGTGTTGCTTGTTTTCTTTAATTACCATGGTGCAGAGTGTGCTCTCACTATTGCGAATATTCATTGCATAATTTACAAACAGTGGTCGGAGTTAGTTTAACGTAGACGTGTAGAAGGTAGAAGTTCTGGTGTTGCTTCCTTTTAGTTTTTAATAAATTTTGGTGCATTATATCAGGTCCTCATTCGATGAAAAATGCTTGTAACATGAAATAATCAAGTAAATAATTTACTTAAATTTGTTTCAACGTGCTTTTTTTGTATATTTCTTATAGATCGAATACTATGAATTTGGGTGGATGCGCTGAGCGAGATGCAATAATGGGTTTAGTTGCACCCATTCTCATGCATATACAATACATCTGCAGTTACTGCTATTACAAGAAGCAGCATATTATTGTCGGGGGATTTACCTACGTCAGAAAATTCTTAAAACCCGGCTTTCATACAATATAACAGTTGAGGACTAAGTATATCATTTCGAATTCAATATACTAGCTTGTTTCGCCCATAAAATTCTTCATAGCTTAATTTAATAAAATACAAAGAAATATTTACCGGAAAAGCCGACAACCTTTGTAAAAGTACAAAGCAATTGAACGCCAGTCGTCGGCTCTGTACTAATTTATTCTTCTTTCACAGCGGTTAGAATTACCTCTAAACGAATCCCTTTTATGATATGATGTAGTCATAAAGAGAAGGTTCGTTGCGCTTAAACAGTTTTCGTTACTATAATATCTAGCATTAACAGCACGAGAGCTTTGTTGGGTGAATTCTCCACAATTTAATTAACTTTGTCAAAAACTTGTCTTATTAGGTATAATTGTTTAAAACTTCTGATATCCTTCAAGAAAGGCATCACACGTTTTTTAATAGTAACAGCACAAAAGTTTAGTTAGTTTGTTTTCTATGCATCGAATATATCCACGTTAGATATGTCCACAAACTTGCTAAAATGAATAAATTAAAACGCTGAATTTTGCAGCCAACTACTATGTTCTTCTTCAATGCTAAGTCTAACAAAGTAGGTATTAATTTTTGCTGTGCGAATAGTGGAATACAACTATTTTGTAAATAGTGAGTTGGCAGTAGTTGCAACGACTAGACAGACTCATGTTTTGTCGACTCTCGGGGAAACTGGTAGGCAACACGTACCCTTTCTCATGAGACGAATAGACACGCGCCTGTCTTGTCGCTGCGAAAAAGGTATGATTTCACTCAATTGGTTATCAATTTTAAAAATATTCATATAACAAGCGCCAACATGACGTAGAAAGAATATAAACACAAGCCCCGCAATTTGCGTTTTGTGGGAAGCTTTAAGAAATCTTTAACAAGAACAACATGACCACTGTTATTGACTCTTATTCAGCAAACTTGGCTTTTTGTTGCTTTTTTTCCAAAGATGAATATCAAATTGATGCTGCTAAGATTCGAGAGTGAAACTGGATCAGGAAAGATGCTGAACACATCAGCAATCTTATTCATCCCTACATTTCGCGTACTTTATACAGGATGTTCTATCTGAAGGAGAAAAAAATTATTTCCGACTAAATTAACACCAAAAGATGAGTGAGAAGGGAATACACAAAAACCGTTTTAATTGATAACATAAAAATCATTTTTAAAAACGAATGAAAGTAGGAAAACCAACAGCGTTCTACTGTCAACAATGACAAATGTAATGCAGGAACCTCAAATTTAAGCAATGTTTGATTTCATGGAGAGCTTTGTTGGTTATAAATGCGTAATAAAGAACAAATACCGATCCTCAAATGTGCCTTGCAGGGCATTATTCAATATTCGAATTAGAGCTCGTGATTCAGGTGATCTCGCTGAGTTATTAACGCGGTGAATTCATCAAGAGGCATTCGATCTATAAACATTACCGTGTTTGTATTATCGGACGTAATTAGCTGCGGTTCAGATGCTCGTGAATATGTGTCTGGTGTGTTTCTAAGTCTATATTGAAACTAAAACTTATCAAACGAAGGTATAATAAACTCGTAGTGATCTCATTTAACTCTCCTAAGTTTAATACGGTTTGGCAAACTATACGTTAATTTCAAGCTAGGAAGCATTCTGATCCTTGAAAGTATCATGGGAGTAGCGATTTATAGCGAAATCATTGAGAAAGTTTAGGTAATTTTAGGATATTTCTCAGATGAAATGATAACAACACTAGGTATTAATAAGTAATGCAGAACGAAATTTTATTGTATTTTTAAGCGAATATTTAAATACATATATACACTCCCTCAAAAAAGTATCGCATAATTTAGTTTTGAATCATAAAAGTATCGCATAATCTTTGTTTGTAGCATAAAGTTGTAAATATACTTTAATGCGCTCTAAGATATAATTTCTATGATTGTTTAAATAAAATACAGGCCAAATAAAAACAAGAACTCATACTTGAGATTTTTATTAAAACAAGAAATTATAATTTTGGAAAGAAAAACGTCATAACAGTAGCTTTTAATACTGAGTATCGCCACCTCTGGCTCTTATGACCGCTCGCATCCGGTTTGGGAGAGAGTCGATTAACCTCCGTATATAAGCCTGATCCAAATTCTCCCACTCGTCACGGAGAGCATTTTCTAGTCCATGCAGGTCCGCTGGGGCAACATTTTGGGTTCATGTCCGGGCTTACCGCAGGCCAATCTAAAACTGGAATACCAACATCGTTAAGGTATTCCTGGACGATTATTGCAACATGCGGTCGTGCATTATCGTGCATTAACATGAATTCGTTTCCTATAATTGGCGCATATGGTACTACATGTTCTTCTAAAATGTCCGTTATATACCTGTGGGCAGTCAGTGTACCTCTGTCTACTGGTACTAACTCTGTACGACCTGTTAAACAGATGCCTCCCCAAACCATAATAGAGCCACCAGCGAAATTAGGTCTAGGTCTGATATTACACTGCGAATAGCGCTCACCGCCTCGTCTGTACACTGAGATACGCCTATCTGAGGTGTAAAGACCAAATCTTGACTCATCTGTGAAGAGTATATTGGCCCAGTCATTAATGTTCTAATTTACATGTTCTCTGGCAAACCTTAAGCGAGCCACTCGGTGGTTCCTAGTGAGACGAGAGGCTGTTACAGCTACTCTAGCTCTTAATCCACTCTGTCGTAACCTATTCCGAATAGTTTGAGTACTCACACTAATGCTTGTAGTAGTAAATAGCGGTCATCTTGGCGAGTAGAACATCTTGGACGACCTGGTATAGGTCTTCTACTGTAATTGCCTGTTTCCTTATATCTGGCTACGGCTCTAGAAACACTTGACCGATTGATGTTCATCAAATTAGCAACGTATGCTTGAGATCGTCCATCTTCGATTAAAGCAACTATAGCAGCCACTTGTTCTGAAGTTAAATTGCTCATTTTAGTTTTAAAAGCGTTGGTACAGAACTCTGACTTCGCATTTTAAAATTTGTCCGTATAGGAAGACCTTCAATAAGCAACTGAACAAACCTTACACATATGCATTTTTCTAAATGTGTTCTTTTAGAAAAAAAAATAAAAAAGCTATGTTCCATGATTTTGTTAGTGTTTTTATAGTTCACATACACGAGGCAAACTTTTTGTGAACGTATAAAAATATCTTGGTTTATAAATGCCCTTTTTTAGTTTATGCGATACTTTTTTGGCGGAGTATATTTGAGGAAATGGTTGGTTATGGCTCCAAGAGATCGTATATTTTTAATTTAATAGAATAACAGCTTTGCGTTCATAACTAACGATGTTTTTATTTCACCGACATCTAATATATTATCAATTTGAAAGTACATATAAAACAAAGTTTATTAAAGATTAGCAACTTTGAAAAAGGAAACAATATGAAAATATATCGATAACAATATCCCATACAAGTACCGTACAAACCTAACAAAAATCAACGCCCGAAAGAGACCCCATTATATCGACGGCGCCTCCATTTTATATCGTAATAACGCAATAGCACATCCTTGATGAATTCCCCGAAGGATAATACGAGATTTTGAGTATAACGATATCGACCGTGCTTTTTGTAAAAACTTATCATTTAACTTGGTTGTTTAGATCCTGCCCCTAATATTTAACCCAAGTATGATAAAAACCGAAATATCAAAGCAAAAAAAAATCAAATTATGGTTATTTTTTCGTAGAAAAACAGACGAAAATAGGTTGCTGATTACCTAATAAATTCGGTTTTTTTAAGATAAAATAGGAGGTTGTCGGTCTACCAGCAGACAGTCTAAATTCAATTACTTTTTATAATTTCCATGCAAATTTTGCTCCCGTTAACGAAATGACTGTTAAATATTAATTTTTCGAGGTCTGATGCCGTCAAAAATGACGCGCGTGTTTGGTAAGCTTGCAAATATTTTCGTTTAATTGTTTACGGCAAGGGGAACCAGTTTTAGCTACAAATTTTTACGTTGCTCGATTAAACAGGTTCTAATAATGATACACTGACAGCGAAAATATATGTAACATCTATAAGTCGACCTCTTGATACTATTACACAAACATGCGTTAAAATCAACAGGTATGCCAACATATAATATAAATATTCAAGATCATTGCCACGCGTGTATGCAGACAGCATTAAAAGTAGCAGTTAATCGTGTTATCGTCGTATAAGTGACTAATAATTTTACTTCAAATATAAGATTAAATTTTCATTTCTATCATTGGAAACAACGCGGGATTTTATTACGTGACGTTTTCGAAAGCGTGCTTATTCATAATTGAAAACGAAAAAGAAAACCTAAATATATAAGATTACAATACATATATTATATTTCGTACTCGTGTCGCTTGAAGTAAACAAGTCAATAGCATCCGTTGAGTACGAAGTGATACTGCGAAAGCAATCAAAATCAGATGACACCTTGTTGTGTTCAGGCTACCGAAAATTCTCTACATTTTCTCGTGGTGACCTTCACTCGGTTCGTGGGCGAAAATATTGGATGAGCAATAATTTGAAGACATCTGATACCATCAAAATACATCAGAAAAGCTACTATTTATAGACATGTAACTTTGTTTTTGTGTCACCGTATATATTACTTAATAATCATAGAGGAGAATAATGTGGTTGAAATAACAACCTCGAACTAATATATTTATAAACTGAATGAATAGAAAATGGAAGTCTACAAGACAATAAGAAACGAAGTATTCTATTAACCAATTAACGGCAGGATATACAAAATAATGGAATGGCCAAAATTCAATAAATGACGAAGGTTAGGTAGCTCTTTAGGGACAAAAAACATGAGAAGGCACGAACACAAGAGAGAATAATATGGTTCATATAACGAAATACCTAGCCAAATAAAATAAATTACATTCAAGTGAAGAGAATGAAGAGAACGATAAGGTAATTAGCATCGAACAAACAAGTATCAAATAGTAAACAAGCAAAGCATGTTTAACTCTTCTCTTTAAGCAAAGATAATGGAGGAATTCAATTTAACAAAGTACCCTCGACTGGTTGACCATGGTCCACTGGTTATCTATTTCATACTTGAGTCCTACTTGAAATAAAAATGAATGAAAAATAATTTATGAAAATGAAATGAGAAGTTGTTAATAATACTTACTTAATAAAGAAAATTTGGAGCGGAAAAAAAACCATCGAATTATTCATGAACGATACCTTTATGCGTAAAAGTGTAGAGTTTGACGTGCCTTACGGTCTGGGGAAATTGCTCTTTGGCGACGATCATAGCAAGGCTAATACGATGGATACAGATCGTTATAATGTGATGTTAACAGATTTTTGTATGGCTTCGACTAAATGGAATTCGCATTGACGATACAAGGAGGTGAAACTTAGATTTATGCCCTTAACAGCTAATATATAACGCACATATGGAGAGATGCGTATTGGATGCATTAAATTAATTTGTTATGTTTAGGTTACTTAAAATTCCGTACCTATTCCCGTGGCGACCATCTATTTAGGCTGCGTGATAAGCTGTTGGATGAGCAATAAGTTGAAGACATCTGATACCAGATGATTAATATAGAGGAATAATGAAGCGACAACGAACTACTGTACTTATGAACTAAATGATTCACACAAAGTAATAAGAAAAAAAGCATTCTATTAGTGTAATGAAATGTCCAAAAGATAGTTGTTGAGATACAACAATATGAGAAGGCTCCAACATAAGAGGAAAAATGCAATTCATATAACCCAAATAAAAGAGCAAGTTACATTCAAGGGAGACGAACGATAAGGTAAATAGCATCGAACAAACAAGTAGCCAACAGCACAGAAGGAACATAAATGCGAATCTAAACATACCTTCTGTTGTTTATTGCCTTTATTCGTGTATATTTATAAAAGAATCTTCGTATATTCCGTTATTTTTTCATGGATTTAATTTAATAGAATGTTGTTTTGTTTAAGTAACTCGGCAAATTCAACGTATTACATTTACAAAAGCACAATTTCGATGCGACATAATATTGACTTGAATTTTCAGTGAGGACTCGAGACTAACACTTTTCAAACAGAGATTAAGTATGTGTACCAAAAGGTAAGTATTACTAAAGGCACCTAGCGATTGTATGCACGACCATAGTACTTTCCTCAACCAGAAGTTAACCTTAACGTTAGTAATCACTCCAACTTAAAAGTGAAAAACCAGTAAAATAGTGTACCAGGACTTAAATAAGGAAACCTGAAAGTAACATCAACATTAACATTAAATTAACTAGGATAACGGACGAATTCAATTTAAAAAAGTGCCCTCGACTGGTTGACCATGGCCCACTTTATCTATCTCATACTAGTTGAACTACTTAAGGCAGAGCCGTACTCCAAATAAAAGTGAATTAAAAATAATTAATGAAAACGCAAAGTAAAAAAAGTGGATAGCAATGAATGCATCACCGATAAGGGGAAAAAGAAAAAAAGGCGAACACGGTTAGAGTATGATGTGCATGCATACCTTCCGTTTAACGTGACAGTTAATAAACAAAATTGTCGTATTTGGAGCGAAGAAAACCATCGAATTATTCATGAACGATCGCTTGATGTGTAAAAGTATACAATTTGGTGCGCCTTATGGTCTGGAGGAATAATCGGCCCATTTTTCCTTGGGGACGATCACGGCAAAGCTGTTACGATGAATAGAGAACGTTATAATGCGATGTTAACAGATTTTTCATGGCCTCAACAAAATGGAATTCACATCGATGAAATTCATTTCTTACAAGAAAGTAAAACTTAAATCTATGTCCTTAACATCTAATACATGACACATACATATATGTAGAGATACGCGTTAGATACAAATCCTTTGCAGCAGCTTGTAAATGTACATCATGGAACTGGTTAAAATAATGTCGATGTTTAGTTAACTATGTCTTCTCCTGTATCTAACTCCTGAAGTAGTAAGACGGAGGGTCCGCGTATACGGCAAATTTTCTTGTTAGTATTTTATGGCGTTAATGTTGTGTCTTTTTTTAAACTACCGCCAGCGTATTTAGGTGATATTTCCGGAGGTAGGACCGTATCATTTATTCAGATAACATTTTTTCCCGATATATATAAATATATTTCCTACACGTGTCACTTGAAATAAACAAGTCAATAGTATCTATTGAGTACGGGATGACACTGCACAAGCAATCAAAATCAGACGTCACCTTGTTATGTTCAGGCTACTTAAAATTCTCTACATTCCCCCGTGGTGACCTTCCGCTTGGGCCGCGTGAGAAGATATTGGATGAGCAATAAGTTGAAGATATTTGATACCATCAAAATATACCAGAAAAGCAACTACTTATACGCGTAACGATGTTTTTGTGTCACCATATAAATTACCTACATGACATTCACATATAGGAGAATAATGTGGTCAAAAAGCTATGACAGCGAAATAACAATATAAATAGAACATTGGAAGTATAGAAAACGAACGCTTTTTTTGTCTTATTACGCATTGGATGCGATATTTGATCTCTGCAATCCATTAATAATACATGCGAGAATACATTTGATACAAGCACAAGCTTGAATTTCATATAAAAACATCTTGTGAACTTCTAGCAAACATTTGGTTAAGTCAAACGGGAACATTCCATATGCATACGGTGGGCGAGTACCACCTTACCGCCCCGCCATAATATTGTTTCCTTTGTTGGATAGCAATAATAATAATAATGGTATGTATAATCAATAGAATCTACCTATATTTGGATTTATGCCCCTAATACGTAACGCATGATAGGTATACGCAGAGATGCGCATTAGATAATGGCATTTCATCCAAATCCGCTGCAGTAAATTAAGTTTAAAACACAGCCTGTAAATAGATATCACGGAACCGGTTGAAACAATTCGGATGTTTAGTAAACAATACCCTTCTACTAGTAGATGTGGTGAAACAGATATGCTGTAATTGTTAGAACACAAAGAACATCTGTTCCATGTACACAGATACAACTGCATTTGCTATTTGGATGCTGTAAGTACATGTGTGCACCTAGTGTCGTTGTTAAAATATGTAGATTATTGAAATAGTAAAACAGAGTTAGAAAATTTATCAAGACAGCTGGAAAATAAAAATACCGACTGGATAGTGAAATTGTTCATATGCATAGAAATATGCCCATAGAGATTTGTAAATGTGGAAGAATATAGGATATGGGATAACTCGAGCATGAATATATTAAATAGTAAAACCAGGAACCTGTACATATATTACACGGTAAAACCAGAGCGGAATAGGAAGAAACAAACTGTAGCTTACTGCATATAGAAACAAAAAAGGACAAATTCAATAGTTTCCGGTGTAGGGATTTAAGGTGTATTCCCCCAACGAAGTGTAATATGGTATTCAATTCTTGTTCGTTGGACCATGGCGATCGAGTTTAACGAGATGTAAATTTTACTAAATCGTGGTGAATTACTAAGGTGAATAATTAATTCTTATATTAAATATGATGCCGTATTAAGCTGTTGCTTTCCTGAATTTATATTCGCAGGCAATTAGTTGTTTCACAGAATTTAGCCGTTTGACGTTTTAAGGGGAATATTCTTGAAACAATCATAATACTTATTATAAATGTAGTGCTGATCCGACGGGTTATATAAGCTTTTTAAAGCCCGGCATAAATTCAGGAACCTTTTTAACGTGTAAAGTATTCCATGGCATTATTACCATTACTCCCTCACCGTAATTAATTGTACCTCAACTACGAATGGTGACTGAAAATTTTCTTTTTATTCTGGCGGCACTCGAATATTCAGCACCTAACTTTATCCAGTTAAGCGCGGACCTTTTTGCCACTAGACCACAAGCGATCTTCACAACAATCTTGAGTATTCTGGTGGTTATTATTGTATGGTATTCATGAATTCTTGGCGGGGAGTAAATGCAAAAGAAAACAATGAAAGCCAAATTAATATGTCTGAAAAAAAAAAAAACGAGTCCTGAAATACCCAATTAAATGATATAAGGTCATCTGCGAATCCTCTCATCCTTCGTATAGAAGTTCAGTATTGGGACAGGGATCGAGTTTTTGGGATTTACCCTCAGCGTTGCGTATGGACCTGGTTTGATTTGCGAATTTTCTGAAATGTTTAAGTCAACCAATATCTATGTCGATTTAATCTACATAACGTATCCTTCGGTATGCTTATCGATGCCTTTACCTCACGGTAAGTTATATGCCGCTCCTCTTCAATAATGTTGGCCACTACATTGATGTTTTTTGGAACAATAATCAATTTCGGTTAATCTTCACGAAATTCGTCATTGGCCACGAGCAAATTCTGCAAATCAGTTGTAAACAGTCTTTTCTGATTGTGCTTTATTACTAAAAGTCAAACGAAGCGATTCGAAGCGTTATTGTTGTTTTAAACTTTTACTAAGTTATTGAAAGAAATATGTGATTCGAAATTATTTTGGAGATTCGTAAACTCTAAACGATCTACCTCCAGAATTCCTGGGTATTTGATGTTGAGGACTGAGTGTGCGATAAACCTAGAGATATTGTTCAAGCAAATTTGGTGCAAATTTTTATAGCTGTTCTCTTAATAGAGCGAATCGTGAATGAAAGCGATTATGATCCATTGAGATTATGTTTTACTTAGCTTTCTCTCTTCGTGAGTGCACTCCAATTGTGTGTGGCCTACCATGTATAATTTTTAACAAGGCTATCCGGACCTTTACCTTTCCAACTGTTTGGAAGATTGACAGGATCACGCCGGTATTCAAGAAAGGTGACCGAGGTGATATCTATAATTTCAAACAACTTCTTTACGAAAGTCTTTATAACTGCATTAACCTCACTTATCTATTTACCAACATGGATTCATCAGTGAACAATCTACTACTACCAATTTAGTTGAGCTTACTTAATGCATTAGTGAGAATCTTATCAAGTGAATTCAGGTAGATACTATCTACACAGATTTCAGTAGTCTTCGACACTATTGATCATAAGATATTATTATCCAAGCTTGCTTCAAATGGATTCCGTCCTGCCGTTGTTGCGCTATTACAATCGTTCATGTTACATTCATTATATCTCGGCCATTCCTTGCTTGCAGTGGAGTGTCTCTGGTCTCAAATTTAAGCCCACTTCTTTTTAACATATATGTTAATGGTCTTTTGCTTTCGTTAGATTGTGACTTCCCTTGCTTATGGGGCTCCGCTCAAAGATGGAATTTGCCTTTATTGCTTGGTAGCCTCGCTACTATCATCGTAAATTACAACTTTAAAAAGCTAGAAAGAGGTTTAGCGGAGGTTATCCTCTGCGTGGTACTGCTTACGGCGCCTTGCTTAGAAGGCACAATTTTGAGTCATCTCACCGTAGAGATATAGCTAACCGAAAGTTTCTTTTTAAGTTGACCAATTATGATACCTTCGCTTTCGCAAGTATGTTTCGTAGTTATGTTCGTCATTGGAGTATTGACTTATTTGTCAACGGCTACTTGTCTAGATACTGTTTTTGCGATGAGTTATTTAAGCCCATTCAATAACTGTCATGATAAAGCTCATTGGACTGCCGCTAAACGTTTGAAGAATATCCGACTATGCGAAGGATTATGATCACACTGATGGCCCTCTGAAAGATTTTGGCGATGCTGATTGGGCGGAGTAATATTGAAGATTGTATACAAGATACTTCACTCTCAGTGCTGGGCCGATTTTGTAGGAAGCTAGTAAACAGCGACTGGATGGTAGAAGCTGTAAAGAAAATAGAATACTTGTGATAACTGTTGGATGAACTGGGCTTCCAAGATGTTATGTGATAGTGTTTGACTTAAATTGTCCGAAAACTCGGTATTTCGCGGAAGGAGTAAGCATATCAACATCAAACATCATTTCATCTGAGAAGACGATGGTGGGCATCTTTATAAAGGCTCTGGCCGAACTGATACACAACAGACGTAGAATTTGAACAAACGAAGAATCTGGAAATTTAGAGCTTTATCAGTGCATTAATGTAATGGTTGGATCGTTACGGTTGATACCAATGTAACCGCGGCGAATTTATGTAAATATAAACAATTTGACGATTAAGTTATAATTTTACGTTGGGTTGTTTTACACGATGTTTTTGCCTCAGTGAAAGAGTGTATTTCACTAAATAGATTTGTGTTAAAGTTCATGTGTATTTTAATTTTCGGCCGACAAATATGGATTGAATACACCATTTATGCGCACATGTTTCCGGCAGAATAGTTTAAAACTAATTCACAGGATTGTGGTTTATCGTTAGTTTTAAAACTCTACGTTTGGCGGGCCCGGAAATTGTAACAGATGCATCACATGGTGACCTGGTCGGTGAAATTTGTAGAATGGCGCGTTTAATTTAATTAAATCATCTTCACCGCTGATGTTACTGCGTATTAGTCTTTTACAACTGTTAAAATAATGTTCATTAGGAATGATTGAAAGCTCAAACGTCCAAGTGAAAAGGCTGCGCTGGAAATGTTAAGGAAACAAAACAAAAGGGAAACACTTTTCGAAATAGTTCGCCTACTTCTTCACGCAGGGAAACCTGTGAATGTCACTATTGTTGTACGGAAGCTTCCGTAGTAGGGTGCACGGCACGAATTTCCGACATGAATCTAATACAAATTTTAAGGAACTTTTAACCTTAACATCCTTTATATTCAGCACGAGGACAGTTTCAATTTTAGTTTTTTTTTTTTTTTAACTTTCTATTAATTTATGCGGTAATGTATGAAAATATTGAAGGAGTCGACCGAATCAGCAAATCAGGCATCTTCCGATTTGGAAGAATATATCGAATAAGATCGAGCCATTTATACGTAAAGGCAAACCTGCCGGCAAATCAAATGTAATAGAAAACTAGGAGTTATCGGTACAAAAACCCAGCTTTTCCAAACACATCGATTCACACGAAATTCGGGGCAAATGGAATGCACGCGAAGATTGTCTTATAAATATAGAGACCAATTATTGAGTGAACATATTTAAATGAAATTGCGGTGAAAATCATTTCAGGCCCTCCTGAATTCAGCGGTGTAATTACATTTTTAATAAAAAATTGCAAATGAAATTTTGCAATGAAATTTTTTATTATAATACTTTTTTTATAAAGCGAGGGGTGATTACGAGCGAATAGTATAGCGAAACAATTTCTTTTTTAATTTTTACATTCGATTGCGGATTTGTGCCGTGTACAGCTCCCCTTTATTTAAGCTTTCATTAAAGTCATGAATATCTCGTCAATCGTTACATAGTGGTAGTACGATTCTTACACGCATTAAATTACGTAATGTGATTCCAGTATTGCACGGTTTGGCAATAAAGAAACCTGTGGTGAATGATTAATGTTTGCTTTGCTATAGATCATCCCAAGTTCGTATCTCGGTTTCGAAACACTAAACAATGAATAGGTTTACGTGAGTGCATACATATTTATTATTTTTGGGCATGTCTTTTACTTCAGAACCTCTCGTTTAAATTACTGAAGGAAATAATTACCTTCTGTCTAGACACTAGGCGAACTCGCTGTATACGCAACCTACTCGCAAAATTTTCTTTTTTTTTAACCATTATTTACGCCCACCATCTTAATTGTTACAGATATTTGCGCCGGCTAAAACAGGTGATAAAATAGCAGCAACTTACCGTATTTAAATTTCGAATTGATTTAGTTTGAAAGACGGAAAATTTACAGCAGACAGAAATTATACAACGGCAGTTGACTACTAAATTAGTAGTAGCCTACTCTAGGATAGCCGTCGCTTCCTTATTCAAAAGCTCTACTAATTAACTTTTAATTTCGGAGCTTGCTATGTTCTTATTTGTTTGTAACTTAATTTCACCTTGGCAATGATTTTTATTGTTTTGAAATTACTGCGATAGATCAAACGGTGTTAAATGGTAGAATAGCTAGTATTCAATAATAATGTTGTTTGAAGTATTTTTTGTCATTTAGCCGTTTCTTATTGATGATAGCTCTTTATAAATCTGTATTGTACTTATATTAAGTAATGTGTCTGCAGCCGTTATAGTGCGACATAAAAAAAATGTTTTCTATAAAAGTTTTTCCAATGTTTGAGCAATTTCGATTTAATTGTTTATTTCATTCAATATATGACGTTCCAATAATAACTTTTGTCTTTATCAGCCAATAGAACAATTAAAAATAAGATCACGCCTAAATAATAAAAATAACCGGATAGTACGAACAATTGGTAGTTTTAAAATTGAAATTGTAATGTTAAATCGCATAATAATATGGGAGGGAGTTCCATCTTGCTGAAACCAAAAATGTGCATTAGGGTGATCACCTACGTTTGCATTTGGAAAGAGGGCCGCAAGTGCTGGAACAACCTCATTTCGCAATACATTTAAGTAGACGTTGCCAGTTAAATTTCCTCTTATAAAAAATGGTCCTATGATGTTGTTTCTAACAAAACCAGCCCAGACATTCACCTTTTGAGGACGCTGTGTATGGACTTCTTCAATCCAATGCGGATTTTCAACTGACCAGTAGCGACAATTGTGTCTGTTCACAGTGCCGTTGAGACGAAACGTTGCCCCATCTGAAAAAATGATGTGATCTAAAACATTAGGCTGCTGCTCGATCAATTCTGTCATTGTTTCGCAAAATTGTAGTCTACGATCTGGATCATCTTCAGTTAACTCATGGACGAGATATATTTTATAGGCTTTCATTGTTGCTGATTTGAGAATCTTATGAGCAGATTTTTGAGAGATCTCATGAATTTGACCTAATTCTGTTGTGGACACGTGATGATTTTCTTCCACTGTAAGTAACACATTTAAACTAGTTTCTTCATCTGTTGCTGTTAATGGACGTCCCCTTCTAGGTAAATCCTTCACCTGACGAAAGACTTTAAACTTTTGAATTGTTCGGCATACCGTACTTTTACTAATGTGACAATCCGGATAAACACTATTAAACAAAATACGAACCTCTTCAAAAGAACGTTGACGATCACCGTACCCACGCATCATTAATATCTCAATTCGTTCTGATTCAGTAAGTTTTACTGCCATTTTCAAATGTGTCAATGTCTAAAATAAGTAAATTTATAGCGATGCAAAAATTAAAACGCTTTTAAAATTGTCAAATGTGACGGCAAAAAGAATGCAAACACTAAACAACAACTTTTTTCAAAGGTATCTTGATTTTTCTGTATTAGGACACTTTTTTAATTTTTTAACTGTTTTCTTGTGAATAAAAATAAACATCTTAATATTTCCTGAACGTAGTTTTTTATTTTGCATTCAAAAGTGTTAAAAAAATCTGGGTGTTCCATTTAAAAAAAAAGTTGGACGTATTGCCGATTAAACCGGAAGTTAAAAAAATATTAGCTGTATTGCATAAAATGCATTTATATTAACTATACCCCCATACCAAATTTTAGAAATCATAATTTTCAAATAACAAAGTTATTCGACCGTTCCGGGACATTTTACCAACGCTGTATAAATGCAATACTATTCTATTAAAAAAAAAAAAAACAAATCATGCTGCCGTGTATCAGAACTGACGAACAATACTTTTTTTAAATAACTCAAAATAATTCTAGAATCTCGTCAAACAACTTTTATACAGAATATTTCTTCATATAACGTACTACAGAGGCCGTGGAAACATTATTCCATTCAATTTAAGCACGATGCATCATTATTCTGGTTACGTGGCTAAGAAAACCAACATAACACAACCTGGTAAAACACAGTAAATTACAGTGCCGGTTCTCTGCGTATATGGCGGTTTATTAAGGATAATAAGTAAACATTAGTTGTATACTACGGAATGCTTCTGTCTATATCGAATTCTCTTCTTGTGGTTCGGTGTACTTCGTTAGTGTACACTAGACCACAGGAAGAGAATGTATGTTTAAATCTAATTAAAATGGGACGTCTTACTTCATCAATTGCGTACCTCATACTTACTTTTTAGTATGCCAATGTGCGCTAGAGGATGGTACATGTTCATGATCGATTTCGACAAGTATTGTCTGGAATTCCCTGTTTGGCTAGGGGAGAGTTCTAGAAAAATGGTGTAACGTAATAGCGATACTAGAAAATTGTAGATATAAGAACTGGTTACTTGATGCTGTAGCTGAACGACTTACATTTAAATATAATGCCCGGCGTTTCTGTGGATATCTTATTGCATACAAATAAATCGAACGAAATTTGCTACTTCGCTAATACGAATATAAAACGGCATCCTAAACGAAGGAGGCAGCAAGAGCAAAAGAGAGATGCAAAACGAACAGATGCAAGACGAATTTTGTTTGTTGAGATGAAAAATTGATGCAATTCAGTTTTACTTAATCTATGCTATATCCCGTCTACTGTCACATCGAAATTTTTGTGGCACTACATTGATCACTCTGGTTCTTAACCTGTTCAAAGAAATTCAGTAATTACGATTATAACCACCTGCAGAAATTTTCATCTGGGTACAGCCTCGTTCTTATCATCGTTTCTCTTTCATTTTTGTTTTTTCCGATAAATAAATATTAAGTATTAAATATTAAAAGAAACATTAAATATTAAAAAATAAATATTACGCGGAAAATAAATATTAAATATTAAATTTAATTAACATTAAATTTAATATTCCTTAGCAACAAAGTGTTCTTCAACAAAGGATCATAGATCGACCCATCTACTTTAGGAAGGGAAGGGTGAAAATTGTCTTTACTGAACACTCCTATAATTAAATAACGTGAGAGTCGCAAGTACGGCAAAAATTAATGTATTTTATCTTAATTAGGCTAAGTAGGAGTATATTTTCTCTGAAATAAATTTTCCGTTGACGTTGTCGACACTTAAATAAACAAACGAAAATACTACTGGGGAACAAAACATCGCTAATTAGGTAGATGTTTAGAGCATATTTTTAAGAAATTTTTAAACATCATTAAGCAGTAGCTAATGATTTTTCCCATTGCATAATTAAGGCGTATATTTATTACAATTAAAAGTCGATCTGGAATCTTCCAAGATACATCTATTTTCTTTGAATTGCGTTTCGGTATTGTTGAGCGCAAATAGTCAACGCCTTATTCGATAAGCTTTTATTGCTCTGCTGCGTTGAAAAGTTTCGTTTGCATATTTTCGGTTTATCTTTAACGTCTCCGAAGTAAATAGAATCGTAAAAATTGAATTATGGTAGTTGCCGCTAATTAAACTCCATCTAGACAACTCAATTTTCCATCTCAATGAAGTGAAAACGTAATATTGGTTATTAATTAATTAAGGGCAATTGCAGGAGATGATAAAAATCTTGTACTACGTAGTGGAGGAGCTGTATTCGTGTTATTTAAAAGTATGAATTCAAGAATTTATTAGCTCTATTAACTTCCGACTATGTTTCTCTATCATTTTCTAGTATTATTCTACCCTTAATTCGGTGTAAAGTTCCCGCAGAAGCTTGCGAACAATTTAAACTTTCGCCTACGGAAATATAAATAAACCCAGGAAATTTTAACCTGAATTTATATACTTTATGGTGCAGTTATTTCGACACCACAGGTGTTAAAGCTTTACACGCAATTAATTAATGTATTATTGTAATAAAAGTAAAACATTACATCGTTTACAATAATCTAATGCGACCGCGAGTTCGTATGATAAATGTTACCATCTGAACATATTGCTAGTACTTATTTCAGTTGGTATAATACAAAGTTCTGTTGGTTTACTTCAGACAAATGCTTCCGTATTTTAATCGTTCTTTTATAATAGTTCATGAAAAGATACAGAATATCTTTTTATCAGAGCTAAATCTAAAATTTAGGAATATCAAAACAAAAGCCGAGATATCCGTTCCACTATTCCTCCCAATCTCCCTCAAAATCACAAAAAATATAAAAAAATTGTCACTATTTTGTTAGAAAGGGAACGCGAAAATCGCAGCTAGGTAATAGAGAACGTCCCGGTGTGTATCTCTAAAGTCATCAACACCGTTTATATTAATCCATTCATTTACTATGCAAATTACTCGTACTCGTTATAAGTTAACTTCCTATCCTTAAGAACTTAATGCACTACAACTTTCCTAGATCTTAATTTAGAATTCTTGATATAATTAAGAGGTACGCACATACAAGTAATGCTGCAGTCGTTTCTCAAGTGGGGATACTACACATCTGAAAGATTTATTTTCAGCTAGTGATAGATTCAATTAAGCAATTCAACTCAAGGAAACAATTTGGCCGATGCTAATTTAAAATTTCGATTTATTTCCGATCGTATTTCTCACACAGTGAGATTTACTCTAGTATGAAATTACACGTGGAAAATTTCATTTGGCTGGAAGTTTTCCCGTTTTTCTTTGAATCGAGAATTTCCAATCACAAACTTCGGAAGATTTTTAGATTGTTTTTAAGGGAAGCGCTAAAGACAACAATAACGAGTTCATTAAAAGTGTTCCGGTACCTTTTTCCATGTTACCTACTTCAGAACTCTATTTTTGAACTATAGAGATTCCTACAACTACATTTCAACTTGTACCTAGAAATTTGAAATATGAATAGCGAGTTGTTTGGTTTTGGTAATAAATGGATATTGCTGTAATATTCCATTCTGTTAACAGTGAACATTTCGATCATATTTGAAATAATACGAGCAACTTGCTTTATAATCTTTTATCATGCTTAAAAGTTGAGTTGTTGTCTTGTTTATGTTATTGATTTTATTCTGCCTGTTTTCCATGTAGTAAGACCGTGGCGACGTGGTGAAAGAAGATGCAACAGTAAATAAACACGTAATGCAGCGAACACATTCAGCCATTCCTGCAGCCGAAGCAACGGAATATAATTCATGTAGTACAAGAAACTGCAACCGCTAGCCTCAGTTGTTCTAAAATTTAAGCACGTCGTTATGCTGTACGTATTCACACATGAAAGCTTAAATGCAGTTGGAAGATGCTTCCATTCGTCGGGTACACAGTTTTATTGACTGTATTAATTACATTTTTACCGTCGTAGAATCGTTGAAACGAAATTTATTACTTCACTGACCAGATCTCCGGTAATTTATTTCGCGTCCTGCTCCCTATTCTTTTTTATTTTCTACTCGTAAGACTTTAAAGTTGCAAAACCTTTCAATTCGAAGATGGACATTACATTTGAAACAGGATTTATACCTTTGAGTCATTTACAAACGTAGTGACAGTGTAACTTATTCAAATTATCTTTTAACACTTTGATGATTATTATTATACATAGATAATAATAAATCTTAATAATAATTTTTAAGTCTTTTTCAAACTAGGCAACTAGGTTTAGCGTTATACACCAACACACGATGCAGATCGGAGATTTCTCATATAAGGTTGTCGGGTGCGAGAATGGTTTAGATACAGGGTGGCGCAGGGGAACGGGAAATTTTGAAGGTTACAGTTGTCAGCACTGTAGAGCCGGCAGTTGTTCGTAACATCGCACAAGTGTTGTGAACGCATTGCCATTTAGTAATCATGGATCGTTGGACTGGTGCGTAACGTGCAGTAGCTGTGAGAGCGTTTTATAAAAATGGTGATAGTGCGACTGCCGCGCAGAGAATATTTCAACAGCACTACCAACTTCGACGTCATGGACGTGTCCCATTTGCGCATGCGATTACAACGTGGGTGCGTAATTTTGAAGAAACAGGATCTGTCTTGAAAAAGAAAGCTCCAGGTGAACATTGAGGCTGTTAGAGCTGCAATCGAGAGAAGTCCTCGCCGCTCCGTTCGACAGCATGCATCTACGCTAGGGATTAAGCGACGAAGCTTACAAAGAATACTGCACGAATTACATTTGCATCCCTATAAGTTGCAGATTGTGCAACAATTACATGAACGAGACCCAGCATCACGTATGGAGTTTAGTAGGCAGATATTGGCTAAAATTGACGAGGACGTGAATTTCGTTGGTAACATATGGATATCAGATGAAACCCATTTCCACCTGAACGGTGTCGTAAACAAACAGAATTTTCGTTATTGGGCCCAGGACAATCCTTGTCAATTACACCAGCGACCACTACATAGCGACAAGGTCACAATATGGTGTGCTGTATCATGTCATGGTGTTATCGGCCCTTAACATGTGGTTTCAGCAGGAGCGAGCCACGTCATACAGTGCTCGATATTCGATGGCAGCAGTTCGTCAATTGTTTGGAAGACGCATTATTTCACGTAACGGTGACATTGAATGGCCTGCGAGATCCCCTGATCTTAGTGTGTGCGACTTCTTCCTGTGGGGGTATCTCAAAGGCCAGGTATACCGTACACAACCTGCAACAATCCATGAACTGAAGGAGAACATTCAACAAGAAATCACTGCCATTCCCCAAGATTTGCTACAGCGCGCATTCCAGAGTTTTCATAACAGGCTGTTAGAATGCGAACGCCGAATGGGAGGACATCTTTCCGATGTCATCTTTAAAAAGTAAAGAGACACTTTTGAGACATTTTGATTGTAAAAACATAAATGGCATGCTGCATACATGCACTTTCGTTAATAAATTACTAGTTTTATGAATTTAGTTGTGAAAATGACGTTATTTCAAAATTTCCCGTTCCCCTGCGACTCCCTGTATATGCAAAGATCATGCTGCAGTAAGGTATTTTTCAAAGTAGTCAGGATTCTATCAAATGAAGACAGAACTTTTAAAGACAAAAATACCAACAACAGTATTACGCGTAAAATTTTTTTTTATGACATTCCCTCGATTCCACTGGCACATCCCCACACAATATTGTTGTATGTTAGACGCATATACAGAGCGTAGTAAATTTATAAAAGTTCTAACCAAAAGTACAAAAAACGAGCGTGATACACGAAGTTTAATTAATGACAAATAGAGTAAATTTGATTGTCCAAAAAGGTCTGTCGTTTACCCAAAAACCTTGACGCGTTTATTCAAGGTATAGTTTAAGTTCAAGCAAGTTGCGGTAACATACGTACACCGTCTTTTTCAGCATCCACCAGGTTATTTTGCAATACTAATTTCTCCCACAAATCTCGCCATTTTCTGTTCGTTATAATTATTAATTTAATTGCGATGGCCAACAACTTACAACTTTTGATTTTGCTATAAAATAATTTATACTAATTTCAGTAGAAAACATATAAACATTTATTTTAATAAAAGGTGAAGGTCAAGTTAGCCCGATTTATTTTATATTTCAATGAAAAGGTTTTTTTAGCTTAGATCATAATTTAATGTATATTTCAAATTATCATAATTAGAAATGTGAAGTAATACTGTTCCGTCTCTTATAGACAATATCTACAGCATCTCTTCATAACATCCAACAGTAATCTGCTAACATAGCAGGATTCCATTTCCCCTGATACCGTTTTTCCATTCCCGTGATGTCTTGGTGGAAGCGCTCACCGTATTCATCGCTAACGTAGCCCATATTTTCCGGACAAACATCCAAGTGAGATGTAGAATGTGCACTTTAAGGGACATATTACAGCCAGCAGCGTGAAATGCTTGTAACATATCCATTACTGAAGTTTTATAGTTGTTAGCTTTTTTGTTTCCCAAGAAATTCGTGAAACTTGTACCATGGAGAGCCAGGCTGTTTTTTCCTTCGCTGCTAATTTGGTTTCAAAGATTTCATTATTTACTATTTCTCGTATTTGAGTTCCAACAAAAATACCTTCTTTCAGTTTCCCTCGTGTTAATTTTGGAAACTTTTCACGAAGGTATTTAAAACCTTCACCTGCGAGATCCAGTGCCTTTACAAAGTTTTTCACGAGCCAATTTCATGGCCATACTATAAAAATCTACATTTTCATGTCTGCTGCGAAAAGGTCTCGACCTGCATTTTCTCTGTAACCAGAGCTGAGCCAATGTTGCCGCTTTTCGAATCATTTTTACTTTATATATGTTTTTCAATTTCATCAGTTACTAACTTATGGTAAAAATCTTGTTGGTCAGTATTATTATTTAGTCAGGGCGAGAAGCTGTTTTGTATTTTTTTAATGATATTTCAGGAAGGTATACATCAAACATTCACTTTATATACTGAAAGAACACACTACGGGCAGCATCTGGGAATCGACTTCAGGACATACAAAATTCCAGTCAGTTAGTTTTTAGTATAATTTATTATACATAGTGCTATAATTGCACTTAATTTTATTTTGAAGGGGAAAAGACTATTTACTTAGTTAATTGATGCGCGCTGAAATAATGCGTGTCCATAAATTACATACTACAAAAGAAACCCTTGAAAGCATCTGGACTCTCCCACGACATTGTTTTCCCAAATCTTCGACGTTCAAGCAGGTACTGCGTAAATACACACTTGGGTAAACAAATATAGGAACAGGATAATTTGAGTAAGGTAATAACGTATGTCTTAAATAGATTGTCTACTGTGTAAATAGATTAAATAGATAGATAAATTATAATAATAATAATAATAATAATAATAATAATTGATTATCGTTTTTTGCTAATAAAAGCAGTGTGTGACCTCGTATTATCATGGTAGGAAACCCACCCGTTCCCGCACTATTTTTCTAAATATTCCCTTCTCATGCTTCCATAGCCGCCTTACTGCTTTTCGATAGAATTGTGCATTAATCGTCTGACCTATAAAATCCTGTCGTATCGAGTAAGGACTTATCTTGTGGAAATTTTGTAGAATTATGGACAAGTTTCAATAAATCTTGTTAACAATAAATGCTTTTTGATGTTAGTAGAACATTCTAGGACTTTAGATAATTTCCATTTCGTCCCAATTATACCTGAGTATGTCAATTGTGCATCATTACTGGAGAGTATCGAACTTAACGTTCCACCAAGTGTTCTCGTTAAGGTGCATTATTCGCAATATCGGCACTTAGAACTAATTACAGATATCAATAGAGCTTGTGGATCGACAACCGAAACGTGTAAATTATTATGCAGCTGTAGATGACATCAGGCACCGTTATAGAGACTTATAGTCAGGAACAGAATTCGAAGTACCCTTGCACTAATCTAATGCTAATTTCGACTGTGCCTTGGGTATGGTGTAATATAATTTTTTTTTGTTTATAGCACATTGCCTATTTAAATTTCTGCGATAATTTCTGAATAGTCTTGTCGATGCTAAAATGTAATTAAGGTAACTGCTACAAAAATTAAAGTATTTCTTCTGAATAGAAATGGAGGTGATGAAAGCAATCCTTTCACATTTAAATATAAAATGAATTTCGGCATGTACTTCATAATGAAAATTATTAAGTAGCTCGAATATTTCCTGTATGATGTAATACAATAGCTTTGGGAAAGTTTTATAAAACAAGTTCTACGAAATCGTTTTTTTTTTATTCTCATCATTATTTTCTGTTATCTTCACTTTTCAAACCCTCAGATGCAAACTATAGTATATGCTACTTAATCACTAACTCTTGGTTCAATTAACTATTATGAACTTACTTCGGGAACAATTTTAAGAAGCTAATCAAACAAGTTAGTGAACTACTTAGAAGCTTGTCGACAATGTACACCGTGCAACAACAAACAAACTACGTTGCACTGATCGAAAGCATGAACTGATAAAATTAGTGGCCAACAGTACTAGAGAATGTAGGTGGGGGAAACAGTCAGGATAGGGAAAAATACAGTGTAAATCTTAGAATTTACAGGGTGAGTACAATAGATGGATAGATTAGTCGATTGGTAGTTTCACCTGCTTAATTCTTTACAATTTCAATGCCGGATAAAGTATAACCGAATTTCGAGAATTCAACCAATTACAATTGCCAGCTATTTCCAAAACATTATCGATTGCGGAGTGAAATGTACGCTGGTTTGTAAATGGTTAGCAATTATAACACTCTAAGGGTATAGATATATAGCGGTCATAAACAACAAGTACGTGACGTCAATTATTCCAGAAAATTATTAGGGGACGAATTTCCCACCAAATTAATTTATTCAGATGTTGACCGAAGCTCTGGTTATATTTTGAAATAACCTTATATCCTTTTAATATCGCAGTGGGAAGTATCAAGTTATTCGAAAATAATTTATAACGTCTTATACATTCCCCCATGGATAATAGTATAAATAATATGGTTTAGCTGCTTTTATTTACTCTTAAATTTCACTTTGGTTCCATTTAAAATAACCATTCATTATTATTTTTTTATTTTTTTATATACTTATTTTATTCCTTCATTTTGTTCTAAACCCTTTCAAATGTATCTAAACAATAAATGTAATATTTTAGAAATTTTCCTTAAACTTGAATTAACACCTTTATTGCTGTATGTGTACAGAGTGGACCAAATTCAATACTTTTAATAGGAAACTTATATTTCTAAAGGAATTAGACAAAAACTGACCGAAGCTTCTGGAGCTCGATTTTAAAGAGAAATCGATTGGTGAAATCCCTATTTTTATATTTTTCTTAATAATTCTTAATAATTAATTTCTCTTAAAACGTGCAATTTTTAAAAACCCTTGTAACTTTTTTATTTGTGAAAATACTCGATTTATATAAAAACTATATTTGGGGCGCTTTTGACGTAGAATCCTATGCTCTATTTTTTTTCTTTTTTAAAACTCATACTTTTTGAGATATCAAGCTCAGATATCATCAAGATATCAAGCAAGATATCAACCTTTGTTTTTTTTTTTTTATGGAACACTCTGTATATTTTTACACTTTTGAAAAGCATATAAAATTAACGTTAGAATGATATAACACACTTGATATTTTATTTAAACAACTTTTAAATTCTTAAATTTAATTTTAAGAAAACGCTCTGTATTTTTTATATAAAGGAAGATATAAAAATAAGGATTTCACCAATCGATTTCTCTTTAAAATCGAGCTCCAGAAGCTTCGGTCAATTTTTGTCTAATTTCTTTAGAAATATAAGTTTCCTATTAAAAGTATCGAATTTGGCCCACTCTGTACGTTCTATTAATTATATTTATAGCTTAGTCTTCTTTTTGTTGTTGTGACGTTTCTAAATCCTCCTTATTACAAATTTTATACCTACAATGGTTCACGCGACAACTTCCCGTTAGGATAAAATAAGAAACAGCTTTATGAGACAAGATAATACGTTTTCCTTAAACGATGATGCAAAGAACATTATTCAATGCAAATAAGTCGTTCAAAATTGAAATATATAGAAAATCATATTAACGATAAGAATTGACTAGATTTAAAAGAAAGTCAGATATACGTATATTATAAGAATAAAATATTAGAATTTTTGCTATACGTTCATTTTGCACGGAATTTTGGTGTTAATATATCATTTTCAACGTTTAATGATTTATTCACATCGAAGAATACCTGATCTACAGATGAAAAAATAATACAATAATACCAGAAAATAATGGCCTTTTATTAATGTAATATCTAATTCATTACAGTCAGATCCCGTTTAACGCTACCTCGATCAACGCTAATTCGGCATAACGCGGTTTTTCCTCGAAACCTAAAAGAGTGCTGATTCAGTTCTACGCGGTTCCATTCGAAGCCTGAAAACGCACTAAATCTACGGCTGATTTATTTTATGGACGTTTCTCTCTTGATCCGTTCATTTCCAAGCCCGAACGCATCAGCAGAAAGTAATGATTTATCGTAGCCCTGTGATTTGGAGTGCCGCGTAAAATATTATTTATGTACATTTTCCAAGCTAATATAAAAATAACTTTAAATTAATATAAAACTCGTTTATCGTTGGGTGCGTGTTTCTCTTTGTCTATTATGCGTTGAAGCGTTAAACCATATGCATTCGCTCAGCTGAGGAATCACAGCTGGAATCTGCATAGACGGATGTGTCGATCCATTCTAAGCAAGCTCATCTTATTGTGATCGAGGTGGTCATCATCATTCCTCTTCTCGGTGTTTTTTAGCAGACGTTAAATATGAATTTAGCTAGTTTTTGACAAATCTAGTAGAAAAAATTCAAATCTCTTCACTATTACCTGAGTACATATTATTATTACTATAACTGCAGAAGTTTATATAAATTTATTATATAGTATCGGAAAAGTGGAGAACTCCTTTTACCTAAAGAAAATGTCAACATCCGACGAAAAAGAAAACATTGATAAACGCATTTACTGTTCGAGATAAGGAAGAAAATCCGTTTGCCTCGCTGTAGATAGAACCGCATCTGCTATATAGCTAACCCTGTCCCTTTGGTTCGTTCTATTTACCGGCAGCTTTTTCCGAGAAGATAAATTTCAAGGGGATTCGCTAAAATAACTACTTTTACATAAAAACACGGCGATTTTAGCATTAAAGGTAAACAAACCAATACCTACGGCGATCCAAATAGTTTTAGGTCTCGTATTCTTAGCAATTTAACATAAAATGCCACTGAACTGCAACGTAAGTAACTAACCGTAACTGGGTGTAAATCTACAAATAAGTGACGTTATCCGTTTATAAGAATCTCGAAAACTTTCTACCCGCATTCAAATTTACTTATGCAAACGAGATAGAAGTTTATTTGGGTTATTTCAAATGCTGTTCGTTGAATAAATATACATAAGTCGCCGGTAGAATTTTATGATAGAAAATGCATTATAATAGGTGATTCTTGCATTTCGATTCTTTTTTATACACGGTTCAGTTCTTTGTATTTTTTTGTAATTTTCAACAAACTTCAAAGAGGATGCTAGCTATAATTACAAGAGAAAAGTAAGTGTGTAGAATGTAGATAAAAGCTATATAAGAGATGTTCTTGTGGATAGACTATAAAGTGAGATAAAAACAGAATGACGCACTGGCAAAGCCATAAATATTGGTAATCTCGGATAAAATAGATGTACTGCACACGTATCACTAGTAGCATAGCGGCAGTCGACTTCATTTTACATGAATACGCAGTTATTTCTGTACTACTGAAGTATTTATGTCATCTAATGAATAAATTTTTGAATGAAATTCAATTTTTTATGTACTCCATTAGTACGTCATGCAGATGAAAGATGCTTTGTCGCTATAGACAATTTCTTACATTCACATTTATATAACCTATGTTGTTATTTTATTATCTGGGCTACCCAGATGCAAAGTTATATTAATACTAAAGACACTAAAATATTTGATTTAGAAGTTTCCGCTAATGAATTTTATTTCATCGAGGACGGGAAAGAAGGGATACAGGGTGTTATGATAGTGACACATATATGGGAGAAAGATTAACGTGAACGTCGGACCGCAAATTGACGCGACTAGTTTAATTTAAAAATCCCTTATTTTCAAATTTTAACTCGCATATAACGTGAAAATGTGTTTGAGGACGGCAGGCTCTGACCTTAATAACACTTACAATTGGCAAATTATAAATTCCTTTTACAAAGTTGAATATTTTAAAGCTTTTTTAAAGCATTGAAGGCTTCGTTTATAGCTACAGAAATACAAAGCATATTGGACATATTACACATGAAAATATTCTATATGGATTTCGTGTGCTACTTAAGCGTACTAAAAATACATTTTCAGTATATTTCCTGTATAATTTGCGCAATATGTATCGAAAATCTCCCTACAATTTTCCTTATTGACCCACCTTTGCGTGAGGAATCTAGAAATACAAGTGATTTCGATAGTAATCCTAGATTATTCGTAAATATGAATAATAGTATACTCTATGCGTCGTGACGGAATACATTTTAGTTCTTTCTAGTTGCAAACGTTCAGTGCAGAGCCAAGGTCTTTGCTAGACTTTGTAATATTTGGGGGCAAATACGAAAATTAGTATTCATAAGCGCTAAAAGTAAGTTACCTCGTTTGAATACCAATTCTTCTACCCGTTTGGTAATAACCGCAAACAAGTTATGTATAAATTTGAAATATTCGTATTTATTCGAGCCGGGAGTGCGATACCGAGAGGAAGTTCTTTTTGTTATCAGACGTAACCGCAAATTTTTTACATTAATAGAAGGCAATCCTTGTCTTTAGGATTGTTGCTTGAAGTTTATGGGAACTTCGTGTCCTTTGGTCGAAAGTAACGAAGCACAAAAATATATTGGGGGATACTAAGCTTTTGAAAATTGCTAGCTAAATTGGAGAGTAAATATTGTATTCTCTATTAATTTTAGAGATTTTATAAAACAACATACTTTTCCTCCAGCTTCCCCAAGAAGTTATTAAAACGCTGCAACATGTTTTTTTTTTAATGTTATGTTATAACATCTTTACATTGACATGTTATCTTATAACATTTCTACGTTGACTTTGTGCCCACTTGAAAGCACTGCCGACTAAAATAACTTTTAGTCGGGATACGAGGAGGTGATTTAGCTCAGTAGGTGTTAATTCTGCGCTATTGAAAAATCTTCTGCTTGTATTACCATCATTGATAGACCCAAGTACAGCTTTAGCAACATCAACTATGGTTCCCGCTTTGCTTTTAAATTTAGCTTGAATCCATTGTTTCTTGCCTACTATGAAGAATTTTTTCAATATCGTCCAGTTTTGTTTTGCTATTATTTTATTGGTAACTTGTGTGCAACATATTTTCCAGAAATTTAATTCTGGCATGAGAAACGGATATACCAAACTTGTAAGTGCTTTTCTCGTTCTAAGTCGTTGAATTGTTTTCCTCCTCAAGGATGATGTAGTTCCTGCGGCATCATTTAATATTAAACGGCAACATTTGCAGCAACGTAAATCGGCTTCGAATACTTGATTTTTGCTTCTGTATAATTAATTTCTTCTATGGTGATATCACTAAGTTCATTCGCAAATCTAATCCTTATCAATCTACAACATATTTTGCTATATTAATTCTTTTATTTCTCTTGCAGTGTAGTCGTAATGAAACTAATGAGAACTAATATTTGCATCACTATCAGAATCACTTTCAAATTTCGACTGTTGCGATTACAACCCCATTTCGTGAGCAACTGCTCGCTCATTTTCTGCTAAAGTAGCTGCTATATCTTGCTGATGTAAAAATCAACCATTCGGAAATGTGCTCTAGCAAGTCTTGTAAGTGGCGGTAATGATATAATATGCTATTGTTTAGTTCGTACTGTTTGCTCGAAGGTCCTGCTTCAACAAATCTGGATAGAGCTTCCAAAGGCGACAATTTGTCTATTTTCCCTTGAGTAAACCTGTTTGTATTCCGTTGCACTGCTAGGAGCTACGGCAATCTGTTGTAGAAGCTTTCTTTACCGAAAGAACTTAACTTAGTTTTAGCAGCAAAAACAATTTCTTCGCAGTCCCCACCTTCTCGTAGTGCTTTCGTTTTCCTACGTTTCGTACGTTCACTGGACTCGTGACAACATTTTACTAGTCGCCCGCTTTAGTCGATAGCACCCTACAAGGAATTTTAAAACATCCATTAGGCCAAGTCACACACTTCTTCATAAATCTTTCATGCGCCTTGAATGCAGCTGATCATTCTTCTTTTAAATTTTTTCGTTTAAATACTATCTGAATGATCTTCCTTGCTTAAGAAAAAACTTTTCTTGGGAAGAACTTGGGACTCAAAATAAATAAATAGAGCAAAATCCATCATCTAGAAACGCTCATAAGTATAACTTTCCTATTTTGAAAATGAAGAGCTGACCGAAACTAATAAATTTATTCACTTTTCAGGACCAAATATTTAATCTAATTTTAATGGAATAAAACATATACGGAATTTATGCATCATATTGGTTTTGGTAATTCTACAATGCGGCAGTTCCAAAGTTCTCTTTAAATAAAAAGAACAAAACACTACAGACAGACACGTCTGGCACAATTAACAGTAAACTTTAAAGTAATGTAAAACGCTTCTGCCATCGCAAACGGCAGGTTCGAAGAGCGAGCCTTTGTTTTCACGTATACAGTCCGTAGATCAAACGCTCAGCGCACTCAACCATTGTGGGAAACATTCAAGCATACACAATGATATGGACAAATTTAATACTTAGACTGTTAAATATTTATTTAATTGAATACTTGGGAATAATAAGACTTTATAAACCATTTCTGATTAGATACCAAGAAGAAGACCTGAAAGCAAGAATTCTTTGAGCAATTCTTAACATTGTTTAAAATACTCGATTACATCACAGCAATATGTAATGGGAAAAGTAAGAATACAAATATTTTTAATACCTCTCACAGATGCAAATGTTTATTTAAAAAAATATTGTTTTGTCGAAGAACTTCATATCCTATTCCTTTAGTAAACTTGTCAAAACTGTTTTCATCATACGATCGTCTAACTGGCGTAAATCCCATTCTAGCATATCGTTGGTATTGATATGTAGAGACGACAAAGGCGGATGAATTTATTATTTTTTTGCAGATACTAGACAGATTCGTGGTTGGTCGACTCTCAAGGACACTAGTAGGCAACACGAATCCATTTTCATGAAGCAAACAGACTTTATTCAGGTTTTTACAGATTGTCAAGAATAATTACTGAATTTCGCGTTATTTGGAAATAATTTCATAATAAATTTATTCTCTGCCACATGATGAATGTCAGCAATATTTTTCTTGTAGAAAAATATGTATTCAGCACCAAGAAAAAAACCATTATTACATGGGCATGAACTATTGTAAAGCAACGCCTAAAACCAATGGGTGATTTAAAGCAAGTGCCTAGTTCCGATATAAAAGGTGGTCGATTACTTTAAATAGTGTCCATCCAGTTTTTATATAAATCGAAAACATTTTGTAAAGTAATATATTTATAAGCAAAGTAATGGGTGTCATTGCAACAAAAATCAAAGATCAAAAAAACTTACATGGAAAATCATGTTTTAAACATTTTGGAAGAAAAAATACCGGCATTAAAAGATGGTTCCAGGTTAAATAAAATTACGAATTACTATCGGAAGAGTGTACGCTGCGTCTATTAATTATCAAGTTTGCTACAAGTTAGTTGAAGATGAAGTTTATCATTAAAATCAAAACTTGAAGGTATGAAACTTGGGCTCGAGGAGGATCTGATATATTATATATACTTGTTTCTTTGCAATATCTGCTTTTCCGTTTTTCGCCATCACACTGGCATGCTTTTTTATTTATTTTTTTTATTATAGTGTAGTATATCTGCAAAAGTGAATTTTATTTGAAAATAATGTTATAAATAAAACTTAATTTCTCTTATATTGAATCCATTTGTAAGAAACCAGTGAACTCTTAGTTGTTAAAAAATGTTTATTCAAATATTAGATCATTAATAAATAAAATTCCGGTTGTTGAATGTGCATTTGCGTAACTTAGTTGGATCAACCCTTACGAACTCTCTCATTGAATTGGAATATTTAGCAGCTCTGCCTATTTATGCGTAACGCACATTCAAACTACAAAACATTTGTAGGTGAATTATACGGTGTCCCTATGAAATGAAAAGGGTACCCTTTCTCTAAAACTTAGAGCATTCAAATGACTTAAGGAAATTTTTCCACAACTTCGTATCTTCGGTATAGGAAAACGTAATAATGTTGATGCTACTAACTACTTTATTACGTCTGCTTAATCAATAGCAGGTCCTATATTTCATCTTATATTGATGTTTTATTCGACAATCTAATGGCGCTGGAGGTAACAGAATCACAATAAGTGTGTTAGAAATGTTTTACTACGCTACTAAGAATATGAGTTAGATAACACGTAGCTCGTATTGTTAATTCTTGTATTATCGATCAACGAGTACCTAGTGGCTGGAAGGTGAGTTTAGTACCTCTTTTACCTAAAGTTAGAGAAATGTAAAAGAATTTAGAATTTCAGACCTCTTAATGTCAAAAATCCAATATATAGAAGTTCGCAATATCATTTCCCCCGCCCAGTTTAGCTTTTACAGCAGTAACAACCCTCACCGATGATGTCATTACCATTGCTGATGAAAAATTTAATTACAGCGCTGGTATCATTCGATTTCAGCAAGCGTTTCTACACAGTTAATCATAAGCTCCTGCTGCAATCTTCTGCTACTCTTTTCGATAAGAAACATATTTGTGAATCAAACGTTCATCATTTTGTAAATAAATGTAAAATTCCAGGATTCATCAAATAAATGTAAATATTCATTAAAAAAAAATCACCCGCGTAAACATTATTTACCCTTAAATTTGAAAAAGCAACGGTGCAAAAGTCACGATATACACGTTTACCATCCCTCCATTGGCGTGGCAACATTAAATAAAATACAAAGATAACCTCAAGCTTAATCGTAAGTTTTTTGGAATTGAGTGTCGGTACATCTAGAGTTGCTTTTCGGCTAGCAATGTGCGAGATGAACGTGATTTATATTATACAATTACTTATTATCAATTCTTTTATTCTGTTTGTTATTGTTTTATTGTCTTTTTTCCTTAAGGGTAAGGATAGAAAAAATAATATTTCAGAGCAGAGCGCCAAAATTGAATATCGCTTTTTTTCTCCTTTTCTCTAAGTAGTTTAGGATCCGTTCAATTTTATATTCATTTATCAGGTGATATTCGTTCTACAACTTAAATTTAAATGCTAACAAGGACATTAATATGAAAGCAACGTTACGTTTAAACGTAATTTTTCGCTGTCTGTAAACGTTCAACGAAAGTATGAATGTCCAGGAAAGAAAGCGTGAAAAGCAACGTTGTAAAATTATTTTGAATCAACGTCAAAGCCAGAGAAGTTAAGGTAATAGAAGTAGCATCGTATAGTAATCGCTGTATGCTGGCGCAAAGCACCCACAAAGTAGATTTTCTAAACAAATATGGAGATTTCCCCCTAACTGAGCAGTTTGTCGTTTCGCTCTGTTTTGCTACATAATTATGTGATTTCTACCAATGGCGGAACACGCTTCGTTACCTTTGTATCAGAACGCGTTAATTTCAGTTTAAGTTCCAAGAATGTATACAGTTTACTGTAATCTTTAAAAAAGGATGATACTAACAATAATTAAAAGAGAAATGTAATACATGCAATGTAGATAGGAGATACCAGTATGGATAGACTATAAAGAGAAATAAAGAAAAGGCCGACGCACTGGCAAAGCCATAAATATTGGTAATCCAAGATAAAATAGATGTACTGTTCACATATCACCAGTAATATAGCGCCAGTCGATATCATTTTACATGAATACGCAGTTATTTCTGTACTACTGAAGTATTTATGTCATCTAACGAATACATTTTGGAATGAAAATCAATTTTTTATGTATTCCACTAGAACGCCATGTATATAGATGTAACCTGTTGTTCTCGCTATAAACAATTTCTTACATTTACATTCATAATAAACTATTGTTGCTATTTTGTATTTGAGCTAGCCAGATGCAAAGTTATATTAATGCTAAAGATACTAAATATTTGATTTAGATATGTAATCCCGCCAACGAATTTTATTTTAGCGAGGCCGAGGAAGAAGAGATACAGGGTGTTAAGAAAATGGGGGAATGGGGGGAAGGTAAACATGAACATTTTCAAATTTTTACTCGCGTATAACGAGAAAATGAGTTTTGGGTGGGAAGCTCTGATATTAATGAAACTTTCAATCAGCAAATTATAAATTAAAATTTTTCCAACATTGAATTTCTTTAAAAACGCTTTATCACGACTTCATGAGTTATTCAAAGATGCTAAAAATAAATTATCAATATATATCCTGAATAATTTGCGCAATATGTAGCGAAAATCTCTAGAATTTTTCTTATTGTCCCACCTTTGCGTGAGAAATCTAGAAATACAAGTGATTTCGATAGTAATCCTAGATTATTCGTAAATATGAATAATTGTATACTCTATGTGTCGTAGCGGAATAAATTTTAGTTCCTTTTAGTCGCAAACGTTCAATGTAGATTCGTGGTCTGCCAGACTTGTAATATTTGGTGGCAAATACGAAAATTAGTATTCATAAGCGCTAAAAGAAAGTTACCTCGTTTGAATACCAATTCTTTTACCCGTTTGGTAATAACCGCAAGCATGTTATGTATAAATTTAGAAAATATACGTATTTATTCGAGCTGGGAATGCGACACCGAGAGCAAGTTCCTTTTGTTACCAACGTAATCGTAAATTCGTTAAATGTAACGCAATCCTTTTCTATAACATTGTTGTTTAAAGTTTACGAGTTCTTCAAATTGTTTGGTTGAAATACAAAGATGATTGGGAGAATTAAAATTTTTGAAAAAATTTAGAAATAAAATTATTAATTTTGGAGACTTTATAAAATAATATGCCTTTTCTCCAGCTTTCTTAAGAAGTTCAAGATCTCTTTCCAGGAAAAATAAAGGCAACTACTTTTATGATAATCAACAAGAAATTAAAACATTAATATGTCGCTGAATTATAACGTTGAGTGTCAGCATCAGCATTATGTTTGTATACTTCAGATTTCATAACTCTTATTTAAAGAGATATTTAGCCTCCATTCGTCATTGTCATCAATGTTCAGGAATACCTACATTGAATAATAAAACGTTGTGGATTAGACACGCGTTTGTCTGTAAAAGATGCCGTATTTCACGCGCAAAATAGAAAACGTATATTTTGCATCAATTGATACTACAACTCACAATAAATTTTAAAGCAGTAATTCTAAATAAAACTGAAATGGATTGAATGCAGAGAACGCGATAATTCAACTTATTTTAGGCTATCCTCTTTAGAGAAGAAAGAAGTAAATCGGATACTACTTCAACGAGTGTCTGCTGTCTTTGCTTTTATTTCTATTCCTTCTATTTCGTTGTCTACCAAAACATCAACTACCTTCTCGTTTTACAGTGAATTCTCTTACATTGTATTCAATTCCAAGTTCCTTTTTGTACACCGATATTCTGAGCTGAATTTCGATTATTTTCTGAATCGAAAATAATGCAAGGGCTACTTCAACGTTGCCATTGTCGAGATAGCAAAACGTTCTTATAATGATATAAGAAGATGTACAATTGCACAGATGTACAATTTGTAAGTTTATATTAAGGTTCGATTTTTAGAACACTCTGTATATTATCTTTGATAGTTAATCCAAGATAAATAAAGCATTGACGTTTAAATTGAATTCTGCGTCCGCTAACAGTTTAATAGTCAAATAAATCCTTCAAAATTAAAGCATTACGCTATATGATTGAATTTGCAGTTAAACTGTTTATCTTAGTACTTAAAGCAGAGTGACAAACGTTTCTCCATAATATTAAATTAATGTCTATAATATAATAATTATAATGGAAATACTAAAAGGAAATAACATTTAAGCATTCAGTATCTTTAATGACTATTTTTAACGTATGAGAGACGACGGGGGTGAGATATATTTTTCATTTAGATTATGATACTAAATATAAATAAAGGATTATTTGATGGGCATTGTAGAACGTTTGGTTTTCTTAGAAGCAATATTAATTATTGATTTAAAATAAATGTGAAATGGTGGAATAATGGGAGGATGCCTACACAAACGATCACATTACGTTGTATACTGTATCTTTTCCTAGCATGTACATACGTGAGTCGCGCGAAAATTTTGCCGAATCTGTAAAAAATGTGAAAAAAACAAAATTTATGCAAATTTTGATTTGTAACTCGAAAATTTCTTAATAAGATATCGGAAACCGAGCTACTACTGCATAAATGAATCCTGAAAAACAAGATTTTGCTTGTTTTAATAGTGAACATAAAATATCGGTTCAGAAATGAAAAAGCATTTAATTTCGTGCTTCTTAGCTTTAATATAAACGTAAGTTCTTATTTTGGTTCTTATTTATAAAGTTGATCTTCATCGTGAGAAAAATCTACGTAAAATACGTCGTTATTTATTTACAATTAAACCTCGACTTCAAAACATGCAACATCTCAAGTAAACTGTAATTCTAGAAAGAACACGGTTTGTATTCCTCATGTTTCCGTTGCAATACGTCTCCTTTACGTCTATTGCTGTGAAAGTAGCATCTCTTGTCTTTCCTTGTGCGCTCACTTTTGGTAGAAATTTAGCCGCTGTCAGATTTGCTTCAAGTCTAGTTACAAAAAGGATTTCAAGTGGGAACATATCCTTCTCCTGAGAGTTTAGTCTCGTATACGAAACGAAGAAGGCAATGAACATATTCAGCATTACTACGTTTCGGTGGTTGGTCTTACTTCCTTTAAAGACGGAGCCGCAATATAAAGGCTGTCTGCGTGTATGTGCATACATACGTTCGCGAGTATCAAATTTATTGCGCATAGTATCAACACACATGGTAGGTATTTCTATTAGAATGTTGGAAATTGTTGTCAACACTGAATTTTATACACAAATTACATTTAAATTTGACAGATTCCTCATGTCTTTTGGAAAGCTTGCAGATATACGTAACCTGTTAGAATAGTTCTTTCAGTAGAAAAGGAGGTGAATATTTTTAGATAAACTTAAGAAATCAATTAAATAATTCCAGTCACATTGTTCGAAAAACGTTTTTTACTTTGTTGCGGACATTATTTATTAACAGCAGCAAGCATCGAACTTGACAATATACTCACCATTTAATCTTTATCAGATCATATACTTCAATAATATCCACATAAGGAGTGAACAAATTGAAAAATTGCGTCTTTAAAACAACTTGATGCACTGATAGACGTCTTCGGTTGAAAACGAGGATCGACATATGCAATAAACATGTGTGGTGCGGAGTGTGCCTAAACTTTTGTTTTGTTTGTCATACTACCCCATAGTCCTTGCTATAATTGTTAATGATTGATTGTAAATAATTATTTCAAATATTGACTAGCATTTAGTCTAGTTAGTATATAGGATCTTAATCACAATAAACCTGAAACAGGCAAATATCGAACATTAATTGGACTATACAAACCATTAACTGTAAAATAAAGACAAAATTCCTGTAGTCCGCATAAGCTACATTAAAGTAATGTTGATCTCTCCTTCGCATCAGAATCGTTCACCGCTACTTAGTACTTCCATTAAAGCAATATATGTAATTATTAAAGTGGAGTACAACAACATGTGATAGATTCTATTAAAGGTGATTGCTACAGTTTTATACATTAGGTAAGTAAATGTACAAAATTCAAGTATTTATTATATATGAAAGATTTTCTTTGTTTCGTTGGCGGTACTGCGCCTGAGTATGTCATAATCCGATAAAATTTCTTCCTCCCGCAAGAGATCCTCGCTGTACCTCGCTTAAAACGTTCGTAGGAATCCCAAGAAGACCGGTGGTTATTGCACCGATTATTACTTAAATAAATAAGAATACCTGCGAAGGATATCCTTTGTATATAGATCCAATCGAGGAGGAATCCAATCCAATTGAGAAAATGGGAAAAAATTAAAGAGCAAGCAGGAGCAAGAAAAACAATTGAAAATAGAAGAGAAAATGCAAAGGAAGCGGGAAAGGGACAAGCCAAATGAGTAGAAAGCCTTTAACAACAAAATCATATTCTAAGTAGAGCAGCATTCTGAGGAGAACAAAGCAGGAAATCAAATTAAAAGCGAATTGTTTGTAGTGCGATAAACAAAAGTCAAAAGTAAAAACAAAAAGCGCGTAACTTGATTTCTGGATAAATAGTGCGCGCTCTTAAAAAACAGAATTTCATGCATAATGATTCCCTTACAACCACGTAAGATTCTCGGAAGAATTTTCTGCCATCGAGATTAAATAACCGGACTTTGTTTCTCTTGCGCCACTAGTATTTCCAAATTTAAACAAGGTGTAAAATGAAAAACGTAAATTATAAGTTTTCATTTGATCGCTTTAAAAAGTTCCCCAGATTAATAATCATTAAATAAAATGTCACTGGCAGTGCTTCTTAGTATATTTTAGTATATTTCATTTAAGCTCTTCTTCCTCTTCATTAATTTACGTGCTAAATAATTAGGTAGCTTGTTAATAAGGATGCTAACGTATAAATATCTTGATTTATATAAATTTAATTTTATACAACATGGTGGCACATAATACATGTGTATAATACATAATTATGAAGAAAATTTTCTATGTTGTAGAAGCCTAATAGTAGCAATAATTGCGTAGCTTATTATTTGCTTCTGACTTAACAACTCAATTTGATGAACACATCGTTGAACTACCAATTTTGGCCCCGCAAAAATTTTAAGGGATAAGTACGTTGTTTACAAATTCTTTCCTCTCTGCAGTAGAAACTTGATCGACGGGTTCTTAAAACGATATGTTCAGCAAACAATCGCTATTTAAGCATAAAATACACACTCTAACAAATTTCCCGGAAAATTAATACAAAATTACCAGTTCTTGTTCTTCTCTAATTAATTTAGGAGAAATCCATAGAAAATGACTGCTAAAAATAAATCTTTAAATCTATTCACTATGATTATGATGACTTTTTTTTAATCATAATCCTTAAAAGTCAACTTAGTAATAATTGAATAAGTTTTAAGCTATATTGAATCAGAGATTTTCCGAATGATATGTCATAAGGAAGCCATAAGTTTATATCGTATCCTATATACTGTTCTTTCCGATCCAACGCATATTGAGTTAGCTCGGGATTTTCGAACTGGTCTACTGAATACATTACGGACACTTGTGATGTTTAAAGATTTTCCCGAGAACTTGACGCTATATCCTATGGTGAGCATAGTGGAAATTTGGCACTTCTCCCTGCAAAGAAGTGAATAAAAATTACCTGCTGATATAATGCAACCGGGAGCTGAAATTTTCTTTTTTTGAATTTATGCGCCATTTTTAGTCATTTACACGCTGTCCCGATTTTCCGTATATAGAAGGTGGTTGATAAGCACCGAACCGTGCATTTATTTTATCATTTTAAAAAGAACGCGTTCCGTCCAAAGATAAACTTACGTGATGTTTTTAAAAGATTTCTAGATATTTACAATTTTTTTCTTCAATTGTTTAAATGGGGAGATATCTCTTTTTTTTTTAATGATAACGACATACGAAAATGTTGCAAGTTAAAATTTATATAGTCTGTAGACCTTTGCTTTAAATTTAAAGAACAAAAAACCAGAAATAGGTTCTTAAAAAAAAAAACTGTGGTATGTGGCGCGAGAAGTAGCCGTTTTAGTCTCTTTTGGTCAAGAACCGAAAATTATTTATAAACTTTTCTGAACGTATAAGGAATTCTTGACTTTGTGGCCGCTAATTGCGTTTGAGTACGGCGAGCAATAAAGAGAAGTTTAAAACCTTAGCACTGACCTATATTTCTTTCTCGCCTAAAATAAAGAACTGACTCCTTTTCAAACGTTCCTCGACATTCTCCGCTTTCCTGCTATAAACACTAAATAACATGACGTAAAGTTTCAAACCGAAATCCTACCGTTTCGTGACTCTCCAGCTCTCCTACCCGAGTACTTTTAAATAGGTGGAATTTCGACCATTTCACTTTACGTCGGCTGGTAGAACGTCCGGCAAATCGAGAACCTACAGTTTTTGCAAGTAAGACCCTCGATCCAGTTTAATATTCACAGAGAGTTCCAACTTCATTATTCACGGTTAAAACATTGAAACTTTGTAACTTTTTTCCGATTGAAATCAATCGAAAGGCTTTTAATAATTTGTCCTTAATTGCGCTTAAAAGAATGTCTTTTCCCCCTCAAAGGAAGTCTTTTTACCTTAAAGAAAAAAAAAAAGAAGGGATATTTATCTTCCAATCTTGTGGATAATATCGCTTTTTATGTTTTGTATGCACTATAAATGTACTTTTATTTTGAGCGTTTAAAGAACTGCAAAAAATAATGTAAAGAACTACGACATTTTATCGCCCTCGTTCGTTTAAAAGCTTGCTAAAAGAGACCTGAATCATTAATTCCAATGCTGTGAAACAAAAACGTTACGACCTGTTGATACAAATAAGCCCACTCATCGAAATATGGATAGGTTGGCTGCGTTGCCTATTGAATAGAAAAATATTTGGTTGAGGGAATAATAATGGGCGTGAAAATACACTTCGTATTTGAAATTCTTCCTTTAACTAGGCTTGATATAAATCTGACAGAGAATAGATTTCTAATAAGGAGAATCGCATAAGCGAAGACACTTACAGTAGAGGGTTTATCAGCTTATTTGGTGAAGATTTATATGTGTTTATGTTCTCTGAAAATCTGCTTTGTAATCGTTTATATTTCAAGTTATTGATATTAGTGTTCACGTTCATTGGTTGAATGAAGCAAAATGAGCAACTTGATGCTTTCAAGTAGGAAAAAAACAAGGATTTTCCATGATGCTTGGAGAAACGTTCTGACTCGTTCATTTGTATTATTTCAAAAGAACTTTTTATCATTTCGGGCTGTAACATAACCGTCATCTTTACAAAAATTAACAGTATTGCTAAACTTTGCTATTCATCTGATCTTACCGTGCTGGTACGGAAGTATGTACATATATGTGCATTATCTACATTTAAGTGATACTAAGAGAAAGCGTTGAGATAAAAAAAAATTAAAATTTCTAAATCGGGCCCGTAGGTACGAATTATAAAGTAAAACGCTTAAATTTAATACATCTAGCTCAAAGAGAACAGGTCGGGAAACGAACGTGGTTTCAGGAGTAATTCTCTATTGCATAATTTTATACCAACTTCAAAGCGCGGGCATCATATTTCGAATTAACCTAGAGCATTAAATTTTCACACGTACTAAAGCTACTAAAGAATTCCGTTGAAAGATTACGAAGATATCTGCCTTGACTAGTCTAGTAGTGTGTTTAAATTCGTCTTTCAAATAGAGAATTTTACACGAAGACAACAATTATCGCTCACACGCTCCAGCCCCGGAAATAAAGCTGAAACCAACGTTTTCTTGACATAAAAATGTATTTCTTTACGTGTGCTTTAAAAATGCGCTTACCCTCTTCAGCGCAAAATTCATACATCCTGTGCAGCTCGAAATATAGTTATTTTACCGCAGGTAATAAATCAATTTAGAATAACCTAGCGAATCACATTTTCTACTTAAAACATTTTCACACCTTTTCTCGTGCAGTTCACTGTTTAATTCGTGCAATCGACATAGTATTCCACGTATTTACAACATTAGGAAATTAAAATACATTTTTGACAAATTGAAGAAATGAATTTATTTAAATTTATTAAATTATTAATATTTCACTTATTGCAATCAAAGTAAAATTGTTGTAAAGCAGACATTTTTCCGTCAAATTCAATTTTATTTTTCGACATAATTTCCTCGCAAGCCTATACACTTTTCAGTCATGTTTTATTTAATCTTTTTAATCCTTCTAAAATGTAATTGGGATCTTGTCCTGCACGATAGATAATTACGCTCAAATACTTTAGAACATATTTGGGTTTGATTATGGAAGACATTGACAGAGTTCCTTTCTCCGACAAAACATCACAATTGAAACTGTCTTCGTCTTCATTAAGTTAGTTGGGAAGTTAGCCCATCATCATCGATCCTTGGACTGATGATGCTGTTACCATTATTCGAATAAGAACGAAGATACACAGGTCGTTTAATAAATTCTTAGAAAAACAAAGCATTTTCTGTAGGTTTTTATTTATTTTTCACTTTTTTATTCATTTTCGTTTCTTCAGTCTTTTTTTTAAGCCCTACAAAAAGTAGGATTTCGAAAGGTCCTCAAAATGATCATCTGTTTGGTCGATGACCTCCTCGTTCGACGTGAACCGTTGTCCGCCGAGCCATTTTTTCATCATTGGAAATAAAAAGAAGTCAAATTTTCCGTGCAAAATTGAAAACATTGTACCTTGGGATATGCCTGTTTCCTCAACTATTTCGCGCACTTTGATTCATTGACCACTCAAAACCATATCGTGCATATTGTCAATCATTTCGAGAGTAGCCAATTTCATCGGATCTTCAGAACGATGCTCACCTTTCGTGGATGTTTAAACTCATTTATCCAATTGTTCCTAACAGTTGCTAATAGATGTGACATGAACTTCATTCAATTCAATTTTGATGCTGATGGAAACTCGAAACTTTCCATTTTTTTTAATAAAAAAATTCTTTGCTTAAATTGACAATAAAAATAAACCGTGCAATGGATATAACTGAGTCTTCTTGGTCAATGATCCTTATTATTTATTTTTTATTTATTTGTATTTGTATTTGTTTATTATTGTATTTGTATTTATTTTGCTTATCGCGGGCATGTCTAAAATTAATTTGATTTCAAATCGCTCGCCAATATTGTTTTACTGTGTTTTTGAAAAATTGTAGATTGTCTGATACAGCAACAACACAAACAAAACAATTCCATTTTTATTCTAGAACTTCTCTAAAAGATTTCATTTTATGATCACACTATGTAGTTTTGCTTATTCTATTTACCCAGTTCCTAACAAATAGGACGAAATGCGAGTTTCAAACGGGAAATTCGATGGTTAATGAAATGGTTAATTAAATTTCGCCCATCAGAGGAACAAAGAGTAAAAGGTACGTATCGCAAAGGTTCAGTATTGTTTTGTACTATCTTTTCCGTTTCTGTTTTTCAGTGTCCCTAATTGTATATCGGAAATTAACCCAAATCCAATCAATCGTAGCTCAACGTTATGCTTCACCTTTTCTTTTCAATTTAACTGCAATGTTGTTTGCTCAAATACTTCGCAATAAGTTCTACTTGCCGCTACAATCTATGTAAGCTGATAGATAAATAATTAGTTCGTTAATAGTAAAAGATCATACGAGCAAAATAGTGCGAGGTATATAGGAAATTAATTAGTATCTAGTAAAGATGGTGCTTGTAAATCAAGACTTTGCTCTTTCAGGTATATTATTAACGTTGCCTATTAAGTTTTAACTGAGTAATATACCGAAACGTGTCTGAAAATACCTCCTTTAAATTATATTTTAAAATTTTGTTGTGCACTGGTTATATTAGCATCCCAACATTTTTGAATATACGTTTATGAATCGATTAATCTTCCGTTATTTTCGAATTTTAAGTAATAACCAATATGGTTTTTACAAAGATAAATCGACATATATCAATATTTTTTTTTATAAAGAAGTTTCTCTTAAGGACAAAAGTATTTTTTCTAGCGTTACTTTTTTAAAGAAAAAAATATGGCGTTCCATAATCGGAATACTAGACATAGATGGGTATATGTTAAAAAACGGAAAAATTAACAAAATATCATTTTTTGGGTATTTGATAAAATTTAAAAAAATAAAACTAAAAATATCATCGAAAAGGAAGGGAGACTTAGGAGTCTTCCGTTAAATCTGTTTTTTTTTCTAGCTTTTAAAGATAACAAATTAGAAAAAATAGGTTGTAAATCAATCTTGCAGCGACCTATTTAAATGGTTTCCCTGGGGCATTTCTGTTCTACCAATTAATCTAGATAATGGTATATTGCCGGTATTACTAATGTCTGTATCTAGAGAGTCAACGGGTTGAAGAGGTGTAAAACTTAGCTGGCAATTTTCGCATTGATCATTTTTCCATTTTTTAAATTTTGTGCAGGCTTCAGTTTCCATCTATCGGCCATTAAGATGATTTACATCGGTAAATATCGCCAAAAATCCTCTTCTGACTCGAGGCAATCATTGGGAGGAGTAATGAGCGTATCAGCTGCGCAAAACTCATTGTTTTCCTTCGAATCAACGTGCCCTCAAGCGGTATAATATCGAAAACAATGTTCTGATATTGCAATAACACATAAATCTATATCTGGGTAAACACTAAATACTCACACACAATTCGGTGTAAAACATGAGGTTGGAATGTGTCTGGTAGGGTTAGTTATTTTTTAAAAACCATTTCCATAGTCGCTTGAGAGATTCATAGATCAACATATGCGTTAATACGTAACTAAAATGAATGAAATTCGCCACGTTACAACTACCGCATCCAAGTAGCCAGAAATAAAACATATTTCACGTTGTTTGTAGACGGAAACGGATTTCTCGTATTCATTATTGGAGCGGTGACCCTCCCTTAAGCTTCACTATTGTTTCAATATTGTCAATAATTTATAAAATATAATGTTTCGTTATCATTAAGTAGAATTTTTTTTTGTTCAATTATTCAATTATATTCCGACTAAAATAATACATTTATGTGTTACGTACACGAATTTACTATCACCGAAGCAATAAATAATCAGCAGCAACTGCAAATTGGCAAATTTCTAATGGAGATAACACTTTAACGACCGGGCATTAAAAACTGGCACCAATCTGATGTAATTAGAAATCCAAATCCATTATATTGATGTTTAAATTAAATATTGAACAATCAAATGGATTGAATTAAAGCCGTACCATGACCGGATGTACAACGGGTCGGTACTATTTTCATATGTATTTTGAACAAAACATTTATTCGTCTATATTTGTACCGATATTATTTTATTGAGGTGCCAAAATAATATGATTGATATTTCTTGTTATTTGAAATCGGCTATCTGAATATATACAAGCAATATATATCCTGCAGCTTTTATTCGGAAACCCCATTTATTTAATGCATATAAAGCAATGGTATTTATGTAGGTTTTGTATATTCACTTTCATTATTTTATAATAGATTGAACTGCTTTTTGTGCTTATTTTGAATGTTCTCGTGCGATTCTCGTGCGTGCCCTTCGCTGCATTTCTCTGCTTTTACCTTCCCGTATTTTCTACAAATTCCTTGATCAATAATGATAGCGAGGATTATGGCGTAGTAATGGTCCTCAACATCAACGGTTGATGATGAGGACCATTCGTGTCCTCGAAACGGCCATCCCGGACGAATTATTATATATTACTGTACAATAAATTAAATTTGTGTGGTGCGGAGGTTGCCGATACTTATGTGTTGTTTACCAATTCCTTGTTTACTATTTATAGCGAAGCTAGTACTTTCGATAGAATTCGTATGGATATATTTAATCGTGAAGTTCTACTTTATCTTAATTTGAAGATAGAAAAATAGTATCGCTTAACCCGATCTCGCTTGAATCAATCTTCAAGAGGAAAGTATTTATTTATTCGATCCTAAATGAGTATCAATCATTTTCGGTGTCATTCTTCGCGCTTACATTCCGCTACCTGCGCGCATTTCCTAGAACTCAACACTCATTTTGATATTTCAGTATTTTATGGCCGCAATAAATTTTGCAGCTTTCTTATCGATGCCTGTTTTCCGGAACAATTTTAATTAGCGCTTGGTTTTGCGTTTTAGAACATTTCTTATGTTGCGATATTGATTAGCGTCCGGTAGATGATTAATTGATTACTGTGGTTTATGATTGTTCACTTTTTCAATAAGAACGAGATGATGTTACAACGAAATAAATACTATTTCAAATATAATCAAAGTTCTTAGCACAGTTTATTACAGTGTTATTTACTTAATAGAAACAAACAGGAGAAATCGCTAATATTATGTAATTTTGCTGTAGACTTCCGCGGTTATTGCTTTTTTAAAAGACTTTTTTAACTTTCTATGTCGTAATCGTACGAGTCTACTTCTGCCGACGTTTCGATTTCAGTTGCATGCAGCATCTTGTGGGCTGCCGCAAATTGTATCGCTGCTGTCTAGAATTAACGAACTAGAAACTCGAGAAAGTAGAGATTTTGAACACTTATTGTCATCATTATGTTTTGCATAAGACATTATTTAAGTGACCTACTCGAATGAATCGAGCAAATTCGATGAATTTTCAGTGACTTCGTACAAAAACTCGGCAAAATCTATATTTTCATACGATTTCACTTTTCAGGAACAAAGTTTTCATACCAGCACTGCGGCTTCACACTTGCAACGTGTTAAATATTACATTCTAAACGTGAAAGAAAATGATATCTGTTAATCTATGTCTGTACCGATAGCCCCAAGCGTGATCCGAAGCGGCAGGTTTTGGCATTTTGGGGAAACATGTTTACGTAATCGTCTCTGAAAAATTTGAATTTTTATTTTTAAATCTAGAAAAGGAAGCTTTTACGATAGATGAAAATATTTTATTCTTGTTTGGTATGTTCACCAGAAAAATTTTTCAATTTTATTCTGTTGAAATATCAGCGTTCAGCAGACCTCGCAGATCAAAAAAAACTATTCAGTATTAACAATTCAAACAGAAGTAAAGAGTAAATTACCGACAAAATTTCAAGCATAATCTAAAAGAGGTATCTTTAGACACGTATGAAATTTGTTGTTTTAGCGAATAGAAGTTTAAATACGTTTTGCACATACCTAAATCACGATTAAAAGCAAATATATAATTAAAGGAGAACCCAGGTAAATGTGTCATTCAATTAAAAGTGTCGTGGTCCTAACGAAATAACGTGGTAGTTTGATTTTAACGGAGGTTGCTTTAAAGCTTCGAATTTCAAGATTAAAAACCAAGCCAGATTAGTGAAACTCGTAGTTGTTCCGGTGTATATGGATGAAATTACGGTGAAAATTGGCCCCTTAGTTAGTAGCTAGGGCGGGGCCTGTGTAATTCCATAGAATTAGAAGTTTCACTAGCACGGCTACGGACGTAAGCTGGCCTGCCTGCAAGCATGCAATTCATTTGTCACGTATACAAACATCCGGGCTTTACTCTGTGGATGTGTCTCTACTTCAGACTGCGAAGCTATTTATATTATTTAGAGGTGACTTTAAAATATTTTTACGTAAGTCAGATTAAGCGATTTTCGTCATATACTTCGAGACGGTGTATCAGGATGCCGCAATCTTAATGGATGAATTAAATTTGAAATAAGCATTATGAAATTTACAGGGGCGGTGCGTGATGACATAACTTCCTCGTGCACTTTTCTTGGATACATATGGTATATACTGTAGTATGCAATAGAAGGTACACGAGTAAGTTAAAATGTTGTGTGCGGTCCCCGTTACATCATCAGTGATGATCAATGGCAATGGGTGATGATTCATCACCCATTGCCGTTATTAGCAGCTCTAATTTCTCTAATTTAAACATCAGACAGTGTTGTACGGGATAAACTCTTACAAAAGATTTTGTATTTAATCACTTCGTAAACGATCATTATCGACTACATATACTGATATGAATTATCATTAAAGCAAAGGAGACAGTAACCACGAAAAAAAAAACAGCAAAGACAAAGAAACTGCTCGTAATTCCAAAAAAGTGCCATAAAAGGTGCGTTTTATATAAGAAAAGAACTTGATAATACGCTTGTTTGCTTGTTGCTTGATTTTTAGACGTGACTTTATCGACTTTCAAGTTTTTTTTGAAAATTTACAAGGTAAAAGCGAAAATACGAATAAAAACAAAAGGGGGATGATAAGGTAGGACAAACCAAAAATCAAACAAACCAATAATTTTAACTAATTTTTAAAGTTTTAAAGATAAATTTTTTCTGTTAACGACCTCAAAGCCCCTAAAAAAATTAATGTATAAGTTATTCGACTAAGAAATTAATTGACAATAAATCGGGTCTTTTTAATTAAATTTAGATTCGTTCATTGTTCTAGCGTGACATGGACTTCACTCGCTTTATTTAATAATAACTTCTAGCCCAAATTACCTCATAGTTCAGTGGGCTAACACGTAGTCTAGAAACGAGGCTCTAATTCTTGTATTGGTAACTTGTTGTGGCGTATGAATTTATCAAATATAACAAAAATGGAACGTTCTATGGAATCTGTGTTGACAGTAACACGTTGATGTATAACCTATACATTTGCACAGACGCCACGATAGCGCGTTTAAGAATATTCCGAGAATTTCAAATAATTTTCCAATGTAGGGGAAAAAAATGAAAAATTTTGCTTCCGGCGCGGGCTTAACGTGAAAAGGAATTGACACAGGTTCAGATACGGTTTCTGCTTTTAGGGTCTCTAATGTTTAATCAATCAATCAACTCTAAAGCCTACAGGGTGTGTAGAACAAACATAACCTTCCATTATATAGGGGTTGTTGTCTAGTCGAAATAAATTTAAATTTTATAAGCGTATAAAGGGAATTGGTATCTCTTAACGAAAGAATTGAAGTAGCTCATTATCGCAAATAAAGATCTATTTATAATGATTTCCAGTCTTTTATTGATTGAACCAATTAAACAATTGACCGTCATTCCTTCAGTACTCTTATAATGCGCAAAAAACGCCAACGCTAAATTGAAAAGCCCTTCAAAAATATTTTACATAATTTATGAGGAAAAGTAACTTGAGATCTTTACAAAATTAAATATTCAGGAGCACTTAAGGGTGTAAACAGTGCCTAAATAAAACATAATTTTGCAAATTATGCCAGAATTTATGATTAACCTTTCAGATATCGGAATGTTGAGTTGGAGCCAGTTCAAGGGCCTTGAATAAATTATGAAGATATGAAAATGGGGAATCAAATAATTTACCAAATTTAGCGTTATAAATTATTTACTAGTGTTATTAAATTGTTTCATTAGTATACTACAGAAACTTAATGAATGAGAATTTTACGAGGTACCTAGATCATATGTGGATACTGCTGCGGGTTGTTGGCCCTATGTCGAGCCTACCTGTTTCCTGTATAATAATTTGAATTATTCAAGAATTCTTGAAGAGTGGAGTACATTTTGCTTTTAATTGCGCTATTGCAGTTCCGGACTGGTCAAATTAATACCTGCATTGAAGAACTAAGACGTGGTTGATAAATTAACTGAGACGCTAGTTTCCTTCGCCATTTAATTAAGAATTTCCCAGCGTATTGTTTCTCTAGAGAAACTTAAGAATATATTAAAAATTCCTTAATGTCTAAATTACATTCTCCGTGTACTTGATCTATTTTTAAAATAAATTAATTTAAAGCTAGCTTTTTGCCGAGGTATTTAATTAGTCATTTCTCTGCGGACTTCTAATTTCGCGACTGCTTAGAGGCAAAACCGTTTAAAATTCAAATATATTCACGCAGGACGGTTCTACTCAATTTGTTACGTTACTTGTATTTCCTTTGAAAATTTACAGAAACTTATCCTACGCCAACATTTCTTCAACTGAAGTAATCCTTGACGTGGCAGGCATTTCTTTTTTACGGCGACCATGTATTTTCTCCGGCTGCAATTACCTAACCACGTAGCGCGTTTCGATATTAGTTAAATTACGGGGACACACGCTTACGGTTCTAAATCAATATGTTATAAACCATTGTATACGAGTTCGATGTTCGAAACTATTATTTGTCCTCTTCACTTACTTTTCCAAGTATTCAAGCGGCCCTTTTTAATATTAGACTCACAAAGAAAGGTACCCGACCCGGAAATTCAGAATTTAATGAAACTTGGGTGATTTGTAGACCTTACAGGACTATGTGAAATGTCGGTTCCCGATGCTGTTTTGGAGATTGTAATTGATTTTTGAAAATCGAAAGTTTCTCAGTTTTTCTGTTGGATGTTCATAAGGATCTTTAAGAATCCATCCGAACGCATGAACTTGATGCAAGTACTAAGAATAATTTTTTTTGTTTAATATATTAATGTGTTAATTTTACCCTTTATCTCACCAAAACACTAACTGGCCAGTGTGCGAGGACGAAAAATACGAATTATCCTGATTTATATTAATTTCTAGTTAATGGCTATACTGCCGAGGGAGGTGACTCCATAAGGCCGTAGGTTAATAAATAATAAAGAAAATTATTCAAAATTATACTACGTAATTATTGCAAAAGTATGAACAACCGCGCAGGAGGAGACGCAGAACTTCGAAATTACGTAGAAATTGTTAGCGCATAGAAACAAACAAATGATTAAATTTTCAAAAACAAATGACAATATCGTTAATAATGTGTTGAATCTCCGCGTACTCTTGTGCATTCAGTAACCCTTCGTGGCATGCTGGAAATCAGTTGGTCGATTGCTTCTTGGGGCAGCTCATTCTAGACTACCTGTAGCTGTTGACGTAATTCCTCGAAATTGTTATTGCTCTCCATGCCATTACACCAGCAGTTTGAGCCGTGTGGTGGCGCTGAATAACCTGAAAATTTTGCTTCTGACCTCTAGGTCGTCTGATTCGTAAACGTCCGTCAGAATTCCATAAGTAAAATCGGTATTCGTCGCTGAAGACGATAGTTTCTACTCAAAGACACTCTACGACCAATTGATTGCAACAGCACGCGTTGGTTTTACCGGGCCATGTATTGGGCTTTGCCTTAACAGCCGATCTACGCGTGTTGCTCTACGACGAGTTTCTAAGCGTTCTTAGATAATTTCTACCATCAGTGACAGACGGCCGTCAGTGCAGCACCTGTATTTTTTAATAATCAGTCAGCAATTCCTACTTTTTCTAAAAATTATTACAAGGTCTTCTCACAATTTCCCCAGCCTTTTCCAAAGATCGCGCACCGCCACTGAGTACTGCAATTCTTAAACTAATTTGTCACATGCTTCACTTGATTAGTGGTCGAAATGTTCATTGCTAATGACTAATTGATCAATCGGTTACTCTGCATATACGCATAACGTATGTCGTTTGTCCTCAGTTGATCGTCCTAGTAAACAACGTTACGTACATGGACTTAATGTACATATGTATACGTTATAATGACAATAGTAAAGCCACGGCAATTAATTAGCGTGATTTAAGCCTTGTGATGACCATATTACATGGTAGATAAGACATGTTGCATTAAATTGCGACTTTGTATTGAAAATTATCTTTTTATATGGACTTCTATCTTCTTGTAGGCCTTACACCTCTGTTATACTCATGTCTCTTACATTTCTCTTAAATTCCTCGTAAATTCCTAAGTAGTCATATCTCAGGACTACTTAGGAATTTAATTAAATTTAATAATAATTTTTTATTTCTTTTTTTAAAGAAAATTATGTTATACAAACTTTGCCAAATTTAAACGTCTTCTGTTTCTAACGCACATCTCCCCAATATAGAAAGTCAAAGATATGTTTACAACTAAACGCGAATCCTGCATTTGGATATTGCATTCAAGCAGCTCTTGGTGTTAGCATTGCTTGGTTACCGTGGCGAGAGTAAATATTGTAACATTCTTTCGTATATTGTAACTTACTAACCCTTGCAAATATTGTACCATTACGCGATCTCCTTTATGAAATGTTATTCATACGAACAAGCCTGAGTACACAGATGTCCAACCCTGTGGAATTGTAAAATTGCGCCTAGTGACAGCGGGTCAGCTAAACGGATTAGGGCGACATAAATCCAAATTTAAAGTATTTTCTAGAAACGCAATTAAGTGTTTTCGTACCTCTCATATATTTTATACATGCTTTGCGAACTCGAAAAACGTGTTTTTAAGCGGCGAGCAGCATCGAGAGGAATAAGTAACGGTTTAAAATTGTTTTTTTTTTAGATTTCATTTGCGAAGATTTATTGAGTATGTGAAATTAAAATTGGAATTAACAAATTTAACAGAAAGATCTCAAGAGGAGATTACGTTAACTACAAAACAAGATGCGAAAAATGTTCGAGAAAGTGCGGAGAATGGATAAAGCAAGATTTCGAATTATCAATTTCGCCAAGAACGAAAAGAAAACAGAGACCAGGTCCACCGCAAAAATCAGAATTTGATGATATTTCTCTTCGCGTTAATAAAATGAGAACAGAAACACTGAGCGAAAGCTTTTCAGGCGAATAATTATCGTCGGATAAGAATAGTTGTATAGGGGCCCTCGGAGAAAGAACAACGGCAAAACTTTTAGAGGAAGCTACTCAAACAATACCGACCAAAAGAAAAAACAATGGAACAAATATTGCAGTCCTCCTCAAAAAAGTTCAAAATTTAATGAAGACGAAGTATTACTAGGGCCGTTAATAGGAATACTGCTTTTCATTCTTGAAGGCCACAAGATGGCGCGGGTTCCCTGATATATTCTTTAGAAATTCAATTGAATTCTTAAGAAAATTATTTAAATTTATATTACGTAATTATAGAAAAAATATGGTTTAAATATCTTGCCTCTTTCTGTTTATTCCGTGGTCAACCCGCGGAATTATTTATGCCGCAATGAAATCGCGGCCCTGGTTGCTACGGTAACGCTACATTGTCTGCCCAGACAACCAATCACAGTTTAGCCGAAGTCTATGCATTTGGGCAGCACGATTTCCGTGGCCAGTCTGAGTTTAGCTACGTGACTGAATATTGTTTAATGTAGATTTTCCTCAGGTTTTTTATCTTAAAAAATCAAGCAACAGTATAATTTTAAAATGCTATTAATAGACTTCCTTTGAAAGCATTATAAAAATAATAATTTATTTATTTATTTGTGCTATTACACAACAATAACATATCGTAGCTATTACTTCCCAGATATTCATAAAGCTCGAGAAAGTAAATATTTTTTAATTGCCCGTTTAAACGAAAAAATTGGTTAATCCCAAACAGAGTTCGTAGCTTACTCCATCTCTGTTTTTTGCTAACCTATGAAAATTTGATCGTAAATTGTTATTATATCTAGTGTAATGATCGTGAATCATAGAATTAAGTGTGTAATTATTTAAGTTGGATACATACGTAACACATCCAAAAATGTACAAGCATGGAGCTGTGAGAATTCCCAAAGATCTGAACGAGTCTCTGCAGTCATCGACATATCTTATTAGAATATTATATATAATATAATTCCTATGTTCCTAATTATATATATATATATATATATATATATATATATATATATATATATATATATATATATATAATTAGGAACAGAACATAGTAAACGCGTTTTAGATGATTAACTGTTAATTTGGAACTTAAAGATCGCATCAAGTAACACCTAGAAATTTTAATATCATCTAAAGATCGATTATAATTAATAGCTCTTATATCGTCTGCAAAAAAAGATAAAATTTGTATCGTGGTCACAATATTCTAAATCGATAATATAAATTAAAAATAAGCAGGGACCAAGAAAAAATCTTTGAGGTACTCCATGATTAATTGGAAGAATGTCTGGAGAATCATTATTGAAATTATCGCTGAAAAGACGTAATATGTTTAATACTATCAATAATATGCTAATTTTCTAGCTAAAATAGAATGGCCAACACAATCAAATGCCTTCGTAGGATCAAAAAATCTGGCACAAGTGTATAATTTATCCTCGAAGTTATATAAAACTAAATTCGACAGGTTACTAATGGCAAGAGTAGTTGAACATTTGCTTCTAAAGCCATACTGACAATCAGTAAATAAAAAATTACTATTGCAATAATTAGTTATTTGATATTTTAAAGCTTTTTCCAATATTTTTAAAAGTACTGGTGTAAGAGATATAGGGCAGTAGTTATCGCCAAAATCATCCTTTTTGATAATAGGCGCAACCACTGACAACTTCAAAGAGTTAGGGTAATAAGCGGCTTCAATACACTAGCTTATTAAATTAGTTAATAGATAAATTATAATTTTTTTTTAGAGTTTTGATGATTTTTGAATTAATATTAAGAGCGTCGTTGCTGGAAGGGTTGTTTAAACTATCGATAATACACCTAATCTCCAAGAAAGACACAGTATGAAATGAAAATGATTCATTAGGTGATCAATAGGCTTGTACATATATTCGTTGAAATCCGCCGTTTGTTGGCGGCAAGTCATTTAAGATATTTTCAGGAATATTTACAAATTAGCTATTAAAAGCACTAGCATTCAGAAAGATAGATTTATTGTATTCTAGTGTGCTTATATCAAATAATTCAAAAAAATACATCAAAATTACCTGTTGGTGATATGTATATTGTAAGATTGATCATATTTAACTCCGAATACTTCAAAATCGCCTTCGCGACATAAATAGTCAAGGTTCAAAATAGAGCACGTCAAATTGGCGCGCTCATATATACAGACATCATTATCAATCATCTCAGCACTAGAATAACTTGATAACAAAGTGTAATTATCAATTACAGTGCTGCGAAGGCGACCATTGTCAAGCCAGTGCTTATTTATATAAATAAAAGCAATATCCTGTTCTTGAGTAAATAGTTCTATTTCCAGAGTCTTATTTCCCAAACCTTGAATGTTTATATTATATATTAACACATTTACCTCCATTATTTGTTTATGTGTTCTTTCCATAAATGGGCTAAAAACGATTAACGCATACGTCGCTAGATCATCTGGCAAGATTTTTTAATAACTTCTTCGAATCGTGCCGGTACAGTTACCTTGAAAGACGAGTATTCATCTGGATGCTTAGAAGATATCTTCGGGTATTTGGAATTTCCAATTTCCTTACTGACCAGGTAATGCTCTATATCTTCACTGGTTAAATTAGGTACCAATACAAATATATCTCTTCCGGAGATTGCAATCAACTAACCTAAGAAATAGATATCTTATTCTTCGCGATGCACTACTGAAAACGGCATGAAAATTTAATTTAGAGGTGACAGGGAATAATAAATTAATTTTCGCTTAACATAACGAGTTAATTATCATGTGATTATTAGGTCATTGTGCCTATGACACACGTGTCATGAGTAGAGTCCAAACGATGTGCCCGACCATCGCGCACATCCGGATATTTCTGCAACAATGTAAACATATTAGGTAAGTTATTTATGTTTTTTCTTAACGTTTTGTAAAGTGATTCAATATATTTATTTTTAAATAAGCGCACTGTTATTCTGGTAAACTCGCCAATGCTCGGGCACATCGTTTGGACTCTTTAGTCATGAGTATATTATTAATGTTTATAGTGTTTGCTGCCTAAAGAGAGTATTTAATTTCTACGGGGTGTTATTAAATCGCAATTTGCATATTTAACTGGTGATACACCGCGAAGTTTCCGCGGTAACTCTTCGCAACGCAGAAGGCTATGGATGGGAATTTTGATTCGGGAAAGGTTCTCTTCTTTTCCAACGAATCCAAAATACAATTTCTTAAACTACGACACAGTTCTCTTGACAACAGTCGCAATACTGAGAATTTACCAAATAATTAAACAGGTATTCAAATTTAACCGGTAACAATTAAAGAGGAATTAAGATTAAGGCCAACCTTGTGTTTCCAATAATATTCGAGATCCCCGCGAAGAGGGTCGAAAATTAATTAATTCGTGTATAACAAGAAAGAAAAATTGAAATTTTACTCAATATTTAAGCTTAGGCAGTATTTTCTTTTACATAGAACATATTTCCACCTATTGTAGACTCATTGACGTAAAAGCGGTGACTTCGACAATAGATCGAAAAGAATCGATGTGATACTCCAAATATTTGTCTTTAGTGGAGAGACCAACCTTCAAATAGGTATTTTATGATGAGGAATTTAATAAAAATATTTTATTCTACCTTCGCTTCCTTAGCTATCCCCAATATTATTTTTTATTTATTCTGTTTCGCATTGATTCCGTAATACCACCTGCAAAACGTATTCAATATTTTCAATTTAAACGAAAATATGAAAGCTAATATCTTCGTTGAATTTTTAAAGTCAGCATGAATGATATTAGCATGACGGCCAGGCTGATATTAAAAATTTTAACAAACAACAGATGACAGCTACGCCTAATGTAGACACTAGCTATCCAAGAATAACTTATATTTTATAGCCTACGTCATGTGCACGTTTTTTGTCGCTGTTGATAAGCTTACGTAGTTACGCAGTTGATTGTCTATCAATTTGCCTTATTGTTATTATTATTAAGTTCTTATTATTATTAACTTAGATGCAACCCTCCTAGTTAATTAAACTAGACGAATGTAAATCGAAGATTGACCACGTAAGCTGTATATGTGTACAATGTGGTAAAAAACGCAAGAACCTAGAAGAGTCACTTTATGGCGAAAACACGCAGAGAGGTCTTAATGGCGAGATATATTTGTCACATTATTCATGCCATTGCATCTCCTATCTCAGTAGCCCACCGGTCCTATCTTAATCTCTCTCAAATTAACCGGTATCACGCAATCCTTGGCCTACAAAAATTGGTTAAGCGTTAACATGAGGACGTTGCGTGTGCTTCTCTGGCATTCCCATTATTAAGATCATACATGTATGCACGTCGACTTGTTCAGGTGTTGTTATGCATCAATATGAGAATTACATGAAAATAACTCGGCCACCAACATATACAGCGTGTCCGCTCGGCGCGTGGGTGGAATATAATTAATTGTACAACATACACACATATTACTTGTCTCAAAGACACGACAACCAAATACGACGTTTCTCTGGAAGGAGAAGGTTTTAGTTTCAGCAATTTCATTTTTGAATATAAACAAAAGCGTGGGCGATCAATGTTGAACCGCAATCGCCTAGTAAATCCGTATAAGAAGTAACCAGTGAATATGATAATTGAAAGTCGAGGAAATGGGAGATGTACACATATACGATCGTTCTTGTTGCAGTTTGTTATAAAGCTTTTTCTAATAAAAATATATAAACCTCCCCTTAAATTGAATACGTCGTTCGTTAAATGCTTAATAAGGGCAGAACGAGGCATGATAAAATCTTTTGCTATACTTCTTTCTTTGAGCAATTTGAAAGAAAGCAACTAGCGAAGTATCAATAAGAATACGAAGCTATTTTTTAACAAATTAAAATGAAGAATAAGTACAAATAATAAGCAGTAGCAAGATAACTATCAAATTCAGAACTTCAAATTCAGAAAAGCATCGCAGCTTTCGAAAATTTTTAGGGAAAGGAGAATTGCCTATGTACTTCTTTTATTCCTCGCAACATCGCTGCTTCTTTCGCCCGCCTTTGATTATTATAGCTTGGACAGTCAGGATGTTCTCCTTCAACATTCACAAGCGCAAAACCCAGTTAAAAGTATTAAACGCTTGCAGTGTATGAAGATGCTGATAAGGAGAACGCAGGTAACTTTTTCTACGTGTGCTCTTGGCTGTACGAACATTGAAACTTTTCATTATTTCAGCAACTTTGTAGTGCGTATAAGGTTTTCTTATTATAATCTGCTCTCCGCTAAGTGTGCAACGAAGTTAAATCGTTTCCCCAAATGTTATTGGTTACTAGAGATTGCAGCGGACCTATTAGAAGAAATTTCCGTTTGACCCTGGTGAATCTTCAACGTACTTGCACAGCACACAACTCCGCCACAGCAAAAAGCCCGCTCTTAAACGCGATTCAAGTTTCAATTGTACGCATTTAAAACAAGTACGACAGTTTTTTAAGCCGCCATATCTGCGTCCGAGCTGACAACTCACGTTCTTAATACCCGGCGTAGAAATGAACATCCTGTGGTTGCAGCCAACGTAGGTCCTGTCTTACTGCGGTTATTCAAGATTATATAATTTGAAGGTTACAGTATTTATCTTTCACTTACTTTTCGATTCATTAAAGAGTTTCAAAATCTAACTTTCCCTTGAATACCTTATGCGAAGCAGTAGACATTCGAAATTTGTTGCGTTGAACCAACACGAAGACCGATTAAAATTACATTTACGCAGCACACAGCCAGTTAGCACAAGAAAAAGATTTAAAGTCATTAAATGCAGATAGGATTTTTAAAAAAGGAATTGAATAGGTACCGAACCAGTGAAAAATGTAACTTTCTCAGTATATTCCATTTCCATTTCCTGGATCTCCACCTTTTTATCCTCGTAAATCCGGTAAAACTACCTACTCATGTTGCTTTCTAGGCTTACTTCCCATTCTCTTGTCGTCAGGAACACGACAAGCTATTTATTTACTGTTCATTCCTCACTGTATCCTTCTTCTAGTTTAGGCTTACAAATGCAAAAAGCGACAGGTACATTTTCATCACAAAAAACTTCTAAAATCTTTTTTTTTTAATCGAGTGCCTACTGCTTTATTCCATTTTTAGAATCTACTACAATTTTCGTTGTAATCAACCAAGATTTTCAAGAAAATAATTTTTATTAATGTATGATACATACCTTGATTGGTAAAAGTAATAATGCCTTGATCGATATCAAAAGTTTTATTTTTTAAAATATTTTGTTATGTCATCTTAAAATGAGGAAAGTTATAAGAAAATGCGTCACAGATCTCTGAAATTTAATACAAAGACAAAAATCCGATTGAAAAAATATGTTAGGTTACGAAGAAGAAGGATAAAATACGTAGAAAATTAAGTGTGATCAATAGGCTTTACTTATATTTTTTTCTTTATTGATTTTGTGAAAAATTAAAAAAAAACACATTTTTTTTAAAATTTTCCACTAGACACCAACGGAACAATACGGGGGGTCACTGGGGGTCAAATCAAATTATTTATAATAATTTTGGCCATCGCAACTACACGGGTGTGCATCCGTGCATTCAGTTGATGGAAGAGGATCTTCTCTCTCGTTCTCTTAATCAGTTCCAGATGTTATTTGCCCTTTTTCCAAGTAATCGGCGTGCATCCCAAAACACCGAGACCATCACTTTGACGGCTGATTTCTCGGAGCTCGTTGGCCTTCAAAAGCCCACTGTTTTCACTGTTCCTTTGTCTCCGGAGTGTAGTAGTGTATCCATATTTCGTACACAGTTATGTATCGACTGAGAAATTCGTCGGCATTGCGACGAAAAGCGGCAAAACAGCTTTAGAGTCGACCGTACGATTGCCTCTATTCTCTTGCCGAGATTTCTTTTACGTCCAATTTTTCGTGCAAAATTGAAAACACTGTATCTTGCTCTATACCTATGGCCTCAACTATTTCGCGTACTTTGATCTTTGATTTATCGTTCATTCAAAACGTCGTGGATTTTGTCAATCATTTTGGGGGTAGTCGCTTCCACTGAACGTCCAGAGCGATATTCATCTTGTATGGCCTCGTTTAAACTTATTTACGTAATTGTAAACAGTTGCTAACGCAACAGCAAATATGCGATGAACTTCATTCAAATCAACTGTTGTCTTTCGGTGTTGAGCTTTTTAAATGTAAGTATTTAATCACCGCTCGAAACTCGCAACTTTTTTCAATCTTTCAACATAAAAGAATTTTTTGCTTAAATCGACAATATTGATGATGAATATAATTTAAAATTTAATAGCTATCTAGCTAACTTCGTATAAAAGTGAAATGTCAAGAATATTGTCAGGGTTGAAAATTCCAATGTTTTTCGTAACAGCAGACTAACCTGCCTAAATTTTCGAATAGAAAGAACACAGAATGTCAAAGTAATTGCATTTATTCACTCGAACAATACGGTGTATAAGTATTGTTACATTCCCGCCGAGACTATGCATGAATGGCAATACATAGACTAATTTTTCGATTGTCTACACTTCACATTAAGCTAAAAACAAACACCGAACAAGAGCAGCCCAACGTATTTTCGCTACTCCCCCACTTTACTGTAGTGATGAATAACTCGACAAACTATTAATTAATGAGGGTGTATGTAGGTAACGCGAAAGCTTGTCAACTTTATCAATTAGTTTAGCTGTAAACTTCAGTTATTTCGCGGTTGGTATCTGGGTTACAGTGTCCCATATATAGGTGTTATATTCGCCGTTCTATCTACGAGTATATAAGGTTTATCGTGTTACAAGAAAAATATTGTACGAATTCGTGAAATTGTTAGCAAACTGTGCATGCACTTCCGCCTCGGAATGATTTTTAACGAAAGGGGTCTTCAAGTTCGGAAAGATGAACTTCGTTATTTTAAATAAGACAAATTGACGGAAATCTAAAGCAAGTGCTCGTTGTCCTATGTTATTTTGTAGTTTCTTTTATATTATATATATTTATTAAACAGAACATATTTCTGACGTCGCCAATTGTTTGTGCTAACAAAATGATGTGGTGGATAAATGATCCGGAAATTTTATTCATTATTATACAGGTATTCATAAATGTTGCATAGCTACACCATGTTCATTTATACAAGGCCAAACAACTTTTCTACATATAATATTTGTTTCGAATAACAAACTCGCAGAAGAATACTAAGTTTCATATATTTAGTAGAAGCATTTTGAAAATTTTCTATCGCATTAAACAAACAGTTATTAAACCTATGTGAACGGAAGTATCTTGAAATCTTATTTGGTTTTCTTTAATAGCTGCGCCTTCATTGTAATTGAATTGTAAAGCTACAAATTTTAATTGTTTCGATTGATTTGATTTTAGTTGTTGAAATATTTTGAATAATAAGAAGCTGCCTTCAACCACTATCCTCAACGTATGAGGATCGGCTCTGGTGGTTCTGTCAAGTTCTCAAATTCGTTTGTGAGATTTCAAAAACACTTTTTTAGTATTTGAAATTAACGCACTCACCTCTAGATAACACTTGTCAATCGTTTGCGCCGCAAGATGTAAAGAATAAACTTTACACATTTGAAGGGCTTGCAAGGTACGCATCATAACCTGTACAATTATTTTTTTTCATCTGTCGTTTCTTCCACACTTAACCACAGCCGTTTATCTTTAACTATATTTTCATTTTTTTTCTCGTTATCGTCGCGTACAGATACTAGATACCTGCGTAACATTGTTCAAGATGGTAACTCCTAGATGGAATTGCAAACATAGAACGTATTTAATCTTTCAAAGCGTCACTGAAGTCTTGACCATCGTTTTAGTCTAATTTCGCGAAATTCGAAGATTGTCACCTCGAAGTGTCCCCTTGTCAGGATTTAAAGCAATAGAATATCATGCTGGAATAAAAGAAAGAAGGTAAAAGTAGAAAGATACAATTCTCATTTTGTTTTATATAATGTCACCAGCTGAATCTCTTTGATATGGGATGCCACTTAATCTCTTGAGTAATTTAAAGTTTTTAAAGGAGCGTAAGAGAGAAACGATTTTTTAAGGCAATATAACTTCCGAGGGAATTTTTTCGACTCTACCTCAAGAAGATATATCGTTGCGGTATTATGAGTCTGTCGAAGGATTATTATACAGCATCCTTTTTGCATATCAAATTTGTTGTATCGTTGTTTATTTACATTATGGCGTATACAGATGTACGATGATATAACTTACCTAAATAAACGAAAAGAATTTCCTTCTCCACGGTTATAACGAACTAAGTCACGCAAATGTTTGTTGGATTAGTTTAGTCTATTCGATTGTGCTAATCTAAGTTAGTTCTTGTTACTTTGAATCATAAATTGAATTGAATAAATATTGAATTGGTTGAAGAAAGATTGGCTCAAATTCAAAAATATGCCAGCAGCTTAATTTATCAAAGTCAAGTGGTACCACAATTAAAAGAAAAGGGCTGGATTATTGGAATACTTCTAATTAAAAGAATTGACCGTGCCTTACTAAAGTATTTTGGTTACCAAACCAGTCAGAGACTGGCAATTAATGGTGAATTTTGAAATTTAAAATAGAAAAAATTAGGACGACACACCGATGGTAGCTTTACTAGCAACAGGAGAAAGCTTGCGTGAAACACTTCGAGAAATTTGCTCTAATTCGTTTTATCCGAGCTCATCTGTACTTCAATACTTCCATTTACATATCTTGTAGTATGTCGTGTATATGAAACCGTCCGTGCTGATTCCAACACGTTCATCGTAGTTTAAAAAATAAATAATAAAACGATTTATATAGATATCGTCCTGCTTCTGTTGTTTCTGTTTTATGCGAAATGGAAACAACAAGCCTGAATTAATGGACACATTAGCAAAAATATATCGAACCTCTTTAAAAGTCGGCGACACAATTCCGACTACGTAGAGCGTAGTAATTTCTTTTTCTCCGCATTGCGAAGCGAAAAATACATTTGAAAACCAAAGCCTTGGCTTTGATTTGCAGCTTCCGCAAGTAATTTATAACCTAATCGAAGCCAAACCGAAAAGTTCCTTAATACTTAATTATTAATTAATATAAACTGATCCAGTTTTTATCTCGTGGAAGTTGCTTTAGTATTATTCTTGCTGAAACAGGTTGTAATCATTTTGGTGATTAATGACGTAAATATATCATTATTGGATTAATACGGAACTTAATTTTTCCAGCTAGAAAATGCTGAATGAAATTGCTTTTGAATACTTTCAGTTGACATTGTTCGAGGCGAAATAGAACAAAAATATCGTTTTATTTTAGGTTCTGTTACACTACGCTAGGAAGAATTCTTTAGATTCTTCTTTCTCAAGTATTTTATGGTATTTGTTTGCCTCGAATTTTTTTTTTTAATACAAAATATTTTCCACAAATCGAAGGAGATCCGTCAGATTCCGTCTAAAATTTTTTATAAGTTTTGGCAACATCAATTGTTTAAATTTCCCTAAATAGAAGAGATTTAATACTTAACACATTATACATAGGAACACAGTAGGCATAGTACAATGTTATCTTTATCACCCCTATATGAGATTAGTTGATTGTTAATGCGCTAACTACTTCTTAGTATCTGTGATGTTTCACAATTTGCGTGGAGCTGGAATATTTTGAAGCTACTAGGCTCACAACAACTTAAATATTTATTCATGAATTACTGGTAGATAATTCTCAAAATGACGTATGAAGATATTTTCCGATACAGCATAAATTCCAGGGTGACAATGGATTTACTGCATAAAAAACTGAGTATAGAAATTTGTGTACCTTTTTTCCTACATAAAAGGTAAAATCGAACCAAATTTGATGATCTCTGACATAAAAAGGTAATATTCCTTTCCAAATTGACGGCGCCTACCGTACAGTGTAAATGTTAAACTCAGGCAACAATCTTTCAAGCAAAATAATGAAACATAAAAAGTATATATATTTTTTAATAGGATAGGCTCTCGTAAAAGATGATATAACAGACAAAAAATTTATGGGGTACGGAAGTTGTAAAATACAATCAATATTTATTGAAAGAACGACGCTGCTAAGTAATCTAAACGTATTTTACGAATTTTTTACTATTGGAAAGTAGCTTCATAAATCTAAATAAAGAATAAGGCATTACTGCCCAGGCGTTTAGATGAAATTTTTCCTATTCAGAAAGAAGGGAAAGGTCAGAAAGCTGTAAAAATAAATTTCGCCTGGCAGTTTTCAAACTTTACCTCGCGAAGGAGTAGGCGTAATAAATTACTAAAATAAACGCGATCCCCGTTTAATCGAAATTCAAAAGCTTAAGCTTTCGTCATATTACAGATTATCTGCTTAGTCCGCTAAGCTTGCTAGAAATAGTAGTTAGTTACGGATTTAAGAAGCAACAGCACATCGTTCAAACTGAATTCGTTGAGCAAGTTTCTTCTTCAATAAGTCGACTATTACTTTTAACTAGCACTCTGAAACTGTAATTCGCTGAAAATTTAACATAGTTCTTGTTGGATAATAATCCATTGTTTTGTAGCATGCACATTTTAATTCAAATACCTATTAAAGTTCCGTATAACTTACCATCATCTCTCAATGGCACAATTTTTTAAATATTTAAACATAAAATCTTAATATTTTGTTTTCTGGTATGTTTTCCAAAAGAAATGCTCTTAAACATTGTAACGTAACGAGGTTACAATTTTAACAAGCTAACAAGCTTTGAAATGAATAGAATAGACGCTTTTATTTGCTTCCGTCGCCGCGTATCTTCTAAAGTTACAATCGAAAAATCAATGTTAACTTCATGCGGACCGGTTTATGCCTTATATTTGCATGCCAAATTCACAGGTTCGATGCGATGCACTAAACATAATGGGATCCTTTTCGTTATAACAAATTACTAGCTCTATTGATATGTTATTTTTAACACTTCATATTAAATTGAGTACACCCAAGTCTTAAACTTACTGTACATAATAGCAAGCTCACTTATTTAGGAGCTAGATATTGCTTCTACTAGCACTAATCATCGACTAATCTTTCTTTTCCCAAAATATAAATAATTTGTTGAATCATCGCCCATAATGCTTTTCAAAAATAATCAAGTCGATTCATATCATATTGCAATTGTTTTTGGTTGCAAAGAGTTATCGCGGAAGTACTTATGCCTAACGACCCCAAAATACATTTTTTTTTAATTGACACGGTTTCCTCGATAACTGTCCCGGCAATAAAATATATCAACGAAGTTGATTAACATTAATGCCATTCGTAGGCCAGCATTAGGTGTCTCCTCTCTTTTGGCCCGGCCTCATTTCTTCTTATTTCAATAGAGCGGCCTTAGAGTGTCTTTGTTGGCTTGGGAAGCAAACTCAGTAAATTGTCTAGACCTCCAGGCCAAATATTGCTCTTTGGGTCAAGCGAGAAATGAAAGTAGGCCTCGCCAAGCGTTAATGCAGGAAATGCCAGAAAAAATGAAAAACTTGATAAAGAACGAATAAATTATTTAAAACAATTAAAGGCTCCATTGGTTCAGTGGATCGTTTTCAATTCTGTTTTTATACCAATACTTGTCAATTTGCCCGTTCAATATTTAATAATAGCAATCACTTTTATATGTTTTATTCTACTCAAACCAGTTAGACACAGAAACAGAGAAATGCTTTAAATGTTAAATTTTTTGTATTTGCTAGCATTGTTCGATGACAAATAATATTAGTTCAGCATGACGTGACAATTTCAATTACCAGAGCGTCACCAAGACATCGGAATATTTACATATATCGCAAGCGTGTGTGACAACTGAGCTGTTATTGCAAGTAGTGATTGTCGCGAATAATAAATGCAAAATTGAAATTCCTTATGCATGTATTACACGGAACTTTTGCATTTAATTAAGGTTAACTACGTGCAGGATTCAACAATAACACGGAGCAAGCACATGTGTACCCATTAAAATGTATTATTATATTGAAATGTTAATTACTGTCGATTAACTCGTTAAACCTCTGCGAAATGACGTGCTTAAAAGGGCAAACCAAACTAGAATAATTTGCCAAAAATTAATCCACTAAAAGTAACACTTCCGACAATTTAAAATCTGGTGGGAATTCATTCCGCGTTTAAGCCTGCGAAATCAACTCTGTCAAGTAAAAAATTTGATAAATGACCTATATTTAATTTACGCAACTTTTAAATCCCTCCAATTTTCCTGCTTTTCAGTCTGCCATTCGCTCTTCACACGAAAACGTAGCGATTTCGAATGCAAAGTTGGTATTGATTTGTGATGATTTTTCCGCTAAATTGTATTTGCCCCCAATAACTTCTCAAAGTGTTAATATCCCCCGTCAATGTTTATAAATACATATCTTGTAAACCACTCCAAGCCAGAAGATATAAATAACCGTGTGTTTGCGAAAAAATGTAAAAGACGTTTCATTTTCTAAAGGTTACTCTTTCTTGAAATGATAAAGGGGCGATAGGTTTGAAATCTGCGTATTTATGGTATAACAACAATCAATAAAATCACATTATACTGTGCCAGGGAAAACATCGAATACTGTTGAAAGATGGTATCTACTTTTTTCAAGTGCGTATTTATAAATTATATATATGAGCTAAGTTAACACATTACCACCTGATCAATTAGTTAATTCCTTATGCAGGGATAATAAAGAGAGAAACTATTTGCATAAAGTTTCTAAAGAAGACATAAAGTGCCTTCGTCTTCAATTCTTTACTTCAATTTTTCTATTCTCGAATTGTTTCTGCAATAACATGCCGTATTGACAATGGTAACTTCACTATTACTATATTAACCAAACCGCCCTAACACCAGAAACCACCTGGCGCGTATACATGGCGAAAGCTTCTAAGCCACACTCCTTACAAGACACCAGAGTCTGTTATTGTTTGCTTCAGAGTGACGTGAGGATTATCTTCAACTGCTAAGAGGTAGATCCCTAATGTGACCAAACCCAATCTGAATTTACTTTCAATCTCACTTACGCTAGATTAGTTAATTTGTGAGCGATCGATAAATAAATGAACAATTTCTGCTTGAATGCATTTGTAATCAACATTTAAAGCAGCTTTAACATGCGGCTATGCGCCATTGCTTGTGTTCTATTAATTTTTGCAATATCTCACAAACTATTTGCAATAAATCCGTACATGGCATTAAAACTGAACGTGTTCCGGGTTCGGACCTTGTCCTGAAAGAAAGGTGGTAGGTTGCTTTTCATCTCTGGTATGGTTCACAACTTACTACGATCAATTGCCTCCTGCTCAGTTAGTTTCACCAGTGGCGTGGTTTACAGATTGAGTTAACATAATCACTATTGCTTATGACCTTTCCTTCTTTGCGTTTAAACTTGACGAGCTCCGAATCCGGAGCATGTTTAGCTTTTACTGATTCTGGTTATTATTTGATAGTAAAAAAAGAAACAAATAAAAAATATCAAACGACATGTTTGGGCATTTTTGTCAGAAAATTATCGCTGGAACTTCATCAGATTTATTGCTTTCATCATGAACGTATATACGTAGAGACAACCAATTCTAAAGTCTAATCCGGCTGTTTTAAAGAATATAGCTCCGAACCTTATAAAAAATTACCATCAGCATTCTTTATGGATGAATTCGATAAAAGGCAACGTCTGAAAAGCCGAAAATAAAGTGAACCATTTCATAGTCCGCTTTAGAAAAACGTTATTCATAATAAGCCCACTTTTTATTAACGTTGAAAAATTCGTAAAACAGGTTCCTCCTTTCCTTTTAATCATTAATGCAAGTCAAGCAAATTTCTGATGTATTCTTAAAAAAAGTAATTTTACATTTTTTTTTCTATTATAATGTCATTTGAAAGGCGCTGTTACGATCTCAACAAAAATTAACTAAAAGCGCTCGACAACAAAATAAAAATTGGACGATGCCGTAAAAACCTTTTTGTAAAGGAAAGACCGAGCTAACAATTAAGCAATCAACGAAGCATGGGGAATAGCAGAATATTCCTTTTTAAGTTGAGAGTAATTTAAATTGAAGTTTCTCATAAAGCATCCGACTAAATACGCTGCACGCATGGCGACTAGTTCCTACTACCCAGTTACGTAACGTACTACATTTCCATTCGAATACTTTTGGAGTACACACTTCGCTACGGAAAGGCTGAGGAGGCTAAATTAGCTTATTGAAATTGCAACGCAAAGAAATAAAAATTATGAAGTTACCCAATAAAGTTATAATAGATGGGATTATTAAAATTTTAGAAATGCCAGTAAACCGTCGCCAAAATAGGGTATTTCTGTTTATAAAAGTACATACGGCACGAAAGGTAAATAATGGAGACTGAAACGATTGTAAAGAGCGTGATATAAGGATGTAAATGAACGTTAAATGAAATATGCTTGAGTTCAAATGGTTTGCAAAAGAAAAAAAACAGAGCTGTAAAATACCGCTTTCCATTTTAAACCGGTTAAAACCGGTTTTGATGTTTACTACAAAAGTAAATAAGATTCCTCTATATGTATGTTCCCTGTTGAGTAAAGTGGATTAGGGTGCTAACGACTTCTTTTTTGTTGTTTCAGGCTATAACACCTACACATTTAATGAAAGTACTCACACAGAAAAAGTAGCAGATGAAATCCTCTCCGTGCGATATGAAGATGGCAGATGGTCGAAACCTTATTACGATTGTGGAGGGGGAAACATCTGGATGCTTACCTACACCGTACCGTTCTTCGGTTATCAAAATAACACGTACTTCTTCAAGTATGTCATGTTTTTATCTTATTTTATGTCTTACAATTTATTGCTTTCGTAAAGCTAAAATGCTTATACGAAAAAATTTGTATTCATCTATTTTTTTCAGTTTCTATGTTCATTTTATTTTGCTTTAACTATTGTTAAGGCAAAGTGTGATATTTATCGACTATGGCCACACTAAAGGCTCTACAATACGTAAATATAATTTAAAAAAACGTACAAGCTTTCTTACGTCTACCTACACATTGTTCCAAAGATAGGAGAGGTTCATACGTACACAATTTAATGACGTACTCTCTTTACGAATAAAGGTGTTTATAGGATTCCTTGTTCATGCGATTTAGTGTATATGCTCTGCCAAAATTCATGAACTTTGCGCCAGAACATACATAGTTCCTCCCGCATTCGACTATCGTTGAACATCCTTTAAAAAAAACATTCTTCCCATTATTACAATCGCAAAATGAAAGAATCCATAGAGATCCTTAAACATCTTAAGAATGTCGATAAAGATACAGGTTATCCCCTTGCAGACATATGGAAACCCGTCGTAAGGACCAATCCTCGACTAACAATGAGCTCGACATCCAATCAATCAACGACGGCGCCACAAGCTGAGTTACCGTGATCAATTGCATTCAGTTAGTTTCGCCTCTGGCGTGGTTTACAAGTTACTGTGGTAATTCTAGCCTACCACCTTTCCAGGATTGTGGACGAAATATCAATTTTTCGATTACCTACAATGACACGGTCCAAACCCGGAATACGTTTAGTTTTAACCGACTCTGGCCGTGAAAGCCTCCACATTAGTAAAAATATTAGTTTATATCCCTGTAATCTTTTGTAATTTTTATTCTTAAAAATCCGTGCAATGTTATACGACTCGTTTTCGGGTGCATCCCGTACTTTGGAATGACGTCTTTAGGTGCAATAAATTGACCTCTTCCTTTATATTCCATCACGATTCTGTATATCGTTGACTTTGCTCTAACTATGATGTTACCATAAATAGGCAACTAATAGGAAATACACGCTTATAGCATGTCCAGTGTTAACGTCAGACGTAATTGCAGTATTACCGTTATAGCTTCCTTTCAATGAAAACATCGTGAATGCATTCGAAAGCGAAACGTTCTCTCTACAAAGAACGCATTAAGGGAGACGGCCCTTTATATATCATTTGATAGTAGAAAGGAACTCGGTTTTTACCTTATAAGTTCCCAAATAATCAGGAAAGGATACAAAAAAATTTTCTCTGGATTTTGCTGAAACGTTGAAAGGTTATAGTAATTTGGAACAATGTGCAGGTAACCAAGCATCCCATATAAAAAATTATATTTTATTAAGAAATCTATAATAATAAATGCTAATCGGATTTATGAAGATATTTTTTATGTTCGCTTTAGTAGTTATATAAATATATATTATTAAAAAGAAAAATTATCATAAAGAAAAAGAGGTAATCATCGTGTATGAATATGGACCATTGTGTAATTTTATTTCATCGCTTAAGGTCTATTTGGATTTATGAAATATTTAATATGATAGCTGAATTTGCGTAAATAATATTTGCTCACACCTATATTGCCAATGATTAATCTATTATATAAGTTTAAATATATAAATAATATACTGTTAGTTCGTATAAACAGCCACTAAAGCCTGAAATATTCGAGAGACGTGATAGATTTAGATTGATTTTGTAACTACATGAAATAGTTTGCACTTTCAATGGTGTCAGATGTTAAATATATTAATTTCAAAGTCCTCCCTTTTTCGGTCCTACTATCGTTCGATCGCCCTATATACTCGCATGAGTTCACACCAAGGGATTAAACCGATCACTTCCTGACTAGTTTCTGCTAATATTGACTCTAGGGCTGACATTGCTTGGTGCGCGAGAGTAGGCGAATACATTTCAAACAAAATTCTTTTCTATGCAATCATGTATCGTATATGCTACATAAGAACTCAAATCATACAAAAATGTACTTATAGCACTATATATGGAATTATTTATTTATCGAATAAATACCAAGAGACTTGTTTGTTTGAAACGCATATTCGTAAATTTATTCGAGCTTACATATGTAGTGCATAATTCGAAGATGTATAAGCATTCGATGATTAGCAGACATCATTTATTAAGCGTCGAATACTAGCGTTGCTTGCCTTGGACACGCTGCTATCACAGCACACTCGTAGTACCTTTAAATTCAGTAACCACTAGCTCTCTCAACTAATACTGCTTTGATTAATAACATTCATTTTAGAAGATAACGAGCAGTTTGTGCCATCTTGCGTACTCCTGGGTGAAAGGCAACTTTGTTAAATTGTTCAACACTCCACTATCTCACCTCGCGTAGTCACTCCATACGAAAACCTAACAACAGCCTTGAGGTGGATGAATAATGAAGTACAAGTGATTATTATTAATAGCCCTTCCCCTCGAAAGAAAATCTGACGGTAACTGATGAACTGTTAAATTATTTGAAGTATATTTTAGATTTATTTCTGGACTAGAAATTAAATTTGTGTAAATTTTATGCATTGGATGCGTGATGCCGCCTCTGGGATAATTTGACGAATTGCAAATAAATGCTAAAGTTACGAATACAAATGTATCTTCCAATCTTTTTTTTGTTTTAAAACCTAGCTTTCCAGTATAACAGCGCTTGCAATTCTATTTGCTACGAAATTGCATATCTCCAGCGTGACCACCTAACACATGAGCGGGAGATAATTCTTTTTCTAAAAATGTAGAGAGAAAGCTTTCAAACAAAAGCATTTAGAGATCTGCATTAAATTTTTCTATGCATTACCCAAAACTCCAAAAAATTTGAATCATCTCAGTAGCCTGTGAAGCGTTTAAGATATAGTTCGTCGAAGAAACAGTGAAGATTCGCAAAATTTTCAATTTATTTAAAATATAAGGGCATTAAAAGAAGTTGGCATGACTTGAGAGGTATCCAAGGTGCTCCATTGAAGAAATCAAATTATTAACTGAACACGCTGTAGACTAAGACATAATTTGCATAATAATACTTTGCCGATAATTTGTAACATTATTTTAACGCTCTTATAAATATTAACACATACCAACGTGTGAAGCATGCACATCTACTAAATTCCATTTTCTAAAAACTCTTCATATAAAGTCAGTAATGATTAGAGAAGACAAAAGCAAGTGAAATCAGACCTTTTTTGCAGCGACTAGACAGACTCGTGTTTTGTTGACTCTCGGGGAAACTAGTAAGCAAAACGAACCCTTTCGTATGAGCCGAATAGACACGAGTCCGTCTAGTCGCTGCAAAAAAGGTATGATTCACTCGCTTTTGTCCTCTCTAGTAATAATTGAAATTATAATACCTCTCGCACCTATTAGGAGTTTGTAGGTCAATGTATTAAGCGCACTTTGAAGTGAACGAACATAGCGAACAATAAAATGAAAAGTGTGCGAAAGAGAAATTCGCAAATCCGCATAGTAGCACTGAAAGCATTTTAATTTTTGATACTTCTGGAACCCTTTGACGATAATTGCTATCCCTGATTTATGATACCGTCCAATATCCTTGATTTATTAGACCATTTACCCTTGCCCGTAATATCATTTTCATCATGGGGACAATGCAAAAGATAGGCGAGTAATTGATTTCGTTCGTCGATAGCCATTTACATTATAACTTAACCGGCATAACCGTAGATTAATACAATATCAGAATAAAAAGGCGTGTTTGAGAGGTTCGTGTACTTTCTTAAAATATTTTTTATGTTGGTTATTCTAATACTTAAATCTAACTTAAATCATCTCGAGATTAAAAATTATTTTTGGCCCATTCTACAGTAGTGATGCAAATAACTTTCCGTTTGGACCATAAACGCATGATTTGTTTTTGATATAACCATTAAGGTACAACCAAGCTTCATCTGAGAGGAAGGATTATATCTTACCGTGTCGTCAATGGGCTTGAAATGAAAATAATTGCTAAGAATATATTGACAAGTACCATGAGAGCTTTCAGCAGTTCTTTTCAGGAGTCTACTGCTATCGAATTTGCGGCTTAATGTACTTATTAGCAAAGCAGTACACAGTTGCACGGAATAAAATCATTTCTGCTGTCATACTTGTCAATAAATGTCAAAAACGTAATTTTAAGGCTCAATTTTTGGATTTCATTGTCAGATGTTGTTAGTTGTAACCAACATAAAAGATGATCTTTCAACATTTCATGAGACTTAAAAAAGCTTCAATAAAAACCAGCACATCTATTAAATGATTCATCTGAATAACAAATCTCGCTCATACATTTACTGTTGCATGCACTGGAAACCACTAATTTAAATTTCTCGAAATTGTCACAAACACGTCGACCGCAATATTTAATATTTAATCAGTATGGATTAATTGTGACCTATATGTATAATATCAACACCACCTGTGAATAGATATGCAAACAACTAACTAGATGGAATGATTAAATAATAATTAGATTATTTGTAGTTGCTAGTCAAAATCCGGTGAACATTTGTTTAAAAAAAAAAGAAAATATAGTCAAATTATGGTAAATAAACGGAGTAAAAGCTTTCCACCTAGTCACTACCTAGAAAGGATTGAGTTACAGGGATGTTCGAAACATGGCAAAACGAGTAGACGCGTATCGTACGCGCATTTATGGTCTTCTTTTACGGGGTATTTCGAAGATTTAATATGTCAACCGTTATTCTTGCGCCTTCTCGTGATCAGTGAATAAAAATGAGTTTATTCTGATCTGTTGTTGTTTACTTTTTTTACGGTGTTTACTTTATTATTTGAATATGTTTTTGTGTTCGCGTTGTTAGGTCTTTGAAAGGGCGAGAGTGGCTCACATGAATTAGATGAGATTACATCCGTGCATCGCGGATTTCAGGGATCTATTATTTTTTCACAATTTTGATTAGATAGGAGTTACTGAAATATAAATGTGGTGAGTATGGCAAGTTATGTTTTTTTTTTTATTGCGATCGCATTGCTCTTAAGCGCGGGAGACGAGAGTAGGTCTTTATATAAGGAATGATGATATAAGCTGCCAATTACAGCTTTCATTGATCATGATGATGTTGATAATGATGTATCAGATAATCGGGCTTTAGAAAAGGTTACAGCTGTAACACGACATATTAGAAGCTATAAATCCAGGGAAAATTACAATTTTGATATCGTTTGACGTTTTACATTATTATATACTCTGCACTATATAAAGTTGGACAATGCAGGGGTCAGTTTTAATTAAATCGCATGAATTACGTACCAACTCGGGAGTTACTCAAGGACCCATTTGAATCATACACGATATTCGATTCCATTCATGCTAGTAGTTTGGGAACATGTTTAAACGGCCGCGACTATCACTTCTATGCAGACGATCCTCAACTATACACCTCGTTTTCCCTGAACGAAATCGTTAGAGCGTGGATAAAAATAAATCAAGATATGGAACGATTTGTTGATTCGTTCTCTGACCGCAGATTAATACTAAACCCGTCCAAGTGTGATTCTATGATGTTATGCATACAACTCATTAAACTGAAATACCTCCTTTATCGTCTAGCTATTTGCACCTACGGAACAGATATTCATAATTTAAATCTTTGATTTAGGACCTTGTTAACACCGCCAGAGCACGACATACAAGGAATTCTTTTCATACAACATTGCTAACTACAGCAATAAATACGGATATAGACTAGCCACTCTTTTGCAGTACTTCGGAATGCGTTTATTTACGGCTGCCGTGCAACACGGTTGTCGTAATAAATGATGATGTTTCTTGTCTGTTATGTATTGCTGTAGTCTCGTCATGAGTGACTTTTTACGTATGTGATATGCATGTATAAGGATTTATTTGATTTGTAGGTGGAATGGAAGAGAAGTAAGTTTCAGTTTATTGATTTTAGCATGAATCGCGGAGAGCTTGATAGCATTGTTTAACAATCCAGGGCGTACATTTTAAAATGCAAATCATGCAGTTATATCAACAACAAGCTTCAACCGCGAAGTCTTTTACTTTTTGGATTTTCGGATTTTTGGATCATTGAGCCATTACCCTAATACTTCTATCAATAAAGATGTACGTATACTAACAGTCGCGAAAAAACAACCCGGATGATTTCACATATGCTTGCACCCTTGAATATTCCAACATGTAATAAAGTGTAATATAGTATATGTGGTACGTCGGGCCTGAGGCGATTAAATTAGGGAAACAATTTTATATCTAGAACGAAAAACATATTTAAATTTTAAATAATGCAACATCTACACCGTCACATGTTTTACGTACACATACACCCGAAGAAAAGAATTTCAATTTTTGTAATATCAATACATCGTCGTCATTCCATATCGTTCAACCTTCAAATTTCTTGTAGGCGTCCTCAAATGTATGCTTTCCCTTTTTATTGATAGATACGCCGAAATGGAATTTTCATATCGGTATATATGTATTCCAGATTCTCCCCATACCACTAGCTTCGTTATAGATGCTTGGGTAAATACACAGGAAAGGTAATCGTATTATCAGGTGTTATACAAAAAAAAAACCTATAATTCGAAATGGTGTGGAATATTGAAGATATTCGAGAAGTCATTTCCATTTATCTTTTCTTAAATTGAAGTTACCTGATAACGTTCGCCTTCGCTCACAGAAAAAGAGAATCAATCTAAATATGCTGCCTTCGTTATTAAAAAAAGCAGTATCTGTTATTTTTTTATATGAAAAAGAAACACTCCCATGAATTGCGGAGGAAAAATAAATAGATTCTGTTACCTTATCTTCTTAAAGTATATTGTTTACAACCTTGAAAAGGAGGTAAAATGTCCAGAAATTGATTTTCAAGCAGACTTTGATACAAAACGTGAAGAGAAGGAATGCTAATAAAACTTTTTGCTTCGACAGAAGAAATTTTAGAAATGCTAACAGCTACCTTGGATCAGGGAAAGTTTTTTTAATTTCGTTTAAGTTAAAAAAAAGATCAAAAAGAATGACGAGAGGTCAAACTTCATTGCTGGTTGTTGATTTCTTAATTGCCGATAAAACTTTGATACTATAACCCTCAAAGTAACCTCTCACCCGCATATACTACGTTTTTGTAATTACTAAGATTACTATCTTCAGCTAAAGAACTATTTGCACAGCTTATTGTCTCTTTTTTAGTAGCGAAGGTGTTTTCTTGCCAAACTACAACTGTCTAAATGCTCCAAAGCTCTCTCTTTATGGAAAATGCAGTTAGGAAAGATGTGCGTTTTCGAGATTTTACAAAGGGACTTTGTAATGTCTATGTTTTTATACATGGAGGTAATTCTTGGTGTAATTAAACCATATTTGCAAGCTTTGGACGAATGGCATTACTTTGGAAAGGCAATTTCTGTCTAATTATTCTTTACGACCAATTCTAATGTGACTTCTTAACTTAATTTTTATCAACTCTTTCCGGATTCAACCGTAAATACGCTAAAAAGTAATTAAGCTTATCAAGAATTCTTTCAAATTGCCCTTATTAATCTTTTTCCTCCTTACTTGAACGCGGGAGCTTCTAGAAACGAAGTGGCGTTTCGACCTGGAGAGCTCCCAATTTGGCGCCGATTGAATTAAAGGGTTTTACCCGCATTCTTTAATTATATACCTTGGCTTGCATTTAGATGATGAAATTGATGTTAAAATTAACTTTCGTCATTGTATTTCTTATACATATTCATATTATTGTAGAAATAAGCATAAACAAATAAAAAAGTTCATTCAAATTTGGAATGTATCATCGGAATAACAAAAGAAGAGCCCTAATCAATCAGGATTACAGTCGCATATATGCAATATGTGGCTTTCCCATTAAAGCTCTGCGGTTACTGCTTTTTAATTTTAAAATCCATTGAATGAAGTATACGATTCAAACCGTTGTTGCTTGATATATATAGTAATAGTAATATTCTCGTAGTTCATCATTCTACAACTTCGTTGTAACTTACCTCCATGCACAATACATTAATCATATTACAACAATAATAATACAATAACCGAGAGGCTCATTTTGTGAATATATGACGTAGTCCTGACGTTCATTTCAATGGGTTCTGGCAAGTCTTCAGTTTTTGTCCTACCTAGTCAGGACCTTTATTTTCAACTTTTTTTAACTCTCTTTATCAAAGATATACTATTTTTTAGAGCTTTTAAGCAACAATAAAATGCAATATCCTTTTTACTTCTTGCACTGATATAGTCGCAATAAAAGTCCATTGTTTTCTTCTTCCTTTTCAAATTATTCTAACATGTTTAATATGAATTGTTTAGAACAGACGTGAACCGGCAAAACAAAGTTAATCAATCATTTTCCAGCAGAATCAGTGTGGCCTATATTTGGCCGGAAGAGAAAGCTCATTTCTATTTCCATCTGTTTCTTATATATTATTGAATACATGGAGGTTGCTATAAAGCATTGTTTACCCATATGTTACAAACGAATGACATATATATCGTAATTTGTGATGCAGGACATATGTCTTGCGATTAGACAATGTAATATTTGATTTTTTCCCGCACACCAGCTCCTCCACCAAAAAGTATATATTCAAGACGAGAAATTTGTCACTCTTTTAAGCGAAAAGCCTACCAGGCCGAGAAGCTTTATGTGAGTTTAAGAAGAAGTAAAACGTTTCAAGTGAAATTTTTACGTAAAAAACAAAAAAATTGATTAACAATAATCAAAGAGTGAGTGGTGGTTTTGTATAGATCGGTTCCTTACTACTCTTGTAAAAGTCCTTAGAGGAGTGCAATAAACGCAAAAAGTTACATTAAAATTAAAAAGACGTATTTTACACAAATATTCTGTTTGCGATAAAACAGGTTTGTTATCATTCTAAGCTATTAACAGATGAATTTCGATAAATAAAGAAGAAACATTTCATGTGCTACACGCTAAAAGAATAATAAGTTCGATGGTAATCTGAAAGGTTTCAAGCCTCAAAATGCAAATGGCGTCACTCGGCAAAATGGTAATATAAATTGTACGTTCGTTCAAAGATATTTTAGAAAATTTCAATAAAATGTCGACCGTTTAGCTCTTGTTTAACAGTCATTTGTATCACGTGCAAAAATCTACTTAGCACCATCATTTGTAACAGTGAAATTTTGGTCATATCAGCTTTGTTAACGATGAACGTTCGGAACGTTGGAAAAGTTCACCGTCGAATTAGAGAAATTTTGTATCGGATCTTTTAATCGCACAAATATAGTAATTAATTAAAATCCCTTTTAATCGAAATCCGCTTAAACGAAAGAGCAAAATATCAAGAGGGATACAGTATTAATTGAAATAAACTGGTCTACAGTCCAATAACATAAAGAGTTGTCCTACGTACTACACCCAACGGGGACATTACCTAATCGGTAGTGTACTTTTAGAAAACCACTAAAATATTGAGTGTAATATATACGGATTTCACGAATCTGTGTGTATATATCACCGTTAAAGTCTAGCTTCAACATCCTTGTTTCGCCGTTGACATATATTAATTACTTTCGTAGTTGCGGTATTTCTGACATAAAAGGAATATTTTGCTAGAGGTGCGCGTAACTAATTTCGGCCTAATTTATTTTCATATATCACATGGAACATGTCGTCGTTAGCCGGTGTCTCTTGTAATTTCTCTAGTCACTAACTTAAGGGATTACAATGCCTTGTTAATAATCTTAAAATAACCTCCAACGTAAATGTAATATGCAGCATCTGGTAATAGACAGCATATTTAATTGCGAATTTTTTTCGCCGCATTTTCAGAAAAGACGAAGCGTTCCATGAAATTGGCGTTGTCGTCTTGTTTCTTCGCAGAATTGAATCCTTCAGTCAGCATCGTCTATTGCCGCAGTTGGCAGCTTCAGGCTGTTGTAGTTTGGCGAACCATTTTTTAAAATGCAACCACGCATAGAAACTGTAGCGAGCTGCTGATTTAAACAACAGCCGCCAACTTGCTGCTGAACCTCGTCGTGCGGTTGACAGATATACATCGCACAAGAATAGTTTTAAGCTATCCGAAAAAACACTCATATATTTCCCGTCGCCACTGATTTATCTTACGTTGAATAAAGAATATCTAAAATAAAAATTAAAATCATCTATTTCAGTGAAATATACTAAATAGAGTTTCTTGTTTTTTGTTAAGCGTTTTACAATCTTTTCGATGAATTAATTTATATATTTATTCTTATAAAGCTATTGATAACCACTGATGTTGCTTATTACATAGGTTTTTTTGCATATTAGAGCATCCCATTAACTATTATCAATGGGAACGTCTTATATTACCTAATTTTTCTTAATCTATATGCAACACCTTTATGTAATGCAAAAGAGAATTGCCAACATTTTTACGTAATCATTTATGTAGAAACATTAGTTCTTTTTCAATTGGGATCAGATGGTCAACCTGCGTTAGTCGTAACAAAAGCGTTGGCTCTCAGGTATCTAGAATAATTTCTAGTAACAGCTACAAAGATCATTCCCCAATAAGTTCTAAGGATCTGTTATTATTTTATTCTATATATTTGGTAACACAACAAACTGAAACAGAGAGCAAGCTAAAATGTTGCTCGCTTCTACAAAAGTAGTCAGGTAAAAGCAAAGAATTACCTCTCCTTTGGCGAGTAGAATTAATTTTATCGCGAAATCTGACCAAAATACCACCAATCAATTTCATTTACATAAAATCATGTAAGCACTAATTTCGCCTTTCGTTCGGGACCCGAAAACCACCCTAACTTCGATAAAAGCAACGTAAGACAAGTTTTCTTATATTGACTGCATGAATGTACGTTTATAGAATGTAATCAAATTACCGAAGTTCGTTTTGCGCGCACACACAGAGAAAGGAATGAAAGGCTCAAGAAAAAAAAAACAGCTTTTGCTGGTTTGTTTGATGTTTCCAAATCACGTATTGATCAATTTAGCATGCGAATCTGCGAAACAGAATAAATGGACTTGATATATACGTATAAATTCGGCTATCTGAATACAAATATTAATTCAGATATTCGTAGGACATATGCATGCAATATAAGTACGTATGTATCAAGTACATTCGTCTATTTCTATAATTCGTGTAATTGTTTGTGTAATAAAAGGAAATGAACTCACGGACTTCGATACAAATATTATTAAGCAAATAATGGCAATGGCCTTATCTACAGCCGCTACTGAATATAATCGGTAACACAAGAAACTTATTTTTTTTAACATGTCCTTGTAATTTATGAACTACTTATACTTCAGCAAGAACAAGACACCTCATTATCTCTTATGTAAGTTTTATACTGGCGTTTATCGTACTGAAGGAATCTAAAACAGCGAAAGGCAGAAGCCCCAAAAGCGATGTAAAATGAGAGTTTGCACTGTTTTAAACTTTGTCGGGCTTATTTAAAAACGTTAACGTTATGGTAGTAATATATTCCGAACGGGCCGACTTTACCCTTCAAAATCGAATAATTTATCGCTCGATTAAATTTCTGCGCCATGAATAAGCCCACAACGTTAAGAACTTTATCTCCGTAACATCCCATTATTACCCTCCTTCATATAACTAAAATATAATTATTCCGTTTGTCGTTTTCCAATTTGTCCAAATCTCAGTGTCTATACAATCATCTTCTATAAAAACATAGTACACCGACAAAATAAAATAGACTCCGTTGGATAATAAGACTTTTTATAGTTTATTTAAATTGCATGGAATAGTGCTTTTATATAGATCCGTTATATTGCGTTATATGCAAAAGTTGTTTGCGAGGCCTTACAATTATTATTTTATTTTTTTATTTAATTTTTTTACGTATCAGTCTAGTAAAAGCTACAGCAGAGGATCAAGAATTACAAGAATTGATAAAAATTATTCAAGATGATCGACCAGAAGATGATTAGTGCAAGATACGGTAGAGATTTACCTAAATTATAGAAGTTATCGTATAATCATAGTCTCATATTTAAAGGAAATAATATCGTTCCAAATGTTACGATATGTATACGAATTAACAGTGCTCGACAATTGCAACGTGAAAGAGCCAATTATAAGTAATAACGTCCCATTTCTACCATGAAAAGTTGTAGGATTCGATGGATTTTACCTCAACGTCACGACCAGCTAGTAAACGTCAACAGCTATCTGGATACTCCGAAATTAAGAAATTAAGTTACACCACTTCAAAAGGAGTTATCTAGAAGTTAAAAAAATTGATTTGCTTCAATGAAATTGAAGACTTTATGAATGTTGGAGTTTTAGAAGCTAAATTTTTAGCTCTAGATCATCTAGAGCTAATTTAAAGGATTTTCTTAAGGATTTGTCCAGACTGCGAAGAATTTATTACTAATATCTAAAATTCGTAATACTCCTCGAAACAGTACCTTAAAAATCTTTTAGTGAAAGATTACGAAGTACCAGATCAAGTATACCGGCAATGGATAAGCTCTTAAAACAGAATTAATAAAACAACAGCAACGCATTATCTTAAATCTTTTGTTGGGACAAATACATATTTTGTTAGATTAAACGAGAAAATATTGTTCGTTGTGTTATATTGTTTGAGCCATACTGGATTCTTCTTTGTGTTAAATTTTGACCTCTCAAAATTAAGCTTTCTTTAGAACAAATTTTAGATTAAAATATGTAATTTGCATCCAATTTCTTTAAAAATATCTTTAATTCAATCGAACTCGTGGTTCCAATAACAAAAATGTTATCAGTGTTGACAACGTGCAAACAATACAGCCTTTTGGTATACGCGATCAGTATTTTATCTTCGTAAACCTCAAAGTTTAAAGTTATGAAGTAAGTTTAACAACAAGCTTTAATTAATTTAATATCAATTGATCAATATCGCGTCTGCTGAATATCATTTCCCTCCTCCAAATTAATTTCGGAATACTGAAAATGGTCGCGTTAGCAGGGCACTTAATTAAATAATTTGCCTGAAAGTTAAATATGTGTTAATCAGATTAGAACGGTGAAGCGAGAGGTAGGTATTTCAAGGAAATCTTTCGGCTGTTGACACTGCTCTTATCTCTCGAATGAGAGCAAAGGTAGGAGAAAGAAGGGAATTGGTAGACGCTGGCTCAGTTCAGAGTTCTCCGTTCTTCTACGGAACAAAAGTGCAAATATAGAATTATAAATGTTGCGAAGTTAATAAGTTAGTTGCAATTAGTCGCCAGAAATAATTCATTAATTTCTCCTTTCACTTGTACGGAAACAATCGCTCGTTACTAACTAATAGTAAATAAAGCTCTGTACAATGCATAGAATTAACCGCATAACGTTTTATATAAAACAATTTATAAATTGAAATCCCCTCGAAGAAATGCAAGGACATATTATTGCGCTACATTTCATAAATTGAACAATGAAATACAAAAGAGACCTAGAAAGGCATGTATTGCAGAAATCTGAAAATGTCCAGCTTTCGCTGATTATATCGAAAGTCGATGCTAAATTAGTATTAAAAGAAACAGCTGAGCTAATTGAAGATTTGGAAAGAAATTTCTGCAGGCGACTCGGGTGAAAAGTATCTGCCCCATAAGCGTTCCTAGTATTTTAATGCACTTCTGAGATGTTGTAGTGTAAATTTTGATGTGTTTGCTATACTCTAAAAAATTGTGGTAATTTTATTTTTTTTATTTTATCTTAATAATAATATAAAATAATAATGTTAATTTATATAAAACAAACAATAAACAGTAAAATAATGTAAAATAATAATTTTATATTACTGTTAATAACGTTCAAATTTACAACGATAAGTGAAGTAAATCGTAGTTTATTTGTCTTTGAGACTTTTCAGATGTAAAGATGCTCAAGTAAAATTTCCAGTTTTTTGCATAAAGTTTAAGGTGGAAGGCCGCTCTCAAAATTTTCATGAAACCATACAACGCGTAAACTGAAATGACTGAAATGAGCGAGACGGTAAAGATACAAATAAATATTTTTTAATGATGCGAATATACATATATTTTATATAAAAAGAATAACGCTGAATAGTTTGATGAGCACGTAGATCAGTTTTATTCCGGTTGGCTAACTTCATGGAAAGTTATTACTGCTTAAATGCGTTAAAGATAAATAACCACGCACGATTGCGATAGATAGAGATAGGTCTATTGTGACGTTGGTATATTACATTTCGTGATCTTGAGAAATAACAGATTAGTATGGAAATACCTTTCTACAATACAAATCGAGCCGTCGGATAATTTCTCCCATAAAAAGTTTATATATTTCATAGGTTCCGCGCGATATCGTAGAATAAAGTAAATTCAGGCGATTCATCATCTATATTAAACTTTCCCTTGCTACATTCTCCTCTCCTTTGCGATAAACGAATAAAGTATTTCATCCCAAATGCTTGCACTAGATTATAAATGCTTTCAATTGAAGAAATCCGGTTAATATGGCATTTATTACGGGGACATCCTAAATATATAACTTCGTGATTGCATTAAACCTTTCTGTCCACAAAAAGGGCAAGGTTACAAGTTTTGGATTACATTGATAAAGGGCAGCCCTCGAAGGGAACGCTTATTTTTTAAGAGGGTAATTTATCTAGATCTAGCAGTTCTTTCCCTCCAACAAATTATTCTTAGATAGAAAAAAAAATAAATATTATATCGCAAGATGCCGCAATTACGTAAAAATCTAACAAATTATCTAAAGAGAAAGATGAAATTTACTTTATATTGGATTATAAGGATTTATTTAAAATGGGTTGTGCGTGTGAAAAGAATTTTAATTGCTTTCGATACCATTCAACAGTTTGCGGTTTTCCGTTATAATCTTATAGCCTTTGTTTGAAAATGAAACTTTTACTATACAGGAATGCGAGTAGGCGCTCGCTTTTATTTGAAATTTACACCATAAGTTACTCCATTTTATTTTTCATTTTCATTTCATTTTACTGCAAATAGAACTATTTATTAATTGATTATAAAATAAAATAAGGACCTTTCAATAATAAAAGATAGTTCTTCCTGTTAATATTCCAAAGACATGCAATGTTTTTAATATTCACATTACAAGTTACACACTCCATCCAATAAAAGACCGCCAATAATTGTCAGTTAAATCAACACCCTGGTATAATAGGTTGTCATCGAGAAGGACACGCCTTTCCAATTTGATGTAAAGCTTTTCACTTCAGGTTTATCAAGTGCGACTTCAATACTTATATTTCCTGTATTTTCCATTCAAGGATTGGTGTTATCCTTGCAATTATAAAATGCAGTACTTTAAAGAATAAATGTTACTAATTTTGCGAATAGCGTTAATTTTCAATAGGATGAAATAAATATTGAAGAGTATAATCAAGAAAAGAAACTCAAAATTTAAATACTGAAGTCTATAACTCTTGAATATTTAAATGAACTAATACGAAGAAAGGATGTAAATTTGTACTTCGTGTTCGTGGATTATAAATTGTTATAATACAACGAAAAAGTTATAAAAACATTATCCTACCCTGAACTGAAACCCTGACAACTTAGCTATAATTTTTTTATTTTATTAATTTTCATCAATATTACAACGTAGTGTTTCTACATAGTCTCTATTTCACTCATTCCAACTTGAAAACTTGAAAACAGCTGAAAATCCCGGGGTGCGAGATCTGGTGAGTAAGGTGGACGAGAAAGCAACTCCCATCGTGAATCGTTCAAAATATCCTTTGTCTTCCTTGCGGTATGGGGTCTTGCATTATCCTGTTGCAATAACGGACGCTTATGCAACTTTCCAGTTCGTTTTCTGACAAGTTCCTGCCGCAGTGATCCGGATAATAAAAATCGAATAATATTTTGCATTAATTACAGCACCTTTCGGTAGATAATACATAAAAATAATCCATTTGCAATTGCGCCCGTAACGGGCTGACAGCTCTTAAAGTTAACGACGAGTGTCAGAGTGACTTTCTGTTACAATCCCAACAGTCTTGGCACCCAGCGGGCTGAAACCTTACTTACGTCCAAACAATCACGTAAGATGTCATGAACTTGTGTACCTATTCCTAGAGGTACATTAATTTAATGAATTCAGCTGTCCTTCTTTCAGTAGCCATGCCAATAATGTTTTTTTCGTTTATCTAATGGTGTTCTACAAGTCTTAAAACGATCAATCCACCGACATACACAACTTTTAGATTCTGTAGACTCACCAAACACTCTTTGTAAACGTTGAATAGTTTCTGAAGTCTTCACGTAATTACTCCTGTTTGGGATTTAACCGTGTCTGTGTGTGCTTCCAAAGTGCTACGAAAATGCGTTTGAACTTTGTCGAAATGGATACCTGCTTAAACATGTCAAGACTTGTAGCATAGCCAATAGGATTGCGTAATTTAATTACAACACAATTCCGAGATTTTTGGGAACATCTCCCGCATAAATATAACGTTTAATAATTATATTATATGAATAAACATTTAACTGTAGAGGAATGTACTTTATCCATATTATTTTTATAATTGGAATTCTTGGTATTAGTGGCTTAGTTATCTAAATAAAGCTTTAAAAATGTCGTTTAACGTTCCGACAGAGATTGTAAATGGTTACATAGTAAAAAACAAAAGTAAAATTTCGTCAACATTTACAATTAAGATAATTTTCAATAAGTCGAACCTCTTTCAAAGGTTTCAGAAATTCTTCTGTCTCCTAAAGACAAATTTCCTCCCTTCGCGTGTAAAGGTCTTTATAGAATCCCTTGTTCACCTAGTTTGGTCGGCAAAATAGAACATCCTGTCAAAGCTGGCAGAGCGCATGTCACGTTACAACACGCCTTTCGTCGAATTCGGCTATCGCTGAACAGCATCTAGACATTTGCCATCAGATATTATTCAGTTGAACTTCATTATTTGTAATTATCCCCACTAATACAGTCCTTAAACATCCTAAGAATCTCATTAGAGATACAGGTTATCCCTCGAGGAAATATGTAACCTCGTCGACTAACAGTGATTGTGATACCCAATCACCCAGCAACAGACCCCACCCACTGCTGATATAAAAGCGTCTTGTTCTCCTCGTACCTCTGCTGTTGATCTTCGTCTCTGGCATGGTTCACATGTTGAGCTACCGTGGTTAACTGGCTCCTTCTCAGCCTCTCAGGGTTATCGTACTAACTGTGGCTTTACACCCTCTTGAAGAAACGCTACATGATTGTGGGCAAGACCTCTTGTTTTCGATTAAGCTTGGCACTACCTGAACCGTGGAACCTATGTTATTATTTCAGGAATATTATACTTTTGCAGTAGATAGATCTAACGGAACGAAGGAGAAAATAATTAATCTCTAAAGAAACGAAATGTAATCAATAATATTTATTTCATTTGACAGAATTTGTTAAAATAAAGAAAAAATGCAGAGCTTTTGTGCTCGGCCATTATTGGAATATGTAAGTTGAACCGTTAGCGATATATTGTAATACACATGTGGGTCTTAACAGCGAAAGGTTCTTGATTTATCATAATGTATGATAATACACTAGCCTCTCTCAGGGTTTAGAGGACCGCAACACGGGCAAAGTATAAGTTCTCATGAAAATGATCCTAATACGTAAAATCCCATACAAAAATACATGTAAAGTTAAAATTTTTTCGCTTTACAATATAAGACTGAAAGCATAAAAATCCTTTATAAATTTACACTGAAAGTTATAAATCTTGAACAAGATTTCCTTGCGGTGTAAAATTTCCTGAAAAGAATTGTTATTAGAATATTATATTAAACACAGTATTCAATGAAAAAGGAAGTATTACGGTGTAATCCCCATGAAGTGTAAAAAATTTAACCAAATTAATACAATAAGCTGATTATCAAGTAACGTCTGGCCAAGTTATGGACTACCAATTTATCATCATGCATAATAGAGCTTTCACAGATTATACTAACTAAACTTTTGAATAATTAACCATAAATGTGCTAATTCCCCTAAATGTTTAAAATCAACTTTTCTCCGTAAAGTTACCTTTACATTTGTGGAAATATCACGAAAAACACCCTTTACCGCAAAGTTCGGTTAACAATAACTCTATTCATTACATACAAGGGTAAATTTACCTGCCTGTATGATATACATATGTCTACATTGACAATGTTTTCCTGATTCACCTTCATTTACGGCACACACAATGATAGTAGAAAAAATACACTATCAACGGAAATGTTTCTGCCTACGCGGCGTCATCACCGTGGTTCCGAGAGTATTTTTAACGTTGTTGTCTCGCAATTAATTGTACAGTATTTCGAAACGACGAGCTAGAAATTCCTCGGCTCCTTCTAATAGTCCGAATGGTTTACGGTTGAAAATGAGGATCGAAACAGCTGTCTCGGATTAATTAGTTAAACCTCCGTGATGCGGAGTGTGCCGATATTTTTACGTTGTTTGCAAATTACCTTCAAGTACTTGCTATAATTATTAACATTACTTAATTTTATCATTCACAATTCGATGGCGCCAACTACATATGCGTTAGATAATTCAACGAAATATGTCTAGTAGTTTGTAACAGTTTGTTAGCAACACCATGAATAACGTAAGTAGAAAACACTTTTTGAAATAAATTTAATTCAAGTCACGTAACGTCTCTTTTCAGAAGAGATGTTCTCTTCAAGAATTTATATGAAAGGAGGTTAAATGATACACTTCATACGAAAGCTTTTTTAATTTTCTATCAATTTAGTTATGTGTGATGTAAATAACCACTGAATTTCACGTATTCACACGCCGCTTTCATAGAGTGCTATTTTTCAAACGTAAGTCGTCTTTGCTACTGGTTCCAAGGAAATCAATTCAATGCTTTATCTATTCAAAACGCGCGTAAACTTTTTTTATATCGTTTTCGTTCCTTTTTGTGTAACTTCCGGTGTAATACCGTGACGCTACGCTGGCATAAAATATTACTTCGAAATTCAAAAGTCACTTAATTTCATTAGTTTAGAGGGAAACAAAATAAATTCTCTCAATATACGATACATATCATTTGCAACAATATACAATGAAAATCTTAAAGCTGTAGAAACCAAAAACAAAGAAATGTAGTGCTGTGTAGTAGGTAGTGCTTTGTATTACTGTATTGTATAGAAGTATAGTTGCAGAATTATCTAATATTAAAAATAGTTTAGATAACTTCGAAATAATCTTATTCTTCGCCAAGTCAACCAACATTACTTGTACCTACGTAATAAAGAAGTATGTAATAAAAGAATACTTAAAGGTTTAAAAATATTAACTCAGGTTAACGAAATCCTTAGTAGACGAACCGTTTAGCCAAGAAAAGAATTCGTTGCATTGAATCGCATCATTTCGATAAGAATGTGCTTAATTTAAAGCAATTTTCGATATAAAAGGGAAGAGGAAATGAATTTACTCTTGATTTACGTGCAATAAGACGGCAGAGATGGCTTTTGTTAACTCAAATGCCATTCATTTATATGCATACATTCGGAGTCATACAATTTGAAATGTGGCATGTTTGTCGTTAAGTTTGATTAGAGGAACCGTTCCTTCGGCAGTTAAGAGCCTCTTAAGCCCCGCAGTTTGCTTCAGCCACCTAAGGATAATGAGTATTTGGATTAGATTAGTCTAGTATGCGTCATAGACCATTTTACAATATACTCTGTGGTTGCTGTAACTGTTGCGATAGCTATAGGATATTGATTTTATATCGCCCTGGCTGTATTGCGAATTCGAAATAGAGGAAACAAGGGGCCGTTATGAGAGCGTTTTTGATTTTTTTTTAATGTACTTTCTTTTTTAATGATGTCGTCAGTGGCGCTTGCTGGTGACATAGGTGCTCACTTACAACGCCTCGATTTTCACGTATATTTCCGTTGCATAGTACAATGCAACGAAATGCACGAGGAAATGGAAGCATTGTCAATGCACCGGCTACCTTTAGCTGCGTTTTCTGGTGAAACCTGCTTTCATTTCTGAAGGTACGTAAGCTTTTCAGAATTATCCCAACAATCAAGGGATAATCCATGAGTTCTTGTTAAAAGGACCTTCATTTCATCTAGCTTTGCTTTTGAAAAAAAACATAATTTAAATGGATTAAAAACAGCAATTACCAATATAATCAGGCTTCCATCGACAATAAAAATCTAGACTTTTTTGGTACTTCCCGACCTTTCGCCAAACGGGTGTGCGAGCTGCAACAAGTCCATGGAGAAAAAAAAAAACTATTTTTGTAGATTCTAATACATACTTTTGCAAGCGTTTCTCCAGCTTTTTTAACACCTCCAGAAAGTAAGATTTCGGAAGGTCCTCGAAGTAAGCAGCTGACTTCCTCGTTCGACGTGAGGAACGGGGCCCAAATGTAGTGAATACGCTGCATGTTGTACTAATTCGAACTATAATTCCATAATTCTGGCATATCTTGATAAAATGGGAGCTTTTCATTTTTCACATGAGGACGTTTTTCTCGATTTATTCACCCAACCAACCCAATAACCCAGTTCTTTTTTCCAAGTAATTGGTGTAGATGATTCTGCGTGCATGTCAAAAAACCGAGGCCATCACCTAGTCGGCCGATTTTACCGTCTTCGACATCTTCAGAGCCCGTTTGCCTTCGAAATTCCACTTTTGCTATCTGTTCCGGACATCTAGAACGATGCTCATCTTTTGCGGATGTACGGCCACATTTACACTCATTTACCCAATTCTAATAGTTGCTAACACACGTGCGGATGGGACGTGAACCTCATCCAACTGATCGTTTTCAATGTTGAGCCTTTTAAATATGTGTCTACTCACCGTGTGAAACTCACTTTTTCATTTTTGTGCAGAAACAAAAATTCTTTGTTTAAATGGACGATAAAAATGGAACCGGGTAGTGGATACAACTGAGACTTTGGCGGCTGTCTAGTAACTAATGGCCCGCCTTTTACTAACTAATGAGCGCCGTCTTTTAAAATTCTTAAGGACTTCTTGAACCACCCTCGTACAACTTTACCAATAACAATTCTTAATTAATGTTTTTCTTTTAATGTGTTCAATTGTTTCGCGGTAAATTTAATTTATATGATTGAATTCCGCATAACTCCTACGTTCTTTGGTACTTTCAGAATTGCACCAAATCCATTTTATGGAAATAAGTTTCGGTGTTAGTACCACTTTTGAATAGTTTGTATATTGGTTTGAATGTGCAAGTTTAACAATATCTCTAAATAACCGCTACGTCCGGAAACCGCTATTGTGCATATATCATGGATATGAATACGCATACATAAAATAATTTGCAGTATTATAATTCAAATGTGTTGGCAAATCGAGCTTCTATTAAATACATATATTGTATTGTTGTGACAAGAATTGACGCGTTAAGTAAATATGATTAATTTGTATTTACCCAACGTAGTAGAAACTGAAACGAAAACAAAAAATTTCAAAACGAACAAATATTCACAATACGATAACTAGATGTTGTAATCGTTGGCGGGTATAATCTTTATTGTAGGCACCGCGTTGGTCGCGGTTTTAACTACAAAATTTTACAAAGTAACCACTGAGTCAAATCAAAGTAGGCTGCGTAGATAGACCGCTGAAAATCAACAGCGACCGTTTCGTTCGTGAATTTGTGCACTACAACTTATTAACTCCAATTGTAATTTCCGAATTAGTATTTTGTGTGGGTGATATGAACGCTAACTTTTTGAATGGGCTTAACTATCCAATTGAGACGTTGTCTGGAGTCTGTCTGCAAATGTTAGGCGATTTATAAGCGTACCCATCTGAATCGATCGAGATGAATTCTCTAGAAATTTCGAATCATGATATTTGTTATTTTTTGCTTTGTCATCAAATGTTCACCCTAATATAATACTTCTTCTAATCTTATATATAAGGTCAGTTGAGATCGAACACAGAGCACGATAAGTTGTTTCCTCATACCTCCCTGTTTACCTCGCATTTTCAACAAACAAGTAGCTAGATTTGCAGGTCATTTAATTTCACTTATCATTTAAACGTTGATGAGAAGATTAATTTTTTTTAACCGCCAAATTCGCCCTTTGTTGAATTTTCATGTTCCAACTGGAAAAGTGAAGATTACTAGAGAAAAGATAATTGATAATTTAAAAATTATTCAAGTACTTACGCAACAATGCAAAGTTTCGATTTAAACTCGCAAGAAAGGAGCATATTTGGAATATTTGCTAAAACAAAAGGATCGTCGTAAAGTTTCTATGTCTAAAGCTGAAAAGTTTAATATTACCCGCAGTCGTTCTTTCGACTTCCTTTTTATTAAAAGCATCCCGATATCTGCGCAGAATTTTGCCAAAATCCACAACCTACACATTCTATACATTCGAATGTTGAATCTACCTTTTAGCATTTCGGCCAGTTGATGCTGGCGTAATATTAACGCCTTCTAAGTGACAAAAGCTGTGCTTAATAAAAATAACCTTACGTTATACATCGCCTTATATTGGTCGCAGAATGCTGCTTATTCGAGCATACATTTCCCAATATTTCGAAAACTTCTGTTGTTCTTCTGTTATCTAAAGAAAGTAAACTATCTGGCTTTGGTGACTTTAAATGAAAAAAGATTTAAATGCCAAAATAAATGTTTCTGTAAATAAGAGCTTCGTTTAATTATTTTTATCGGCTACCATAAAATAGCACCACAAGCACCATCGACAACGAACCTAGACGCCATTATAATGTTGCTTTCCCAAGGGCAACGAGTTTTTATCGTTGAACAGTATTTTTCTAGTCGTTCGTATGCACGTGTTGCAGAGGAATTTCGTGAGAAATATCCAGATGTCGTAGTGCCTAACAACTCAACAGTAACGAGATTAATAGTCCGTTTCCGTGAATGTGGATCAGTTGCAGACAAAAAGAGAAGCGGGAGACCGGCCATTTTGACTGACATTGAACTGGTTGAGATTAGAAATGTGACGCTGTGTTCGGCTTCAGAATACTTTGGAAGTGTAGTGTCTTAGAATTAGACCTGTGACTATGTATAATAAAACATACAGCTAATAATGAGGAATACGTTTAATCGTCTATTCGAATATAATACTTCTGTTTTACAACAAGAGGGAATCGCTCACCTGGCATGATATACAAAAACTATAAACTAAATATACATGCAGATATATGGTACGGGAAGGGAGTGCTTAGAAAGCAATGAAAAAGTTAACATTTCGTGCATATCATGTTCGTCGTGTAAGAGCCGGATAAACAAAAGCTCCTGGTGTACTGCAGATGGACATCGGATTAAAGAGCTTGACCGTGTTTTCTTCACAGATGCGGTGTGGTTTTACCTTAGCAGATTAGCGGATACGTAAATATCTTTGGCCTTTTAAAGTAATGTGTAATGTGTATAAGAAATAAAAAAAATAAATAAAAAAAAAGTTAACAGTTGTCCGAATCAGGGAATCTTGTAGGCCAATTCCCCCCGACACCCGCGACAAAAGAAACAAAAAAAAAATCAAGACGCCCCAACATGTGTTGTGTATAAATAGAAGATATCCTGCGAAGAGACAAAGAAATTGTAATTGATCATTGCCTTGACAGATGTTCCGTAATCTGTCTCTTAATGGTAGACGCAGATAAAGAAATGTTAATTTCAGTATCGATCAGGTAACTGTTCAACATTTTTCTAGCATTAAAAGTAATACTCCGTTTTAAAAAATTTGTAGGTCGTACCTACAGGTAGATAAGAAATTAGCACCGTTTACGTCACGAGTGTGTTCTTGATATCCGAACGTGATTTTTTAAATTCAACAATGCTAATAAAGAGCAGAATACTATGTAGGACACGTCTGTTATGCATATTCAAAGTCTTCGTATGCAATAGCTTGGAAGTAACCCCGTGTCTGCAGCGCATTCCGCAAATTATACGTGCACAAGAGTTTTGTGCCATTTAGATTCTTCTGGAATCTTCTTGTGTAATGCAGAAGTTGTAAATGCCGTTACAGTAAGTGAAGCTCGACAGAATAAGTGCATTTCATAAAAGGCGCTTACTGGTTTCATTTAACATGTGTATGCGTATAAAAACGGATTTAAGCGGAGGTATGAATTTCTTGATTAATTGGTTGATGTAGATATATAAAGAATTAGTTGTCAACAAGCCATGGAGCGATACGCACCTCAAGAACTTGGAATTGTCTTTACTTCTTATTCGACAAATTTTAAGTCTGTTGTTTTAACGCAGCGTGAATTTCGCCGTCGTTTTCCTGGTGATTGTGTTCCATGGGCTCGAACAATTAAACGTTTGTCAGAGCGCCTCGTGCGAACTGGGTCCATAAGAAGTGGCCGGCCTCGTAGTGTTCGTTCGAACGAGAATATCGCTGATGTTGCCGATGATGTCAGAGAGAATCCACAAACATCAACGAGAAAACGATGCACACAATTAGGCATTAGCAAACGTTCGTTGCAACGAATTTTGGTGAAAGATTTGAAAATGTTCCCTTACAAAGTGCAAACTGGTCACGAATTGCTGCCTGCTGACCGTCGGGCAAGGTTAACTTACTGCCATACTCTGTTCAACTTAATGCAAGAAGAGGATGATTTCGTATCGAAAATCATAATGAGCGACGACGCCTATTTCCACTTAAGTGGTTATGTTAACAAACAAAATTTGTGTTTCTGGGGCATAGAGAATCCACGTGAGATGCAAGAAGAGCCATCGTATCTCCTGAAAGTGACTGTTTGGTGCGCCATTTGCAGTGAAACAGTGGTTGGCTCTTATTTTTTGAAGACGTCGATGTCACTACCGTGACCATAAATGGTGAGCGTTACAGACAGGTGCTAAACGAATATTTTTTGCCGCAAATTGCTGCATTGCATTTCGATCATTGTTGGTTTTAACAGGACGGAGCAACGGCTCACACAGCTCGGGCAACTATGGAGATGTTGCGACACCAATTTCCAGCTCGAGTGATCTCCCGTTTTGGAGATTTGAACTGGCCATCCAGATCGCCAGATCTAACAGCACCAGATTTTTTCCTTTGGGGCTTCTTAAAATCTCGCGTTTACCACAACAAACCACGAACCTTTCTGGGCTAGCTAATCTGGAGCCAGATGTTTTGCGAGCAACAATTCAAAATGCCGTGAAAAACGAGCGCAATTATGCATCAACTCGGGAGGTGGCCATTTGAGAGATATAAATTTTTCTCTTTTTTTTCATTTATAACAAAATGGCAACAATTCAAATTATGACATTACTTTTGCGCCACCTTGTATAATCTAGGATAAGAACCTGTGTTTTAGCAGTAAAATGAAAAGTTGCTGCGCTTAATTCACGAGTTTTCCTGGGATTAAATATTATCAGCTTGAATATTGTTAGGTTGACTTGCAATCGAAGCTTATCTCAATATACGCAAAGATCATCATTTATTTTCACTTGACTATTCAGTACCTGAAAAGGCGGAAATTAAAAAAAATAAAGATGGCATTTGCGATACTTCAATTTAAATGATACTTCGAAATATAAATATTGAACAACAACGGGCTTAAAGTTACATCCTGAGGCACTCCACTGGAAATGGTAATAGGCAACACAACCTGCTGCACGCCATCATAGAAATACAGATATTAAAATTTTACACCAGATTGTGACATACCAGCGCATTTCGAAATTGAAAACAGCGAACCATGATGGATGGGGTCACTCGCACGACTAAAATCAAGGAGAATCATATCAGTCTCATAAACAAGAAAACCATACATCACCATAAGTATATCCGTTCATCGGCAGCTCTACATATCAGTATGAAAATAAAAATCAATTTTATAAGAGATATGTACCTTTACAATGATGAATTCTCCTGCTTGATTTATCCCAAATTTTAGGTAATATTCAAATATTCTTAGATTATAAAGGCAGCATTTATAATATATACATACAAGTTTTTAAATTATATATTTTACCAACCTTTTATTTATTTACGTTTCCTTTATTATTTATTTTCATACAATATCGAAATAAATAAACTGCTATGAAATAATATTATTGCGTTTTTAATTAATTTGTTTTTGTTTAAATTGAACAAGTTCTATCTAGCCAAGTCAATGTTATTGTTTAATGGATGGTTAAAATGATATTTTCACGTAAACAAATATGTACGTAGAGTTTACTAACAAAGTTACTTGATCCTATTGATATTTCCTTCCTGTTGCTTCATACATCAAATTAAAAAAATAGTTCCAATTTTTTGTCAAAGGAATAGAAATCATTGTTTCATTGTATATTTAATATTGCAAAAATTTTGTTGAATTAACAACGGGCCTCCCCATAATCGGAATTTAAAAATATTGTCAGTGAATTTCTCTCGGCAACAATTTTTATGAAAAAGCTTTCCTATCTCTCTAAGCATAATGGTTTCCAAGATATTGCCTGATGTTCACCCTTATTGGTATAAATCACCTTATCTCGTCGACGCTCTGTATACTACAATCCATCATCTAAATTAATGATAACCATTAGATAAACTTCAATCTGTTGTAAAAAATAGCATTTACATCGAGTGTTTAAAAGCATTTGCAATTATCCACCTTGACCACGTAGTATTTGATGCGTTTTTGTAAGTAATTGCAGTTGTAATTCCAGTAATACAATTAATTCGCTCTTAGTTGCGTTAAATTTTAATTTATCTAGATTGAAATTCGCGCAACGGATTGCAATCTGGTTTACAGCTTTAGATTGATTATTTAACTAACCATTATACATGTGATGCTATGTACGTAATTTGCAGCTATCTAGATGACGCATTTGCCGATAGCCCATCATAATGGTTTTACAGCGAGACTGTAATCTGCGGATATATTCATGGTGTATGGAACTTATTGGGTTGGTTTTATTCGTTTAAATCCATTCGATTTTTTTTTAACAGAACAGAAAACAAATGTGCTAGATTAACGGTTTCAAGGGACAATAAAAGTCAACCGCACAGAATTTTATTGGCTGTTACGTTATTAGGTAGTCTAAATTAGGTTATTTCATAGATTATCGCCAATTATACTAATACAACAACAATTTCAAATAAGTTGCTTTCTGTACAAGACAAGTTAAACTGCAAACGCGCTATTCGCATAATTACCTATTTGTAACGAAAGAATATCCTAGAAGAAAAATAACAACTTGAATATTTCACGTAATTTAATATTTTAATTTTTTTTTTAATCCATATACTATAGCAACACCATTTTGCCTTCAATTCATTCACCCTCCCCGCCCTAGAAATGTCAGTTTGTTTTTCTTTAATTAAAAATACAACCCCAAAGAATTGAAATTTTGATGAAGGGACCCTACGCGGAGTTAGTGTAAGAAGTCACGAGGAACTGCGCTGCACTGTGTACCGTATTTAATTATGAAAAGCCGAAATGGCCCCTTAATATGAAAGGTACACCGTTAATAAAATTGTTGTCGAGTTTCCTGGCCTCTTTTGTAAACAACAGAGGAAAAAATAAGTAATAAACCTTTTTATAGTAAGGTAACAAATTCTTTTAAAAAGTCTCCCTTCCAACAATCTTGAGAGCCGTTATCGCGTCCGGATGAAGCTAGATGATTGTAGTATATGTGTACGTTGTCGCATCTACGAAATAATGACGAAACTGAGAATCGGGAAAGCTTCTTTAAATTTCTTACGAAATGAACTAGCAAAGTACAAAAACGCAGTTATTTCTTATTACTACTACGACATAAACGTAAAAGTTTCAATAAATGCAAGATATTTCTATTCTGGTATCCGGTACGTATGTACAGTTATAATAACCATAACAATTTAAAATAAAATTTAAGACCTAAACAACATCTAAGGCTTGGAATACTTTTAAAACAAAGCTATGAATAGCTATGTAAGCAAGATATAAGTATCCTCCCGGCACATCCACCAAATAGGCCAGATAAATTTCAAATTATATCTCATCATTTTATATATTTCGAACTTACAGCCGAATTTGATAAACGAGCATCTAAAGGAAGAAACATATCGGTTGCATTCTAGTTTTGAATTTTACAGCGCATGAATAAACGGCAAATTGTTGTCGCTGAGTATGGGGAAGTCTGTACCTATTTTATGGCACGGAAACATCGCACTTACTTCGTGACTTCAACCTTATGCATTTCCATTAGCTTACATTGCATACTGGCATTCTTTATATACACCGCTTCATTTTTTTTTGCAAAAATGCTACATAAAGTAGGTCTTGTGTGATATAAAGTCTTGCTGCTAGGAAGACTTATTTCTTTTGCACCTAAATTTACCATAAAATGGTGTATTGGAATTTTAATGAAGATATTTTGCAGGAGAAAATATTGGAAATATTGAAATCTTAAAAATGAAAATTTAATGTAATAATACCGATTTCCTTAAAAATACTTATGAAAATTCACGCATATGTATGTACAGGGTGCCCCATTTTCGTTGGAATTGCATGCCTCAGGCTAAAATGGAAAAAGAGAGAAAAAGGAACACAAGCGTCTTGTCTTCTTTTTTTATTAATTAATTTAGGGTTCTAGAGAAGAAATATTGACTAACTTCATATACAAGCGATTTTTAAAATGTGACCTATTTTTATTGGTCCCTGTATATCATTCATTGCAAGAGCTATTAAAACATGTTTAGGGAAAATATGCACCATTTTTATGTAAAATGCAGTGGTGCGCGATGCATTCTTTCTGAATTAATATTTTCAGACATTTTTTCAGTAAATACATAGAAATAAACGTTGAATTCGCATTTTTTTCTTTTATATAGCTCACTGAAGTAAGTAACAATTTAAAAAAAAATATATAATAGACACAACCGGCAGTTTTTCTCTAATGTAACTCCCATCAAGCTGTCCGTAGGATTCATCAAGTTCGGGGAAAAATATCCCTGAATCCATAGATAGCAATAAACAAGATGGTCGTCAATTTGAACAAATGTCAAATTTAGCTTTAGTTTACTTACATCTACATCCAATATTTCCATAATTTATTTTTGCTGACTTGTTACTTACTGCTTCAACAAAGGAATACGTTACTTTCCCTCTATCCTTCTCCGTTTAGCCACTAGCCTGCAATCTCAACGAAAATGAGTCATTCTATACATAATACATGAAATAACCCAGCTACTATATAATGAAATATAAACGTCCCGCAATGGACCTTACGCGAAATTATCATTTGGCAGTTCTTTCCAATTTTTTTACGGATAATTTGCAGAGTTTCATTTTTCATTCATAAATAACCTATGATTTATGATGTCGAAAGTTATTTTTGGACATATAGAAGCCGCAAATATAGGCACCACTTTTCTTTTCACACATATTCAAGCAGCACTAACACTTCCTGTAGGGGGTGAATGCGCGAATATCTATAACGTAGGGATGGGTATCTCGAAGAAAGGAATACGTGGGAAAGAAATTTGCTACTGCCTGCTTCTTTATTTAGAAAAGTCTTATATATCTTTGTAGCCAAAGTAAAGTATTGAACGCATTGTTTTGATTGAAAAACTATTGTTTTAGGTTACTGCTGGCTTTGCATTAAAATGTGCATAATATTAAATTCAAATAAATCAAACACGCAAATTTGCATAAAATGTAAATTAACATTTAAATAATATAGTTTCCAAATTGTTAACTACATACTAAAAGGATGGAATTGCTATGAATTTAATGATAATATTTTCGTTATTACCTTTTTAACTAAATTAAATCCTTCTACTTGCTTTTACTTCTTCCATACCATGAAAAGAGCTGATGTAAAAGCGCTTCTTTTATCAAGGACCTCGAGGCTAGTTTCTTTACCAACCTAAAATCGAGAACTTGCTTTTAATTCGCCATTTATAAGGTATTCCATTGGTTTTTACTCAATTTCCTGTTAACTTAAACATTATTTGGCTTAATAAAAGTATTCGCAGTAATACAGTTGGTTGGATGATGATTGGTTTTCAGTTGGTATAACGAAATACGCTCGATGCAATATTCGTGGCAGTTAGCCAAGTCGCTAAAATGTCAGTAAGGTATAAAAAACTAATGGCACTTTTCTAACATTGGGTATCGATTGGTTCTAGCAAAATTAGTTAGGTGTTGGTCGACAATCGGGAAATGATGGTAGTAAACACTTGAACAACATAAGCAAATCGATATGGAACCAATTTTGTTCCGGTCAGCAGACAACAGTAAGCCAGTTGTCAGAGAATGCTCGTGAAACGTCGACAAAATAAATAGTTCGCCCAAAATTCAGGAAAATATGCAAGAACGGTGCGAGCCAAAGGTGTAAAATGTTCACACTCTCATGTGATACCGACATTGCTGCCAAGCGATCCGCAATTGGAAGATTGTGCCAATCGTCTGTTTAGAAAATTTGTACAATGTGGCTGTTATCTTCCTGGATACAATTTTTAATATTTTGTGTTCGTTATAGTTGTATTTCAATTCGATAAAAAAAAATGCTTAATATACGTCGTCTTCCTCCGTTGGTGTACGACATTTTTCTATTATTAATGGACGACGAAGTGGAAATATGAGCCTCTTCAGTATTCTTCGTTGGTTAAGGTATAATATCAAAAGCCTTTCTCACAATATTATTGATTTTTATTATCGGAAATTGGAAAAAAAGACTCTTTCTAACGATGTCAAAATCCAATTCTTATCGGCGCGATAAGAAATAAGAAATTTAATGATGGATAGAAAGAATCCAAACATCACGTAAAAACGAATACGTCGAAAGCAATAAAAGGATATGTACGAATTCTTTTTTTTTTTCATTATTTTTCGTCAAAACTTCAAGGATATCGTAGTCCAAAATCTGAAACAACGAGGTACAAGGAATATTTGTATTTTTTATCATAGTTGCTACCTAACTTCATGTCTATTTAAATAAATTTATGCCCTCTAAACTTCTGAAAATCGCTATAGAGACACAATGAAGCGGGACAGTTGTATAATAAAGGGATAGATAAAAGGCACCTTAAAAAAGTTCTTCCGCTCATTTTCAAATGCCCGAGTTTATCGTGCAAAACAGTGCGATAACCTTAAACTCAAGAACCCAACCGTCAACCTAAATTACAATCCACATAAAAGTGCGATGGTGTAATGTGTCTACACTTCCTTTGCGAAAAAAGAAAAAAAAAACGCAATCTAAATGAAGTAAAAAATAAGTGAAGCGATGAGGTAAAAAGTAAAATAGGAAAAAAGTCAATTAGACATGTGAATGGAACGCTTTACTGGGGAACAATCCGAGGTATTTTATTTTTTCTTCCTACCTCGCTCGTAGAAAGTCAATAAAGGTTTCTACTCATACCAATAAAAGTTTTTCTGTTTGCGCCACTTTATTTACCTTTGTTTTATCTCTCTATTACAGACCCAATGTATAGGGATATTGTCATGAGGATGATTCCTAGAAATGTTCGCATATCCTCAAGATCCGTCAATATTTTTTTTTCGCGTAGGCAATAATCTTGTAGGCTTGTTATTTTTATCGTCTTCCAGATTTTTGCCGAAAGTTCTACCGAAATATACCAAATATACAGTGACAGATAAAAATAAATGTTGTCTGATAAAATAGCTTTAGACGATCTAATAATGTATTTACAAAGATAATGTATTATTTTATTTTATTTCAGGCATGCTTTCACTACTTGTAAACTATCTTTTCCGTTTAACGCTACAATTATATTTCTCTGGCATAAACGAAATCGTTACTATTTGAATACCTTTATCGACATATTAATCCGAAAAACAAGAAAAAAGTCATGCTCCAGTATGCTTCTTAAGAACCTTTGTAAACCATTTGTAAACTGGTGTAGTACTTCGTAGAATTGTAAAATCACGTCTAATGTGTAAATAGTAGCAAGCTAAAATTTTCTGATAACGTAATTAACCCTATAAAGCACCTTTCCGTATATACGAAATGATCGATAAGTAACGAACTACATACATACCTTATTATTTTTAATAGAACGCCCTACATATTATTCTCGACTATCTAAGAAAAGGACAATTTGCATTCAACCACGTCAAATCGTTACTTGCGTAATGATTTGGCATCGTTATACATCACAAAATACTAAAAGTCGTTAAAAAAGGAGTTAATTTAAGTCTCTGGCTGATTCACACGCTGGTGCCTACCACCTTTCCCTCTCCCGAAGATGCACCACATGATTGTAGGCGAAACGTCGAGCTTTCGTTTAACAAAAAACGACATGACACGGTCCGAACCCAGAACACGTTTAGTTTTAAATGAAAAGTCGTTAGCCAACGATTATTGGCTTGTAATGATATCCTTATCAAATACAAAATAAAAATGTAAATAAGGTGGGACTATGAAATCTCTACAAAAAGCAATAATTACTTTACCAGTTTTCCATAAATAAGCATTCGATCAGAAGATCAGCAGAAAATCGTGGCAAATAATGAAAAATTGAAAAACCCTTTGGTAATCTCCAGCTCAATCTACCCTTGCATACTCCTGCAAACGGAGAAACTGAAAACTATTACGTTTTCAGTTTCTCTATTTAAAAATAAACTAATTTAATGTGGCTTTCATGTATCTATTTCTAGTAATAAATAATAATAATTTTAAAGGAACATTAACCTTTTTTTAATACTTCAAAATAAAATTTTCTAATTACTTCTTTTATAAAACAATAAATAGTGAAGACTCCAGTAGACTTATCGTTAGTGCAAAGGTAGAATCATAGAAATTAGGCGATAGAATGCAGCTCACTATACATATTAACACTACTGAATATAAATTATCGTTATTACAATGAACAATAAAAGTATAGGTAGATACAGATGTACACGTACTTCTAGTTCATATAACTCATAATAACAACGGACATTCCAGAAAACGAAACATTGGGATTAAGGAAAAGTTTTTATGTCCATTTGTATTGCTCAGATAATCTCCAAGAAATTAAAGGAACATCTGGCGAAGGAGAAAACATCCCAAACACTGCGGCCGGTGTACTTTAAACAAAAGGAAATACTTTCACCTACAGAGAGGAGCTGAATTTCTCACGTAAAACGGGTGTTGACGTAAAAAAGGTCAAAAGCACCGACGCACGGATTCTTTCTTTCGTTGTTCAGACTGTTCGTAAAAGCAATGGGCTCTTAAAGTAGCACCTACGAAGTTCCTAAATAAAGGATAGTGAATTTATTCAACGGTATGTTAACAAAGAAGCAAATTACATTTGTTCATATTATTATCTTGTTGTTGTCTTTTGAAGCCATACGTGGCCTCAAAATTAAGACACATTCATTTTTCTCTGCAGCTTGTGAATCGTCATATATGGTTCTCAATGGCGCCTAAAGGTGAAAGATTGCCAACGTAAATGGAGAAGTGTTAAGAATTCATACTTTTTCAACCAATTAGGTAGAGTTCGATCCATATATCCAAACGTGATAAAGCTAATCCGCCAGAACTAACGGCACTACACGTACACGTACAGGTTTTTTGTTTGATGACGATATACATACGTACCTCAGGAGATAGTCGAAGCTTTCACATTAAAATTTTCCAATACATTTAAATAGGAATGGTTTTTCTTATAAAATTACTTATTCCAAATATGCTCCTTCCACTTTGTTACCAATTGCTAAAGACAAACTAATTAACATTGTGTTGAAGCTCCTACAGAAGAAGGACTTAGTGGCCACATGGCCTTTAACCTATATGATTAATTTGGTAATTGGCGTTCGTACATTTCCAATCAAATGGAAACGAGCAAGAATTAGTCATCATTAGTCAGTACAAGGGTCACACCCGGAACCCCTTTCATTTGTATCGTTTATAAACAATTTCCTGATGTCTTTATCCGGTCTTACGCTTACGCAGATGACAAGGAAAAATATATCCTCCCATTAGATCCTTGAACGATGGAGCTCACCTACAACATAATTTGGATCATATTCCGAGCTGATGTTCTTGTGTCAGCAAATATTTGTTTGTTACTTCATTACGTGAGGTGATACTTATCTGAAGAAGAAGGTTGATAATGTCGAAGATGTGGGAATTCTATTTGATACCTGATTAGGTTTTGTAGAACGTATTACTGATTTGTACATTTCTGCATCAAAAACTTCAGGATTTGTCTTACGATCTTGAAAATTATTTGTTGATGTATCTTTTCTGAAAAACTGCTTTTCTTTTGCAGCTCACAGTGATATTTTTAACGTTAAAGTATTAACATATTCAGTATTGTTGCATTCGTGCTCTAGCTAATCATGCGAAGGAATACGGTGTCTGTTTTTTGTTTCGAAAACGTCCAAATACCAGATTTTCAAAGCAATTATAAGAAGATACATTTCCTCCAAATGCCCCATACAAAAAAAAACATACTCTAATACTTTAAATTAGACACCAATCATTTATGTAATACGTACTTCCTCCAACTTTTTTTAACATGGAGTGAGGGCACCTATAATAACAGAATGATTATGCATATCTCAAATATGATAAGGCTTACTGGAACTCTGAATTATACAAGGGTTCGTTTACCTACCATGCTATTTTCATAACCCTTTCTAAGAAAAAGTAACGCCAAGTCTAAAGAATTAGAATGATGACTGGAATATTTCAGCTTGCACTATATGCGCTAACTTTGCTTGAACGTTATAGAAAGAAGCATGTTCTGCATGTTGTATTAAAGGGGTTGTAGCACAGCGTCGATTGCATCCGACAAGCACATCTCCGACGAGCTGTGGCATATTGATTTTGCAATTTTGAAATTTAAATTGGATAAGAATCGGAAAAGAAGGCGGTTTAGTAGGAATTTACAGTCCCGGTGTTGAAGTAATAAAAAGAAAATGTTCCCGATTCTTATCCTTATCATCTGACTCAATCCTAGCGATAAGCATAAAATATCTTAGACGATATTGCAGCAATATAAATATAGCTCAGTCCATGACGTTTATGACGTCGATGTTATATTTTGAGCGATGTGATCTCTTGAAAGTGCATATGAAATCGGTGGTAATTTTACAAAGTATTTTAATGTTTATTTATTCAGGATCAGCCGAAATTTTTCTCATTGGGCTAGCTTAAACCAGTAAATGTTATTCGCCGATTTAAGTAAAACTTAAATCGGCGGGTTTATGGATCAATTTGGTGCAAGAATAGTGCTAATTTTTTCGGCATGCGGCATGCGGCATGTGGTATTAATGAAAAGGCAGGATGAAACAGAATGAAAGGACAGGAACTCCAGAGATTTCAATAGAAACAGGCACGATACAACTTGTACGAGTTACTTAAAAAGTATCAGCTTCATCCTTGTAAATTACACTGACCAACAAGATTTTTGCCCTAAGTTAGTAGTTGGTGAAATTGAACGGTATATATAAAGTAAAAATGATTCGAAAAGCGGCAACATTGGCTTAGCTCTGGTTACAGAGAAAATGCCTTTATAGTATGGCCGGTAATCTGGTCTACTGCAATAATGTTTATAAACTTTCTGAAGCTTTTGGAATACATCATGATTCCAGTTCTTGGAGATTATTCGTAGCCTCATCAAAGACCAGCCTAAAAGCAGTTTTGTTGCATAATGGAAACCATTATCCTTCTATTCCGATACGTCATGCTGTTTCTATAAAAGAAACTTAGGAAAATTTGAAAATGTTATTAGAAAAGATAAAGTATTTGTGCAGGTTTTAAAGCAATTGTAATTATTTTGGGTATGCAATCTGGTTACACCAAATACTGTTGCTTTTTATGTCTTTGGAAAAACATTATCGTAAGCAAGAGTGGCCACTACGACAACAGTTTATACCATGTAAAAAGACAATGTAAAACATCAGCCTTTAGTAGAAAAAGAAAAGATCATAATACCACCTCTCCACGTGAAACTTGGGCTCATGAAAAACTTTGTAAAGGCACTGGATCTCGAAGGTGAAGGTTTTAAATACCTTCGTGAAAAGTTTCCAAAATGAACACGAGGGAAACTGAAAGAAGGTATTTTTGTTGGACCTCAGATACAAGAAATAGTAAATGGCGAAATCTTTGAAACCAAATTAGCAGCGAAGGAAAAAACAGCTTGGCTCTCCATGGTACAAGTTTTCACGAATTCCTTGGGAAACAAAAAAGCTGACAACTATAAAACTTTAGTAATGGATATGTTACAAGCATTTCGCGCTGCTGGCTGTAATATGTCCCTTAAAGTGCACATTCTACATCTCGCTTGAATTCTTGTCCGGAAAATATGGGCGACGTTAGCGATGAACACGGTGAGTGCTTCCACCAAGATATCATGGGAATGAAAGAACGGTATCAGGCGAAATAGAATCCTGTTATGTTAGCAGATCACTGTTGGATGTTAAGAAGGGATGCTGCAGATATTGTTTATAAGAGACGGAGCAGTATTATTTCACATTTCTAATTATAATAATTTGAAATATACATTAAATTATGACCTAATCTAAAAAAAACCTTTTCATTTAAATATTAAAAAAAATCGAGCTAACTTGACCTTCCACCTTTTATTAAAATAAATGTTTATATGTTTTCTATTGAAATTAGTATAAATTATTTTACGGCAAAATCAAAAGTTGAAATTTGTTGTCCAGTGTTATCAATTGCACAAATGCCACTCTGATGATAGCTGATTTTTTTATTCGGTTTAAACATTGTTTCCAACCACTTGAATGTTATTGAATTAATATGAATATGAATTAATATTGAAAGTAAAAAAGATATTTATAATATTTAAACATTGCATCCAAGTGGTTCCTGGTGTTTATTAAATACATGTGCATACATCGTAGATAAATCCAGACATATTCCGTGCTTCATGTGTTGGTGTACTTGCCAGGACTTACGTACATCAAGAGCTTTGATAAACATCAAACCCCACACACGTTCAAATAGTACCACTTGTTTGCATGGTGTCCTCTCACCCATCTAAAATTTATGAAGTACCTTCACTACACATCCTGGATAAGTTAATAACTCATGTTTAACCGGCGAAAAATTGTTAGATCGATGATAAGAGGTAAATACAGCCTGATGAATGTAATACGAAAGATGCGATGGTAATTTTTAAAGTCGATGAAAAACGTAAAATGGAAATAGAGAAGGAAAACGAACTCTGACCGTCAGAGTATAATTGCCGCGTATCGCTGACTAATTACTCACCCTCGAATATGTGAAAAAAGTATCACGAAACCTCACTTACATGGATTTAGTCACGGTGACGTAATAAATTAAAATGTGCCGGTGCTAATTAAACAACATGTTGAACTGAATTTCAACGTAAATAAAAAACGATGAAGTGATACGGTGATATCTCTAAAAACAACCTTTATTTGCTCCCTCGGCCTTATCAAGTCGCAGGTCTAAAATCTATGCTTTTCAGTTGTGCAAGTCTACTGCACATAGTATTTGACCCAATTAATTTTAATAGATTGCTATGGAGGATATGTATAAGGTTAAAGAAAGTGTAATAAACCTACATCGAGGCATTACGCAGTATAGGGGTGCACAAATGGATAGTTGCAGTAAATTTATTAAAACAACTGGTGATTTAATAAAACCGGACATTCACGGCTTCAGGGCACACTATACTACTTCCACGTATATAGATAAAAATGCGGTGTCAGATCTAACACCGTTTAAATACCGTCTGGTCGTTCCCTCGCGTCCATTTGCGCAAGCGGTTAGAATCGACGGAGTTAAAATCTTATGGTGTTGTTTCCTGTGGTGGACGAAGTTGAATTAGAACAAAAAAAAATGTTACATATGTTCCGATTCGGTGGAAAGTTTCTTAATTCCAGTGAAAAATGTCTCCGTTTTGGTGAAAGATTTCTCCGTTTCGGTGAAAAGTTTCTCCGTTTCAGTGTTATTCTTAGTTCCCGCAATGAAAAAATTCACTATTGCAGCATTTACGTCAATGGTCAAAACAAATTCTCCACCTAGGTGCTGTATGTTTTAGCTACAATAGAAAAACTCCGTTTCATGCAGCCAGTAAATCTCGAGGTCTCCATGCAAGGAAGAGAGGGCCAGGTATTAAATGAAAATATAGCAAATTATCCTCAAGGCTTGCTGTCCTCGTTCAAAGACGAAAGAAGCCGAGCTCCTTCAAAATTGAAGTATATTAACAGTTAATAAAATGGAAGCAACAAAAAGAGTAATAACAATGATGATCCGGCAAATTCATTACGGCGAACCTCACCATGTATCCAAAGTTAGTGTCTGGAGGTAGGAAATCAGCTTGTTTTCTTGTCGTTTAAGTTCTGACGTTGGTTTTTTATGGAATAACACCATGTCTTAACACCATGTCTTTTTACTCCGAGAAATTTAAGTTCTTTAATAAAAATCAATATATCCTCCTTCCTATAAATAAAAGAAAATTTCCCTTTCCGTACTTGTAAACATGTAACAAGTTGAAAAAAAATGGGGTAACACGTTGAAAACATTAGGCGTGAATTATGCATTTAGCTTCAAAGTTATTGGAAAGATTAACGGAAAGTCCCAATCGGACACGCCCGAATTATTTTTCACCCTAACTTGGAAAGTTAAACTCCTATTTTTTTAATAAGTTTAGCGATGGGTGACTAATGCCTTCTGGCATCACTCATTCATTACGCCAAGAAGAATTTAATATAAATTGAGGCTCCCCCTATTTATCTTCAGCTTGCTCATTTGTTCCATTTCAACCGACATATTTACCCCTTGGATATTTATGAATAAAGACACGAGTAAAATGATTTTTCTTCGCGTGTATTAAATAATAATTATAAAAATAAAATCTAGTTTTCGAAAAAATCTGAAAGCTTGAAGATTGTGTAATTTTCTTGATTAATTTTAAGCTTTCAATTTTCTTGTAACAAAATAGCATTTATGTCAAATACGAGTGGTTTTCGAAAATTCAAGAATATTTGATGTAATGTATATAGCAATAATCTCGCTGTAAGCAATATAGAATTGTAAATCTGCTATACCATAGGCTCAAATTCGCCTATAAAATATAAGCTGAAAATAACTTTCAAAAACTGCGACAAGTATTCTTGGTGATTTAAGCGTTTTATTCAAATATGTGACATTGTTATTTTCTGTATTAACATTGATTATAAAGTTTCACGCAGAACACAAAGATGCAAAGTTAGGTACATATTTGCCTAAAATCGATATTTCTTGGGACCAAACATATATGAATACGTAAGCAAAGTATTACATTCACCGAGTTCGAGGACATTAAGGTGAATGACTAGAATAATTGTTTCCGCGAGTATATATAGCTTCATATATTCACTTATATGAACAGGAAGCTTGAACATAGCTGAAATGGGGCTAGTTTGTTTTATTAGTAAAGATGGAGTCGTGCTGTTTCATAGATAGAAATACATCGCATTAACCTTAGGCATTTGCCGCGACACATTTCGCCAAAAGCATCCATATGAACTAAAAACCTTGAATTGGATATGTTTCGAGATATAACGCTTGCTCTAGAAAAACGTTTGGAGGTATTTTACGACATAATTAATTCCTTATATGGCAGTGGTCTATACGTCAGAGCTTTATTGACTTTGCAACCCGCCATTTTAACTTGCTAGTGCAATATTTATTAAAATTTTTCGCTGCAAAATTTTGCCAAAATTTGAAACTAGGTTTTCCTGCTTTTCACATTAAACATCATATGAAGGGTTTTTACGATCACAGAGGATTTAGTGGAGTAATAATTTTGAGTTACGCCCCGAAAAGTTCAAAGCATAATTAAGCAAATCTCAAATGTTTGTATCGCCTACTTCACCTCTCAGCAGCTGTAAGCTCATAGCTCCTTGTAGAATAGGTATGATACAGTGAAAGCTTCTCAACCGCTCATATTTTTTTTTATAAATATGGCAGATCTATGTAAATAACGTTGTAAATCAACACTGGTAAACGTCAATATTTTCTTGTTGTAAATATTGGCTTAAATGTTTGGGGTGGCTTTAAACCAAATATAAGCCGGAGTATCCTTTTTTGAAACATAAATATTCTATCGCGATCAGAATTCATTTTTTTTGCGAACAGAGTCTACCTGAGCGCACCATGACAGTTTACCATCTATAAACAGTCCAAGAAATCTCGCACATTTATCAATCGTTTCGTCAGCAACAACACTAGCAGATCTAGCCACATAGAATTTAACTGGCATCGTTTTATCCTCGTTGAGGATAAGTTCATTTGTCAAACACTAATCGCGCATTTCGTTTTCACAACGGTGAATCTTCTCGTCCGATTCTTCCTCGCTGTCGGCATGCACCACAATGAATGTCATCGGGGAAGCTAACAGTGCCACCAGAGGCCGAATTCCACGCAATATTACAATAAAATGAGCGAGATCCTTGAACAATACCGAGGTTTATTTCACATGCTGCAGAGCAGGCACCACCGCACCAACCGCGGATTTGACGTTTGCTAAGAGCTTGCAATTTCCGACGCACAAACATGACCGACACGGTATCGAACGCGCGCGAAATTTCGAAGAACAATCTCGCCACCCGTCGCTTACGATCAATCTCTGCATGCACGCGCTGAAAAAATTGAAACGCAGCTGTTTCTGTGGACCGGCTGGCTCCAAAATCGGTGCTGACTATCCGTCATTAAGTTGAACTTGTCTAAATAGTCCAGTATCCATTCATAGATTTTACAAACAGCACTTAATTCGCTAATTGCTGATTTTAGTTCCAGCTGGATTACGTACCGGCGTAATCAAAGCTCGTTTTAATTCCCTTTTTAGATCGATTCAACTTCTTGAGATCTTCAAATAGAACCTCACCTAGCCGTTTAACGTTTGAATTTTACAAATTTAAAACTTTTCTAAAGCTGATAATTTAAGCATTATTTCGGATAGGTTTTGATCCGCGAAGTATGGGAACCAAGTAGGTTTGGTGATTTCTATTTCTATTCATTCCATTCATTCAAGTTACGTGCTTTTTAAAGCTCAAATTCACCTTTTTATGTTTGATGAACATCCCAGGATTCTTCCTACTTTTCACATCGAGGTTACTTAATATTCGTACTGATCATTCTAATTTATTATCATATAGTTCTACTTTATTTAGTGTATGTTATTTTAATTACTTTAGGTTGTTCTCCAGAATTACGTTATTTTTATGATTGATATTAAAGAGCTTCGATCCTAGTGGCTTGAAAAAATAAAACGAGTTAGCTTAAGCATCAAGGGACCTACAACTAGTAGTAAAAATTATAAGCAGTTTAATTAAATTTACCTTCCATCCTTCCGTATGATTAAGTATTATTTTTAGAGGATAAAAGGCTTCAATTTACATATAGACGAGACACGAAATGAAGCAGTCAACCAATAAGTACTTCTCATGTATAAATTAAAATGATTTTATGAAACCTCCAAGTTGTAAGTCATACGGTCAGAGTTAATAAGCTTTCCAACAAGTTTTTCCGTCTCTTTCTAACCACGCTGCTTTATGCAGGAATTAACGGTGCGTTTAATAAAGAAAGAAGCCCTAGGCTACGGCAAAATACATTTTTAATATACCTTGCCTAGGGAACTGCACTAATAAACCATAATTTTAGAATATGCAACAGGGACGTACTCCCGAAGTAGTTTTTAAATGTAATATATTGAATTTATTTTTGCAGATATAATCGTTGAAAATATTAACTTGATTGAAATACGATATCTTTTTTGTTTCAAATAAGCTTTCTCTCTAATCCGTGATTGAAACTACAACAAATTAAAAACATTTCGGTCAACTTTAATCCGTCCATCCGGAAAATCATCTACAAGAAACATGTGAAAGCTAAAGCCTGTACATTCTAATTGGGCAAATATTTTTATCACCTAGTGTACATTTATTTACGGGCCCTTCCTATACAAAAAATAACTCGTATCAAAAACTTGATGTAGATATGTCACAGGAACCCACACAATAGACTTGTTCATATTCGAATTGATCACAAAAAGCAGATAACAGAAACACATCTCTTTATTATGGTAAAAAGCCCCCGTTGTAAGGGATCGAATAGTTAGTATGAATTATTACGTCGACCTCTGATTCCTTTCGTGTAGATGTGGTATATTTTAACATATCCGCGATATGTTAACATATAAATCATGTTTATTTCCAAGGTTTATATTTTTTTACATTAATTATCCTTTTACAATCCAGATATTAATGCGATCTTTGAGACGGACGTTAGAAACCCTCACATCAGCGGAAGTTCAGATGCAGACCAGCGGAGAATATAACGAAAGCGTAAAAAAACGAAAGGAATATAAGAAAGTAGTATCAGTTGTTTACGGAAAAGAAACTTGTCGGATATAGAACGATGTTACATGCCGGCATATCATGATGGATTATTTAGGGGAAAATGTGAAAAATTCAGGAAATGAGGTGATTCGCAATTTTCAGATTGCACCAGCACTTTGCAAGTATATGTTTGAACTTTAATCGTATCGCGGCACGGAAACATCTCTCTACATTATTAAGAGGTCGCCTATGAGCTTGTACGTCGATGGAATTCGAAAGCTCTGTGTGATAACTGCCTCGAAATTTTGTGGCAACTATATGGAGGAACAGTATAATATACTATGTGAGCTTAGCGAAATAATTTCGTTCAAAAATCTTTTGTTTGGTATTATTTTCTTTGTAAAAATGTTGAATGCTGAAATAATAATAATAATAATACTTTATTGATTATTTGTATCTAGATAGATTATAAATCAATAGTCACATACAGAAATGAAAGAAAAATTCGGACAAAGAAATAATAAAATAAACAAGAAAATACAAGAAAAAATTAATTAATGAGACAGGAAAAGAAAGAAAACAAAAACAAAATATAACATTATACTAAACACAAAGGCAATAACGTACCGAAGGGGTGGCTAAACCCCGTCGATTAATTGCTGTGGTTATTATAGAGACTTTGTTCGATCAGATACCTTTTTGTGGATTGCTTAAATCATTACAAACACCGTATCAGCTTTAAAAAAACACAATAAACACGGGGTACATTTAATTTTGGTAAAGTACGATTATGTTACCTAGCAATGAGCTCATTACAGACATATAAACATATTTAGTAATGGACAACAGATGCAAATTGCATGAATCCAAATGGACGCTGTAAACTTGATTACCTTAACGTATCGATATGCAATTCCATTGCGGTGATTGGTCAACCACCGAAACAATCAACTTAACACCATGTCCATGTGTTACTTTATTGCGTCATCGGAACTTTTATATTGTTTGGGCACTTATTGTACAGCTCTCGCACACAAATACACAAGTATTATCTTTTTGTTTGTTGCAGGGGAACCAGTGGAATCGACATAGACTTACGTCGAGTGGATATTGACCAATGTCCTTTACGAAAAGGGAGCACACAGCTAAACATTTTCGCCGCCTCCGACAAGTGCAAGAATAGAACCACAGAGGTAAGATTTACTTTTATTGTTTCCACGATATGTAGTAAGTTCACCCTGAATGGTAGGATTTTATTAGAAAACCGAATAAAGAAATTGTATTTGCGATTTTGTTAACAAGCTTCCTACACGAAAAATACTATTATTAGAAATCGTTCGTATCAAATATACATAGTATAAAAAATAAATCGTACATTTCATCGACTCCCATCTCAGGAGTACAGCTTTTACACATTCTATTTATTTTTCGACGAAATTGGCTCTCTTAAATAATTCATGCAGTAAGTCTCAAGGAAAAAATGAATGGCTTCAACAAAATCTCGTAGTCATATACAATTGTGAGCTCTATTATAATCACATCGTTCCGGAGGAACAATTTATCTTTTTATTACTTGTTTGACAGAAAAATGACAAACACTAAAATATTGGCGCATTCCGCGCAACAAAAGCTTCGAACCAATCGTTTCGTGAAGTTATACCTAATTCTTTTGCTGTGTACAACGTAACTACGTACACGATCTTGTAATGCAATAATGTCTGAATAGAGTTCTTAGTCAATGTTAAATGAATTAACTACTACCGCTTCTTATTCTTTACATTAAAATTAAAAAGCAAGTGCCTATTTCTACCTCCTGCACGCCTTGAAACTACGACGTGTAAAAGATAACATGCATGTACTATCCTTTCTTTATGTTATTATTGTTGTTTTTGTTATGTTATTTTTCGCGCGTCGTAACTTCCATTCGTGCAGGACGTAGAAATCTCACATCATTTGGTCACCGGTTGATGATGAGGACCATTTGTATCCTCGAAAGGGCCATCCCGGACGAATTATAATATGCATTATAATAATACTATATAATAAATTAAACTAGTGTGGTGCGGAGGTTGCCGATACTTATGTGTTGTTTACCACACTACGCCACAGTTCTTGCTATCATTATTAATATTAGATCAATCTCGATGTAATCAGCCAAATAAATTAAAATGAACAATATACTTAAATCAATCACTACGTGACAATGTATATAAAAGTATGACGATAGTAAGTGACAATATATAAAAGTAATAAATAAATAAAATAATAAATAAAATAATAAATAAAATAATAAATAAATAATAAATATATAAAGTAATGTTCAGAATTCAACAGAGAACTGGGATTATAAGCTATCAAAGTAATAAATCTCCGATTAACGTCAGAACATTTACGCAAGTCGAAAGAAAGTTGTCAGGATGTTGCCTCTAATACAGAAGTACCGATAATACTCAGGATCAAGATGGTCAGTAATCGGACAACCGAAAAAAAGAGATCCCTGCGTCGTTATTCGCAAAAACAAGCGGAGTGCTCAACAAACACGGGAAACGTAGCGACGTGTTTAATGTAGTTAACCCGATGTAGCTACTGTATTGGTTTAAAAATGTTTTGCTAATACTATTATTTTATTTTATTTCATTATTTTTGTATGACAGTGTAAATAATGGTTATTATTTTTTGGTTACATGGAGAAAAATAAGGAAGTTTTGTAACCTATTGAACCACTTAATTCTATTCAGTTTATTTTTCTAAAAATATTTACTATTTGCTTTGCTTATATTTATTTTTTTCTTTTTATGGGATTCGGAAACGTGTCATAAGTAACCTAAACATTTGTTATAAATTACCGTTCATTAACTAACAAGTTTGATATATTGGAACATTCTAATTACGATATATTTGGGTTAACAGAGACATAATTCAAGGCGTAAGTAATTATTTCGAACTTCAATTTTACTTGTAAAGATAGGAACAACAGTGATGGGCAGTATGGCATTAAATTTGAGAAGTTCATTTTTAAATTATTGATATACTTTTTACCGATTTGATTGAACAACTTTGGATTAAATTTTCTTTGAATCATAATTGGAGTATTATGTAAGAAACCTAACACTAGAATTTCTAGAGGCTGAATTGATAGAGACACGACCAACGTTCAAGTAAAACCTATTCATGGTTCTAACCATTTTTCAGGAATCTTTTTCATCTAATCAGGTCCAATAAGGTATCCAATACTTTGCCCTTTCGCAGCGGCGTTCCTCAGAATTCAATTGTAGACCCCCTTCTTTACGCACTTTATAATACTGCTAAATTACACACCTGCCTGAATCATTGTCGGTCATTTTTAAGTTGACGATACCCAGATTTAATTTTATTTTTTTATTTTGTATATATATTTTTTTAATTTCTTTATTTTAATTTTTTATATATTATATTTCTTATATATATATATATATATATATATATATATATATATATATATATATTATATATATATATAATATATATATATATATATATAATATATATATTTATTTATTATATTTTATATTTATTATATTATTCATTTAATGCGGAATATATGCTCTCAGCCAACGATTGCATCAATTTTTCATGACGATTAAGATTAATGATTCACTATTAACTATAACTTATTCAGTAAGAAACCTTAGCCTTCTTGTGGATTCATATTTCAGGTTCCATTAGAATTATATCAACTTAATGTGTCTCTACCTCCACATAAGTTCATCTAAAAAGCGTTTGTTCCTTGTTCTTATATTATCGCATTTTAATTTCTGTGATATCGTGATCGCGCCTTCTCTTGTCAGCAGGACTTCTCAACATTTTCAAAAACTTCAAAATTCTCGTATTCGTGTCACATATGGGCTACACAGGCGCGAGCATGTTTCTCATAAATTGCGTGAGCTGAGTTGATTAAACATGACTGATCGTCGGCGTTTGCTCTAATCCAGCATTAATTGCAAGAGTTACACCAAGAAGATTCCTCCATATCTTCATCTTAGGTTGAGATTTAGAAGTGACGTTCATAATATTAACATCCAGTTTCATCTCTCATTCAACGCCGCGCAGTTCAATTATAATTTTCCCTGATACGTTTTTAGTTTGACACTCCAGTGTTTTACGTCATGATTTTGAACCTTAGCACAGCTTTGATTTTGTCTTATTCGATATGTACTTCTGTTTTCTTTCTGTTTTGGAACCTTGGAACTGTGTAAGCGACACGGTAATAAAGACATGTCAGCCAGGTTTTACTTCAAACAATAACTGTTTATACAAGAAATTGTACTAATACGGAAATAAAATATCATAAATGCAAAAACCTGCGAATCTACTCTTGCGGAAATAGACTATAACATTTGTTAATTTGAATTCTCTAATTAACATTATATGAGCCTACAATTCATTACGCGAATAAACAGTAATATTTAAAGAATTAATTATGAAATGTCTAATACGTTGTATCTTCTGTTGTTCCCTTGCTGCGTCTGCTAAGTAAATGTAATAAATCTTGAGTAACAGGTGCTATGTGAGTTGCTCCTGACAGACTGTGTTATAATATAATTACTTAATTACCTTTTTGAGTATAAAAAGAACAAAGTAAAAATGCCAGCTCTATAACCACGTTCTTCTTGTGCATCAGTTACGTAACAACTCGAAATATTCAACGCAGTATCTTGAAACCATTATGAACGACAAGGTGACATTTCATGTTTATGAGTGTTAATAAAATATTTAATAAAAAAGGTTAATAAAACCCGTTCTAAATTTAACCACTTCGTCAAGATATGTCTAGACGAATAATAACTTTGTAAGAAACGAATCATTCTGAATATTACAGCAAAGCAAGATTTCCAGAGAATTGAACAACCACATACTGAATGTTCCTTTCAAAAATTTAAAACAAAAAATTAAATCATAAATAATTAAAAATGAAAGTAAAAAAGTAAATTGAATTAAATTGAAATATCCAGCAGTTTTAATTTCCATTTGCAGGCAAAAAATAAATGGTAAAGAAGAATCAAATAATTATTCATTCCTTTTTATTAAGATACATAAGGTGCTGTTTCAATTTCATTACATTCTACGCCGTGTCTTATTTAAACTGTTCTTGCGATCGTGATAAAAATTTTCTACGAAAAATTTGCTCCTAATACAATGCTCTCTAATGACTGCGCACTTTCGCTCTTGATTTTCAAGTCGTTTGTTTTGTTTAAACACCCTTAAAGGAATTCTCTTCGTAGCAACAATGTTTGCTTTTCCCTTTTCATGATAAACGCAAATACTGGACTCCGTGCCAAGTTTTAAATTTTATTTATCTTTAGCTAACATTTAATTACAGCAACTCACTTTCGTTTCTACGAAGAGGGTTTTCGGTTTTTACGAAGTTTTAATTCGCTATAGCAAATAAGGTACCATAATGGCATTACCATAATCTTGTAGCAGCTGTACAATTTCCCTAAGTAGAGCTAATTGATTTTTTGTTTCTTCTTTCAAGCTTCGAATATTTCGGGGATTTTCAGTTATCGTAATTTTATCTTGCAGCAGCAATTTGTAAATACTGTACGAAATCCAGTATTTATTTCATTTCCATAAGAGAAGCTTGTGAAAATTGTTGATCTTCTTCCTTGTGGAAGCGTCGTTAATATTCATCAGTCCAATCAGATTTCTACAACTTTAAGTGATGTGGTTCGGAGGAAGGATTTTACTCCTACGACATCGTATTCACGAAGATTCTTAGCGCTATTGAATCTTTAAATTCACATTCAATCAGGCTATGTATTTTAGCTCATTTATTACTTTGATGAAGTTTTAAAAGTAAGGGAAATATTGGTGAAACTTAACTTTGGTCGTCATTCCGATAACCACGTGTTAGTTCTTAACGATGTCCGTTTAAGGGAATGCTCGAAATGCAACCAACATGTTGAATAACAAAATTTTCCTGTTACGATGTCGTACAGCTAAAATCTTTCCGAACCATGTCACTTAAAATTGTAAATACCTGATTCGACTGGTGAATACTAACGACGCTTCCACAAGGAAGAAGATCCACAATTTGCAATGAAGTCTTAGAGGTAAAATAATATTAATTTGGTTTCAACCTAATCGATTCTTAAGTCCTTGTTATTACACCAATCCGATATATTACCTATTTCAATTGTTTCACTTTGGATAGGAACCGGATAAAATAACGGCGATATCACATGCAAACTGCTATGTATAATCAGTGTTAAGGTTTCATTAACATCATCAACATGCAATAATGAAGTTTAAAATAGAAGACATGCCCTAAGAAAGTTTACGTTTGCATGTAAATTACTAAGGTCTTAAAACATTATTTTAATTTAAAGCTCAAATATTAAATCTCGCCCTAATCCCATTATTTTAGTGCTTTTTTTTGTATGTATAGCTTTCGCTGTGTATTTCACAGTCACGAACTTGCTTAATAGAAACTTAATGTTTGTATTGTGGTTCACGAATTCCCTATTTCATGGGTAATTAAGTTTCGGGTTGACAGGTGTTTAGAATTACCTTGAAAGTTCGTAACTATTAATCATTGATACAAATTCAATACTCGTCCAAAGCCGAGGGTATTTTTGGAAACCCGGTTATCTAATAACTGTTATTCCAAGATTCAGGCGAATGTTCGGGTAATTTAATGTCGGTACCAGTGGCGTGCGACGGCTTTCTGGGGCACGATGGCAAGGTCGAATAAGTTACACTGTAACCTCTAAATTCCCTCACGATCGTTTCGAAGGAGAGTTAGAAACGGCAAGTTCAAGTTTCAACTCCGTTATGCCGCAAACCTATTGCAGCATCGGCTTGTGGTTCAATAACATTATTAGCTGTTATTAATCGGGATGAAATCGATTAAAATTTGAGGAATTTTTAAAATAATTCGAAAACAAATGATTATATTTTTATACAATTAAAAATATATTCCTTATAACGTAAAGTGCTTATGAGCAACCTACTTTCTACAAATTCGAAAAAATGCGCTTCTTTAATTTTTAATAAATCATGAAAAACATTATGTATACATTTAACAGCTCGTCAGTTGGTTATACCGCTGAAAATACGTATTAGAAAAATGTGAAAAACTCGCTTTGATCGATTTCCAATCCAAATCAGATACATTATGCAATGTAATCTTTATAACTTTATCATCACTTTTAACAAAAAAAAATTTTCATATGTAATTATTGCCACGACTAGTTCTTCCTTCTTTTGACGTGGTGACGGCCCAATGGGGTGTATAAGTTCTTGAAACTTGCCATAACCTCAGGAGCCTTTTTAGTGTGTCTTCTATGGCTTTGTTACTATCACCCCTTCATCTTAAAAGATGAAGCGCAGTTAATTGTATCTCAGCTACGAATGGTGAATCGGGAATGTACCGGACCCACTGCTGAGCCGCTAAGAGCAATTTTACTGGAAACAATTTTGATGTTACTTGTTGTGGATTTTCTAATCTCCCAATAAACTTATTGACATGCCTCTTCCATAATTCACCATCCTTTATTGGATACATATGAACGTTTATTCCTTTCATTTGTACTATTACAGCTGCTGAAGAATTTTTTTCATTTACCATCCTTCAGTCACATATCATTACTTCTAACTCCAAACACTTTCTGCTCCTTTCTTCATTATATTTTATCATGGTTTGTTTTGATCTTTCTAAGTGTTTCTTCTTCTGTAGATTTTGGATTATACGGCAGTCTAAATCTAACACGTATTTGCCTATCAACCATTAGTTTAATAGGTTAGGTCACCTATACTTGGATGTGGAGCATTTTCCTGTAAGCTTTTAAAAATCTGAAAACCAACGTTATCAAATGGAACATTTTTAGCACGTTTACAGCGAAATCATTGCTTGGAATCCCGATCCAGGCATAAGTGTGCATAAAGCTCGTGCTATTACCAATTCTTCTTTATTTACCATTGTACGGCGCAGGGTTACTGATATTCCTTCGTTAGACGTGTCCGTTATTAAGATATGGGTTATTGAAAGCATGTTGGTATTCTTGCATTAATTTAAATCGGATATTTTTGATAGTTAGTTCATAGATTGGCTTTTAATATACTTTCTAGGCTCGATATCTATATTGAATAATAATTGAACATGTCCCAGAATGATCTTACCTACGATACGTAAATGGTGTCTGTGCTTCAGTAGTGTTACTCCAGCTTTTTCGAGTTTTTGTAATACTTAAGTGATCGTATTAATTTTTGCCGGTAATCAAATTTAAAAATTTCATAATATATTGGACTAAGCTAAATATAGGATTGGTGAAACAGCGTATGAAGAAGGAAAGAGAAGATACTGTAACAAACGTAAAATAATAAAGAATAAATGCACACGTGAACGAAAATACAAGAACAAAGGAAATATGATGAGGTACCGATTTTGTACACAATAAATCGACATAGAGAACAATGTCAAACATATAAGCGATATGCAATACAGAAAGGAGCACAACAAATGATTATGGACAAACTACCATAAAACGAAATGGAAGGTAAAGTAACGAGTTCACTATCGCACTCCTTAATACCGCTAACCCGAGATACAATATATATCCTACCCGTACACATTTACCAAGAAAGATAGAAGCTGCTGACGCAAATGTGAATCTATTATGTATTGAAGCGTGTACTGATTGTTATGTATAAATGTAACAAATAGTTGTGTCAGGTTATGAAATTATATAAATTCGTCAAACAGATTTACATCTGTAACATTTACAATAGCTCGACCTTGCTAAAATGATCAATGCAATATTTCCTTTGGCTTAATTAAAGCATTAATCGTTTCGTAAGAGAAAATGGATGCTACAATGCATATTGGAAACATTGTCATGCATACACCAATTTTAATTGAATGTAACCTTCTTTCGACTGAAACATTTGGATTTTCAATTGACTAAGTCTACGAGTTCAATAGCCATCGATCATTGTATACTACACTTCATATTTAACACTTATTAATCCAAAAAATGAATATTATACAGAATAAATTACGTTATGTTTATGCTTGGTAGTAAACTAATCATTAATTATGGTACTTGTATAATTATAACTTTATACCTTGTTTCAGTGTGTGCCCATAGCCGGACTAGGCTTTAGACGCGGTAGCTACAAATGTGTCTGCAGGAAGGGGTTTTATTTTCCGGATGTCAAGGCTGACAGACGATATTATAATGGAACTGTCATAGAGGAGGAATATGAGAAGCTTATGCTGGTAAGCATCTTGATGAGACTACTATTAAATACTTTATAATAGCATCTCCATGAAAATCTACTTTAGCAGTTACGCAATTAGCGAACCATTTTCATAAAGCAAAATTACGAAGCAAGAAGCGTTTTAGTTGGCTTTTAGCGAAGCGTTTTAATTGAGTTTGCATACATATATAAATGAATCAAACGGATATACGTAACCATAAAACCTAAGAGCATAACCTGCTTTTTTCTTTTAGGATGGCTTTCGCTTTAGCACCTTCTTTTGCAGGCTTTCACGTTGCCAACCTATTGCTATATATACATGTTTATGTGGTAATAATTGATTATTGTACTATATTTACTTAATAGTTAATACTAATTAAAGTAGCAGCAGTTAAAAAAAAGAATTCTCTCAAAAATAGATCTAATTAAGTGGAAGAATATGAAAAAAAATGACACTAGAAGTAATAAAAAGAACGACGAAGCGAAACTGGCAGATATCATAGACCTTTCACTTTAGGCATAAAGCTCGCCATTTAACTTATTCGAAAATTTGAATATCGTGTAATTGGCCGGACGACCATGTTTAATAGCTTTCCATCTAGGAAATGACTTTTATCGAAATTTATTTTGAAACGCTTACATTTATTTCCATGCAGTTAATGCATACATTGTAAAACCTTTCCGCATGCCATTTAATGTTTAATCAGTTAGCTTCCACACACCCACTATACATTGTATCCCAAATAGAACTGCTTAATTATTCACTTTTGTCCAGGCAAAATTTACATATTCAATTTACGTGGATGTCCCATCATTACATATATTTATAGCTTCCTAACTATTGTTTAACTAAAAACAATATAAATTTTACACGTGTGGTATCACATCCCTGAATTCGATGTTCCAATTTATATAAAAACGATCCAACATCACATTACAAAATTAATATGTTAAATTACAAAAACACAAGGTCTTGTTACGAAATAAATTCATTGAAACTAAATGAAAGAACAAATCGCATTATTTGAATTTCGAAGATTATTTCCAACAGATTTTATAGCAATTGATGAATGAGGGTCCGAAAGCTTACTATTAGAAATTTTAGACATACAGACGAATTAAGATATTGGGAATTATTTTTAATTATGTTCACTCGTTGCTTCGATGGACGGTAATTCCACGATACAAGTTTGTTTTTTTTTCTGTTTTTATTAGCCATTTTTAATAGCCAGCAAACAGAATTATTATATATTAAAAAATATATTAATTTTTTAGTATATAATAATTCTGTTTCTAACACCCTGTATATTATTACGTTTTTGAATCCCTCTCTTCAATTCATATGAACTTTCATCAATAAGTTGCCCGTTTTAAGATGAGTAAAGAGCTTACAAATCATATATAAGTACAGTTAAAATTTGTGCAGATTTGCCGTTCTAACACCCTTAATCACACCTCAATTTTGATAATCGTTTTATTACAGCGCTGTATAGACTAATGGAGTGTAATTAACCTCTACAAATATTTTACCCCACCTGCGATAATTACCAAGAAACTTACACTATTAATTTCCAAGCGATAGGGTCCTTTGGGGCTACGTCATCATCGTCTTGGCGAGGAAATGTACATTGAAGTTGCTCCAATTTCAAAGATGGCGTATTATTGACAAATAATTTGATATATTTCCCAGCTGAAATTAATATTTATGAATCCGTTGATGATATAGCCAGAAACATTGACTTTTAATCGTCATCGCACCTGCACACATCCTTTATAAGTATATAAACGATCCCTATACGTCAAGTAAGATATGTTGAATTTTGTGCCGATAACAAATGATGATGCCTACAGGTATAACACTGTATTTTAGATACTCTCTACTAATTGTGAGAAATAGCATTTCTACAGTTACCTATATACCGGATGATTTTTTTTTAACGCGAAACTTTCAATTCTCTCGAAAAATAAGCACTTCACAAAAAAAAATATTCATAATTAAAATTTATTAAAATTAATTATTCTGCGCAAGAAATACGTTAGTACAACTAGTCCCCGTCTCTCCCTCCTTGTAGGTGGGGTAGGTAAGGTAACTTTGACATTTTAAATAGGAATTCCTACGTTCGCAACAAAAAATGCCACGTTCTTTCTTCCTCTCTGTTTTTTGTAATTGCAAAAACACAGCCTACTTCAAAATGGGATATTTAACAGTACAAGAGAAAATTGAAGTTTATAAATAAATATCATGCGTATCGTGAATAATTTTTTGTCCCGTTGAGCACGGGAACAAATACGACAATACTCCAATGTCTTTCTTTACGTATTGCTCTTCGTCAAGTTGATTACCAGTATCAACGTATGGTATGGAATAATTGGTAATAAACTCATCGGCTCTCAGTATTGAATGGAAACTTGAATGGTCAGATGTAACCGAGACATTTTGGAAAAAGAAGCTGCTAACATTACTTAAGGATTTGAGCTTAGAAGTGCGACAGAACATGTGATGGTTGCCCAGCGCTTTATTCGTTGGCAGCACGTAAACCACTTGGTCGTCATTTCATTGGCAGTTAGATAGATAGAGCTGGTCCAGTAAGTTGCTCTACGAGATTACCAGATCTCATTTCAAATATAAAGAACCAACAACATATGAGAATATGACTGAAGGAATCAGGAATGTTTGTACTGAAATTCAAGAAATTAAGTTTCGTCGATTACAGCGCCATATATCATGAACCGAAAAAATCTTTCAGACAAATTCTACATATTTTTGCCATAAAATCCGAATATGCAAAACAAGGGGGTTCCTATTTAAAAATTCACAGTTATCCCCCGCCTTTTAGCATTAATATATTTCCTACGCAGAACGATAAAATTTTTGACGCCTTTTTTCGTGAAGTTCTTATATTTGAATTTCAAATAAAAAATAATTACCGGGTATATGTATTATAAATATTCTTTGTAAGACGATGTTAATTTTATTCACGTAAAAGATATCAATAATAATAATTTACGTGGTAAAATATCGATAAATATTTATTAGGATCTGATGGGGGTGGTATGGGGTGAGGTATGGGGTGAGTGTGCGGAAATTATGTTTGAATCTATGAATTTTAGTAACCTGAAACAATAATACAATGCAGACAGAAATGAAAATGACAAATTGCTTCGCCTAATTTTGTCGGATTGCCTTTGTACTGTCTTAACTAATGGGATACTCCATTAAAAGGAAATAACGTGAATCAATCTCGATAACGATTTCAATAGCCATTTTGTAGAATCTTAGGTGTTAAAGAAAGACCATTCCAAACACTATAAAAATAAACATCCTGTATACTTGGGTAGAATTACATGTTATACAGGACCTGTTTCTGATTGATTGATGATTCTCTGTGTATTATAATGTTTCTGGCGCCCGAATGAAAAGAATTACATTCGAATATATCCATATTAAAGCACTAACTGTAGTAATACTTCAATTTTTCGAACATCCTATATTGCTTGCACATCTAGGATAACTTCTTTAATACAACAGTAACCAGGACTAAATTAAAAAAATTAATAAATTAACATATGCTATTTAAGAAGTAATAACGTAAGATATAAACATAAGTCAAAATACCTGTTGATAGAGATTTCATTAAAAATTTAATTAGGCAAGCTTGCATAATTTATGGACATCCCGTGAAACTAATAGCACTTAGTAACTGCTGCAGTGTTATTCATTCTGATTTCCAGAGGGTGTGATTTTAGAAATAATTAATCTTTTGAGAGATTTTTTATGTCCAAATATCGACTAAATTGCTTAGAAGAATTAGAGCTTGTCTGTATGAATCTTATGTGCTTAAAAAATATTTATATTACGTGTATGTACATATTATAAGCTGAGTAACAGCCGTTAAGAATACTAACTTCTTAAAATGTCTTTCCTAAACGTTAGAGATGTTTAACCGGATAGTTTAGAGGAAGTTTTAATACCCTTATACATTGTTACAGGATCAGAAAAGTGAATATGGTGTTACTGGAGTCTTTGAATGCTTACCTTGCGCCGAAGGATGCGAGCAATGCGAGGATGATCGTCCATGCGTGGTTTCTCTAAATTGGGTTATGCGGACAGCTATCTTGGTCCTTTCATGTGTTATTATCTGTTGTCTACCGATTGTTGTGATGTTTACGTGGAAGTACGGCGACGTTAAGGTTAGCTTGAAATTATCTTGTATGATATCTATAATTACACTGCCTGATTACAAAGCAAGATATTAAATATTATGCAAAAGACTGTTATTTCTGCAGAGCATTACAAATATAATTCTTCGTAAATATCTAGAAAACAATTGAGTTTAGGGATTCTAGTTAATCCTATCTAAAGTAACCCTAAATTGTCGAGTATGTACTCGTATACGGAGTATTCCATATAAAAGAGGTTAACTTTGATATCTAACTCTTTTTCATCCGGCCTCTATATGGATACCTATGATGTTTACGTAGTAAGTTTTTTCCTGTTATTAATAGTAAATGCTAGCGAAGGATCTTACACTACTGCCGAACTCAATGCATATATTCTTGACTTATTTCTATTATATGTTATTGTATTATATATTATATGTTGTTGTAGACTTCCGCGGTCGTTGCTTCCTTTTAAAGAATTTGGGTTTCCGAGTTGAAACCGCGTCTTCGACGGCGCGGTTTCAACTCGGAAACTGTTATATATTTTCCCTTCGCTAGCGCGTAAATTTAATATAGCGAAATTTTGAATTTATTTGTTTAAAAAAGCCTTTAATTAACCATTTGTTAATATCGAAGAGCCGAAGTATATCATCAACAAAGTTTGCAAAACCGATATCGAGTCGGGCGATATTATGCGCCGTACGGATAAAAACATTTATTGCGGCCATACCTAAGGGAGAAGAATTTTAACAATCCACTCTAATATATAAAAATCAGATTTTTTGCGAAAATTTAAATTTTCCCTTGTTAAATTTTATAAATCTATATTGAATTCATAGGTGCTTTGGCGATTGCGCAGCATGCTTGATAACGCAGTAGGCGGAATATGTTGTTATTAAATGTAAATGCTTCCATATATCAGCATTTACTTTTCTTGTTTGTCATTTATAACTTGATCTTTTATCTAGCAGTTCTCTATACATGCATTGTCTAGTTGCGTTTTACAGAATTATGGGTTTCTTTAGGTACCTACCGCATTGAAAATGAAGTCCCCTCTAAAATGCGGCTTAAAGGAAACGACAAATATCCTAAAGTATCAACGGCACATAACCACATCTTAAAGATTCGTGTTAATAGAAAATAAAAGAAAAGGTTCGTCTATACAAATTTAACATGAAATAAGATAATAAGAAGAAAGTTCATCGCAAAATTAATAACTTCAAAGTAAAATTTCATTACTTCTCGTAATAGGCGCTGCAGCTATTTTCAGTTTTGACGGCAGTAATAGCCAAACTAGCTACAAACAAAAATCTCATAGTTCACGTAGCCCAGGACCTTTTGATTCAATGCTATTTGCAACCTTAGTAAAAAAACACTTAATTAATTACTAGGTACCTTTGTGTAGATTTAAACCCCTTAATAGATATTAAATCAGGCCAAATTTGTCAAATTCTCGGTGCTACTTCGCTACAGTTCATTGAAACTTATGAGTTGAAAAGTAAAATTATCTAAAAACAATCTAAAAACCTGGGAGATATCATTACAGAGCCATGAACACGTTAGATCAACATTAGCTTACAATCTCAATTAAAGCGGTAAAATAAGCTAAAGCTCCTTTCAGAAGTCATCTTATTATCATCGCCTGCGCTTCGTACCCAACTCTCAACTACTGCTACCAATTCTTCTGAGAGCGATTATTCAGGCAGAGAGCAAGATTTAACAGAAATAGGAGCTGTAAATAATGTAGAACTAGACTCGGAATACTGCTAAATTGGTAGAACATTACTTATTACGTTATTATACGTATATATATTTCCGGTATATTTGCGCGCTTAGAGATTATTTTATTTACATACATTTGCATTGCCCTTGTTTTGTTCGCGCCTAAAATAAGTTAACATAATTTATTAAAACTAGGATCTAAAAACAAGTTTTTCAAAATTTAACCATGCACAGTGAAAATGCATAAAAATGGCTAAAAAATAACGGTCTGCAGATATCGTTTCGGACTGTACATACGACGTTATCGTATTTTACCAGCAAATATGAATAAAGAAGCAATTCGTTAAAATTATTGCCTCGTGCACATGTTCGAAAGTTTATTTATTAAAATATCTCGTGCGGGGTGTTTGCTGTGCAATACGTATTTGCTGATTTGGAAACAATCGAAGCAACAGTGTTAACCACAAATGGAAAAAGCGAGGCTAAACACTTATAATTTAATGGATTTAATATATGGATATAGTGACTGTTTGTAACAAGAAATAGTTTCATAGGTAACAACCGATGTCACAAAGTTTTTAAATTTGGAAAAAAAGACAATTCAAATTTTTATGAGTCAGAAATAAAAATGAACACTTCAAATACAAACCTTGCGCTGGGATTGGTGAATTAAAACCTGATTAAAAATATCAGAAAATTAACAATCTTCAAACAAAAAAGCGCTGAAAAAAATCTATACGGAATGGGGAAAATCAATTCCCAGATGACAGGAAATTTAGCGCTGTCAATGCCACGCTTTTTGCTTGGAGTAAGTAGGACCAAGAGACATGGCATATAATATTTGAAATATATTGTCTGAAACTGATTGCATATCACAAATCAGTATTCCTACATTTTTTCGTCTACGTTTTATTTGTTTTTACTGAAGTTCCCTTTATCTTATTTACATGAGTTTCCACATGTTATTTTTGAATAACTGCGCAAGCTTCAAAGTTAAAAATTTTGTAGACATTAAAAAACAGCAGCTAGATTAAGGCAAAATTCCTCAAAGTCCATTTTATAAAGCCAAAGAGATGGACTAAAACAAGCGATGAAATTAGTACGTACACTCATAATGTTACTCCAGATACGTACGCTTACGTTTTATTGTACAATTAGCTCGTTTATTAACTGATGCGTAGGTTGGTTGGGTTCTAAGTCCCGCCGAAATATATTTTCTATTGTTATATGTCAGGTTAATGTATTAGATAAAGTTCACGGCAAGTAGCGTTGGTTAATCATTTATTGGAAAAGGGTTTATTTGTGGGTTCGCGGTCTTTTTTAGTTACTTATTAGCATTCCACGTGTTTAATTAAATTACGCTTTGACAGTGATTCTTTTGTTATTATTGAAGATTGTTGGAACACTTCACTGAATAATACTGAAATGCTAGCTAGGTCTTTTTCAAATAAGAGCATTTTTTTAGGAGCACCGGAAAATTATTATTAGTTTTGTATAGTAAAAACTACAGAATAAAAAAAAGCCGAAACGATTGGTTTAATAAAAATTTCCTAATCGCAAACCTGCATAGTCGTTTGTGCTAATACATACCCGAGAAAATAATTTCGTGGACCTATGCAAGGCGAAAGCGTTGGATCATGCGGTATTTTCTTCTAAAGTGAACTGCGAAAAAATTTGAATTTCTTCCTCCAAAGGGGAGAAAGACCATTTTATTTCCCTCGAACAACCCCGATGTTTTTTACGATGGCATAGATATAGCCATTTTGCGCATAATTCCATTCACGTACTGTATATAAATTTATCGGTTTCCTTTTGTTATTTTTGCTATGTACCTTTAGAATAGGGATCGGAGTCTTGTGAACTTTTTTGCAAGAAAATGCCCGAAGCACTCCGATTCAGGTTATGCAAGGTGCGCGAATAAAAATCTATAACTTTATCCTAAGTAAGGAAGCAGGGATGGCACTAACATGTGTTCCACTAAGACTACACGGCAAATTATATGTTAGAATAGATGTAGTTGAAAACGGCTAAGGTAAAGGATGAAAATGGAATTTTGAAATCATTGCGAGCGTAGAAAGACAAGATGTTATAAATTTGATATATTAATACACCGCTTTTAACGCAAAGGGGATTTTAGGAAAACCAAAATCTTTCTAAGCAATTCATTGCTTCTTTGTAACAATTGTAAACAGGGAGTTCTAATGTACCTCGCATATGATGTTTTTTGTTATAATTTCTGTTTACTTTTTCACGTGAAATAGAACGCTTACGTGAGAATTATTACTTAAAGCCATCTTATTAAGTTCCGAATAGATTTAAATGCTCATAAAAACTTATTTGTAAGAAAGAGCAATAGATATATAAGGCGTTTTATATCTAATTTCCGCCAATTTTTATAAAAACCGATTGATATAAAGCTTTACAATAGGCAAAGTGGAAAAACGAAGAAAGAATCGATCAAGAAATGCACTCTGTAACACCTTTTTTACATTTTACGAAGCTTAGATTGTTCTACTTTTCGTGAAAGTAACCTTTGATAATTTTAACAGCATAATAGAATGCTTGATATGATAGGATAGGATAATACAGGACGGGATTATAGGACGGGGAAATAGCAAAAACTAACAAGGGATAACTTTGAACCCCAAAATTCAGAAAGGTACGAAACTTTGGTAAGTTTTTCTGCGGAAGATCACTCTGAGTGGGTGAAATGAATTTTTTAATTTTTTTTTCGCTATCGATAAGTTTGATTGAATAAGTTTTATTAAGCATTCAAAAGAAGTTAAATGTATCGAAATTTTTACCTATATTTTTTTGCTGAAGCGGAGTTTAAATAATGTCAAGGATACTCAATGTAATTGAAGAAATTAATAATGCAATGGACCATATAGGGCAAGTCGAGATAGATAACACATTCGGTGTCGATCAGAATGGTTTTAATGTAGTGCTACATTCAACCCTATTAGTTTCTGGAAAATTGCTCTCACCTCTTTATTATCCATTTATCCATTATCCTCAAAGAGGAATCTGATAATTTCGATCCGCGTATATCGCAATCTTTGTTTCGACTGTGATATGTTCATTTAACAACATCCAACAATCAATGATATGCGTCATTGATGTAGTTTTCGGCTAAGGAAGAAACTTTTAAGAAGATTTTCCGATTTTGTACCACGATATTGTATTACATGAACGTAATAACTATCAAATTATAATCTTTTAATCACAATCAACTTTCGACGGCAAAATTTCACGACGTATTTGCTTACGCTTAGTCTAATAGCGGATATGTTGACCAAAAACCGAATGAATTTGAAAATCCAGTTACTTTTGCGTTTACCCAACAAAATTTTGCGCATTCTCCTGGTTGCTCCATATATGATAGCCATGCCATCGTACGATGCGCAGGGTATAACAAATTTCTTGATTTTAAATATTTCTTTGGGGAATTTCATCGCTATGCAGAATAACTCATTGTATGTTTAAATACAAATAAATTCGCGGTCGCGCGGTAAGCAGAATTGAATAAGAACAATAACATTTAGTGCTAGATATGTTCCATTTCGGTAAAAAATTTCTGCGTTTCAGTAAAAAAATCTATATTTAACTCCTTTTCAGTTTATTAAAACTCATTCGAACGAACAATTTTTCTCTTGAAACTATGTGCCTCTCACTGTTAGCCGTTTATGAGCATAAGCAGAATGGCAAATTTCACCCACTCAGAGTGTTCTCCCGCTGAAAAAACAAAAATGCGCAGTACATACTTGTAGGTGGTATACGTGTTCCCAAAATTTCATAATCTTTAGAATTTCCGGATTTAGGATCGTCAGTTATCTTCTCCGCTTAATCTTCCTTATAAAACTTGCGAACCCTGAAGATACGTAACCTCTGGTCGTATACGATAAAATGTCCGGTAATACGCAATTGTGTGAATAATAAGAGATTTCAAACATGTTGCCCTTTTACAAATACTTAAACATGGGTACTCTGTTAATGACACTTATGCCCGGTTTTTCAGTATTGTTTTAACCATCAAATTTAGCTGAAGCCGGAACTTGAACTTGTATTGTGAACTGGGTCAATGAGCGTTTCAGTCCGTTAAACTATTATATTATAGTTCTATATTGTCTGTAATCAATGATTAATGTTTACTAATGATAATATAATATGTGATTGGTAACGGCTCTTATGTAAAATGATAATCGATGAATTGAAATGTACTCCACCTTCGTCACATGCGATGTAACGCAGTTGAACTATTTATATGTTTAATCACCCTCTTCCAAACACTATAAGACCCGAATAAGTTCTCGTACTTTAGCATTACTTTGAATGAGTCGAATATATTGTGGGCTTGTTGCAGTCTCTTTTATTAAGTGATATCTTACAAATAAATCGTGATCATCCCAAATTTCAAAATTATTTAAATAATTCTTAGTCTTCTAAGAGGCCAATGCCTTCAATAAGACTAATAATGTCTTCGTCACCAGATGCTTCTAAGAGATTCGTTAGTGTATTAATCTCGTAGAACTGGGGATTGTTTTAAGGTTATGTTCGATTTGAACGCAGAATTGAACCTTGAGGTTGAGTTAAACCGAAATTTTAGTTCAGTTCATGGCTTAACTTGTACTGAAGTACAGTTTGAACCTTAAATTGAGTTTAAGGAACCGAGCCTTGATGACTGGATGATGAAAGGAAGGATTCGCTAATAATAAGAAATTTCTTACTGTATACCATCTTCACGTACACACAGCGAAAGAATTTAATAACCGTGGTGTTTGCAAGTAAAAGAAGAGATACGCGTATGAGGTAACGTGTATCTTATATATTATAAATACCTGCTGTATGAATATAAAATAAATGAATATATGTTTGACAAATAAATACAAATAGAGGTAAACAAGCATAATAAAATTATTGGCAAATATTACGTCTGCATTTAATATGCATGGATTTATTTGCTATTGAGTATGATGAGATGATAAGAATAAAAAGATACACATTTTTTCAAGAATTCAATTCAGCAATTAAGAATGTGCTGGCATTATTTTTGATTACGTCTTTTGCAACGGCAATGCTTTAGGACGTTGTCAGGAATATCAAAGAAGATTTTAAAATAGACATCACCCACCTAACCGTGTATATTCAAAGACTGTGATAATGTTAAATTGATAATCGTCATACCGGTGATGTAAATCTACGATACAACGCTGCAAGAGAAGAAGAAATAATTGATGTAGTGGTTGATTTTTTTCAAAACTTCGTTTGGAGGACTTTAAACAGAGAACCAGGATGCGATGGCTTCTCGGAAAGCGCAGGTAAGATCCCAATTTAATTCGTTCCATTTTGTGGTTGGATGAAGCTACTTTCACGAGAGACGGTATCACTAACTATCACAATAAGCATGGACGGTCAATGCAAAACCTTCACGTATTTAAAAGACATTGTTTTCAACACAGATTTTCAATTAACATGTGGTGTGGGATTTTCAGCGAATACAAATTCCATCACGTCGTTTAAATGCTGCGTTCTACTTGAGATTGTTGGATAATCACTTGCGCGAATTATTAGCAGATGTTCCACTTGCATTGCGTAATATAGTATGGTATCAAACGATGGAGCCTCGCCACATTCTGCAAGAGTTGCTGGAGAATGGCTAGATAAGCGTTTTAATGGAAGATGGATTTAATGAACGGTCCAGTTCAGCGTCCTGCTAGGTCACCAATTCTAAATCTACTGTATTTTTTGCTTCTGATACCACGTAAAACAACCAACTATTATGCAGAGGAAATTCACAATTTAAAGCAACTACGAGAAAGAATTATGAATGCTGCAGTTGTAATTGAAAATGAACAAGATTATGCTAGTTTATAATCCAGTGCTTTTACGTTGCCAGACTTGCATCGCGGTTGGCGGTGGATTTTTCGAACATGAGCTATAAATTAAAGTAATTGTTTTGCTTTGTGTTTAAATTGTGCCCCTGTAGTAATTAAATAAAGTTTTTATATGGCCTACTATTTATGAAACTTGAAATTATATCCTTCACAAGTTTGAACCTCGATATCTCCAAAACGAACGCCGATCGGGAAAAACGATACTTCGAATCTCTTTCTTCGAATTTAGAAGGTTGAAATAATTTTAACTAAAACTTCATTCAAATATATTTGTTAATAGAAAAGTTATGAGAGAATCACTTTATCGTGCATTATTTTATAGATCCGCTTTTTCCATCTATTGACCAATGTATCTTGCTACAAAATCCCTGATAACTGATAAATGATTTATTTATTTATAATTGATTGACTGTTTGATAATTGTACAATTAAATTTGAATAAGGAACTACATTTATTTCTTCAATTTTGACTTGTTTTTCCTTCATAAATTTTGAACTATTATTCTTAGTGGATGTTGCAAAAACCGAATTTATAAAATAAAATAACGTAACTTGATATATTTTGGCTTATATTGCACTGTGAAGTTTGAAAAACATTTTTCTTCTTAACCTCCTCATTAATAAATGTATTTGAGTAAAATTTCAGAACTTGCCGAATTTAGTGTTGTAGTCAGATTTTTCATAAAAAAAATTATTAATAAAATTCCACTATTTTCGAACTCGAAAAATATTCTTCCTGCTTGAAAATTTAGATAGACCTCTGAAATTTTGTGTAGAGGTAAGGCTTTTTAATTCGGGTTCTACAAGGGCGCTTTCGTTTCAAACGGGTCAGCTGAAGATTAAATAAACGTAATACTCACGTACATCCATGTATTACTACGCTGTCTGCTTCTTAAATAGTTCGAGTTTACCAGAACAATCTCCAGTAATTAATCGTATGCGTGTTAAATCTATACGTAATATTTGCCAATAAATACTGTTTTATTACGCGGCCTCTTTACCCGTCTGCTTCTGTTTGTATTTATTCACCAAGAGTTGACCCTTTTACGTTATAGATTAAGCAATAGATTAGGTATTTACAATATATGTTACAAAGATGAGATATCTCTTCTTTTAGTAGCAAACATCAAGGTTATACAATTCATTCACTGTACATACGAAGGTGCTTCGAGAAGTTCGTAGAAAATCTAAAGGATAGAGCTCGTAGTATCGAAAATGGTTTGTTTCTACTAAGGACCATTAGTCACTAGACAGCTGCCAAAGTCTCAGTTATATTTGTCACACTGTTTCATTCTTATTGTCGATTTAAGCAAAGAATTTTTGTTTATGTAGAAAAATGAAAAAAGCGTCTTTGAATAGTGATTAAACATTTACATTTAAAAGGCTTAACGCCGAAAGAGCTCAATGCTTAGTTGGATAGAGTTCACGACACATGAGCTTCTTGTTAGCAACTGTTTAGAATTGGATAAATGAGTTTAAATGTGACCGTATACAAAATATGAACATCGTTCTGGATATTCAGTAGAAGTCCCCTGAAATTACAAGATCTATGATTTGATTTTGAATGATTGACGAATCGATGTGCACGAAATGGTTGAAGCCACACTCAAATTGCAATTTTACACAAAAAATTGGGTGTTAAGAAAATCTTGGCAAGATGCGTACCGCATTTAATCTCAGTAAAACATAGTGTGGTGTGGTCGGCTCTAAGGCCGTTTTAACGCTTTTGCGTCACAATCCTGATGAGTTTCTTCGTCGATACACTATGCACGAAACGTGGATACACTACTGCACTTCGAAGACGAAGAAACAACCAAAACTGTGAGTTTTTGAAGGCAAAGAGGTTCCGAAGAAGGTGAAGACGGTGAAATCAGCCTCAGTTTTTTGGAACGCACGCGTAATCATCTACACCGATTACTTGGAAGAAGAATACACAACAACTAGAAACTATTACGCGTCGTTATTCGGTAAGTCCTCTTCATCAAGATAATGCACGGGTGGAATTAAAGTTCGAATTAGTGCAGCATCGACCGTATTTACCGCATTTGGCCCTCAGTGACTTCTTTTTATTTCAAAATTTGAAAAAATAGGTCGGGGGACGACGGTTTTTGAGAACCTTCCAAAATCCTACTTTTTGGAGGGCTTAAAATGTTTAGAGAAACGACTGGAAAAGTGTGTGGAGTTAAATTGAAATATAAATAAAAACCTGCAGAAAATACTTTGTTTTTCTATCTTTTCCTAATAACTTATTGAGCGAGCCTGGTATATACTGTAATAGTGACTGTCGCTTTAAATTAGTCAAATTTATGACTTATTCTACTTAACCTTTTGGCAAAAAAGAGAACATTACAACAACTCAGAGGGGAACATAAATTAATTAATATGTTACTCGAAAATAATAAAAATAAAGTATTAAAAACGACTACTGCTTGCGAAATAATTTTTTCATCATAAATCAGCGTAACAGGGGAAATGCGGCTCAAATAAATCATACCTTCTTTTGACAACTTAAACTACCTAATTCCCACAGCGTAACAATACCAACTCTCTAGATATCATCTTAACTACTGAAACTTTGCGAATTGCATAGTTTACTCCTAATTCTCTAACGATTACTGTTGTACATTCTATATCTTGTCATATTTGTTATAGGTTGTACGTGCGGCGAGCCCAGTTCTCTTGCGTGTTATCACCTTGGGAGCATTCTTCATTTACTGTACGGTAAGCGTCACAAAGTCATAATGCAGCGAGTTATCTTCGATCTATCTAAGAAAGGGTTTGTTGTGGTTCGTGTCGATTAGATGTTTCAAGAGAACTTTACTGCGAATTCTGAACGATTTCCTAGACAATTTTTACACAATTTAATGTCGAACGTTTCCTCTAGGGATGTTTTTATTTTGTGAAGCGAATTTATGCAGCCTGTAAGCGTTGCTAAAACGACCAATATAAAGTAGGTGAAAGAGAAATAAAATGCCTTAGGATTTATTTATAGAATGACGGGCAACATTTTGAAAACGCCTAAATATCTCCAATAATACTGCGGATATTGCTATTATGATTATGAGAACTAAGATGGAAATATCGGCATTTTAAGCGGACTTCTGATTTAACCGAGAGTTACCTTCAACTTCGAAACTTTAAATTAAAGACGGTGTATATTTTTTACAGTCTGATAGAACACAATATTCCAATTTTATAAACGTATGGTTTTCTACACCTTCTCTTTTTCTGTTTGGTTATAATTTAAATATGTTAGATTTAAAAAACGATTAAATTGGTTTAATACTTATAAACCAATTTAATCATAATAATTTATTAAAAATAATTAAGTTGGTGCATTCAAATAATTACATTTCCGTATTTCTGCATTAGTTTCAATTAGTTATCGAAATAGACAAATTTACCGTGAAGTAAGTGATTTATTTAACCGACAACCAATAAACATTGAAACAATATAACTTAAGCGAAACGACCAATAATTTATCCAAAGTTGGACCGCCAAATATAGCAATGGATGACAATAAAGTGCAAAATGTTGTAATTTCATTAGAAGACATCCCGAAAACGTTTGCAACAACTCACTCAGAAAGAAGAATTTAAAAAACAAAAAAAATCATGTAAAGCTCATTTTGTGCTAAAGCTTTTCGATGACGATTTCGAAAAGAGGCTTTAATTTTAAGAAACTATGATATAAATTTGCCAGCGTAATCCTAATTTAGTAATAAACCCTGTCTTTTTTCTGATAAGAAAACATTTAAACGGCGTAACTGTCGCTATTGGTCGCACACTGATCCCGGGAAGCCTGTTATAGGAAATTATACAACAGCGCCTTCTGTAAGGGTAGTTAAGGGAATATAGATTAAGGAAATAGAACGTAAGTTGCGTCGGGCTCTTATAAATGTTCTAATTATTATCCCGTTTTTTTTTTTTTTTTTGTACAAGTAACAAAATATGATAGGATCGATAAATAATCAAATTTGCGACGTCTAATATACCATAATTAATAGTTTTGAACAAGGAGATTTGTGGGAACGGAGAAAAATGGCAAATGAAAACGAAGAGGTTAGTACAGGGAATACTGCTAGTTTGGCGAGTACTGGAAGCGCTGTGCTCTGTTTAAATGTGGCGACCTCGGAAAAATTTAGTTTTTCTACACCAGCTTCATGACCATTACTGGCAGAAAATGTTCAGTCGATACATGGCGGTATCAAGTTTAAATTAAAACACGGACAAAGAAAAGATTGACATCCTTTTATATTATGATGAAAAATCGAACAAATTACCGTTTAGTGGCGTACGAAAGCATGTTATTTCCGGAGAAATATTATTTTCAAAAGATATAAATTTAATTAACGAGTCCCGTTACAAGGTGAGTTAGCAAATTTTGTGACATTTATAGCGTCTGTACATACGTTATCAAAGCACTACGAATTTGGTAACTTGCAAGAAGAACTCGTTAGCAGGAATGCTAGACAAGAAAACTAGTAACATCTCCAACTACGGGAAAATTTAACGTTAACATATGTCGTTAATGCTTTAAAGCAGGCTGAATTGTTATTCTAGCAAGGAGTTATTTTAAGGCAAGGAAACACAGCAAATTTGGAAAACAACTTAGCAAATCTTCACAAAAAAAACTCAAAACTCCGGTAAAACCAATGGCAATTACTGCAGGAAGAAATACTATTCAAGGAAAAAGGTATCCTGCAAGAAAATCTGTTTGCTCTAAGTTAAAGCTGTAGGACTGGTAAATGAGGACCAAGGTGGAGGTAATAATGGTCAATCCATAAGATTAGTTGTAAGTGATATATTAGCGTTTATCCTGCAGAAATAAATTAGTTAAATGCGATGATGTGGTACCAGGTGCAAATGGCAAAAAGTTTACTGTAATAGGTAAACTACAAACGGGAATTCATATCGAAGCGAAACCTCTAGTTTCCCTGTATTGTTTAGGGACACCGGAGAACTTCGCGAAGAAATAAAAATAAAAATAAAAGAGGGCGCAAAACCATTTATGCAGGCAGCTCCCCGAGTTGTGCCACTACCTCTTTTGGATAAATTTAAAAATATTTACGAAATTCAACGATTAAGAATTCAGCATACTGATTAAAAAAGAAAAGTAACTAATGCATTGGTTAGAAATGCTTAATTTTGTTCTCCGATTTATACTGAACCGTTCAAAAATGTTAGAACCTTTGAATTTTATGAAATATTATGTTATATTTATTCGGCGTAAAACCCAGTTCGTGATTCGTCTTTATGGAATCTAGGCAACAAGGTGAGCATGGCCAGCAGCACGAAATCGTTGCTTATATGCCCTAAGCCATGCGGAAAAACGTTATGTGCAAATAAAAATAGAGGTACTGGCTTTGACATGGGCATCTGATAGATTTTCAGAATACTTGCCAGAATACTACAAGCTGTTAATTCAAATTCTAATGACTAAAGATCTATACAACTTAACTTCAAGGCTACGACGATTTAGAATAAGGCTTATGAGATATAACTTTCTAACTACTTAACTAAACTTGTGAGATATATATAGGCTTATGAGATATAACTTTCTTAACTACTATGTTATTTACAATCCTGGAAAAAACCTAGTTGTTGCTGATGCTTTTAGCAGAAGCCCATTCAGTTTTAAAAAAGCTCGGAACGAACTTTCAGTTGATGAAAATGTATTACTATATCTAAAGTTTTAGTTAAAGTTATTAGAGTTTTTACATCCAAGGCATCAAGGAATATTGAAAACGAGGAAATAAGCTATTTGGTGGTCAAGTCTCAACATAAAAAATGCAAAAAACGTTTTTTTTTTAGCTGAAACAGTGACTCGCGCTTATCAAAAAATTTCTGTAGATTTATTCAAATTCAAAGGTATTTGGTATTTAATAACAACAAACTACTTCCTTCGAAATATCGCCTTTAAGCTCTTTGCGAAAGATTTTAATTTCAGTCACAGACCTCATTTAGCACAAACAAACGGGGAAGTAGAAGCCGCGGTTGAAGTTGCAAAATCAACGATTAAAAGGAATAACGATATTTATACGGTATTATTGGCATGTAGAACCATACCGTTGGCATATGGCTTTAGCCCGAGTGAATGACTTACGGCGAGAAAATTGCCAAGTTTCTTGGCTATTCTTCTTAGCAAATGAAATGGTATTGTTGATACACTATCTTCAGTAATCACACGAGAAAGGAAAGATAGTCAAAGGAATAACTTTAACAAGCGCCAAACGACAAAAGATTTTTCTGATTTATTCATGGGTGATGGTGCTTGAATAACTGATATTCGGTGTTTCAGGAACGTAAACAAAGAGCACGCGGAACCAAGATCTTACACAGTTCAAATTAACAAAGGATTGTAAAGGATAAAGAAGTGGTTTTTAATTCCAGCTTCACATCTTGATATCCAATTATTTAATCGTATACAAACACCATCTCCTACACACAATGTTCGTGAATCTAGTAGTTTTAACGAAAATAATACCGAAAACGCCCGTTCTGATCAACATTGCGTAAACTAAGAGAAGTTACAAAATAGAAACTAAGTGATCATGTTGCTCAAACAAATAAAGTTCGCGCAGAAAGTGTGAACGCCCAGATTACCGTAAATCAAGTCGTTTCATTTTGGAAAAAGGAAATGTTATATCAGAAAGAAATTATATAGTCGGGCCATCTTTTAAGGTATTGTCAATATACTATATATTATTGTCCGTTTTTCTTTTTTATAAAGAAGTAACATAGCACTATGAAACCAACTATGGATACCCGAAAGATTATATGTTTAGATGGTGTTTACAGAAATAAAATTATTGGACCCTACTTTTTTAACTTAACAGGTTAAACCTATTTGAACCTCATAAATATTGCAAATTATCTCTGCTCTAATGAAAGAGGCGTAATTACCAGCATGCATTAGAAATAAGACGACTCTTAAATTTCAAATTGAAAAAACCTACTTTACGAAAGGATTGTCCACATTGATTAAAATCTCATCGTAAACAATGGTGAAAATATATATATCTATTCCAGTAGCGATTACGTCCTGCGAAACAGATATTTGCATGCAATTCAATAAATCTAATAGAATAATAATAACATCATGGCACATACGCGCAACTGATAATATTTCAGTTCAAATAGAACCTTAATAATAAAAGGCTTCTGTATATTTAAAAAGGATAAACAAGTGAGCTTCCAGCGAGAAACAGTTATAAACTTTGCAGTTTCAAAACAATTTTTATTTGTAAAAGGGAACACGTATGCTAAAACAAATATTGTTTTTTTTTTTTTTTAGCAAAGCTGTATTCGGTATGTTCCAATTTATAACAGATATATCTGGATTCATTTTGTTGTTTGCATCCACCGTTTTGATCATTTTTCCAAAACAAAAATTTACACTAAAGATAAATCAAATTATTAGTATTGTTGTAATGTAAAATCTGCAGGAATATTTTAATATAACCATCCGATTTTGATTAAATAAAAATTTGGAAACCACGTACATTAAAATTAAATTATTAAGATCATCTTGATCTTGGATCTCTGGATGGATCTTGGATCTCTTGATCTTAGCGAGTATTTAGAAAATACCAAGCTGGAATTACGCAGTATACTAAAGCGAAATGCTAGTTAGCATCTTAAATAAAAGTTGAAACGAAAAGTCATTGTTGTACACCAATATTCTAATTGAAATAAACGTGTTCTGCGTTTGTTCTGGGTTTGTGCCATGTCATATCGTTGGTTAAAATAAAAACTCGACGTTTCGACCACAATATACGGCTTCTTCGGGAGAGTTATAAGCAACAGTTAGCACGATAACTCAACGTGTAAACCACGCCGGAGGTGAAACTATCTGAGCGGAAAGCAGTTGATCACGGTAACTCAGCATGTGAACCATGCCAGAGGCGAAAACCAACTGCGAAGAATGCGGGAAGTAGGACGTTTTTTTGCCGGCGGTGACCATGGGGCATGACCAGCACAATCAAGGAATGGGAGTGCACCGTTACGTTCTACCTCCATAGTGAAATTAATGTCTGAGTGTTGACGATTAGGTGATCTAGGAAATTAAGTAAAGACTGTTTGCCATGGGACTAGACGATGGTTTAGGTTTGAACTCTGCCGAATCAATAGCATCGCATTCAAAAGATTTCATGAAGATATTAGCCAATACTAAGGAGAGAGGAGAGATCCGATGGCAGCATCAGGTAGTTGTTTGTAAAATTGTCCTTGGAATGTGAAATATGTGGAAGTAAGATATTTTTCCACAAGCCGACATCAGCTGGCAGATTCATCATCCCGTTCCAGGAGATTTTTTATGATATTTATTGAATCCTGGATATGAACTTTAGTGAATAAGGACGTTACGTCGAAGCTGACTAATATATCTCCCGGTTCAGTGTGAATATTAGCGATAAATTTCACGAAGTGAGCAAAATTGAGTACATGGAAAGATATAGTTATTCAAGATATTAGACAGATATTTGGATGAGTGGTTGATCGGGGAGTCTATAGCGCTAACAATGGGTCTGAGAGGTATATCTTGTTTATGAATCTTGGGAAGATCATAGAACCGTTGTGGTTTGGATTCATTCGGAATTAAGCGTTTTTGAGCTTCAAGGGGAATGTCTGATGATTTGATGAGGGTTCTAATTACCATTTCTAGCTTGGAAGTGGGATCCCTAAATATAGGAGCATACGATCCGTCACTCAATAAATCTATCATTTTTGTAAGGTATTGGGAATGGTTAAGAACTACTGTGGCATTGCCTTTATCTGCAGAAAGAATGGTGATAGATGAATTAGACTTCAAATTCGCGAAGGCTATTCTCTCACCTTTAGGAGGTTTGGGCAATTCAAGACATTTGTTGTTGCCTTTTGATAATATGGATTCATCGCCCTTGGATAAAGGACCTATTTATTTTAACCAACGACATGAGACGGTTCAAACCCGGAACATGTTTAGTTTCAACTGACTCTGGCCGTGGAAGCCTACGTTTTTATACCAATATCTTAGTTTTATGCCATAAACCTGAACATTATAAGTACTAATGCCTTTGGCAAATTAACTTTGCTCATATTTTTCGACTTCTTCACGGTTACAATAAAGAAATAAATTGACACCGCAAATATAAGTAAATTCACAATGCGTGGAACGCAAAATACATTAAATTCCGACGGATTTCGAGTTGGTTACCTATTCTTCAAAGTTAACTGCAAATATAATCTCTTTGTAGATAGAAAATGGACGCTTGTGCAAAGTGTCGATCGAAAAAAGAAAATGCTTCGACAAAATAAATATCCGATTTGTACTTTGCTTTTAAATGAACATCCATGATTAAACCGAAATAAAACTAACAACCGAGTTAAATCGAATGCGCGTTTAGAAAACAGGTGCTGTGAAAATCTTCATTACGCAGTTTTCACTCTATTTACCATAAGTTTAGATGTGCTTGTCAAAATCTGTTTGCTCGTTTAAAAACTGCACCCCTATTCGCAATGTTTAAATCGTATGAATGCTAAAATTTCCGATTCATTGAAGTGCATGTGTTTACTTTATACAGGATGTCTCGCCGGGAACTGCATCGATAGATAGTCTACTTCTATGTACTATTTAATTAAAATATTTTTAATAATCTGACACTTCCGGTTGTACCGGAAATAGCTGTCAACTTTGTTATTTTAATAAATAATAAATGCAAATAATTTACCATTGGTGAAATGTCAGTTTTCAATTACAAACATTGCCGGCACGTTTAAATCATACGAACGCAGGTTATTTAAATTTGTTCATTATCTATGGAAAACGCAATAAAGTGATATTAAACACATCCCATGCCTTTGCTGCTCGGCATCCACAAAAAGCAAACACATTACCAAGCACAGTTAAACGAATAATACGGAATATCGGAAATTTTGTATCCGCCAAGCCAAAAGTTCAAAAGCATGATGCAAACATTGAAATTGATGTAGCATACATCATAATAAAAACAAAATACGCCGTGTTTACATTTCAACAGATAATAAACGGTAGAAAAACGATATTTATTTCAAAGTTACGTCCTTGAACTTTCAGGCACTTTTCGCATCTCCAAATTAATTCTTCATGAGCAGCCTTTTGAAATGATTCTTGGCCCAAACTTTCAAGCGCATGCCTTGCTCTAAGTATTCGATGCTCGTTAGTAGTTAATTGAGTATAACATACTCGATTCTTTATTGCGCCTCATACGCAAAAACGGAATACGGAGAATTCCAAGGACCGAGGTAGCCCTCAAAAAAGGTCTTGATCTCAAAGTACTTCTTGTAAAAAATGTTTAACCAAATAAGGTTCGCTGTCATGTTGGTAAAAAATTTGTTTAAGCTCGGACACACGTAATTAACAAGTTATTTTATATTTACAGCTCTCCTGGAAGTATTGCTTTCTAAATACGCGGAGATTCGAATAGCTCCAGTAACGAGAATTCTGCCGGTTGAACAGACCATTTCCTGTAAATTTGACTTCATCTGTCCAAATAATGTTGTCCAAAAATAATTCGTTCTCTTGAGACAATGAAAAAATGAATTCGCAAAAGCTTACCCTTCTTGGGAAATAAATTTCTTTTAGTTGTTGATTCGGTTTATCGCGCATCTAGATAAGCCTATTTCTAGAGCCGCCTGTTTTAAGTAATACATTGTTAGGTGTGCAGTGAAGTATCCCAAAATGACGTCTCCGATCATCAACAGTAAGGTTTATAACATTCAATTTTTATCTTGACGGATCCGAAGTTTATAAAATTCTGTCTCATTCGTTTAATTGTGTTTGGTGACATATAACAAAGTTAACCGCTATTCCGATTATACCAGGTGTATCATATTGTTGAAAATATTATAGCTATAATATCGGCTATAATATATCACCAAGTTTTTAGAATTTTCCATTGCATATTTTGTCATATATCGATCTATGTTGTTCCATGTGAGACAAGAATATTAATCAGTATTTTTAACATACACATGAATACAGCGTAAATGTGAAAGACTGGATATGAACTCAACTATTATTCACATATACGTATACGTATATAATTTGTAATTTTCTAAAATCGAAATCGAATTATGAAAGGGAACATCGCGGACCCTTTCAAAGGCGAATGACGGGCTAACCCGTTGTATATCGCAAGCAAACTTGTAACTGTATAAATTTGAGACGTTATTAATGTCAACAATTCTCTCCGTTAATTAAATTAAAGAGCGCCAAAAATATTAATAAAACCTACGTCAAAACTTTTAACTTGACATTTGGTTTGCCTATACAATTAAAGCGGGTAAATTTAAGAATTTATTCAATCCCTGACTGCACGTAATGAAAGAAACTTTCGAGGAAGTTAGCAATGTTCATTTGATGACCGTAGCGAAAGGTTATATTTAATTTAGTAAGATTTTTAAGTACAAGCTGTAAAATTTGATGACGCTTAAATTAAAAGTTGCTAAAAAATTCCAAGCTAGAACAGATGTTTCTCTTTCATAAATTCTTAGATGCCAACTTTAGATTCTCGTTATTGAAACCTTATCCTTAATTATCCCACATTTTACCTTATTTCGGTGTTTAAGTCAAGTTTTTTAAGCGTTTGAGATTGATAAAACTTATATGTATTATTTTAGACAAGTTACAAGTAGTTATAGAGGGTTTTAGGATACTCACATAATATACTTCGCTAGTATGTATAAGTATGTTAATATGAATAAAGGTTATACAAACAACATTCACTGAGAAGCACTAAAAACATTTTACGCAATTAACTTGTTACTCGGCGATCCACAAAATTAAAGGTTAGCTAACACCTCATTGGTGTACTAATTATCCAGCAGAATGGTTCACACGCATTGAATTTAATAACATGTGATAATCCTATAAAAAAGATCTAGGCTAAAAAAAAGGCTAAAAGATGGCATCTATAACACCAGATGGAGACTTACCCTCTTTTTTAGATCGATTCAGTTTCTTGAGATCCTCAAATAAGACCTCATTTAAACGTTCAACGTTTTTGATTTTTGGTTGGGGAGTTATCAGCGTATTAGAAGAAACTTTCAAAATTTCAGGAATTCGAACATTTTTTAAAGTTGGCATATTGGGTACCAGTTCTGATCTTTCCAGCGGATTAGTAAATACAGAGGTGGCAACCGGCTGTTTACATTCAAAAACTCCAATAATGAAACTATAACAAAAGCGTCTCAATATTTCACAGATCTGTTCATATCAATTCCTTCGAAACATTTAGTTGGCAATTAACATGACAAACCCTTGGAGATGTGTACACATACATTTTACAAATTCATTTTATTTTTCAGAAGCAACAAACAATTGTAGAAATAATATTTATTTACAGATATTTCCTGTGTCTTATCCTTAAGTATATGCAATTTTATCATTTGAGAAAGTATTGGTTTCTAAAATTCAAAAAAAAACGAAATTAATTCTTAAAGAATTTAATAGATTGAAAAATAAATAATTAAAATACTATATATTCATTTTCATGTGTGCTGCATGGCTATAAACCATATAATAAACAAGAAAACAAGGTTTTTCAACGTAAAAGTACCAGAACACTCCCCTAAATCAGCAGCAAATAATAATGGACCGAACTAGGATAGGACTGGACACCTTGGTACTAGAGGACAAGATGTGAAAATCATGATCAAGATATTCTATTTCATTCAACGAGGAGTTCCATATTTTAATGCATGTACATGTTATGTTCATCACAATAATTTTTTGTTGCAGACAATTGTAATGTATCCTAGACCAAGCGTTTATACTTGCACAGCTCGGGTCTGGTTACGTGAAATTGGTTTTTCTCTAACCTATGGCGCCCTAATGTTAAAAACCTGGAGGTATATGCTGATCCATTGACTACAACAATAATTAATGCATATATATATGTATATTGTGTATTTTACCTTAATATGCTTGGATTTGTAGAATATCAGTTATTTTTCGTGTACGCTCAGCAAAAGCCGTCAAAATAACCGACATGAATCTGCTGAAGCGGCTTGGAATTATCGTCGCTATATTTACCGTATTCTTGGTTATTCGAACACTTGTAGCGCCACCTTTGGTTATTGTCGGACGTGCTGCGGATGACTTGAAAGCGTATCTATGTCGTACAGACTGGTGGGATCACTCATTTTCAATACGTAAGTATATTAATCTCCAAAGATAATACGCAATAAACTATAAAGCCGAAACTTTGAAGTGATCGTGTTTGATATATTTAACTTTTTTTTATATTTGGTTGTACAGGGAAAGAATTTAATAACCGCGATGTTTACGAGTAAAGAAAGAGATACGTGCACATAGTGACGAGTTATCATTAGAGAGGACAAAATCGAGCGAAATCATTTTTTTGCGGCGACTAGACTCGTGTCTATTCGTCTCATAAGAAAGGGCTCGTGTTGCCTACTGGTTTCCCCGAGAATCGACAAAATACGAGTCTATCTAGTCGCTGCAAAAAAGGTATGATTTTACTCGCTTTTGTCCTCTCTAGTTACCATCTTAAAATAGAAGAGTCTGTTATGCGCACTAGACGTGTTTTTTCTTTATTTACAAAAGGCTCATCATTTAGAAATAATAATAAAATAAATTCTGCTATTTCACGTACATACATATGTAGAGCCCGAATACTATAAGAAGTACATGTACGTCATCATGCGCTATGTACGAAAACGTGTATAGGCGAGTCGGTTGCTGTTTGTCCGGTGAAGTCCGGAATTATAGGCGTTGTATCGTCCATGATTTTTGGCTCGTTATTTTCGTACGTGGTAGTTTATAGAATTTGGGTTTCCGTGTTAAAACCGCGTCTCAATAGCATAAAAATACCGACGTTTCTCTCTCAATTTCATGGAGCTTCTTCAGGGCTATTGCAGAGGAAGCTCCATGAAATTGAGAGCGAAACGTCGGCATTCTTATCCTATTGAGACGCGGTTTCAACCCGGAAACCCGAATTCTTTAAAAGAGAAGAAAGCTTTTTGTCGTATAATTTCAAAGCGATTCGAGTTTTTACGTTTGTAATGTCAATTTTTATTGATTTATTCTTGTAAAGAGCAATAATTTAGCTAATGTAGTTTTGGTGAATGCACCGTAAATAATCTGGAACTTTAAATTATTTGCAAATTGTTAAATCAATGAGTCTTCGTAACTAATTACTAATTATTAATAAACGACAAGCAAGTAAGAGACGATCATATATTTACACTGAGCAAAAACTGACCGCAGACCCAGCTGTCACCACAGAAAGCGTAGTTGCACTGAACATGTCGCGCCGTGCACGATCTACTGCGGTTCACGTAGCGATCTTGTCGTGGGATTCGATCATTTGGTAAAGCGGACAAGCACGGAAGACCCGATTGCCCGTAACGTAAGGTATGCGGTTACAGAACGTAGCATTCGCCGGTTTAAAATACACAAGATTCACTTAGATATTCACTTTCAGATGCACGCAAATACTCTTTTTCTTAAAGATGCCCATTACGGAAGTGCAAAGTATAAATTTGTAATATTCACCACTGTTGGAAGAAACGTGTATAATAATAGTTTCTATTGACTCTTGATGTAATTTTGCAATCACTATCGTCGGATTTCCAAAAATTTCGCGAAAGATAATTCTATTATCGACATCTTAACACACAGCTCTGACATGTTCACCGAAATTAATTTCCCGGGGAGTTTAAATAAAAGCTATATGCCCCAAAAGAAGTTTATAATGAGTATACTCAAGAAAGCAAACAGACTGCCCTTAAGAAAAGTATGAGATGAATGACAGGAACCGTACCAATTATTATGGTGCCCAAAGCAATCCCGAACAGCGCGAAGAAGAAAGTCAATAAGGGATGGAGAACGCAAGGATATTGCGGGGGCAAACACGACAAGCGAGTTAATAAGCCAATGAGATCAATCGACATCGTAATTAACAAAACGCCCGCCAAGGAAAACTTTTCCCAAGGAGACCTTGAAAGTTGAAAGCGATTATCGAGGAAAAAACTTTTCATGGTCGCCATCGTTAAATCAGTCAATTGCTCTTGAAACAACACTTAATTTTCTTGTTGAACGTTAAAGCCGTGTACGTTTTATACGAAAGTTGAAGATAATTTACAGTACTCCGATGTTTCAGAAACCTGCTGAAGAAAAGGACATTAATAGATACTGTACGCTATCAATTTCCCTGGCTTATTGCACTATCTTTCCGGTATAATTAAGGAAAGAATTAAATGTAAAATCGGTTAAAGCTCTTCCAAAGAAACTGCTATCCTCGTCCTCCTGTTTCCCTTCCCATCTTCGCTTACTACAACACAATATCTCCTACTGTATAATTAAAGCTTGTTTGAACCAAGTTAAAGGTACTTATGTTAAATAAGTTCAAATTAGCAACTAGTAAATTAACATTTCTAACTTAATCTCTCTACAACACTATTCTGTAGAAGATAGAATCTAAGAAAATGAAACGCGATTATTTAAATGGAACAAGGATCCAAGCGCGGAATTAATTTAGTAAATACACTTGTAAGTTTAGATCAGCAAATAATCCAGTAAACTTCCGATACTTTAATATCCATTATATGCGTAATGTACATAGAATTACCTGCTCGTACAGAAGTTCATTTGTTTCGAGTAGTTTCATTAAGGAATAATAAATTATAACGTTTCTATGGAAATTATAATTGTTTTCTTTTTATTTGAATCGCTAACAGTATCAATTTTATTCTAGTTTTAGAAGGTATCATTGGGGAACAAAATCAAAAGACCAACGCTGTAAAATTTTACCACCTCACCAAAAAAATTTAAATTTTCGGTATATTTTTCTATGAGTTTTCAAAAATTAATTGAATTAGTAACAAGTTGATTTGTTGGTAAGTAAAAAGCATCGATTATGATTCTTTGTTATAAAGCTCTCTTGAATTCAGTTGTTGGGTTTTCTAGCATTCGTTAGTCTTTGCCTTTATTACAAAGCCGATAAGTTGTTGCCACAGTACAATAAATTTCACAATTTAATTGCTAAATTATTTCTCACTTATGTTAGTTCCAGTAGAGGTGGTTGCAATCCTTGCAAACTTTTGGGTAATCTTCGAAACTTCTCGTACCTCAAAACTTGTTAATTGATGTCCAACTTCTTTTCCAGTGATTTGTTTCCTTCAGGAGTTGCTCTCGAAAAATATTTTTTTTTCATTTTAATGAAGTTAATGTATAATTGGACTGTTTTCTCAATTTAATTAAGGAACTTACTTTAAAAGGTTTAGAGTATCGAATTTCCTGATCATTACCGGTCGAAAAAAAAATAAATTCTGTAACATGGCACTGAATATTTTCCGCGAATTAAATACTATATTTAAATTTCTTCGTTTAGAAAACATAATTGCAACTACATAAGTAGTGTTTCATACAAAGTGTCAGAATTACACAAACATTTGTTTACATTTACAAGTGGAACATACGTAATACCAAAATATTTACGTAACGCGCCCCTCTCCCCCAGTCCAGGATAGGGTTAAATAGGATTGAACTGTCGATTCCAATCGTAACTTGTCGTAATCGTAATTTCAATATGTGCCTGTGACTGACATTTCATTGTTTACCCATGTATTTACACTTCTAACCTCCAATAGTCAATATTATCATATTGCGCATTACGGAGGTAGTTTGAAAAGTTTCCCCTCTAATATAGAAACAATTTTTTTTTCAATTCAGTTTTATATCTTAGCAAGGACCCCTTGTAATCTTCCATACTTTATAATCTGTCCAAATAGTGAATGATATGTCTTTCTGCAAAATAGGCGTTTATCCGATGAAAATCTCTGCTTCTCAAGGGAAACTTTGAGCTTAGGAAATAGAAGAATGTCGCTGAGGTATGTCCTCGTTATTGTATTTAATTTTTAAAATAGTTGATTAACATAAATTCATTACTAAGTATCGAATGCTTGGTTTTATTTATTATGTTCCTACGAGCGATACCTTTCAAGTATTAAACAAATGCGTTCAATTCTTGAAACGTGATTTTTGAAGGTTTCAACAGCTTCTTGAGCTAACATAGGTCGCTTATGGTTTTCATAAGCCGCCATGCCTTTAACCGCTTTACATGTTTACAACAGCAATATTATGTCCGCCTCACGTCAGCATACAATGATTACTTCTTTGGAAGAGATATCTCCAACTATTCTCCATTTTATTTTTTATTAAACAAGATCCTTCTGCTCCTCAAATTAATAATCGCAACCAGGGGCTGGAATTGATTATATTTTGCTACTATTTGCCCTCTAGCAAACGCTAGAAATCTATTGAAAAAGAACCTGCTACTTATGGATTAGTATCCAATAGAACAGCTTCGTATCTGCCGAATTCAAGTGCAACTCAAATCTGATTGACTTTCACAATCCGTATGTCCAACTCAATTTGCTGTTGATACTATTGTGTTAAATTCCACGGCAGACTCAATACATTAATTCAATTTGTAGTGGGTTATGTTTGGCTTTGTTTATTGTTATCGTAATCTCTCATGTAAATATTAAATAGGGCTATTTCAATTTCTACTGCGTTATGCTTGGCTTTGTTTATTGTTATCGTAATTTCTCATGTAAATACTAAATAGGGCGCTATAGGCTTATAAGAAACAGGAGTTACAAAATACATTTTTTGTTGGGCAAAATCACTGTCTACAAACAAAAAAATCGTGGATGTACTATAAACTTTACCGATCAAAGATAAAAAGGATAAAAGGACAAAAATTATATGCATCTTATTATCGCAATTAAAAAAAATTCTTGTTGTAATAAGAAACATAATTTATCTCTGTCGTTAGGGGTCCTTTCAGCACTGTAACTTATGCATTTATGCAACTGAAAATAGAAGAATAAACGTACGTATTTCAAAAAATACTTGAATTTTTAGTAATTCTTTCCGCCATAGTTTAATAAGGCCCTAAAGGGCCTCCAACTAAGATAAAGTTACAGATTAGCGGATTGCTTCCCATGCAATTATGAAAATTAAATTAGCTTTTAAAATGGGCCCTTTTGACGTAACAAATTAAATCAAAAGAGTTAAAGAGATCAAAACGGGCGAGAGATATTGTACTTCAATGATGTCCAGCAGAGAGTAAAATTACTGAAACCAGCTTTGGATAGCGGATGATATGTTGTGTCGCGAATGGACATATCTACGCAAGTTGTTTGAAAGTAGATGTCTAAGAGTGGTGACGTTAACTGCAGTGAAGTAATCTGTATCGACTTGTTCATGGATGAAAACAGTGACATTCGTATTCCGATAGTCCATCTTCTATCTTCATCTCTCTGCTGTTCCATTCGCTATTATTTTGTTGTCTTCTACGTAATTGTTTTCGTTTTTCCATCGGTCCTCATGTAATCTCTTCATTGTTGTATATTTGTTCAAACTTGCGCCCTTGCACTCGGAATATTTTTGTGATAAAATAAAAAAAGTTACATAAATTAGCCCTTTTCAACTTTTGCCTTTCCTAAATTGCAATCGTATGTCGTTGGTTTGAGATTACCTTAAACGTTGAATAGACGTAACGACCTTCTTTTGAGCATGCTTCTTCGTAAATTTGACATGATGAATGTTCCTCAACCTGTCAGCTATCATCTAACCCACGGAGAATTCTATCATTGTCAAGTTGACCTAAAAACACCAAGAAACTGGGAGTGTTGGTAGAAAGCCAGGACAAGGCCGTCAAGGTCCGTGATGACCGCTTTTTGCACTTAATAGCGCTCTGTACTAGTCTCTGCGCTATTCGATTGTTGCAAAGGAAAATATTAGCTGCCAGAGTCATAGAAATTTCGCCGTAAATGGTAAAAAAACACCTTCGTGAAGACAATATTCGGGCCCACGTTCTCGCTAGATGACATCAGTAGTTCGTTTAGCGTTTATATATAGAGAATATGATAATTGGGACAACGAAGACTGGCAAAATGTTATGTTTTCTGCCTTTATTCAAAGCACAGGGGAACGATATCTTCAACGCAACTTCATTCCGAATGTGCAGTTTGGTGAAGGTTCAGTAATAGTTTTGGGTGCCATCTCTGTAGAAGGTGGTACAGACTAAGGGACTTTGGCTGGTGCTTGCCGAACGACTATACGTTTCATTACTGGCATTTTAGACAAACATGTTATTCCGTATGGCTCATTTATTGACCCAAGTTTTATGTGCTCTATCTTATATAGCCCGAATAGTTCAAGAGTACCTTAGAAAAACCAAGATTTTTGGTTTTTGGAATACTGCAACAGTTCTTGTGAAAGAACGGTATAGCATACGTGTGTCATTCGAGCCCTGGATGGATCAACCTGTTATTAACGTAATTAAAGCGCATTGCACCGTAATGAATCCATTAATCGGTTATATTTGTTTGTTTATTCTATCGTACCATAGATTAAACCATTTTCTTCTTTGTCCCAATAGCCCTACTACTTTCCTCCGTAGTTAACAAAAAGGGGAAGAAATGTAACAAATTTTTTAAAGTAATATTTATATAACAAACATTTCAAACGGTGTATTTTCTTTTAACATTCCAAAGTTTCTGTGGTTGTAAGTTCCATTTTTCATTGTTTTACTCGCTCATAATACGCTGAATATTTAACACAGTCCTTCTGGGTGTTTCTGACCGATTCATCCAGAGTTCATAGTATTCAAATTTTACCGACATTTAACATTTACATTAGCTTATTCGCTGGAAACATCTATTCTAGTGAAATTTAACGAACGAAATATCTCAAGTGAATAACTGTCATGATCATCCCTAAGCGGTTTACGAACTAATTTCTGTCATTATTCATTAGTATCTGTATATACATGTAGATGTATGCGAGTATGTGTCTAAATAATATTCCAATAGGCTTCTATTCATGGGTATACGCGTGCGGGGTGCACGAACAATCAGAGCTCATTAATTAAAGGGCTTAAATGTTGATTTTTTTCCGTTATAGTAAATGATTAATCAATACGTATGGCTTCAATTTACGTAGATAATTTATGCGATTTTGGATACACACGTAAACACCAAAACATGTTTCATCCATTCTGGTTGGAAAAGCCTAAGTTATCGAATGTACTGCATTATTGTAAAATAATTTTTTTTAATTATAAATTTTTTATAAATTATAAATTTTGTAACAAGCAAGGTATAAAAGTGATTATTCTTTCATCCCCTTTGAAGGTTAGCTAAATAAACAAAATTTTATATTTACATTAGCTATGTACGATGGGTTACATACTACAAATGAAGGTCCTCCTAATGAAGGTCAATATAATTATTGAATACACCGTCTTTTAATTTCGCTTGCAATAATATTTTTTTCACATTTTTCTAGCACGTTCGAGATCGTTGCCTTACTGCAGCATGAAGCTCTGTCGAATTATAGGTTGCTCTAATGCTCTAAAGTCTTTGAGGTGGCACAAATAACATTTCTCGGTTAATTTTTCAGTACTTCCGACTAAATAATCGTGCTTTTTTAAATAAAATCGGAAACAATTCTGTGACCCGTGAATATTCTAAATGTTTTTATTTGTTTTCTGGATACTTCATGTACCGTTGTTAATTTTTGTTTTAATTGTAGGACATATAATATTACTAGCAGAAATCAGTCGTGCATAATGTCAGTAACAACTTACCACTTTCGTGTTGTTGCTGTTTTAGTTTTCATATCATTAGTTGGTTAATTAATTTTGTGCAGACGTAATTGCAATTATTCTTAACGCCCAACTTTTGTTAAATTTTGTTTTTAATTGCCTCCAAACAATTAGCAGTAGCGCATGTAGACTGTAATCCTATATTTTTTAAGTACACTGGCTTGTATTTACGTATACGCGACAGCAACGTACGTTTTCTAGACTAAACAAGTATCTTTCATATTTGAAGGTAAAGATGCTTGTTTGGTGTATATACAGTATGTTGTTTATTATTATTATTAAGAACCTCGAATCTCTAACAACCGAATTTACTCACCCTTTATCTCCAATAACAAACGAGATACTCCTGATAAGGAATGAAAATGAATCAACCCGTATAAAGTAAAAATATGAAATCAATAATTTTATAGATGTTGTAAATACATAAATTAGATAACTGTTGCTTTCATATGGTTACCCTAACAGATTTTGTATGGAATGATAAAATTGCTTCTTTTTCAGTGGAAGTTATATTTCTTGTCTGGGGTATAAGGTTATGCATTGTGGTGAGAAAAGCCCCGTCCGAATTCAATGAAAGTCGTTTTATCTCCATGGCTATTTACAACGAATTCCTCCTATCAGTGTTCCTAAACGTATCAATGTAAGTATTGGATAGGTATTTTCCCTTTCAGAAACGTCTACAAATACCGTTCCTTCACTTTCAGGTTGTTTCTACAGAAGCCTGCGAACCCGGATTTGCTATACATCATATTCTTTTGCCATACTCAGCTCACCGTAACCCTACTATTGTGCTTAATATTTGGTAGCAAGGTATTTTTTTTTTTATATCCTATGTACACACGTATGCACATATCGTAAAATGGGGCTAATAGAAGCTACCTGACACATCTACTTAATAAAAATATAACAGCGTTTCTCCATATTTCACTTACTGTTAGAGTAGTAGATGACGTCTACATCCGAATTTAGAGGCGTGAGATAAACATATAGTTTCTTTTTTCATGTTTGTTCCTCTTTGCCCGCAAATGGGATAAATGGAAACGGTAGCTGTTTTTAATCTATATTTCTATGTTTCTTTGGCTTTCCTAAAAAAGCAGCAATAGTCCTTTTAAACAGTTTTACATTCTACACAAAATATATACAAAGGAAAATTAACGGATGCACAGAATAATAGCTCTAGCTCTCAAAAATCTAATTACCTCTCCTTGTAGATTTTAATTCCAGAATGTCGATAATTCGATTCACATCAAATTCATTAATTGTAAGGTCACGCGCACTTAGATAGGCATAAATTCAGCTTCTGTTAAAAAAGATGTGGATTATAAATTGATGTTGATAAGACTTCGCTAATGTAACATTTTGAACTTGAGGCATTATTCTTGTCTTTTATGGCAATAATGATAAATAAGTGAGAGTAATAGCAATAGCTCATGGGGTAGTATGGCAAACTATTTGATAAAATTCGAAACAATTGTTTCGAGCTTTCGCAGATTCCCATTGTCAACCATACGATCAAATGATGTAAGAAAAGACCTTTAAATGTAATATGCCTTGCTTAATCCTTACTATGATATTTACAACTACCTACTTTTATCGTTTAAAACATGCAAAATACTCGGTTACCCAAAAACCTATCAAAATTGAAGTACACATGGTTGCAACATAAATGTTTTTTTTAAACCTACATAAGTTTCTTTTAACCTCACCTTACGGTATCTACGAAAAAAAAAAAAGAAAAAACAAAAGCAGTATTAAAATAAGTGTGCTTTTCTATTCATCTTAGGCATACATGGTTTTCAAAGGACACGATAGAAACGAAGAAAGTTCTGGAATGATGTCGAAATCTCAAGCATCGAAATTCTTAGGAAAGGTACGCTCCGGTAATTCCCAATACACGAGCACAAACTCATCCCTAGGAGGTTTGGAATATTCGAAGTTTACCGAGCAAGATGTCCAGGAAGAATTCTTACGTTTGTACACCCAACTGGAAATGCTTAAGGAGAAGAACATGCGTGTAGGCAACAGACATTTGGCTTCGAAGATTTCTGCAATGCAAGACGCAGCTAGCCGCCATGACAACGAACAGGCCGAATCATCGATTAAAAAATCCGGAAAATGCAGCATGATGAGCATAATCAACGAGAAATTCGCCCAGAATAACGAAACCTTGCACGAAGAAGATGAAAGCGCCGTTGTACCAGTGAAAACCAAACGACAAAACGTATCCTTTGCTCAGATTGCAACAGTCAGCTCAGGTGACGCCACATCCATGCGAGATCCAGAAAATAATACCGAGGAGAACATTGCAGAACCGTCGTCCTCAACAGATGCATCCATAGAACTGAGTAGTCGTGATGACAGAAGCGACAACTCAACTAACAATCGCAACGGTCGGCTACTCAAATCAGGCCATGCTAGAACCCATGCCATTGTTATCAACCTTGATGACAAGAGTCACTTCACTGAAGAGGTGACAGTCTAATAAATTCGATGTGCAACGAGATAAAAATATCTCCTAATTGTCAAATGTAATCCAGATGTCAAGCTTAGGTGTCGGGTTAAGTCCCTATATGTTGAAAATGTGAAACTATGTTACTATCTATAACTTCCTAATTTTAAAAAGTTGTCCCCATGTCCCCAAATAAAAAAAAACTATGTCGAACACCTTTACCTTGCTGATATGTTTTGCAAGTTGTTAAAGAATGCATTAGAAACATATCACCAACTTACAGGGAAAAAAATTGTCTCAGAATATATACATATATATATTTATGGAATGTGTCATCAATGTACTTTATACCTGCGTCTTTCCAGTAAAATATCATTAATTATGTGTGTATATGTATATTATATCTTCCAGAAAAATAAGCAGTGTTCACAGTGTATACGTTTCCAGAAAAAAAAAATGCTCCATTAGTGTAATTTTATTTACATTGCTGTGTAATACTCAATGTTAAAATAAATAAATAACAAATATACATGTGTTCTAACTGGTTTCAATCTAAACATCCACCCCATCCCTCTATACATCTTCAAATGAAGAAAGAAAGTTAAATTATACGCCTACACTAGGCATGTACCGTATGGGCGAAACTGCTTGGTAACGTACCGTTCTATCTATGCACAGAATAGCGGCAGGAAATGGAAAAACACATGCTGGGCCTACTTTTCATTTCCAAGGTAAATCTAATAATGGAATCCGCTTTTTGATGTCAGATACAATTTATGGACTTTCATATTTCAAACCTCGACTATCTAGAAGGATCGTAACGGTCAGACATTATTCCGATTATTTATGTGCACAAATGAATTATGAAATGAAACCGTAAGACTTTTTATTTTGGTTTGACTATTTGAAGTATTTAAATGATAAAATTAAATATTACCGCTATTGGGTACAAATTATTATCAAAATAAATGTGAAATGCACCAGAAATAACCCATGAAAAAAAAATGTATAATATAATAAATGAAAAATATATATGATCCAATTAAAAAATTAATTATTACAAGCAAATAAAAAAATAAAAAATGGTTTTATTTTTATAAAATTTCTGCTATCACCGCCATCTTTTGCAAGTTGTGTAAACTACACAGCAACGTCAGTAACGTTTCCCACTTTCAGCAAAAAGCTTTCATGTATATTTTATAGGAATCTCTAGAAGAATAGGCTAGCACTTTCAATTATACGTTGAATAGAAATACATAGAATAGAATCGAACACCGCATCGGATGCCACGATTTAAGCGGGAAATAATTTAATTTGAAATCAATCTGAAAAATAACAGCCAACTTAAAAATTTAAGTTTTAAAATTTAAGCATCCTTACAAGCGAAATGCTTTTCAATTTAAAGCAATGTTATGGAATAGAAAGGACAAAAGCGAGTGAAGTAGTTCCACCCTTAACGATATTATCACCCCTGGTGGTAGAATCCAGCTCACAAATGGCGAAACTAAACAACTTACTCAAATATATTAGAGGAAAAAGTTGTAGCAAATCATATCAATACAACACTAAAAAAAGTGCCATCCTCAAAATAAATCGACAAAGCGTCCGAACTTTCAAATTTTAATTTTCCTCTATCTCTCCAACTAACAGCTTCATTTATATATTTCAATACGCTGGATACATTAAAAATTATCCCGATTTTTTAACTCTTATAGTAAGTGAGATATACGTTTTAAAATGTTGAGAAACTTGATACCCATCCTCAAGCTTTTTCGGTGTGTAATTCGAAAAACAAACGAGGTAAGTAAACGCGACTGACGGGAATCGATCTTCCGATTCAGATTTTACTCAAAAAACATGTAAATGAAGTAATGTAAATGTACATGTAAATGAAACATGCTTTTGAATTGCCTTAAGGCGATTTAGATAGAGAAATCCAAATTTTGGTTTTATGTTGAAATTTATTAAAAATTCCTGAAGTAGTTTTCCGTTACGAATTTTCAAGCTCAATTCAATTTTAGAACTTAAACTTATATAAAACATTTAAACTTAATATTCATCTCAAAACAAAAACACAGGAGAGAACATTATTCAGTTAAATAAAATAAGATTTTACAGAATCAGACTTAATAGTTTAATTTATTCAAAAAGTTCATACAAAAAGAAAGTACTGAAAACAATATGACACTAGTCTCAAACTACCTTACTCTTTATATTAGTTTTGATGATTTTTAAATGTCTGCCATCTTTGTTCAACATTGCAATATTTTAAAAACGTTTTCATACATCCATAAAAATATTTTTAATTCCTCATTATCACTCTTTTTGAAAAGGCAATTTCAAAGAGAGTCTCCATAATAGTATCTAGGGAATTACAGGAACATTCCGAATTTTTATTTAATATTACTTAAAATACTAATAATAACTAATACTTAAAATGATTTTTAAAAAGACTAACTCAAATAAGTTACAGAACAAATTAATAATTAAATATTAAGCTACCTGAAAATCGATTTTTTACAATATATTAACTTTTGAGGGTACATTTAAATCATTAAAAAAAATGTAGAGAATAGAATATAACCTTTTTACACAAAAAAAAAACAGTTGTCAGCACTGACGAAACAACTTATCCGTTAGAGAAAATTTGATTTTATTTGTTTTTTGTCTTGCGTACATCACAGTAAACCGTCGACGTGTTCTGTGTGTGAAAAGAAGCTTGTTTGTTGTAGAAGTCGTAAGTTATAATTTGATAAATTTAGTCAGTCAAATACGAAACGATTGCTTTAGAGCGTTAGTATGTGCTTTTGTGAATAGGTATAGACAGTGCACGCAACAAACTTATTCTTTTAGGTAAAATGGAACGTACGCAAGCCATTAACGCAGCAACTAATCAAACTCCATACAAAATGCGTCGTTTCACAAGGCAACTTAGCGGCCAGCGTATATATAGAAATTGTTGGAACGAAGCCGAAGTGTATTTCCCACCAGGATGTGAACTTTTCGTTACTCATTTACCACAGGACGCGCTTGAAGAAGAACTTATACCATTGTTTGCCAGCTTTGGCGAACTACACGAGGTTAGAATAATGATATCACCCAGTGGACATTCCAGGGGATTTTGCTACGTAACTTACAACCATAAAGAAACAGCAGAATATGCCATGCGTCACTTACATGGTTTTCGTATACGTCCAGTAGGAGAGCCTATTGCATGTTACCCTTCAATAGATAATCGTAGGCTGTACTTGGAGGGGCTTCCAATTGATAAACCGCTGCATAGAATTAAACGTGCCATAAAGGAAGAAATGATAGGGGTGCACAAGATTATTTTGTATACCCCCGAACAAGAATACGCGGTACCAGGATCAGCTTTTGTTGAATTCTTAACTCACCGCTATGCTGTTGATAATCGAAGAAGATATCCGCTGGATATTGTATCGATCCTGGGAGCTCGAGTTAATATTGAATGGGCAGTACCTGTACCATCCCACAATAGGGTAAGTTCTAAAAGCAAATCTGCTAATAACGCATATAAATTTGTAATATGTATTCCTTTAAGACAGATTTGGTATTTCTCCGTCTTTACGGCGGTAAGACTTTCTAACTATATCTAAGAATAACAGTCTCTCAAATGTAATTTATTTCCTTTGTTGCTCGCGGGGAAATTGCAAAATTAATACGTTCATTGCCTTTTAATTTATTTAATATTCATTTCACGAACTTGAACACGAATATTATGTATCTTTAGAATAACATAATCCTGCTTAAGAATCTACCCCATGGTTTACACAGAATGTCACTATTGCGACGCCTCGTCAGAGTTCTACCAAGAAGAGTTGGTATACTCAATGTATTTAAGCGTCGCTCATATGCTGTCGTACGCTTTGTACAGGAAAAGGATGCCGCTCTTGCCTCCTGTATCCTAAAAGGTAAGAATTCTAATATCTGTTATGCTTGTTGATAATAATAAAATTTTCCAGATCACAAAATTAGTGGACAAGAAATAATTGTCGAACAGTTCGATTTCAACCAAGATGGTGAAGTTAAGTAAGTATATTATTATTACCAGCACTATTTATACGTATACTTTGGAGATGAATTGTTCGGTGATGGAAGCTCGGTTAATTACCAGGATATAAAAAAGTAGAAATCATGCATGGCAATATGCAATGAAAATACCTCGAAACCAGTGTTATCTCTTATTAAAAAAAATTAAGGAAATATGAATAAATATGATAAAATGTGACAATTGCGACTAAGTAAAAAGACGTTTTAACTTATCTGAAAATTAAATTTTAATCCATGTCGGTGCAACTGGCCATTAAGCCGTTAAGAAGTGGCCACTCGTTAGGTTAGGCAATGGCCAGTTATCTGGGTGCTTGTAATTCAACGGATTTTGTAATTTGAAGTAGAGCGCCTCTTTAAAAGAAAATCAAGAACGCCGTCTACATTAACATGATAATCTGGAAAAGATTTTGTACAGTTCGGATAGATTTTCATCAACATAATTAGTGTTCACTTTGCAAACGTCGTTGATCATCTAGAAGAACACCAATACTTTAATAAATACTCTACAGAAATTATAGACATTGAGATTTCATTGATATTGCATATCTGCTCTTTCCTTTTAAAAAGATATTAGGTGTGAAACACATTTCAACAACATTTCTGAAACACATGATCTAAAAAAAATGTATTATTTAACCCAGTTATTTTTTTATTTTTTACTTTGATAGTCGTCTATTTACTTGTAGTGTTTTCTAAAGATATTAGGCGAATTCTACATCTTATATGCAGTGTTTCTTAGAGTGAGGTAGCGTATGTAAGAAAACGATGCACATATTCGTGGTATTCATTAGAATGCAATAAATCGATTGCCTAGCGGTAGCGTCCCTGCGCTGGGTTAACCGAAATAAACGTGCCCGTTATTTAGGACAAAAAACAATAAGACAATTTACGAAAACGCAAACATAATATAGTAAACAACTTACCGAATATGGGTAAAAAAAAATTCGGAAGTGAGGCCTGCAACGTCCGTCCGTTATGGCATATATATCTGCTTGTACGCAGAGAAAGATAGTTCTATATTTGGCGATCTAATATTCGGGTACTTAAAGTGTTAAAGTTTATATTACGGATCTTCTGCGACACTATCGTTAAAAGAAAAATGGTGTAAACTAGAAAAAGTGTTGCAATTGTTTTATTGCGTCGGCTACTGCGACGTAATTTTCATTAATATTTGTTTAACCTGGAGTAACTTGCATTTGACTAGCTTTATTGCAGCTGTTACTTTAGCATCCGATTAAAAAATAATGAATTTCATTTTTTCAAAATGTTTAAAATAACATAATGCTGCTGCTAACCATGCACTCCATTATGTAAGAGTTAACTGCGGCGGTTTAGCTATATCAGGACACTGTGAAAGTAGCCGAATACGTTTCGGTGATTTGAGAAAAACCGCGTTCGTCTGTGCTATTACTTGATCCACATCGGGATATAGTGTATGCTACAAGGTAATGTGCATTAAATTCGGCGAAACAAATAATTTAAATTTAAATAATTTTTTTATATAATTGACCTGTGCGAAGCATAACTTCGGCAGCATCGATGATCATCATTAACAGTTACTTTGGTAAAATTTTAAAGTTGCCTAGTGCTCTAACTTATATATTATGAGCAGCTTCAGTAGTACATCTTTGCTTGTGTGTTTGCTAAATACGTATTTACCCCATTAGCAAACAAACAAATTTATATATAATATATATAAGTTTATATTATATAAGTTGATATGGCGGTTTCGTAAAATGTGATGTTTACAAACGGCACGCGAAACCGGCGAAACACGAAGAAAATGTAGTATTACAAGATAGAACTGCTGCACAGGATATCATTAAAAATGAGAAAATGTGAATAAACATGGATGAAGCAACAAACGCTTAACAAAGACAGTATAATACATGTTATAACGGACACTCTAAACTTTAATGGATCGTCGATGCCATTTTTTTTGTGAAGCAAACCTCTTAAATACGAAGACAGAAACTATAGTGCAAGATATAAAAGGTGCTATTAATTTAGTTAGTTAGATCATCAAATTGAAGCAGATACAGCAGAAATCTGCAGAAGGTAGTCTGCTGCTTATCGGAAGCACTCTCGATAAGATGAAAACGGCCCTGGAAAACTTGGCTGATAATATAGAACAGCACGTACCACAGAAATTTACAACCGTTCTCACTAAAAATCCGGATCTGCAGAAAATACGATTTATAAGTGACGGTGTAAGTAACACACCCGGTAGAGAAGGCTATGAAATGAAGGATTTTAAATATACAAATATTACTTCTCTATTTCTAGATTGGTCATTTTCCAAATGCAAGCATGTCTTTTCATCACGTCGCGGAATAAATCTGCAATGGAAGCAATATTAATGTTGCAATTCTATGCCAATTCTATACCTTCGTCTGCATCCAGCGGCCAATAGAGAAACGTAAGCACATATAAATTTTCTTACTGCCTTCTCTGGGAAGGATGGTTACTATTGCACTCACTTGAACGAGTATGCATACATCAACTTTGCATATTATTGGATACAAGTACATACACACTTCTTAACTTCATGTCTCTATTGGAAATTAAATTTTTATCATAGATATTTTACAACACAGTACATACTCTGCAGGGAAGGCGTGTGTACGGGCTGCGCCGTTGCCTGCCAACAGATATCACTACCTCTAATTATAAGTTGGTAAATACTCATCTATATGCACATACGGTCCTTCACTCCCAATAACACAATGTATATAAGAAAAGCATAGGCACCGCACACTTCTTCAAATCTCTGTTTTATCTAATATCTTAAAAAAAAATACTATAATTCGATAGATGGCGACTAAAGTCAAAAAAAAATTAAGAAATAACAACCCACACTAAAATCTTACCTAAAAATATTTACGATAAATTTCCATTAATTTCAAAATATGTGATACTGAAATTAAATCGTATCGAAACAAAGGTTTCGTTTTGAAATGTGCTTGGAAAAGTTCACTGCATGATGGATGATTTAAGTAAATTTTTATCGCCCAATATTTAATAATCTGTAATTTTTTCTAAATCTTTTTTCTTTCTAGATTAATGGCGGAGCTTCAAATATGCGCTAAGGGTAATATTAGACTACCATTTGCACTCTTCCCGTGCAGACAAAATCCGAGAGAAAGAGGTAGACGTGCTGAGAATCCTAGAAATAGCAACAACAGTAATGATAATGGCGACAATAATTAAAAAACTGTTTAGTTAAAATAAAATTAAAAGTTATTCATTTGAAATCTCTAATCCAGTTTGTCGTATTTCAGTTTGATATTTCGATAAGTGTTTTTTAGTAGTTCTATTGTTTCTAATTTAGTTTAGTTGTTTTTTAGTAGCTTTCTTAGCACAAAGCGACCACCGAAAAGTTTGCACAAAATAGGAAGATTTTATATTTCCGTTTTCCTTCTTGTCCTGAATATAAGGATTTCAGTCCAATTTTATTATAGTTGGCCTAATTTTCGATTTTGTATCGAAACAGTAATAAATGTATCGAGTTCAATTGAATGTAAAACGGAATATACATTAGCACACATATAAGGGGGCCTAATATTAACTTTTCATCATCCCTTTACTATCTTAATTTAATTTTACAGTTATGCACATGCCTGTAAAATGAGATAAATAGAACCGAGATCTATACATACATTTAACAAACTAGTTTAGTTGTTTATTCGTATTTATTGTATTTATTATTTCTTGTTGTCAAATTTCTTGGTATATACTTAAATAAACTTGCATAAATAAACACATCTAAATTTCTATTTTTAATTAAGGGACTGCCTTCAAATTTTTACTATCCAACCGGCCGCCAAACACATACTAGATACGTTACCGCTGCAATAAGACAGCTTGCGCATATACAACGAATCACATACGCGAACGGCCCCTCCCATATCGACGCCCGCGGAGCCCAGGGAAAGCGGCGAACTTTACTAATGAGTCTACAGTTAACATACGAAACCTTGAGTACATCAGGACTTCATCCCATAGCAGTTTCCTATCGAATAATAGTTTCTATTATCATCAGGACCTTCTAGAGAACCGGGAAAGAATCCGTTGACATCTACGAACGATAGAAATTAATAAAAGCTAGAATGGCTAGTAAACAAATTATAAATTTGCCCATCGAACCAGACTGTCTTAAAATAGAAAATGTACCAAATTTTGTAGATAAGGTAAAAAATGTCGATGTTCTTTCTCAATGTTGTTCACGTAGTATGGATCGTTGTCGTACTCGATTCTATTTGGCTTATTGGGATAAGGCTTACACGTTTTATTTCTTGGACTGCGATAAAAAAGAAATTTCCGTCTATCTGTCCGCGTTTTTCGCAAGTCGTTATTTTAAGGCATGTAGGCGGCAGAAGCAGGTACTGGTAAGTAATACCTTTTTCTCAAAAGTAGCGATTGAACACGTATGTTAATTTTAAAAATTTCTCACATTATTCAGTCACCGAATGATGAGGACTATTCGTGTCCTCGAAACGGCCGTGCGGAATCAATTAATTAAACTTGTGCGGTGCGGAGGTTGCCGACACTTTCATGTTATTTATCATACTACACCATAATCTGCTATAATTATTGTTTGATCATTATTATATTGAAACGAATCTAATTTAAGAGACATATGGTTTATACTTTGCCTTGCAGGGTATATGAGTATCTAACCTTCTTTTAGTATAAGGCCTTCTTTCTAATTTATTTATTCACATCCTGAATTCTTACAAAATAGTTATTAAAGTAGTCTTCAGATTTTAGTAGACTACACTAAAAAGATAAAACACGAAAATCATTTATTACCTAATTAAAATTACAAATAATCAATTAACATTTTTTAGGTCAATCTTATCATCTGGGAATTTCTTATTTCTTTTAAGTAAGTCATCTACTAGGTCGGTTACTTTCTGAGGTATAGCAACATCGTTTTCCTTCAGGTTATTTATAAACTTCCCAACGCCGTCGATATCATTTCTAGTAGCTGCAAAATCGAAAGATTATAACGGCTTCTTACGAATATTTTGGTCATTCCTACCAAATAACGGGACAATCTCGACAGATATGTTTGAACTTAATTTGTTTGCTGAAAACCTTGCTCCAATCTCAGTAAGAGTTATTAAACATTGCAATCTGATCGTTTGCCCATCGATTGCATCTGTTTTATAATTCCGCATCAGGAATTACACAGGAGAGTACATTACTCAGTTAAATAACGTAAGATTTTGCAGAATCAAACTTAATAGTTAAATTTATTTAAAAAGTTCATACAAAAAAAAGTACTAGAAACAATATGACAGTCTCAAATTACCTTACTCTTTATATTAGTTTTGATGATTTTTAAATATTTGCCATTTTTGTTCACCCCTGCAATATTTTAAAAACGTTTTCATACATTCATAAAGACATTTTTAATTCCTCATTATCACTCTCTTTGAAAATGCAATTTCAAAGAGAGATATTTCAGGGTCTCGATAATAGTATCTAGGAAATTACAGGAACATTCGGAATTTTTAATTAATATTGCTTAAAATACTAATTATAACTAATACTTAAAATGATTTTTAAAAAGACTAACTCAAATAAGTTACAGAACAAATTAATAATTAAATATGAAGCTACCTGAAAATCGACTTTTTACAATATATTAACTTTTGATGGTACATCTAATCGCTTAAAAAAATTAGAGAATAGAATATAACCTTTTTACACAAAAAAAAAACAGTTGTCAGCACTGATGAAACAAGTTATCCGTTAGAGAAAATTTGAATTTATTTGTTTTTTGTCTTGCGTACATCACAGTAAACCGTCGACGTGTCCTGTGTGTGAAAAGAAGCTTGTTTGTTGTAGAAGTCGTAAGTTATAACTTGATAAATTTAGTCAGTAAAATACGAAACGATTATCTTAGAACGTTAGTACGTGCTTTTGCGAATAGGTATAGGCAGTGCACGCATACAAACTTATTCTTTTAGGTAAAATGGAACGTACGCAAGCGACTAACGCAGCAACTAACCAAACTCCACACAGAATGCCTCGTTTCATAAGGCAAATTAACGGCCAGCGTATATATAGAAATTGTTGGAACGAAGGTGAAGTACTTTTTACACCAGGCTGTGAAATTTTCGTTACTCAGTTGCCACAAGACGCGCTTGAACAAGAACTTATACCATTGTTTGCCAGCTTTGGCGAACTACACGAGGTTAGAATAATGATAACGCCCAGTGGACATTCCAGAGGATTTTGCTACGTAACTTACAACCATAAAGAAGTAGCAGACTATGCCGTGCATCAATTAGATGGTTTTCGTATACGTCCAATAGGAGAGGCTATTACATGTTACCCTTCAATAGATAATCGTAGGCTGTACTTGGAGGGGCTTCCAATTGATGAACCGCTGCATAAAGTTGAACGTGCTATAAAGGAAGAAATGGTAGGGGTGCACAAGATTATTTTGTATACCCCCGAACAAGAATACGCGGTACCAGGATCAGCTTTCGTTGAATTCTTAACTCATTGCTATGCTGTTGATAATCGAGGAAGATATCCGCTGGATATTGTATTGATCTTGGGAGCTCGAGTTAATATTGAATGGGCAGTACCTCCGCCATTTCATAATATGGTAAGTTCTAAAAGCAAATCCGCTAATAACTTTGTAATATGTATTCTTTTAAAACAGATTAGGTATTTTTCCGTCTTTACGGCGATAAGACTTTCTAACTATATCTAAGAATAACAGTCTCTCAAATGTAATTTATTTCCTTTGTTGTTCACGGCGAAATTGCAAAGTTAATACGTTCATTGCCTTTTAATTGATTTAATATTCATTTCACGAACTTACATATTATGTATCTTTAGAATAACACAATCCTGCTTAAGAATATACCCCATAGTTTACACAGAATGTCACTAATGCGCCACCTCATCAGAGTTCTACCAAAAGAAGTTGGTATACGCAATCTATTTAAGCGTTGCTCATATGCTGCCGTACGCTTTGGAGAGAAAACGGATGCCGCTGTTGCCTCCTGTATCCTAAAAGGTAAGAATTCTAATAGCTGATATGCCTGTAGATAATAATAAAATTTTCCAGATCACATAATTAGTGGACAAAAAATAATTGTCGAACAGTTCGACTTCAACCAAGATGGTGAAGTTAAGTAAGTATATTATTATTATTATTACCAGCACTATTTATGCGTATACTTTGGAGATGAATTGTTCGGTATTGGAAGCTCCGTTAGTTACCAGGATATAAAAACGTAAAAATTATGCATGGCAATACGCAATAAAAATACTTCGAAACCAGTGTTATCTCTTATTAAAAAAAAAATAACGAAATATGAATAAATATAATAAAATGTGACAATTGCAACTAACTGAAAAGACTGCTATATTTCAAATGTCGTTCAAATATCTGAAAATTAAATTTTAATCCATGTCGGTACAACTCGCCATTAAGCCGTTAAGAAGTGCCCACTCGTTAGGTTAGGCAATGGCCAGTTATCTCGGTGCTTGTAATTCAACGGATTTTGTAATTTAAAGTGAAGCACCTCTTTAAAAGAAAATCAAGAACGCCGTCTACATTAACATGAAAATCTGGAAAAGATTTTGTACAGTTCAGATAGATTTTCATCAACATAATTGGTGTTCACTTTGCAAACGTCGTTGATCATCTACAAGAACACCAATACTTTAATAAATACTCTACAGAAATTATAGACATTCAGATTTCATTGATATTTCATGATATCTGCTTTTTCCTTTTAAAAAGGATTTAGGTGTGAAACACATTTCCACAACATTTCTGAAACGCTTGATTAAAAAAAAAACGTATTATTTAACCTAGTAATTTTTCTGTTTTTATTTATCTATTTATTTAGTTTTTTTTTTTTTTACTTTGATAGTCGTCTATTTAATTGTAGTGTTTTTTAAAAATGTTAGGTGAATTCTACATCTTATATGCAGTATTCGTTAGCGTGAGGTAGCACATGTAAGAAAACGATGCACATATTTCTGGTATTCATTAGAATGCAATAAATCGATTGCCTAGCAGTAGCGTCGCTGCGTTGAGTTAACCGAAATAAACGTGCCCGTTGTTTAGGGCAAAAAAACTAAGACAATTTACAAAAACGCAAACATAATATAGTAAACAACTTACCGAATATGCCTGGATGGCTAAAAAGAAATCCGGAAGTGAGGCCTTCAACGCCCGTCTGTTATGGCGTGTATATCTGCTTGTATCTGCAGAGAAAAATAGTTCTATATTTGGCGATCTAATATTCGGGTACTTAAAGTGTTAAAGTTTATATAATGGATCTTCTGCGACACTATCGTTAAAAAGAATGGCGTAAATTAGAAAAAGTGTTTTGCAATTGTTTTATTGCGTCGGCTACTGCGACGTAATTTTCATTAATACTTTTTTAACCTGGGGTAACTTGCATTTGACTTAGCTTTATTGCAGCTGCTACTTCAGCATCCCGTTAAAGAATAATTAATTTGATTTTTTCAAAATGTTTAAAATAACATAATGCTGCTGCTAACTATGTACTCCATCGTGTAAGAATTAACTGCGGCGGTTTAGGTATATCAGGACACTGTGAACAAAGTAGCCGAATACGTTTCGGTGATTTAAGAAAAACCGCTTTCGTCTGTGCTACTACTTGATCCACATCGGGATATAGTCCGCTACAAGGTGATGTGCAGTAAATTCGGCGAAACAAATAATTTAAATTTAAATAACTTTTTTATATAATTGACCCGTGCGAAGCATAACTTCGGCAGCATCGATGATCATCATTAACAGTTGCTTTGGTAAAATTGTAAAGTTGCCTAGTGCTCTAACTTGTACATTATGAGCAGCTTCAGTAGTACATCTTTGCTTGTGCGTTTGCTAAATACGTATTTACCCCATTAGCAAACAAACAAATTCATATAATATATATAAGTTGATATGGCGGTTTCGTAAAATGTGATGCTTACAAACGACACCCGAAACCGGCGAAACACGGAGAAAATGTAGTATTACAAGAAGTAGAACTGCCGCACAGGATATCATTAAAAATGAGAAAATGTGAATAAACATGGATGAAGCAACAAACGCTTAACAAAGACAGTATAATACATGTTATAATCCACACTCTAAACTTTGATGGATCGTCGATGCCATTTCTTTTGTGAAGCAAACGTCTTACAAATACGAAAACAGAAACTATATTGCAAGATATAAAAGATGCTATTAACTTAGTTAGTGTCTACAACGAAGGCATATTTGCCACTGAGGCAGCCGCAACTATGATTAAAGTTGGAAAATTATTAAAAACAGATTTTCCGAATCTCCTTCGCATAACATATTTACTGCTAAAAATATTTAGGAGAAACTTAACATTAATTTTAAAATATGTAATACAGAAATTAAATCGTATCGAAACAAAGGTTTCATTTTGAAATGTGCTTGGAAAATTTTTTTTAAATCTGTTTTCTTTCTAGATTAATGGCGGAGCTTCAAATATGCGCTAAGGGTAATATTAGATCACCATTTGCACCCTTCCCATGCAGACAAAATTTCAGAGGAGGTAGACGTGCTGATAATCCTGGAAATAGCAGCAACAGTAATGATAATAGCGACAATAATTAAAAAAACTGTTTAGTTAAAATAAAATTAAAAGTTATTCATTTGAAATCTCTAATCCAGTTTGTCGTATTTCAGTTTGATATTTCGATAAGTGTTTTTTAGTGGTTCTTTTGTTTCTAGTTTAGTTTAGTTGTTTTTTAGTAGCTTTCTTAGCACAAAGCGACCCCCGAAAAGTTTGCACAAAATAGAAAGATTTTATATTTCCGTTTTCTTTCTTGTCCTAAATATAAGGATTTCAGTTCAATTTTATTATAGTTGGCCTAATTTTCGATTTTGTATCGAAACAGTAATAAATGTATCGAATTCAATTGAATGTAAAACGGAATTTACATTAGCACACATATAAGGGGGCATAATCTTAACTTTTTATCATCCCTTTACTATCTTAATTTAATTTTACAGCTATGCACATGCCTGTAAAATGAGATAAATAGAACCGAGGTCTATACATACATTTAACAAACTAGTTTAGTTGTTTATTCGTATTTATTGTATTTATTATTTCTTGTTAACAAATTTCTTGGTATAAACTTAAATAAACTTAATAAATAAATACATCTAAATTTCTATTTTTAATTAAAGGACTGCCTTCAAATTTTACTATCCAACCGGCCGCCAAACACATACTAGATCGTTGTATGTTGTTGATGTTGACTGTTATCGCTGCAATAAGATTGCTTGCGCATATATTACGAATCACATACCCGAACGGCCCTCCCATATCGACGCCTGTGGAGTGCAGGGAAAGCAGCGAACTTTACTAATGAGTCTACAATTATCATACGAAACCTTGAGTACCTCAGGATTTCATCCCACAACAGATTCCTATTGAATAATAGTATCTTTTATCATCAGGACCTTCTAGAAAACCAGGAAAGAATCCGTTAACATCTACGAACGATAGAAACTAATACAAGCTAGAATGGCTAGCAAACAAATGATAAATTTGCCCATCGAACCAGACTGTCTTAAAATAGAAAATTTACTAAATTTTGTATTTTATTTTTTTTGTTTTTCGGTGTTTATTTACAATGTAGTTCACGTAATATGGATCGTTGTCGTACTCGATTCTATTTGGCTTATTGGGGTAAGGCTTACACATGTTTTATGTCTTGGACTACGATAAAAAAGAAATTTCCGTCTATCTATCCGCGTTTTTCGCATGTCGTAGTTTTAATGCATGTAGGCGGCAGAAGCGGGTACTGGTAAGTAATACCTTTTTCTCGAAACTAGCGGTAGTTGTGAAGTATGTTAGTTTTAAAAATTTCTCACATTATTCAGTCACCGATTGATGATGAGGACTATTCGTGTTTTCAAAACGACTGTCCGGAATCAATTAATTAAACTTGTACGGTTCGGAGGTTGCCGACACTTATATTATTGTTTATCATACTACACCACAATCCTGGCTATAGCTATTGTTTGATCATTATCATATTAAAACGAATCAAACTTAAAAGACATATGGTTTATATTTTGTCTTGCGGAGTATATTAGTATCTAAACTTCTTTTAGAATAAAGCTTTCTTTTTAATTTATTTATTCACATCCTGAATTTTTACAAAATAGTTATTAAAGTAGTCTTGAGATTTTAATAGACTACACTAAAAAGATAAAACACGAAAATCATTTATTACCTAATTAAAATTACAAATAATCAATTAACATTTTTTAGGTCAATCTTATCATCTGGGAATTTCTTATTTCTTTTAAGTAAATCATCTACTAGGTCGGTTACTTTCTGAGGTATAGCAACATCGTCTTCCTTCAGGTTATTTATAAACTTCGTAACGCCGTCGATATCATTTCTAATAGCTGCAAAATCAAAAGATTATAACGACTTCTTACGCAATATTTTGGTAATTTCTACCAAATAACCGGACAATCTCAGTATATATTATATTTAAATTTAATTTGTTTGCTGAAAACCTTGCTCCAACTTCTGCAAGAGTTATTAAACATTCCAATCTGCCATCGTTCACCCATCGATTGCATCTATTTTGTAATTCCGCATCAGGAACTTGGTGAAGTCCCTGAAACGTTAATTTTATACTTTATGCTAAAAATGAAGATAGAGCTATGATTGGCGTACCAATAATAATTTGGTTAGTAGTTCCTTTTTTCCTTTTTCGGTGAACGCAACAGCCAAAGACATTTGAGTTTTCATCACACCATAAACTCCGGTAGTTGCGTACAATGCACGGTTCAACAATTCTTCATTGCGTACATCTATAAGAGCCTTTAGGAATTCTACTTGTAATGGAGTACACTTGTATTTGTGGCAAATATATTCGTAGTATTCGACTGCATTTTCAAAATCATTGCTGTAATAGAATCCATTACTATTAAATGCTTGTGCATTTTGCACCTTTACCTTTTTAAATAGCTTGCTAGCACTGGTCCGAAAATAATGTTTTTAGGTTGGCAAATATTTTTTTCAATTAAAAACTTGTAAAGAATTGTGGCCTGTTTGGAATCTTTAGCTGCGTATAGAAGACTAATACAATTCCTTTCAACCGCTGGACCACCTCGAATAGTTCTGAAATAAATGAAATAGGTGTACTAAAATTAAAATTCTTTGAAAAAATATGCGTGCACCTGTTCCCGAATTCCTTCCTCAATAATTTCATAACGAGCTCGAACTTATTTTCATCAACCAACAATGTAGCCAAATCAATTATTTTATAGGCGTCAATATCAAAATTTGGATATTTCTCCTTTAATTCTTGCAATAATTCCAACGCTGCTTGTGATTGTTTTGTTTTTATCAATGTTTGAAGGCGAATAGCTAACATCCCAGGGCTTTCCTCATACCCAGATTCTCCTAACATGTCCTGTATCTCTTGAACACGCGAATGGTTACCTAATCTACTATGGATTTGAAGTAAACGTCTTAACACACCGCGAGTTTCCATATTTTTGCTTGTCAATTCGACAAGATGGCATTCCAATTCTTGTACTGACATATTCCTCTACAATTCATAGTAGAGGAATAATGGAATCGCAAAATACTAACTTCTTTGAAGAAGTTAGTATTTTGTTGTAATTTCAGAAAGTTACTTACTGGATGAGTTATGTGCGAATTTTTATTGCTCAGTGACATATCTACTAAATTATTTAGAAGCTCTTCAATTTCTTCTTTGTTGTAACATCTTGAGCGTGTTTGTAAGATATGTTGGATGGTTTCAACACTTGATGTTGTAATTGTTAATTTTTCAGATTTTAGAATCTAAAAAGTAATTATGTTAAGGTAATTTCGAATATAAACGTAATGTTTTTGCATACGCAATTATTAGTACAAGTCGGCATTAAATCATAAGAATGTGAGATATTAAGGTACGAACAAGCAAGATCGATAGATCAGCGCAGCACGTTAGTTCTACACTTATAAATAACAGTAAAAAGTGATGGTTGAACGATCTATGCCTAAGATCCGAAATTGTTTAATTTTCGGACGGAATAATAAAGTCTACATGCGAAATTGAATTTAAGTACGAAATGTTACGAATTGCTCCCAATATATTGATCTACCTTTTGTATTTGTTAAACATGAAAAATTTTACTTGCAAACGCTTGATAATTTCGCTTCTGAACCATGAAAGTATGCTTGGGAACAGGCCAAGTAACAATGTTATATAAACTATCGTAAAATACTTTGCCAATCTCGACATTTACAATTCACAACGAGCAACTTACTGTAAAAATATGGAATGCTGGTTGTCCTAAAATTGATTGCATCAACTTAATAATTTATAGGTAACTGAAGGGTGCGAATTCTTCCGGGCAGATCCAACGAAAAACTGGATATTTGAAAATTCTTATGTTTCTCTTGATTTGGCTCATATGTCTGACTTGATTTGATAATTTTGTGAATTTCATCAATACTCATATTGACTTGAAACCAAATTCTTTTAACATGAGAAACAAAGAATTGTTAATAAAATTGCGCACATACATTTGTAATCGCCCCGATAGTTTTTTTTTTCTAAGCCCAGAGATTGAAAAACGATAATCACTAAACGAAAAATTGGGTACCTGTAAGAATTTTAAAAATTCGTCGTAATCTTCTCTCCTTTTACATAACCTTAAACTATGTACAACAACATCTCCTACAAAATCAGTGTTTGACACCTCATTCGCTTCGAAAATTTTTTTCATAATATCCACTACAGTTTTAAGATTTCTACTGTATGCGCTTGCCAAAGCTAGAGGGCGTGCTATGCTAGCTGTGTCCACAGAACCTTTAAATTCATTATCTAAAGAATAATTAAAAATATTCAAATAAAATTAAATCAAATTAACTTAGATACTTAACATAATCGATGTGCTGTTTCAACATCGTTGTTTCTTAATAATAACAACAGTAAGGGCGTGATTAATTGCTTCAGGGGTATTTTCAAGTGTTGGATCCTTTGGAGAAATGATGTGGGCGAAGATATGTCACAAAATGGAAGTGTATACACTTCCAACGTTTCGTTGTCTATTTGCACGCCCATCTCTAGCATTCTACCAAGAGTCTTCAAAACACCTGTACATTAAAAACGAAATTAGATTAGAAAAGAAGGAGTTACATGTGCGTTAAATCGAAATACCGATTTCTCCATTTTCATTTCCAGAATATAGTAATAGTGGCCAAAAATAATGCGGCTTTGGTTTGTTGAGATGTTTTAAGAAGCACCAGGCACGTTCAATTTGCTGTTTTTTCAACGCCATGTTGGTGATAAATTCTAAGGCATACAGATTTTTCCCCTCATTTTTAATGTAATCGCATATTTTTATTATCTCATTAGAACTCTAGAAATAAATATTATTACATTCAAATTCATTTTATTATCGTAAATGTTCGCAAAATATCGTCCAGACACAGCAGTCTGTGTCCTATATTTTTTTTTTACATTTTAACTGCTTTTCCTTTAGATTAAATGAAAAAAATAGGCTTTCCTCTTGCCCTGCTGTTCTGTTAAGCAATCATTCAAAAGGATCTATTGTGCCTTGCACTATTTATACCATTATCTACTTATTTCTTCTTTCTAATTTATAAAAAAAAATACTTCGATAAATTTATGTTTGCTCGGTTTCACGATATTTATTTCCTTTCGTTTAGAGATTTTCAGAATTTTTATTAGGTTGGGTATATAGTTTAATGTAGGAAAAAATTATTTTTCAAATGCATTAGGTAGGTACCAGCAAAACAAAATTAGTTATTCTGGCTGTTGTACAATTGCCCAAATTTAGTATGAAATAATAAAAATTTTCTATTTTTAAATAAAATCGCCCACACACTCAAGGGCTTTGAACAGATATATTTTTGTAGCTTTAAAGATGATCATAAGTATTTGTAATTAATTGGCGCAACAAGGACAATTTTTCAAAATGAATTTGTATGGTGCGCCGCTGAAACTGAGCTTAATTAAAATTAAATAAATAATTTTTTTCTCCAAATTAGCCAGGGAGTAGACTTTATAGTAAGCACAGGATATCACACTGGACTAAAATAAGAAGTATCGGAGCAACATTTTCCTATACAATTTAAATGTACCACTAAAAATTATTTTTTAATATGTAAATTGTAGTAGAATTCAATTAGTATCCAGCACTTCCTTAAATTAGTTAATAAAGGAGAAGTTCCCTGCAATTGTAATAAAATTGAACAGCAAGCATAATTATAGTAAGTGATAAATTTCGATATTATGTAGACAATATTTTATGAACACTTATATAAAAAGTAATATAGTGAATCTTACAATACTGGTAAGAAGCATATCTTCCAGTAGAAAGTTGCAATGATTTTCATCAATATTTTGTTGAGTAAATATGCAATATATGCGTACAGCAATGTCAGCCAGACCTCTGTGCACCAACTGAATGCAGAGATGCCGTATAAGGGCCAACTGGGACCTGGACAACCTCTCAATGTTTAGTTTATTTTTTATCTACAATTTGTTTTTAGTTAGTATAAAGAACTTCGATTTTCAATAAAAAAAAAAAAGACGAGTAGGTGCCTACCATTTTAATTAATTCTTCGTTATTGGACAAACCCAGCTTCATTACAGTCTTGATAAAATACTCCTCATTAAAGACCAAAGAAAGAGTTTCTGCGGCTCTCATGAATTCTGTTGTGTCTCCTTTTGCGGCCAAACCGATTAAAATATTCCAGTTTGTATCTGAACTTCTGGCAACTTGGGTCGCTTTCATAGTTTCTAAAACTAACTCGGCTCCCTTGATTCCACTACAATTAAATTAGTTAAAATAATGAGCTTTTAGCTAAAAAAACCTAGTTTTCTGGGGAAATCGATAATTCCCCGAAACTGGAAGAAACTGTGAAGTACCTAGGTTCTCGTAAGTTAATTTTTGTATTATTAAGAGTGTTAAACTATCTACTTTTTAGAGGGACTTTTAACATAACAAAACTACTAACACCGTTGCTGAAGTAAATATCAATGCTGTTTTAGTTTGGAAGGTTTTATATGAGCAATAATTGCATTCCCATTAAATTCAAAGACTTAAGAGAGAAATCATTCAAAGACAAGAAGCTGTATTTACTTATTATAACAATAATGCTTACTAAAATTATGTTTTTATGAGAATTATTATTAATATGCTGTATAGTTCGACTGCCTTTTTGCAATTTCAACAACCCACAACACAATGTTTTTTTTCCAGAATCGGAAACAAATAAACGTAGTCATAATTTGATTATGCATTATTATTATTGCACGGGCAACTAAAATTCAACAAACTCAAAGTAAATATCGTGTCTTCAAATCGAAACGACTTGTTTTTCCATAATCTTTAGTACATTTTGAGTTTTTGATATTTCAAGGTAACTGTAGCCCCCTTTAGCTTCAATACGTAAGAAAACATTTGAAGTAGTATTTTTCATCATAGTACCTTTAATACATACCTCTTAATTGTATGACTCAGTAGTATAGCATTAAATACTCTTTCATCTGCTGTGAACTTCCATTCCTTAATTTTTGATAATATTTTGTATGCTTGATTGACATCCCCCTTTTCACAAACATTTTCTAGAAGTAACTTCAATGTTTCTTCAGTAGGCTTACATTTCATCATACTCAAAAATTTTGCAGCATCTATACTATATTCATTTTCTGTGCATACCTTTATGTATGTATTATATTCTTCGATACTTAAAAAATTCATAGTATCGAACTTATCAAATATAAGGTTGCATAATTTTATTCTAAAGTCTAACGATTTATTTGAAAGAAGTTTGCCACAACATTGTAATAACGATATCCTACTTTCTTGATTTAAATTACCTACAAGCATAAAATAAGTAAGTTTTGTTGTAATATAGAATGAGACTATATATGCCTATATTGTCGATAGCTAAAGTATCTATGTTGGAATTAGCAAGTTTGTTGTTAAACTTAATATGTTGCTCTAATTGAGATATGGTATTTGAGCTTACATCACTAACACTGTAAAATATACTAGAACTCCGAAGGTACCTAAAAATTAGTTTATCTTTATGTCTACAAGTTGAAAAATATATAAATCGTACCTTAATTGTTGGAATTGTTGCGTAGGGTATATATGTGATACCGCCTTGAAATTAATGCATCGAATCCAATGGATAAGTTTGTTCGTGTGTGTAGAGAACATTTTTAAATTCAATGTACATTAAAACTTTATATCTTCGAAATTTCGAGGTTAATTTGGTGCCTGTAATCAAATATGATAAACTAAGTACCCATATTTCGTTTCAAAGTTCATTTATTACTTACTAATCCAAACAGCATGCTTTATTATAAAAATTAATAATACTTTTATAAAATAAACTAAATTTAAAAGGAGAATCCAGCATTACCAAATTTATTTATGTATATGTGTATATTCTACCAATATTATAGAGATAAAATTTCTAGGGAATTATTTTTTTATTCCAAAAACAAACCAAAATACAGAATAATAAAAATTCTCGAGTGATACCTGATAACAAATAAATTCTAATCAAGTTATAGGAACTCTTACTCTTTAATTATTGCATTTTCGATATTTTTTTCATCAGATTTTTACTTATTTTACTCTATCTTTTAATTCGGAGGGGTAAAATGAAAAGACGTGTTTAGGCAATGAAATTTTTCAAAGCTATTCTTTGGCGGCAGTTTCTAAATTAGCTATGATTTTATTATTTTGTAAGTGGTAATTACGTAATTAATTACAAATAATTAATTCATTAACTAAATACAGAAAATACTACAAAACAATATTTGTTGATGATAATTTATTTCTGAATATTGCTCTATTCTACTATAATTCGCATTTTTAGATGATTATTTTAAATTTAGATTAATATTAAATATGGTGTACATATTAAACAATAACTTGGCCTTAAATACATGTTCATACTTCTAAAATAATTATACATTATCACTTTTCATTTCATTTAATATATTACCTTTATCTACTGATATAATAAATCACTCAATTAATGCATCTAACTCACACATTTTCTTCTTTTTTAATTACATGTTCTACATAATTTTTCCAATTGTCCGTAGTGACATTTTAAATTGCCGATAGTAAAAGTACCATTACCTCTGCCAATTTGAATGAGGTATTCCTAGTTGCTACTTCATTTTTTATTCAAGCCCGCAGTAACTTAATCGGATCAAATTCACAGTGATAAGGTGGTAACTTTGGCTTTTTCGTAAATTTGTACAATGTTGAACTGCTCACCAATGGCAAACAATCACGTTGTTTTACTTCATTCACCACTTTATCAAGTGTAGGAAATTCATTTTTATAAAAAAAAAACTGTAAATTCTTAATAGTTTCATCGTAATCAGCAATTAAAGAATGTCTTACACTCTTATACTAACTTTATAGTATATATGGTGATGGTAATGTATTATAACGCTAGCCGATCATGCTTGATGTTCTTGGGACAATATATCCACAAAAAACTCTGTGAAAATGTTTTGCACGGAGGATATATCAGCCGATTAGTTCGTCGATTTTTATTATTAGAACACAAATTTAAGGAGAAAAAAATAAATACGAACGCTCTTAGAAAAATACACGATCTAAATGTCGATCAGTTGTTGTAACAATAGTGGGATTGGCAATATATCATATTACCCTAGTGTGATTTTTGTCGAAAATCAGCCAACTTTTTAGTACTTGAATTTAAAGACTCTCTTCCAATTAAAAAATTGAGGATTCTCAAAAAAAAACCTAAAATTTCATAAGCAAGATCGCACGACAATTTTCACTTAATTAATTAGTCATCTTCTCAAGCATGTGTTACCGTCATTTAAAAAAAACATATATAAATAACATTTTTTTCCATTTGATGGCCACCTCTTGGGGCCACATTTTTTTTAGGTACCGTTCGGAGTGGCACAAATTCGAAATTTATAATTATAAAAATTAAATACTCTTCAATGAAACGGCAAAGGGAACATAAAAATATGCCGTTTAATTGATTTTTCAATTTTCATTTTAATTTGGCTGTGATTTGGCAAATTTTAGTTAGGGTTGTTAAAAGGAGTTGGTAACTTGGAAATTTTGTGCGATGGTTTAGTTTGTTTGTATGAATTCGTACTCACCTGTTTCATCCGTAATGTGTAACGTTTAAGAATAAAGATGTTCCGATTTTCCTATAGATCATTGAGTTTATTAAATAGGGCTATAAAAGCCGGCCGCTTTCCTATGGACGGCAGGAATGCAGCAGCTTTTATAAGACTTCCATTGGAATTTGTTCCAGCATCGTTTTATTCCAGCGGTAAATTATAGGTTATGCGCAACACCTAATGTTAATTTTTACTATTTCAGGTGTTAATGAAGTTAATAAAATAAAATCACCCTTAACTAGTTTAATAGAAAAAGATATGGCGCAGAAGGTGTCACAAGAGGATCAAGAAAAAAATGAGAAAAAGAAAAGTAAAGAGAAGTCTTGGCGTAATATGAAGTACACTCTGATTGTATTCGGTGTTTCTTTTGGAGTTGGAGGATTGTATCTGATATTTGAATTAGGTAGACCAAAATTTGATAGCAGCGGTGAAGAAATTATTGATGAATATTCAGGCGTTAAACCTTTATTAAAACAATATATATCTCGCACATTAGGTGAACTGAATTATTACGGAGAAGTATGGCATTGAGCGTATCAATATCAAAAGACTTTTATATCTGATTATTTACCGTAGTTGTTAAAAGAGCCATCTAGAGAAAGGCTATTACCAGATTTAGTTAATCATCCTCTATATCATCCTAAATACACTTTGGTATTAGAATTTAGAGATGTAATTGTACATCCTGAATGGACGTACAAGACTGGCTGGAGATTTAAGAAACGTCCAGGTAATTTATAATATAAATATAAAGTTATATAAAATCATACAGTTTAATGTTGTTATAGGATTGGACAATTTTCTTGAAAACCTACATGGAACTTACGAAGTTGTAATTTACACCGCTGAGCAGGGGATGACGGTTTTTCCAATTGTTGAGGCTATAGATCCTCGGAATCTAATTAATTATAAACTTGTAAGGGATGCGACACTCTTCCTTAATGGTCGTCACCTTAAGGACTTGGAGAAATTGAATAGGGACTTAACAAAGGTATCAATTCATAAATGTCTATAAGCCTACGAATCTAATTATTGTATGTACTTGAAACATGGTGAAACCTTGTAAACGCCTATAATATTTTCTATAAGTTCAAAGACACATACTTAAATCTCAAAATAAAAACTATATATATGCCTATTATGGGGCATTGGCCTGTTGGGTGTTCTGACTATAATTACATTGTTTTTGTTAACTTAATGTGAAATGTACAGAATGAAACTGTTTAATTATTGTAGTGCTTCCAATGATATTCTTAGGTTTAAATAATTTAGCAAAAGTATTAATTTCATACATATTAATCGATTACAGGTAATTGTTATTGATTGGAATGGGGATTGTACAAATGGTCACAGAGAAAATGTATTACGTATTCCTAGATGGAATGGAGGCGATGACGATGCTACCTTACTCCATTTAACTTCGTTCTTGTTAGGTAAAATAGTAACAAACTATTTGGCTGAGATGTTTCATTTATTTATATTTTATAGCAATTTCCAACAGTCAAATTGAGGACGTGAGAGAAGTACTTAGAATATATAACCAATATGACGATCCTTTGCTCGCCTTTAGGGAAAGACAAAAGCAGTTGATCGAAAGAGCTGAAGCCAAAGCTGAAGAGGAACGCAATAGTGTTGCAAACCAATCGGCATTGAGTCGCTGGAAGCCGAATTTTTTTCGAAGAAATATGTAACCTTCTCCTTTGATTTTTCGAATTTTGTGACCGTTTGTTTATGTTTCGTTTTTATTTTATTAAATTTTGAAAATTCTTGATTAATAAAACAATATAAACAGATGAAATAGATTTATTTCTTTTTTTTATTTACAATTATCTACATTTAAGATCAATGATTTCCTTAAATAAAGTTACTTCAACAGATGAATATAAGGAACTCATTTAATTTAAAGTATTTATCACTGGGATTTAGGAAATTTAAGGCTAAGGTGATTTTTGCCAACAATAGCAAGTGTTTTCTAAAAATATTTGTGCCTGATTGATATATTCTAAAAAAATAAATATTTTGCCTAATGTTGTCATACGCAAACAATATATCTATTTGATAATTACAATATCAAACTATTTTCAAGTAGTCAGGCATAACGGACAGTGTCTTAACAGTTTTCTAGCACTTTATATTGAAAAATAAAGATTTGGCCACGCTGTATTTTGCAAATAAGCTCCATACATGTTGGAAATTTAAATTTTGTTTGTTAAATGGAGATTTATAAATAGTTGCTTTTGTTGACAAAACAAATAGCTATAGGCTGCTATACACAATAGATAAAAAGAAAATTTGGTCATAAAAAATTCTCCCAGATTAGCCTTCATCTATTGTGACTCACCCCATATGGTCAATAATAAAATATATTACTATACATTATAAAATAATCACCACAAGCTAATTTGGCTAAGGTTAATATGTAAACTGCCAAAAGCCTTTCTTTAATCTCAACTGTTCCCTGTCCGTCATCCAATTCCAGTACCAATTGTTTTTTGAATTTCGTTTCTTATTTCGAAAGTCAGCCCTTTCGAATAACCAATCACATGCATGGTGCTGGTTCCGTATCTTGTTCCTCCCTTTGTGAAGTTTAGAGTACCACTCGCCGGAGGTTGTGTTAACTTTTTTTAAAGTTGATTTTATGTCACTTACATCTTTTAAAATCTCATTTTCGCTGTTCTTCCCACTTGTAAGCGTATTGAGATGTTTTAGCACTTTGTACTCAAGCATTTTTAGATGTTTATCTTTTATCTTAAGTAATTTCATTAAATCTTTAATATGTTTGTCCTTTTCATCAATTGTTTTCTTTAATTTTCTGATTTGTTTGTCCAAATTGGAGTTTTCAAGTGATTTCTCTTTTCCCTTTTTTGATTTCTTTTTCTTCTGTCGTTTAGATGGCTCATTCTTCTCGGATTTACCTTTCTTTTTGGAGAAATTATTCGATCTTGAATCGGAATCTTTCTTCCTATTTCCTTGCTTTGTTTTTTCTCCTTTGTGCCTAATGATAAATGTATTTCCCTCACTAAGCTTCTTATAACTTTCATGTGATTTTATCTTGATGTCTTTTCCCTTTCTTTTAGAGATGTCTTTCTTCTGATTATAATTTGCTGGATTTTCAAGGACTTGTACAGAAGATTCGATTTCTAATTTCCGTTCCAGCTTTTCGTTTTTCTTTATTTTATTTAACTCCGGCAGTTCTTTGCAATCTACTCTGTGCTCGTCAGTTTCACCTTTTGAGTCGTATTTTCGTTTAGCTTCCAATAAATTTTTACTAGGATAATGGCCGTCGGAGATATAAGGATTATTGCTTATCAATGTATTTACCTCTTTCGTAACTAATTCCAATTTTCCAGAAGAATTTTCCAAATTATCTTCATTAGATGTAACGAAATAATTTAGCACCACTGGCGTCATCACAGCAATCACAATTGAACTTATAATGAAGTATTTATTAAAGTTAAAATCATCTCTCTTTTTAATAACTCTTTCCCGAGTCATAGTTTGGCCTAAAACATTGTGGATCTCTTCGGCCAAAGGAGGTTCCTCGGTACCGGAATTTTCTTTCGTATCGTCAGTTTCACTTATAATGCTAATACCATCGGAGTCAGTTTCTTGTTCTACGTTTGTTGAACTTGAAGAAGGCGGCGTCAGTACCTGCATGGATTCACCATCGTAACTAGCATAAGAATCATTTTTGGATGGCCGGTTATCAAGCGGAGATTCATCCACAAAAATCCACGAAGAAGAAGTATTGGAATCTGAATCACTCGATGGTTCTGCTTGATTCATCTAAAAAAGTGATTTGCTAAAGTTTCTAGTTGAAGGTTAGGTTCTCTTTTTTGTTTGTAAACAATATTCATAGAATTCCACAGGAATGTCATATTTATAACTCCTTACCTTTTGATTTGAAAACGTAAAATATGTTTAAATATTCACTCGTCTACGATTTGTTCTAACTTTTCCAAGGTGATTATTAAATAAATGCCAACGTGACTGGTACATTTACTATTGGCCATTTTTCTACACAAATGACATATGGTTATATAAATATATTAAATCCTGAGTTTAATAACTATAATGGGGACGAATTCTAATCAAATAAGTCCCTTAAATTGTTATAACACTAACTGAACGTCTGATCCATGTAAGGTATGCGCCACGCTTATCTTTGTTGTGGATTAATGTTATTTGTGGCTTTTGAAACACAAAAGATTTGCTAATTTTACTTTGGATTTTCTTATGTGTATTTTTAAGTCATATACTGGTGAACGTACGCAAAAATGAAATGCGCAGTTTGTTTTCTATTCACATTCAAGAGGCATTTTCCCAAGAATAATGAATCGGAACTGTTTAACACATAGGTACACCTCTTTATGTTGAATTTCGCGCCGTTGAATTTAAAAAATGTTTTAGTTCCTAGTAATCACACTGTACAGGTATCGTTGATCAAAATGTCCGCCAAAGAGCAGTAAAATGGCCGAAATTTCTATCAATAATAACATTTATTTTGTATTATATAATAGTAATAGTAATTGGTTTTGCAATCCAAAATATAACTGTTTTACGTTATAGCCTTTGTAATTTTGTATATTTACAAATGTAAATATATACAAAATGTATAAACCAAAAATTTTGCAAAAAAAGTCGCTTAACAAAAAAATTAGTTTATCAAAACTTATAATTACTGGTTCTTCTACTTTTGTATTTTGATTATAACAATAAATCTTTATTATTACTATTATTAAACACTGCAAAATTACCGATTGTATTATACCAAGAAAAATAGGAAACAATTTTTGAGGATGACCAAAAAAGGACCAAAAAAGAAACACATTTAATTTAAAGTATCTATTACCAGGACTTGGGAAATTTGAAGGTAAATTGATTTTGACAATATTTGTGCAGTTACCTGATTAATATAATCCAAATGACAAAAAATATTTTGCCCAATGCTGTAATATGTAACTGAATTGATGATTCCAATATCAAACTATTTTCAAGTAGCGAAGCGGCAACGGGCGGTGTTTCACTTTAAAGAGGTCGCAATTGTATATTTAAGAATCGGTGCATTGTTGAAGGACTGCTAATGGTATTTACTTCCATTAAAGAAATCTCTTTTTGACCCGTCTGTGTCTTACGCTAGCCATACGATACAATTTGTGTTAGTCTTATAAACTTATAGAACCATTCACCGCAATGTCGGAGCTTTCGCTTCACCAATCTGCAGCAAATAATGTTGATTTTAATTTTTAACAAAAAGTTGACGCATGAAGATGAAAATGTAGAAATAAGTGTTGAAACGCTTTCTGTACGCATTGAACTTTCGATTTCAAAGAGAAACAAAATAGGCAAGAAATACAAACTAGCGAAGACATAGTTAATCAATGATGGGTTATATGTTAAAATATTTTCTAGGGATTTAATTTGATGTAATGCTTAGATTACGTTAGCTATACTATAATAGATTTAAATCACATCTTTTTCTTGTTACCTCGGGGATAGTACAGGCTTCCAACTTACTTCCTATAATTTCCTTATTGTTCAATAAAGACTTCCTTAAATAGATTATTTGCAAAAAGTATTTACTGGCGATTTAACATGTTATACAGATTGTACTTATTTATAGGTTCAATTGAATGTAGTTGCTAATTGATGTACAACATCGTTAAATGTTAATTTATGACGTGTTGCAAAAGATCGAAATCCTTGTATTTCAACTATTGCCTTGTCCGAGAATGGTTTTCCCGTAAAGGACACGATTCGTGCCCTTTACATAGAAAACAGATCGCATTTTCTTCCAAGTTTTTAAATGATCTTAATAATTGCCTAAGTAGCGACGTTTCGTATAATCACGATCAGTAACAGAAGCGAGAAGCAAATGTTATATGTTACAGTTGGAGTCTTCATGTTCTTTTGTTACAAATGCTTATGTCATTTTACTTTCCCGAAAATTAATTTCCAGCGGAATCTTTCTTGTGGCAGAGTTGAACTTAAATATTTTTTTATTAGTTCGAGTTTAGAGAAACTTGTCGGTAAGGTCAGAACTATTCTTAAAAAAACTGCCAATTTAGGAAAACAAGGTATCAAACCGCGAATAATTTCAAAGCGATCGATTTCCAATCATTAAAGAGTTCGTTTCCATTAACAACGATTCTGTGCGCATGGACTGAAGCATTACTGAAAATTATAACAAAGATTAATTCTTTCATGGCAAGGTATAGCTCTGTTGAAGAACGATATAGTTTGTGGCAATGTTCAGCAACGCGAGGTTAAAGTTTACTTAAAACTTTTTCTTAGGCTTGTATGTCGATCACTCCTCGAGTCATATTAAAATTGTTGAGGATTTTTTGTGGCGCGTTCCCCTAAATGTTAGATTCGGATCTTGCGGCATTTTATTATTACTTATTTTGTTTGAAAATTACATCAAGTTACAATCAAGCATATAAATTTAAAAGGACAATTTTTTCCTTTAGAAACTTTGCTATCTCTATTTTTTTGTTTTTGATTTTTTTTTGTAGAATCTGTATTTGTTTGAATCAAACTTTTGCTTCTACATAAAGGTTTCAGTGTGTTAATTCTAGCTTCTTATCGGGTTTCGCTTACTGGTTTAAACCTAAAGCTATCAGTTTGCTTTCCTGCGTCTTCCAGGCTATTATTTATAGGTAGGATCGGTTTAGGTCTCTTAAATTACTCGAATAAATCTGCTCTATCTTTTTAAAAGAATTTTAATTCTTAAATACGCTTAAAGCGTTTTGAACAAGCTTATCTCTTATTTCAGGTTAACAATAGCATACCTGCGTTGTTTTGCTATCATCTGCCTATCAATACGGTATATGATACTTGCATTATATATGTGTACTCGTAGTTTCACAGATAATACTGACAACGATAATGCTAAAACGAAGTAGACACTTGATTTATTTGTTACGCTCGAGCTCTAAACGAAAAATAAAATATGTTTGTATTGAATATGAGTAAGAGAGTCATCAAATTTCCAGATTAATAATTCCCATTAATATCGCAAAAAATGAGATAAGAGACATGAGAGACAAGTATGCACAATTATCTAGTAATTATGTCTTCTGGTTCATCAACAACAGAGGAAATTATTAGCGAAATTCATGAATTCACAATAATGAGAGGGGAACACTGAAAATTTCTGAAAAAAGGAAAAACCGATATTTCATCGACAAAAAAAACGCTTTATTGTTTCTCAAAATATTCCTCTTTAAGTTTTAAGCACTTTTGTATTGGAAGAATGATTTTAAATATCGTTTAGTTAATAAGCGGCGAACAATTATGAAATCGCAGACTGCGGCTACTGCCGAACGAGCCTGACGAAGGTGAAGGCAGGAAAAAGAAAAAAAAAAACAGATATTTTATCGACGAAAAAAACACGTTATTGTTTCTCAAAAGAATCGACTTTAAGTTTTAAGTACTTTTGTATTCGTAAAAACCAGTTGCCGAAACATTTATTCCAGTTTGAAATGAGTATCTCAGAAACACGCCATTTAAATGCTTTAGCGTACTCTTCCGGTGTCGAAAACCGCTCACCACGCAATTTGTTTTTGTCAAAAGAGAACGGGAAGAAGTCATTAGGTGATAAGTCAGGCGAATACGGACAATGAGTCATTAATCAATGTTATTGTCCTTTAAATAATCCACTGTTTAATGTGCTGTGTGAATCGTAGTAAAGGATATCCCGCCGTTGTCTCTTGTTTTTTCCGATTTCATCGAAGACTTGAGCCGAATAAATTGTTGTATACCAATTAGCGCTTACTGTTTTTTGATCCTTAAAAGTAGCAGTAGCAACAGGTCTAGGTTTACATAAGGAAAAACCAATAATTTTTTTTTTGAAGCGCTTTGTGAACGAACAACTCTTGTTGTTTTTGGATCTTTTTGGAACACTCAAACGGGGGATTGTTGTTTTGTTTCTAGTTCGTATGAATATATCCAGATTTCGTTACATGCTATTGTGCTGGTGCTACATTGACAGAAGCACTGCGATTGAATCTTTCAAGCACTTTTTTTTGCACCAACTCACACGTCTTCAACCGAAGATACGTAAATTTAAGAAAATTAAAGGGATCCTACAATGTTTTCAAATAGTTTCTTTTGAAGCAGTTAAATCCTAATTGGATAGCATAGTTGCTGATGGCGAGACTAATTTTAAAATGTAATATGTCCCATGACTGTTCCCCTTTAAAAAAATTATTAGAAGAATGTTAGGTGTTTGAACACGAAAACTCGCATATTATTTAACATGTTATTAAATATTTCTGTTGGTATTGTACTATTTATAGAACTATTGTTTTTGTTAAACTGCCTTGAAGTAGATGAAGCCGCGGTTGTTTCGTACAATGTCCTATATTGAATTATCAATGTTTGCATTCTAGAAAAGTTGTCTTCGATCTGAAATCATAAGAAACTAACAATACGGAAAATAAACAATGCTAATATGGTTTTTTCATAGTGCTTATGTGAAAAAACAAACTAGTTAACGAACATTAATAATATAATAAGTTCAAACGAAAGACAAGTAAATGAAAGTTACGTTTCTTACCTCACTGAGATACAAGAGTCGATTAAGACTAATGGAACTTTTTTTTCAAGGCAGAAGATTATGCTGTAAAGTTTGATACCCAAATTTGAATAGTTTTTTCTATCTGTAAGAGAATCATATCGGCCAAGTTCGAAGCGAATGCGAAAAGCTTGCTAAGTAGTCACTATTACGAATATCGTCCTCTTCAACAAAGGCGCGATGCTCATCCCTCTAAACAATTGCGTCTACTGAAAATGGCACATATACCGCGATCATCCGCATCAGTATCTCCGCCACAACTCACACAGCTCCTAATACAAGAAGTTTTTTTGTCGGACCCTGTAATTAGGCTGATGCCCTAGAAATTGTTAATGTTTTCGCTTATTCTTTCTCTTCGACATATAGATCTCCTTTTATCTTTATCTATACTTAATCTTTTCAAATATGAACATATGGAGACGATAACTAGTAAAGCCGGAACAGGACATGACTTATATCCAGCTTATAAGTCAGCGCTGTAGATATGTATTTGCGTTTCCTTTCAAGACAATTGTTAATGTAACCATATCAACTTACGTGTTTCGTAATAAATGGAAGATTATTAGAATTGTGTAAGCAGATAGAAAGAGCTATCGTACTTTACTTTTTTCCATCTGTAGATCTTCAAACTTCGCTAAATTATTTGAGAAAGTTATGTATTTTGCTTTATTTATTTTAAATAACCAACATGGTTTGATGTCGAATGGGTCGATTGCTACCACTGTTCCAATATATTGAGTTTGTTCGGCTTTATCCTCACTGTCTTCGGTCTTCGTCAATCATACTTGAAAGATAGAAGATCTTATGTAAGTTACAATAGTTCCTCTTCTAGGTTCTTTGCATTACATATGATTTTAAAATTATTCGTTACTCCAACGTAATTGTCCTGTCCTTAGATATGCTGACGATATGGAAATATATCGGCATGATTGGCGCGTGGTATCGAAACTTTAAGCTAAAGTTGAATGTTGAAAACTGTTGTGTAGTCCATTATAGTCGCTCGATTTCTTCACTTATTTCATCTTGTTGTGCTTACGGAAATTGGCTTTCTAGTAAAATCGAATTCAGGGACCTTATATTGAAAGTATTTGTGTATTGTAGAGACATTTAAATCGTCAAAGTGTCTTATCATATTTCAGAGTCATATCATTAATAATGATTAGCGATGCACTGCGGAAATACAAAGTATCGGTACACTCCCCACCGCACAGGTTATTTGATTAATTTGGATTGATTGTTTCGTTACTCAATCATCAACCCTCAGTCTTTACGCGTACGTCAATCTGTACGAATCCAGCAAGGACAAATTTTATTGTATTATTCAGAAATTTAATTTATATGTTTTCAATATAAATGAATCAATGTAATCGATGTGATATTTTTAAATTTACACTTGAGTAACTTGAATTTATTAATGCATTACCTCTTTAAGTAATACGCTCGTATGTTGCGTTTAAACAGTTGTTATTCTGATAAGCGTTTGCTTTGTAAAGTTTTCGTTTACGTAATACTTTAATTAGTTATTATTTAGGCTTAACGTGTAAATTCGGAAAGCAAACGCACCAACGTTTAATTCTTGCTTATCAATTTGAATCTAAATTAAGGCGATTGTAAGATTACCGATGATTTAAAAATAAGAATAAGGCGCATTACAGCTGCGTCAGGAACCGGAACTAAAAGCAGTAAGCGTGGGTGTAGAGGTAAAAGTTTAATGGACATTACTTCATATTTAAATACGTTTGTGTTTCTTTTTGCTAGCGATCAATTATAGATTTATGAAGAATCGATGGAAAATTTAAAATTGGGTGGGGTCAGAGCGAGCACTTTTGTTGTTATTATAAGAACGCTCTGCGACTGAGCGATGAACTATGGTTTGGCGTCGCGACGCCCAGCTGGTGTGTACGGTTAGGAAACGCGTGTAGTATGTCGTCGGTACGAAATAGAGACGCTCGGCGCTGCTTCGGCGTCTGATGGCTCTCTAAGTGTGATCCTATTCACGCATAAACACGCTTAAAATAATATCGTGAAGCCCATGTTCGACATATCATCGATTCAGAACCGTAGACGCATTCGGAGAATGTGTACATTGAAAACGCCGGTCGTGTTTGTTCGAAAAACAGTGATCATTAATACGACAAGCATGGTGATGCAGTGGAAATACTTGACTTATTAAAGAATTCCCCCACCAATCTTATGCACTTCTGTTATCAGTGAATATAAATCGTACGTTATATATTATTGTTTACTATTTTACATGTATAGACGTCATGCACTTGAACACAACGGACAAGCACTATTTTGCTTTTTAAGCTTTGTTATAATCTCTTGTTTTATAAACGTGTCAGGCGATGCATTTAAAATTACACTTTTATTTTCGGATGTAGATATAAATAAGCAACTATTTAGTTGTGGACGTGAAGACAGTTTCCACGGTAAATTCAACAACTTACGTGTAAAAGTCAATCATTATTAATTTATTCGTTACGAATCATACGTACACACGTCAATAGCAACTACGAACCCATTTTGTACTACATACGTATTGCTTACATACACACGCTAACCGTACCATATAAGGGTTAGTATCGCGTTAATAAACGTGTGGTTAATTTAGAGTTACCGCATGCATATACATACATCTGCTTACAAAACGTAAATATTCTGCTGCTATGTTTTCATTTCACACCATGTATCGAAATCGATTGTTAAAACAGAAAATCACGTGTTTTCCCTATATTTTCTATGTATATAAGTATAAAAAAGTCGATATAACTCTAATTTTTTAATGGAATTATGTGGCGCGTGTTTTCTCCATATACCTATAGGTCTTATCAACTGTTCCCGCGCAAAAATTTGTTTACATTAACTTGCGTATAAATATAAAATTTGTTCTTTATTACGTATGATGTTGTGGATAATTTTCATTCTACTTGACAAAAGCGTCATTCCACAATCGTTAGGAGTTTATGAGCATTCGGAAGTACAACAGATACTATCTACTACTATTTGTGCGGTAAATGGAAGCCCGACGAATTTTATCTGTGTGCCAACGTAATTACGTTGACTTTTAGATAATGGAAAATTTCAGTTGTCTTGTTGAGTAAACGAATTATCCTTTAAATAAACGATATTATTCACGAAGAAAGATAAAAATCTTCGTATTGATAAGCACGCGAATTAGCCTATTGTAACGTGGATAACTTTTATGTATAATTATTCAATGTGATCTAATCAAAAGCTTATTAATTAATTCTGTTACTTTTAAGCCGCACATCGTCCTTCATCTCAACTCATCGTCCTATCGTCAAAATAATTTATTTTGGGCTTGTTATTCCTGAAAAAATGATCCATCGTAAATGGTACGAATAATTTTTCTTGGCAGTACCATATTTCAATTTACATATTAGTAACCGTAATTAAATGTTTAATAACCGCAAGTAAAAAAAAATATTATTAAAGCTTTTTTTTTACCACAAGGAAACGAAGATTCTTGTCATTTACTAGCTGGAGTAGCGATGTATTTTATATGATTATTATAATTAATAATTACATGATAATTAAAATATTATAATTTAATGTTGAAACTGCTATAGTTTCAAAATCAAACAAAAGAACGAATATATGACGCAGTAATTTGAATGAAGTTTTAATAAGAGAGGAGTTGTCAGCAGAACGTACTTTTAGTCTCATCGATAAATGCTATCAACAGGCCAAAACAATATTTAATTGATTCAAGTTTTAATCTTGGGCTATTGCAGCTTCTGATGGAATTCGCAAAGGAGAAAAGAATTTATGAATCGTTAAGCTGAATTTTTCGTTTCTGCGCCTCTGATATCATTGCTTGCTATACTTATAGATCTCGTATCAACTCGACATATGATCAAGATAATTCGACAAAGAAACTAAAGAAGAAGTTACTATGGCATCACTAAACAAGACAAAATCAAAAACGTAGGTAGTACGAATGAGTCACAAAACGTTCCCACGTGATGCATAATACGGAAGTGGGAGGATTACGGAGATCATTGAAGTCAATTAATTTCAAGTAGCTTATCATAAAGAAATAAAATCAAATCGAATGGAATGTTAGCTACCACTATCTGCTTATGCCTAGTGCTTGGATTGTTCAATAAGTCGTGTTCAAGTCAATAAATATTTATGCATATATTTGAATTGCATTTTTTAAAATATGAACGTTTGAAGAAATAAAATACCTTCATTTAAATACACTGGCACATATTCTATTTAAAAACGAATAAAAAAAGTTTTATGAGTTCGTTGACCCCAATTATTCAAGGTATAATTTGTATAAGAATAAGGTCGATATCGCGGGAGCCAGGAATGGATCGCCAAGCGGACTAAAACTTTTTAAGAGTTTAATTAAAATTATCAGTTCAACAATAACTTGCTTTATTACCACCTTTCACCGTTAAAACTTTTTGCACTCACCTCATTTAGCAATTTCTTGTTTCTTTAGACTTTATTGAACGCAATTAATGTCATGCATTTTCTTTCAGCAGTGCTTTCTTTCTAACGATAACGTGTTCCCTCTTTATCAGTATTCTTATAAACGTTCGATCGGGTTTGTATGCGGTGATTTTGTACAGCATTTCAATATAATTTGGAACATATTATTCAATAATAAGACGAACTGAATTTCTTAAAAATAAACTGAACATGAGGCGAATTCGAATGTTTGTTGTCTTCCAGTAGCCGTCGTCAGCCAAAGACCCCATCGACAAAATGAGCATCACTAGCAAAATGTCATAGTTGACCTAAAGAATTAACCGTTGTATAATCTCAGAAACTTAGAGTATCTCTAATTTGAATCCAATGAATGCAAGCAGCCTGATACTTATCAAGAGATATACAAACCACGCAAAGCAGCTTCTGCTTAATATCGTAACACTAAACGTGTTAAACCATCGGGTAACCCTATTAAAATTAAATTTATTACGCAATCCAATTAGTTGAGGGTTCCTTCGATTTATTAGCAAAAAAAAATGACCTGGCCCATAAATCGCTGAATGTGAAAAGCGTTGAGGAAAATTTAATTTAAGTTTCGTTTCATTTAGGCGTAAAGATATTTTCTGTATTCACATGTCTGTAACACATGCCCAATGTTATGCGTTATTGTTTTGTATGCATTGTCCTTAAAATGTCCTTGCTTTCTTTGCCAATTCTTTTACTACAAAGTACAATAAGGGTGATAAAAGTCTTTAATAAAAAATAATACGTATCTATAAACTTTCCACGCAAATTTAATAAATCCAACGCGTACTTTATGAGATTCTTAACGCTTAAGCTGGGCTTTCTACTCAACATCGGCTTATCCTTGAATCAGCTACATGTTTTTGTATTGCCATATATATCCTTTGCTCGCCAGAATTTCCCAGAGATAGATAGATTTAAGTATAATACAATATCCTTTCTTGTTCGAGGTAACCTCTTTCAAAAAGGATCCACATATGCATTGATGGTATATGTTTTATGAAACTTATTTTCGAAGATCGAAAGCATTCAGGTAATAATAGTTCTGCTAAGAACATTCCAGTTGATTGGTAGCTTTGGTTTTCTCCTACACGCATATGGCGGCAGAATCATCTAGGGACAGCTATCCTATAAAAATCTAAGTTTCTCTTATCCGAAAACGGTATATTTATGGTAATAAAACTTTGTAAAACATGTCTTTGTGTCATATGTTTAAGATCCGTTTAAATAAGTTTAAGGGATTAATGCTTTGATGGATAAGATTGCTGTTACAGTTATGAGAAGGTAAATTTCAACGGGGATAATACATAAATGCCAACGAATATATTGTAGTAATTACGGAAGGAAATTACAAAGTTTCCAAACTGATATACCTACCCGGCACCTCCACACAATATGTCATGCTTTAATTGCTTTCATGATAAGCTGAAGCTATGTATGCAAGTGCAATAGTACAAACATTAAAAAGCGCATTAATTCTTTTTACCGTTCCTTGTCGGAAAATTAAACTCTCATTTGCCTAATGTAAGGCTGTAATGTCTTCGCTGATAATAACATTTTATCCGCAATATTACTAAAATACAAAAAAAAGATTTGCTTTGCTTCAGAGCTGAGTACATAGCACTACACTAGTAATAATCCAGATTTATCCAGCACAAAAAGAAGGAATCAAGGGAATATTTGGAAAAATGACGTATGTACCATCAGCGACATGCATCATGTTCGGTCGGTCGTTGTACATCCAGGACCTATCAACAAGTTAACTTACCACTGCATTCAGTATTAAAATAATAACATGTTACTGCTATTAACTTCTTTCACTAGACCTTTCGCTGTTCGTGCAAACGACTTCTTCAGGATAACCGAACAGATTCTCCGTTGTAGGTGTTCCTTTGTTCTTATTGCAATAACTCTTTTTGTTTGTTCCACGCATCCTGCTTGACACGTTATATTGTCGTATTTCCTCAGTATTCGTCTTACTTTTACCGAGACTCCTGCTATGTATGGTAAACACGCCATCCTTCTGAGTGGTCTTATCGTCGTCTTTGAAGGCATCTTTCTCTAAGTGGTTCTTCTTATGTTAATGTCAGTGTAACTATTCTTCTTCAGAGCTTTCTCCAGATGTATCTTCTAACTGGCTAGATTCAGCTCATCACTTATTTTACCGTCGTCTTCTGCATTGGATGTAAATATCGGTGTGAGTCTTCTTTCTAAGTGCTGCGTGTTGTAGTATTCCCTCTTTCGTTCTCTTTAGAGATGCACACCGAAAGATATCTCCGATGCAGAAAACGATGGCAATTAAAACCTTACTATCCAGAGCCGAAACCATCAGCGATGAGCTATATCTAGCCAGTGCGAAGATACATCTAAAGAAAGCACCGAAGAAGAATGAAATAAGAAGACCCACTAGGGAAAGGATGTCTTTAAAGGCGCCTACAGAACCACATAGGGAGGTGGCGTGTTTACCGTACGTAACAGGAGTTACGACGAATACTGAGGAAACACGACATACAAAGTGATAGCCACCACCAAGAACTACGAAAAAAGTCTCGTTAAAGAAGCCACGGAAGTAGAAAAGAACAAGACCGCCAACAGAGAAGAAGTGTAAACTTTAGCCACATGTGGACGCAGAACTCTCACGCTCAGTGGATCGGATAGTTCACGGTCGAATGCATCAAATATATAAGAGGAATGTTGAACAACGGAGAATCTGTTCAGTTATCCTGAAGAAGCCGTCAGCATGAATTACGAAACATCGAGTGAGTGAAGTTTTGAGACACGATGAGACTCGGAAGAAGTTAATAGCAGTAACAGTTATATCGGCCGTGCAAATCTACTTAGTATTAGAGTAATAACTAGAGGTGACAAAAGCAGATGCAATTATTCCTTTTTTGCAGCAATTAGATAGACTCGTGTCTATTCGCCTCGTGAGAATGGATTCGTGTTGATCCCAGAGTCGACAAAACACGGGTCCGTTTATTTTCCTCAAAAAAGTAATAATTACATCTGCCTTTGTCCTCTCTCGTAACAACATCTTAATAATATACCGAACTTGCTTTAGTAAAGCATTTTTTGATTGCATAAAGTAGTGAATAGGTACATATTTGATAAAGAATTAGTTTTCACTTGGATAGATATTAGATATGTTAATATTATGCCATATTTTCAACAAGCTTATCACTTTTAATAGATTTTTCATGATTAGTATATAGCTATCGTTAGTAACGCGAGAATACTTGACTGCGTAAATATTCTCGCATTTAATAACATCTCTCATATTACCAAACAAAAGATTTCATACATACAGTTAGGATGAAGACTATACGGTTACATACACAAGTACTGAAAAATATTCTGAGAAATATTCAAGGCATTGATATATTTTAATTTACTTGAACGTTTCATAGATTTGGATTTTAAGATATTTCTGATATTATGACTTCCTTGTCCCGAAAACAAAGCATAAAACATCTGCGTCTTTTTAAATATCAATTTTACGCGAAAATGTTGACATATTGGTCTATTAATAAAACATAATTTTCAGTTTATTTCAGAACTTTTTGCATTTGGTATTTTTTTTAAATTAGGGTACACTATTTTGCATTATTTCTCGGAGCATAGGGTAATTGTACAAATAATACCTGTAAGTTCGAAGATTATTGAAAAGCTTTTTCAATACAGTACACCATACAGAGACATGAAACGGAGTTCAGTTACAATGTGCACTAATGAATAGCTTCTCCCCTTTTTCTTGTATGTTTAGGAGAAGGTGACCAATCCAGCAATCGAATTAAAATCGTATGAGCATTATTTCAATGGAAATCACAAAGTAAGCCAAGCTAACTATTAAAGAGGACAAATTCGGAATGAAACCACAGGCGTGACTAGCGATTGGGCTGCGACACCCGGCATCTCATTTACGAAAGGTTATTTTCAGTATGTTGTTCACGGCCACCGTGTGTTCACGTATAATAGCAACAGGAAAGTGTATTCTGTGTATTTAATGGTGTTGAAGGGGCGTACAGTAAAAAAACTGCTATCATCAAAATTAGTGAATAGATTTATTGAGAATTATTCCAGTTTATCTTACAATGGGGTAAACGTAAAATGTTTAGTGTGCAATATATTTATAAACTATTCAACATAATCAAATTTGGGACGGCACGTGCATAGCGCAAGACATAAAGATAGAGAAACTGATGTCGATACAAAATACCAAAATTTCTTATTTCATTTGTGTACAATGATATTTGTGTGTAATTTGTCGTTTTCTTTGTTACGCAACGATTCGTTTATTTCATTAAAAAAATTTTTTTTCGTCAATGTAAAATTGCCGAGTTGCACCCACTTACGAAATTATTTAAAATCTGTGTGTATACATTTAGAAAATAAAATTAAAGTTCAACTAAAAAATAAAAGTGTGCTTGTATGTGGTTGAAACAATTGATAGCAAACAAAGATTTGCATTTGATGTTTTGGTGCGTGAAATGGAACCAAATCAATCGCCATCCTCAATTTTATTAGTTACCAGACAAATAGAAGAATGTACCGCGCAGGTAATTTCAAAAGTGGTACATTGGAAAAATTTGAAATTTCCAGAGATCAAATCTTAATGTTTGTGATAGAAGTCGAGCTTTCAAGGAACAGTGTGGCAACTTTTTACATATTACATGTAAAATTCATGCCCTACATCTTGTAGCAGAACAGATCCGTAAGTGTTACCCAGAGGTAGATGCAATAATATCGAATACAAAAGCAGTATTCCTGAAATTCCCAAAACGTATTTGCAAATTTCAGTGATACCACTATGACTATTTTGAGGATGTAAAAATTGTGGTTTTATTATTAAATGCGGAAGAATGTGCCGCTATCGAAGAAAGTCGGAAAAAATTTAAAGATAATCGGGTTAAACATGTGGTTTCACTCCGAATTTGTCCTCTTTACTAATCATACACTGTGTAATCAATGAAAAAACAGTTTTGGACTCTTTTTAGCCAATCGAATCGTTTGACTAATTTGTTATATTTAATTTGAATAAGTCAATTATTATCAGGTGTGGGGTACTACTTTGTTTCTTGATACTAGCTGAGTATTTACTATTTTAGGGATTTATTTTTATTTGAATTTTGTTTTTTTTTTAATTTCATATTAATTTTGGATATAATTTTTTGGTTGCATTTTATAGCGTGTATAGATTTTTCAATAGGCGTTGTATAATTAGTCATAGTGTCTTTTAAAGGAGGGGAACCATAAAAATTGACCACTAGATGGCACTTGCTGTATATTTTAATTTGATGGTAAACACCATTAACAGAAATCAAAAACAGTATTAATAACGTTTCAAAGAAATCAATTTAGTGAATAAATTAATATTTCTCGTGAACATCTTTGTGAGATGATTTTTAATGATTTTAGAAGTGGTTTAATTCAATGACAATGCATCAATCAACTTTATTCTTCCTTTGGTGATGAAGCACCATCCAAAACCACAGTTTACAGAATTTAAGCCAATTTTGGAATTTCGTAAAGGTATTGTTCCCGTAAACATCAATGTTGTGAGAAAAATTATTCAAGTGGATCGACAAGTGACTTATCGAGAGATAGAGGCAACCTCGGGCATTGGTAAAAGTCAAATACAGACGATTTTACATGGGCATTTAGTAGTGACGAAATTTTGCAGTTGTTAGATTCCACAATATTTGATCAGAGCTCAGAAAATAGCTCGTGTGAGCCGGTGAAAAAAATGCTTCAAAAATTCAATCGGAGTGTTTTTGCCAATCTGAATATAAACATACTAACTAGAAAGAAAAGACAATTCACCGCTTAGGTGTTGTCAAATGGACTAAAAACAATGAACGTTGTTCATTCACAAAGCGCTTCAAACAAATTATTTGTGTTTCCTTACGTAAACCTAGACCTACTTAGGTAACACTGATTGGTATACAGGCATTTGTTCGGCTTAAGTCTTCGATGAAATTAGAAAAAACAGAGGCCCATCGTCCTTCACGCGACAACGTCAACTCACACATATTTAATAATACTTTTATCTAAGTGAAACAATATAAAGATTAACACAAAGTCGTTCTTATAAAAACTATAGGCACGGATGATAAATAATACCACAATTTAGCGTCGTATCTTAAATATTATAATATTTACATCTTAACCTCGGATTATTAGCACACAAACTTTATGAGGAACATTGCACAGTTTTCCATTCGACACTTGCTTATAATATATGCGATTGCAGAAGACTTTGTTCAAGGTTCTACGCTGTTTGTGATCTATGTAAATGACCTAACTCAAACTGTAGACACTTGTTTGATACAACACAATTTAGTTCGCAAGTGCTAGTTCAGCTGGCACAACTCGATGTAGTATATTGTAACGTCGTGTTTATCCATTGGTTTAATGCTGAATAGCGAGGATATTGGTCGTTTAGTAAATATTTACGCTAGCGCGGAATAGTTTTTATTTCATTTCACGTCAGATAAAATAGCGAGTTCGTACTTTACAATGGTTCACAAAAACGCTTCAACCGTTGTTAGCAGGTAAAATACGCAGACTTTTGTAGGGTATTAAAACGTTAATTACCTGGCTAGTATGTCGTTAAAAACATAAGAGCTGTATACGTTTACCCAACGGAGATTACATTTTCGGGATTGTCGTAGGTTGCTAATGATGTAGTTTGATGCAAAAAGGTATAATCTGACGTACAGTTAGTCGCAAAAGTTTACATACACGATAATATATTTTCCTCCACGCCTCCTACACTGTATCCATCACCATTGTCATTGCGTTTATTAGAACACGTTTGTTACTAAACAACGGTTTTTATAGAATTCAATATTCGCAACAAATGTCTTTTCGAATTCAGTCTATGTTAAGAAAAAAGGGCCTAATAAAATGTTTATTACGAAATTTATATTGACACCAAATAGAATATATATTTGTAATGGGACAACAATATTTTTTATATTGAAAACAATGTTCACTATTTATTTTGAACAATTGTAGTGTTCAATCTTAAGATGTAGATAGTAACGAAGAGTGTTAGGTGGATTTTCATTGGTGCCTTTTAAAATCTTTGCTTGGATGTTTATTTCATTTGGGATAAACCTCGCAAATCCGAGTTAATTCTTGCTCAAAATTGGTTAGCGTGTCCAGTGAAGTTATACTTTACGTTGTAGTCTATATGTGTGCGTGAGTGAGTTATCTCAATGATACCGAGGCGATTCCCAAACTGGTGGGTCGCGAACTAACGAGTTATAAAAAGCTTTCGAAATACCTGTTTTTCATTTCTTCGTATTCTTATTTTTCTTTCTTATTTTTTGAAAAGCTGACAAAGTACTGAGCGTGTCGCAACAGGCTCTGCGTCCAAAAAGTTGGTCAAGCCAAATTGAAATATATAACTAATGCTACTCGTTTGTACCGGTGTGATCTTAGTAGTCCTAAGTTAGCAGCCCATTTTCCGGAAACACCCGAATGTCTATAGGCGTGCTATAAAATTATGTGTAAACGACGTGGTATTTGAATTAAAACCCTAAAAATTACTTAGGTTCGTTTGCATTTCATGCCACTTCTCTGGGAAGTTTAGCGCGATATCGTTCGGATAAATCGCCTATGCAAACAATACAGACCATACGTGCATCTACGCAAGGATCAGTATCACATTTAAACTCAATAGAGACTGCGGACATATCGATATTACACACACCAATCAATAGTAGAACCCACCCGGTTGTGAACGGGGGTTAAAGCGATTATTAGAATATAAAGCGAAATTAGAATAACACTCGTAATAGTGTCGTTAAAGTTCCAAATAACTGTTGAGGAAATAAATAAATAAATGAATGTGGATGCCTGTTCTTTTTTTTTTTAAGTAAATTAAGGTATTAAAGCGCTGCCTCAAAATTTAGAAACATTTGTCGATCACCTCGCCGCCTAGTATCACGCCAGGGCCTCACTTCAAGCTTTAAAGGATGCGTTTTTTAAATAAGTAATTAATTACGTTTCCAACTTAGATAATGGAGATATCTTAGGTAACTAAGCTTAACTGTAGATGCGAAATCTTTTGTGACGTCTAATAAGTATAAAGCGTTGTTCGTGTCATAAGATTAGATCGTGAGGATTTTGCGTATGCAAGTAAAGTAATTTAGTGCCTTAGTTTCCATACCTAAGTGAGGATGCTGCCACTTGGGGGAAGATTTTTCCTCCTGTTTACTTTCTTCCTTACCTGTAACTTGTTTTAAATATTATTATATTAAAGTAATTAAAATACCAAAAAGTTTGGAAAATATTGTTATCGGCTTTCGGTGATTTTAAGCGTTTATGAACGTTTGTGTTTGCTTAAAATTTGATAGTATGTAATATATCTAAGAGGCAATTTAGTTTCCTCTACACAAGTCGCGTATTGTATTGACGGTTTTTTTGAAATATATTTATTTGCTTCAATATTTGCTACTGCCAGTAAGCACTTGTTATAATAATACTTAACACATCTATGTACATTACATTAATGCAATTGTTACTAAATAAATTAAGAAAAAAAAATTACACCATGCTTAATTCTCATAATTTTGCCCATAATTATGCATCTCATGTAAAACAGGTAATATCGAAGTATCCGAGGATCGGAGTTAATACTCGAACGTGTATAGACACAGAGAATGTTTTTCATAATCCGGGAGACGCTTCAAGCCCCCTGAGCGACCGGCAGGGGATGCCCTAACACGTTACTATATGTAATATCGAAAAATCCGTGGTTTGAAACTCCCCGATCGTCTATGGAATTTCTTCTATTCTTTAGGGGACGCCTTAGCTCTCGCGGCCGGCCGGCAAGGAATTGCATTACTAGTTACTGTGTGTAACATCGAAATATCCGCAACCTCTATGGAATCAGAAAATGATACAAGATCGTGTGTAGACGCAGGAATTTTTTCAATGCTGCGGCGGGTACTTTAACCCCCGTGGACGGCCAGCAAGAGATTCCGCTATCGTCGCTGTGTGTAATATCAAAATCCCTATTCTACAATATCTATTGAGTCAGAAGGTGATACCCGATCGTGAGTAGACGCAGGTGAAGAACTTGTTTAATGCTTCGGGGGATCTTTTAACTCCTGTTGGTGACCGGCAAGGGATTCTGTTATTGGGTGCTGTATGTAATGTCGAAATCTCCCTAATTTCTATTGGGCCAAAAGATGGTATTCGATCGTAGGTGGACCTAGAAATTTTTTTTAATGCTTCAGGGGATGTTTTAATCCTCGTGGACGGCTGGTTGTAGGAAAGTATGTGTTAAATACCATTGTGTTGTAGAAAAAAAAACGGAGGACTTCCATTTAATATTATAGTATTTGGTAACCAGAACCATGCAAAAAAATCTCTTTAAGCTGGGAAATTACAACAAAAGCATTGGTGCTGTACCTCTTAAATGCTTTATGCCATTTCATATGCGAATTCGGTATAATAAAGTACTTTGAATTATTTGAAAAGACCATATATGTACAGGTGGCGCAGGGGAACGGGAAATTTACAAACAAAAATTTACAAACGGAACGTTACAATTGTCAGCGCTGTAGAGCCGGCAGTTGTTCGTAACGTCGCACAATTGTTGTGAACGCATTGCCATTTAGTAATCATGGATCGTTGGACTGCTGCGAAACGTGCAGTAGCTGTGAGAGCGTTTTATAAAAATGTTGATAGTGCGACTGCCGCGCAGAGAATATTTCAACAGCACTATCAGCTTCGACGTCATGGACGTGTCCCATTTGCGCATGCGATTACAACGTGGGTGCGTAATTTTGAAGAAACAGGATCTGTCTTGAAAAAGAAAGCTCCAGGTGAACATTGAGGCTGTTAGAGCTGCAATCGAGAGAAGTCCTCGCCGCTCCGTTCGACTGCATGCATCTACGCTAGGGATTAAGCGACGAAGCTTACTAAGAATACTGCACGAATTACATTTCCATCCCTATAAGTTGCAGATTGTGCAACAATTACATGAACGAGACCCAGCGTCACGTATGGAGTTTAGTAGGCAGATATTGGCTAAAATTAACGAGGACGCGAATTTCGTTGGTAACATATGGATATCAGATGAAGCCCGTTTCCACCTGAACGGTGTCGTAAACAAACAGAATTTTCGTTATTGGGCCCAGGACAATCCTTGTCAGTTACACCAGCGACCACTACATAGCGACAAGGTCACAATATGGTGTGCTGTATCATGTCATGGTGTTATCGGCCCTTAACATGTGGTTTCAGCAGGACGGAGCCACGTCATACAGTGCTCGATATTCGATGGCAGCAGTTCGTCAATTGTTTGGAAGTCGCATTATTTCACGTAACGGTGACATTGAATGGCCTGCGAGATCCCCTGATCTTAGTGTGTGCGACTTCTTCCTGTGGGGGTATCTTAAAGGCAAGGTGTACCGTACACGACCTGCAACAATCCATGAACTGAAGCAGAACATTCAATAAGAAATCACTGCCATTCCCCAAGATTTGCTACACCGCGCATTCCAGAGTTTTCATAACAGGCTGTTAGAGTGTGAACGCCGAATGGGAGGACATCTTTCCGATGTCATCTTTAAAAAGTAAAGAGACACTTTTGGACATTTTGATTGTAAAAACATAAATGGCATGCTGCATACATGCACTTTCGTTAATAAATTACTAGTTTTATGAATTTATTCGTGGAAATTACGTTATTTCAAAATTTCCCGTTCCTCTGCGCCACCCTGTACAATATAGGCCATGGCTTCTTGTAAGAGGCTAAGGAGCAATACAAGTTTTTGTTGGATTATTGGATTACAGATTTGTCAATTGTTGCAATGTTGTTATCTAAGTATGTGTGGCCGGTAGACATATGTAAGTTTTTCTAAAGCGACTAGATACATCCCTAAAAAATACGAATAAGAGTTATATATATATGCAAGTATATAACTATATATATATATATATATATATCTGTTCGTGTTTAGAGTTTAGCGTGATATATATTTAAACCTTTATTTAAGTTCTGGTCAGATACTAGCGAGTCATGTAAGCAATATTTAAAAACCTGTCTTAAAATAGGATCTCGTTTAGTTTCTCGGGCGATCTACAGGTAAACTCTCTTTAATACAACAAAAATGATTTAAACCATCGTCTGCAATATTACTTGTTCAAGAAGCTGGCACTGGCGACAACACATGGGCCATACAATTTTTATTGAATTCAATGTTATCGATTTTATATCGATAAGTTGATGAAATTGCGCTCCATCTTTTAAGTTCGCTAGCAGCAAAGTTTGATATTTCCTTATTATATCCAGAAATATCTTGCAATGGCTTGCGATCGGTTATTAAAGTGAAAAATCTGTCGTAAAGATATTGGTTAAATTTTCCTTATTTAGCGCGCGATGCGAAAGCGATGGGTCTTAATTCTCCTTCAGGAAATTCATATCTAATGAATTTTGCATAATAGTCAATTAAAACGTAAAAAATTTTTAAGGTTAAATTTTAAAAAAATCATATTTACTTACTTTACTTAATGCACTAATGTGATCATCTAATGAGTTTGAATGCACTGGAACATCATCCAAAAACGATACAATGTTTCGTTACAACGATACAACACTTTCCACTGTTCATTGGAATAATTCGCGGTTAGAAATACTCCATGCAGGACTAAGGACTCAAGGTGTATTAATAGTTACTAATTGCTTTAATTCTTCATGTAATTCTATTTGATTAGGGGCTTAAGATAAATCCATTTTTGTAAAATATCACACAATAAATCATCCATTTTTGGAGCAGAATATCCATCGATATTTAATTTTGGAATCAACGTAAGCTTAAAATCCTCACGAATTCTGATTTTCCCGTCCTTTTTTAATATAGGAACAATGGGTGTAGCCCACACACTGGCGTGAGTACTCCCAATTTAACTAAATTATCTTATTCAAGTTCTACTTTTGTTTTAAAGTAAAAGGCTATTTAGATTTACAAAATTCTGATGTAGAATTTCCTTTATGTATAATTTAACTTGTAAAATGTGACCCATTTTTAAAATACATCCGGGAATTTGTTTGAAAATTTTATTTTTATTATCGATTAATTATGTTTTATTTAAATTTAAATTAAATAACATATCAACAGATATCCTAATGACCTTATCGCATGTTCCAATTTTTTACATCCGTACATCTGTAGAATTTCAAAGGAAGCAATCCTTTACCTCGTGATTCTTTTTTCCTCGGTGACAAAAGCTGCTCTTCTCTGAGGCACGAGTATCCGAAGAGTCCTTGACTTTGACCTTTCTTAGAACTTTTACTTGAATGAATTTTATGTATCTTTTTGTCTTCAACTAATTCTAAATTCATTTCTGCGGCTTCCATTCCGGTAATTACGATTTCCATGCTTTTTTAATAATTTAAATCTTTCTCCGAGAACAGCCCAAGAAGCAAATGATCTCTTAAGTTTTCTTCCAAAGTAGCTCTTGTAGGTTTCGGCTAGTTTCTTTAAATTTGCAACGAATCTAAAAGATATTGTTAAATTGATACGTAAAATAAATAAATATCATTGTAGAATTAAGCTACTTGATTTAATTTTGAGACAGATGTTCAGCAATAAATTTAATTTACATTAGATCTAAATTATTGTTCCAGATTTAAATACAAAATATATTCGAACATACTTAATTTCACTAAAAAATTGTCTTACAATTAACGTGACTTTTCTCAATTGGATGATATTTTGAAAAAAATCAAAATTTGGCGATTTCAATTTTTTCTCACTAACTCGGTAACATCTAATGTGACCGCTTCTGAACTCTTACAACGCAAATATATTCCTAAATACAATGAAATTAATAGCTTATGAAATTGAATACGAATGACAACAATTCTGTTTCACACAAGTTTGTGTGAATCCCCGAAAGCTTCTTTAGCTATGCCTCTACTCTCTGTTTAACGTCGTCCATTTTTTCTCGGCCATAGCGAGCCATATGGCGTAGCGGCCATAAAATGGTGTGATTTTGACATGAAATATAGATATAGATTATGTTTAATTAAATATTAGCTAGTTTTAATCGAGAAATATGCGTTGCCATCAACTAAAATCAAGCATTTAAATCTCGAATTGAGTAGAATTCTTGTAGATCGAGTAATTTAAATGTTGTTTTTTTCAAGTACAAGTAATAAATCTGCCCCCATAATTTCGTCTTTGCAATGACGTAGGGATCATGCATGAATAGGATTGTTTAGGGACGAGAGGATCCAAACATAATGGTTTGAACTTCGTTCAGTAGAACTAAATCGACGCGACGCGACATCTCGTTGTTCGTAGTCGCGTCTAATTCAGAAGATTGGGATCTGAGCGACTCCCTTTGAAATGAAAGCATTGTATAATTCATTTAAGAAATGGGACGATTTGCATGTAATTTTACGGTACGCAGAGGTAAAGGACTATCTATTTCTTGTTAGAACCCTTTGTTATCTTTAATACATATATGGAAGATGGTGGTTTCAAGCCTTTTGAATCATTTATTGCGTTATAATATCAAGGTTATAGTCCCATTCATCGACGAACAATATATCAAGGTGGAAGGTAACATTGTACCGCATAGTATTTACGTATTAATATTTAAATCACTGATATGAATGCAGATATTGATTGCTTTCTTTATGGTAAATTTATTTGAGTAGATATATCTTTTTTTTCTATTTGATGTTGCTGAACCTCCTTGTTTTTTTAACTTGGAACCTAAATTTAATACTAAAATTGACTGGGTTAAACAATGCTACTGAAGTATTAGCCCGTTTACGAAATTTAGCTGTTTTAGATAGTAATGGAATGTAAATATAATAATATAACATTGTCGGTAGTCATCATGTTATAATTAAAACACATTCGCGCAGTATTGTGGCACAAGGAAGGATATCTTTCCTTGTATTGAGAGCCAATATTGCGCTCAAGTAAGCTATACAAAAACTTGAGAATTGCTTGCTTACGTTGGACTTCAAGAAATAAGATGGACAAGAGAGTAGCGTGATGGACAAGTACCAAATTACAAAATGGAAGATTTTCACCGAACATTCTTAATGAGTTCTATTTGGAATATAATGATATATACATTAATATTTATTGTTAACTTTATTATATTTTCTACAGCTATTAATTACGCTTTCTAGTATAAGATACTATATACAGAACTTAGAATTAAGGGCGCGGACTAGAAATGGTGATTTTTGTTGGCTCGCAGCGGTGGAAAGCGGTACAATGTCGGCCGATGTTTTACGGCACAAGAACAAACTAGAATGAACGCAGTAAACCTAAGTAATGAAAGTGTGCTTTATACTGCTTCGTCGTTGGCCCGTATCGTTGGTGTGCGTGTGTAAATGAAACCAACCGTCTACTATAACAATGTTGAATGCATGGAATGTACGAGATTAAAAAAATACATGCGATTGTTAAATGCGATGCTTGCAATATGATCTTTATGGTTTACAAAGAACAACAGTGCTAACGGCACGTAGATTCGGCGAAACGGAGGGAAAATTTAAAATACGTTATATCATACCGGATCTTCGCGACAGATTTGATATTCAAGTGTTTGTAATGTCCTACAAACCATTGTGGAGCAAGAGGCAATTCGTTCATTTTGGGAAAATATCTTCCTGTTTAGAAATTACCGAACAGAGACATATCACAAGTTAGAAATGCCCTACAGGATATTAGTGAAAACGAGAAAATATGGATAAACATGGACGAAACAACAAATGCTGACAAAGACGATGCAATACATGGCCATCGAAACCGTCTCTTTTGTGCAGCAAACGTCTTATAAATGCAATAAAGGCAGGTAACTATAATGCAAGTGATAAAGATGTTATTAATTTAGTTGGTGTACGGCGAAGCATATTTGCCACTGACGGAGCTCCAACTATGATTAAAGTTGACAAAAACAGATTTTCCATTGCTCTTTCACGTAACATGTTTACCACGTTCTTTTCATATTGTGGCAAATACCATCAGAGTCAGCTATCCAAGAGCAGACCAGTTCATAGCTAACACAATGAAGGTGTTTCTCCAATCCTTTAAACGGAATCGCTAATTCAAGAACTTTCGTCCAGGAATTCCATAACCATTTGTACTTGTATTAACCAGATAGGGAACCTGGTTCGTAGCGGTGTCGTATTACTGTAAACATTTTCGAATTATCAAATCTTTTATTTCGACATTGAAACCACAAGATTCTGAAGCTATTAAAATAGGCCAAGAACTGATTTCGGATCATCAAGCGGAAATTTGCGAAAAGTACTCTGTTGAAGGATCTCTTGGAAAATTGTTCATTATCCTTATCGGAAGCACATAACACTCTCGATAAATGTAGAACGGTCATTTCCCAAATACAAGCATGTATTTTCATTAAGTTGTGGAAGGCTAAAAACAATTTACAATGGAAGCAATATCAACGTTACAATTTTATGCCAATTTTTTACACACCTTCCTCAGCATCCGGTAGTCAATACAGAAAGTTAGTTATATATCATTTTTGCTTACTGGCTTCTCCGGAAGAGGTGGTTACAATTGTACGATTGAACCAGTTTACATACATGTATCAACTTTGCATACTATTGTATTAAGTACATACGTATTTCTTAACTTCATGCCTTCTTTGGAAATTAAAGTTTTGCTTTGATTTTGAGACGCGGTTTTATTTCAATTTTGTTATTTTATTTATTGTTGCTTTAGAATAATAAGCTCTGACAGCTAAATGCAAATTTTATGCTCATTTGGCAAAGTATTTTATTATTTTATGTTTTTACTTTGGATAACATGTATTTTATTATGGGAGGCTTAATTTTTTCTAACATACTAGGAAGAGCACTTCCTTTTCAATTTGTAAGCTTGAATATTGGCTTAAAACAAACATCCACGAAGACTTCGAAATAAATATTTCTATTTCCCTTTTCTAAAAACCGCCCCACAACACATTATTCTACAAAAATCAAAAATTAGAATTAAAAATGGTCAAATGTTATTTGATTGCTTAAAATATCAAAACACGATAACCACCGAATGAACACATGTTTACAAGTTTAGCAATTTATAAATTTACGATCCATAGAGTTGCCCTCAATTTGTCGCGTTTGGTTGGTTCCGCCTGAAAAAAGTTACGCTAACCTTTAGAAAGTGAACGTGTTATATCCGTCAAATGTTTGCTGTATATCCTCCCAATATAACGTCGTATCTGCTAAAATTCATTCCTATGACGCAAATAGATTTTTCCGCTAAATGGGATCCAAAATGAGTTGCGAACTCATGCTATTGCATTAGTAAAAAATCATTATGTACCGTAATATGCAACAATTGTTTCGGGGCTTCAGGACACTGTGATATCTTATTCAGCGGCCGAGATAACTTTGCGCTTTCGCGATCAATACTAAGATATAATGCAGCTTGATATAAGGCAGCGAAAGGATTTTCTTACTGAAAATCCTTTAGACATAGATGCTTGAGAAACTCCAACGCTACATTAATATAAGCATTGCCGGTAATTTACTGTTTGTAACTTTGACAGTTTAACTTTTTGATCCTTTCGTAGCATAAACCAGATTAAGCGTTCAAATAGCTAATAATTGTATTAGACAGCTTAAAGTTTTTGGATAAAATTGTTTCCCCGAGGTAAATCATTTAAGCCAAATTCAGTTTCAAATATCTATAATTTACAGACTTCCGAAGGGTTGTAAATAGTAGGTGCTAAATATATCTTTCTCAGAGAATAATTACTTTCTGATAGAATGACGTGTAATCGATCGTAATAATGTCAGGATGTTATTTAATAAGCTTAGTTGATTTTAACATCGAACAAATACGGTAGCTTGAGCTCCCCCTGGAGGCTTTTCGATGAAAGTTTAGTAATCGGCCTAAATACTTAAAATATACGAAGTACGTACAATACAACATGTTCGAACAGGAGTTATTTGTAATAATAGCAAATATAAGTGCTAATTTATGCAACAGTTAGGTAGTAAATTGCCTTTAGTGGAGCGCATGTTATGTACCATGTACTAACATTTGTGAACCTGAACAAACAATATTAACCCTATCTAAATTCTCTGTTGCAGTCGACGGACTAACATCTGGATATTGTGCAACTTTGTAATTACGTGAACAACTCTGTAGTTTACGACATTCGTAAGTTTCCTAACGTATGCATCTAGTTTCGTTTATTGGCAAAATAAATGATTACCCCTTGCTGAAGATAAGGTAATTTACCAAGAAATGTAAATGAAATAATGTCCCGCGTTTGAAGAAATTGGATTTTGGAATGAATACCTGACGAAAGTGAAGGCAGAAACAAGAAAAAGAAAATTTAATCGCAAAAAAAAACTTCATTGTCTTTAAAAATATTCGGCTTTAAGTTTTAAGTACTTTTGCATTTGAAGAGATCTGTTCCAGTCTGAAGCGGGTATCTCAGAAACATGCCTTTTAAAAGTTTTCGACGCAGTTCTTCGGTGTCGAAAGTCGCTCACCATACAATTTGTTTGTGGCAAAAGGGAACAGGAAGAACTCATTATGTGATAAGTCAGGCGAATGCGGACAATGAGTCATTAACTCAATGTTGTTCTCCTTTAAATAATGGACTATTCGATGCGCTGTGTGAGAGTTGGCGTTATCGCGTGGAGGTTAAACAAATTGTTGTGTACCAATCGGGGTTTACTATTTTTCGAATCTCAAGAACAACGGTAGCAACACGCTCCGTTTTACTGGAGTAAAAAACAAATTTTTTTGAAGCGCTTCTTGAATAACTTTTCTTAGTTTTGGTTCACTTTGGAATATCCAAATAGAGGATCGCTGCTTTGTTTCAGGTCCGTTTGAATATATCCAGATTTCGTCACCTGTTACGATTCTGGGTACGTTGGCAGAAGCATCGCGATTAAATTTTTTTGCACTAACTCACAAGAGCCACTTTTATGCTTCGGCTAAATTGTATTGAATTTAACGATTTCAAAGTTTCTTCACTACCAAGCGCTCGTATAAAATCGTTTATATTTCGCTTTTACCAATGCCCAGGGATGCTTCTATCGCTCGACATATCACATGTCGAGTCGCTTTAATCATTTCTCGCACAGCGTGGATGTTTGTCGCAACAACAGCAGTTGATGAGCTCGTGATTCGTCACTGGCACTAGTACGTCCACGTTTAAATTCTGCAAACCAGTCATACACTGTGGTTTTGAACGGCGCTTCGTTACAAAGGGGAAAGTTGATCGGTGCATTGTTATTGAGTTAAGCCACTTTTAAAATCGCAAAAAATCACCGCACGAAATGTCTATTTTTTTACTGAATTGATTCCTTTGAACTGTTATTAATACTAAAGTATGTGATCGACTGTTTTTCTGTCAATGGTGTTTATCATACTAACCGGTATGCCTGTAAAAACGTGTATGTAACATCTGGCTCTTGCTGGAAAACAAACTAAACTAATGCGATATGGTAAACAATCGTTTAATTGACCTTTAAAAATATAATTAGAAAATCTCTCCTATAATAAATCAATAAAGTGCGTGTTCAAACATTCTAAGGCATTCCTCTTCATCGTATATCAGTCGTCCTGATCTTCTAGAATGATAGAATTGTGCTAAATTATTTTAAAGCAGATGATATAAACTCAAATGCTAACGTTATATGCTTCTTCCGTATCCATTGTATACGAAATTTATGTCTTTAGCATTTTTATATAATGAATAATGATGCATACGTATGATTAATATTGAAAGCAAGAGGTTGAGCATGAATGTTGAACTTGTGTATTTATGTCTAGCGATTTCCGGCATGGATGCTATTTGGTTAACATAGTACCAGCATTAACAGTGTTCTTGATTGCTCATTCCAGATTTTGAGCTCTAATAGTTACTTGTAGTTTCACACTTGAAAGCATTCAAGTGGTTTCTGGTGTTAATATCATCGTAGTAGTACATAAAGCATACTTATATTGGCGATCTTAAACTGTTGATTCAGTAGTTCACGCTTAAGTAAAAAAAGAGTTCGGTAATAGGTATAGTTTGCCATTTTCCGTGAGTTTCATAGGCGTCGACATGGCGCGATTTATTGCGTTTATGAAAAATTTCCCGGATTTAATATAGGATGGTGCAAAAATAAATTGTTTGCGATATATCCCTAACGTGTTAGTCAAGAACGCATTGCTAAAACCACGTGGGAAATGCAAAGGATAATAATAGCAAAACAAATATTTCGCGAATGGTTTATAAATACATGATTCACGTATAACTATGACTGGTAAAGAAATACACCAATTCTGTTTTGCCGAACCAGTTAAGGTTACTATGGTTAGTGTACCATCCGTGCGAATACATTTAGAAAATGGAATTAAAGTCGAGCTGAAAAATAAAAAGCTGTGTGGACGAAACAACTGACTGTAAAAAAATTATGTACTTAATGTGATGGCACGTGAAATGGAACCACATTAACCATTATCTTCAATTTTGTTAATATCCAAACGAGTAAAACAATGTAACGCCCAAAAGAGTTCAGAAGTGATATGAAATGCGTTGGAAAAATTTGAACTTTCGAGAGACCAAGTTTTAATGTTTATGACAAGAATTTTTACACATTAATTATAAAATCCATGCTTTGGAGCGCTTGTTTTCTGAATATAAGCATGTATTCTTCTCCACAGAGCGGACACGTTTTGCAGAAGTGACCGTGGAAACGCACCTGATGTTGAAAATGGACAACCGAGCCTCTCCACGGAAAACGCTTCAAATTTAAGTGTTTTCGTCTCTGTCGCGAACTCCAAATCACACGCGCGAAACAACCCTGAAACGTACTGATTTCATACACTATCGATTTTATTTATACATACAACCCTGCTATAGTATGTACTATTCTTCTCTATTTTTCGTATGTTTATGCATATTGTTTTAATAGCGGAATACCAAATGGACATTTCCGTTCTGCAATATCGAACAAATGTTCTCTATAGAGCGCCTCTTATGCACCGTTTACCATAGAAAATGCTAATTTAGCGCATCGTGATATTTATTTTTAATGTCTTACTATTTTAATATCATAAATTGTCACTATTGTATTATGTCCTTTTATCTTTGTAGTTTGTTCTTGAAATGGAATTCTACCTGTTGGGCAAGTATATACCATTAGTCTTATCATTTCATTTCTCCAGATAGAATAAGTCTCTCTACTTTTACACTTGCATCGCTAACAAGGTTCCTTCGAGGCATAAATTTGCACATATATTACGAATCACACACCCGAGCAACCGCTCTCATATCGACGCCTATGAACTGCACGGAGAGCGGCGATCTTTAGTAATAGGTATAATAATGCATAGAGAGGAGAGGACAAAAGCGAGTGAAATCATACATTTTTTTTTTGCAGCGATTAGGTGGACTCATGTCTATTCGTCTCATAAGAAAGGGTTCGTGTTGCTTACTAGTTTCCCCGAAAGTCGACAAAACACGACGAAAACGGTCTGTCTAGCCGTTGCCAAACAGGTATGATTTCTCTCGCGTTTGTCCTCTCTAATAATGTATTAGGAAAAAGTGAAAGAAATTGTGTTTTAACGGGTAAGAGGTGTAAGCTGTGCTGTTCTGATTGGCGATGTCGATAATCAAAAATATGTTTATTTTATTGATGTAGAAATAGAATAGAAACAATTATACAGGTGTATGCATGCCTTATTTTTATTTTACTTTCTTTTATTATATTTGAATAAGTATTGTGTGCTGTTCAACAACATTGGTAATCTTAAGTATTATATTCGTTCCATCCAACAAGATCTAACAAGTTTCTTTTTCAACCAGTTAATAAGAAATATTTATAATAAGTTGTAGATTCCGTGGAACTTAAAAAAAGCGTTCTTAAAACAAGCAAAGTTCCTCGACATTCTAACATGTACCTTTCCTGAGCAATGTAATATCAGCAAAGAACCTTGGCCTTGGTCTATTGGTTTCTGCGTTGATACTCTTATATGCCGTTTCTTGAAATTGGGTTGAAGTTGCTCACTTTGGCTACTTTTGCCTGAAAACTTTTCTGGGAGCGTTAATTAAATTTCAACTGATACAATGCAGTACGGCAAGTCAACTCAACAACAATAGATCGCGGTGTCTATTGTAAAAACGAAACAACATTTTACAAATTTACAGATTTTTTAAACGTCTTTTTGAAGCAATTAGGAGTGCATATCTTTATTTAGATATACAATGCGGGTTCGTCTTTGCAAAAATATTTTTGCAAAGACGAATTTATATTGAAAAAGCAACACTTGGACTCTATTTGATGTGGTAAAACGTAAGCGCAAAGAGATAATTTTAACTCATTCATCACTTTATTAAAATCAATTAATCTAAGTGTAATTAGGAACGTACGGATGTGTGCGCTTATTGATCTACCACAAGTCCGAATCCGAGAATGATTTGCGTGGAAATGTTAATTACAGCAGGTGTTACAGACATAATTCATTAATATTTTTTGCGTATGTTAAATAGTACGAGTATATTGTACGTATATATATCAAGCTCACTCCTGGATTCCAAGTTTAATCTCCTTCTATTGCTGATTTTATGAGCAATAAAATACGTCCATTAGAAATCTGTAGCATTGTGTTTTATGTGCTTCTCGGTGAAGTATATTTGACATTTTTGTTTCATTTGAAAACAACAACATCGTTCTCTGTGTGCAAATTTAACGTGGAATATCATAAAAATATAGTTTTGCAGTTTAAAAGCTTTTAATGGTTCTGACCTTTAAGATATTCAACCATTGCATTTAGTAAGGTTAAAAGATACGAACGAAATTTTAAATTAAAAATGGTTGAGAATAAATTACTAAAAGCTTTGATTCGAAGATTCTTCGGAAGATTTCTAAAGACACAGATAGGCCGTTAATGAATAGAATAAATAAAACTGGAGCCGCATTTGACCCGGGAGATAATTAGGAGCTCGATGTAATGTAATAAGTAAACCCGCAGAAATGAGTCGCGCTTTACGAAATTAGCTGAGACTAGACAGACTCGTGTTTATTCATCTCACGAGAATGGGTTCGCTTTCCGTATTGGTTTCCCCGAGAGTCGGCAAAACACTCGTCCGTCTAGTCTCTGCTAATTTCGTGAAGCGCGCGGAAAGTGTACTCGCTTCTGCAGGCTTAGTAATAAGGAGAAGCTAAGAAGACGTAACAGCGGTTCAAAAAACCCAAAGAATTTCAACTTTCGTAGAAGGGAATAATGGAAGTAAATAATCTAATGAAATGACGCCCACGTATCCATTGTCATCAATCACTTACGTGGGTTGTTTGAAAAGCTTTCAACCTTCCAACATAAAAATAAAGAAATCTTTTTTTCATTTTTTCAGTTTTGCTTGGCATTTTTTTGGCTCTGTGGATGGTGCTTTCAAAGCATGGTTTTTCAATGGTTCAACAGCTTCTTTATGTTTGATATTGTGAAACAAGAAAAAGTCGTTAAGCGATAAATCAGGTGAACACGGACGATGAGGCATTAATCCGGGGTTTCTCTTCTTTAAACGATAATCCTTCGGAATACTTCGGAAGACCTATGAATCTTCTTCCAATTTTTCTAAAGTGTTCGAGAAAATTTTCTAGCATCCTCATCGATTGATAATTATAAACTAATTAGTAGCTAGTTCGATTTGACTTTATTAAAGTTTTTGAATCGTGGAATTTTACTTTCGATACTTAACTATGTTGGCTCAAAACCAAACGCAGCTGACGTGTAGTTGCCGAAGAGATCGACAATAATTTGCTAAGCTCCACGAAGGATCCCCCTCGGATGTAGTTTCGCGCGCTGGCGTGGTTCAGGGATCCGTTGTGGGCCCACATTTATTCTCAGTACGCACCACAAATTTGTTTCAGCAACTACGACACTTCAAAGTGCATATACATGCTGATGATGTAACCTTTTCTTATTGTGCAACTCGTCGTTAACAGTCATTTGGAAACGATTGCAAAAGTTACCGTTGCTCATCAACTACAATTAAACGCATTTAAGTCAATTGATATTTGCTAAGACAAGTGAGTGTAGTAAGGTAATTGATGAAATGCTCTTATCTGTGGACTCGTATTCAGTTAGCTGAAAGTGTAAGGAATTTGGGATTGATTCTGTATAGTCAATTTAGGTATGAGGACACCTATCGAAATGTATTTAGTAAATTACGAAAATTCCAACTTAAAAGTCCTCTATCTACACCATCAGTATTTGTTATGGACAACCAAATCCAATCTATGGACCTTTCTCACTTTTCATGTTGTGGACTTGTTATCGATGCTCGTGATCGCGATCGGATTCAACAAGCATAGAACGCTTATCTGAGCTTTATATTTGAACATTACGAATTGTCTGAATTAGGGTGGCTCAATATGCAAAACAGATTAAAATTGCAGTCAGCTTTTTAACAAAATATGATGTTTACCACCTTGCTTCTTACTGTAACAAGCAACATTAACCAACCACATATTTCTTTATTTGGTTTATTTCTTTTTTGCCTAAATCTGTTTTTGTTATTAGCATCTGCAGTATTTGATCTCTTCATTCAGCAGACGATGACGCTTAGTATTGGTAACCCGAAATTCATGCTGTGACCTTACTATTGCATTGCATTCAAAGCTTTCGTTTTCTTTTTTTTTTTTGATTATATATTGCGTGTGTAATAGTGAAATAAAGATTATTACTATTGAATAATTAACTATCCGATGTGTTTTTTCTGATTTCAGCGTTTTTTAAATTTTTTAACGCAGGAATTAATATTAAAAATTAGTCAAATTTCAACTTTATTTTAGATTCCTTGACGTAGGCAGCGTAGCGTACGGAAGCTACGAAGTTTATAAAACTTCCGCTGTATATTGCAAACCGCCAGTTATGTGCGCTACCCAAAAGATAAGCCAGAAAATGTATACTTTTAATATTGAATAAAGTGCGAATGTTACCTCTGCTCGGTTGCGGTGGGTTATTATTCTGCGGCAGATATTAATATTGAGTTATTCCATGAACTTTCAACTTTTCTGAAAAATAATTTTACGTTGAGACATATTTTTTTTAATATTTCAAGCCTCATTTGTTTTCCTTTATCGCGGCACGATGTTTTTGTAAATTTGAAACAGCATTTTATTTCTCAGCGAAATAAATTCAAATAAATGGCGCGGTCAGAAGCAAAGTTAAGTGAAGCGTTGGCATAAAAATTAAATATGGAGAATTTATAATTTGACTTTTAAATCCTGCGTCATTAAAAATTCTAAACGGAACTCTGTGAAATATACGCCGTAAAATAATATTTCTTAAAGGGCCGTATATAACTATTGTTATGGAATAAATCCAAAAAGTATGAAATCCATTCGGTTACCAGTTGAGAATGTGGATCTTTGCATCCTTGAAACGGCCGTTCTGGATTATTTAATTAAGCTTGTATAGGGCGGAAGTTATCTTTTCTGTTGTTAACTATGAAATTTAGTAACTTTCAATTAAATTTTTATGTACTCGTATAAAATGTTGTTCGCTTTTTGTTGCTTCAGATGCTTGTGGAAATAGATCTGTGAGAAAATTTGCTTTGTTTGGATTTAAGTAACTAACGTTTAATTTAATTAATGGTTATACCAATTAGCTCTATATGTTCTGAGAAAAAGAGTTATGCGAAATAAATACATTAAAAACAATTTAATTTAATGCCCGGTTTCGTTTATATGTTGCGCTTTACTTGACGATACTATTCTACCGTATCCGCAAGACCTGATGTGCTCATTGAATCTTTTTCGTTTAAGCAACATAGGATTTATCATAGTCACTACATACAATTTTATAAGTTCCTTTTAGAAAGCCTGAAATTGACCAAAAACGTAACTTCACCACCAAAATTAGACGCTTACTTACATAAAAAGCAACACAAATTTGAGGAATAGAGAAAACGAAACCGCTGTCATACTTGTTTGATTTATCAGAGTAGGAGACACAAACATTTTATGTTTCGTACTACAATGACAAGCGACCTCTTCGTCTATCTTTCTGTATCTTTTGCATGTTGTATTAAACTTACACATTATTATTAAGATGATACAAACGAAATGACTTATATGACGCATATTTTGCTAATTGTATCGGTAATGTTATAAAGTTAATTTTAGGGCATGTAGACGGTAACATTTACAAACAATATCTTTGTCGAAAGTAGGGATAGAACAGGCATGTTAGAATTGAAATTTTCTCTCACAAAATTCGGTCAGACGATCGACGCATCCTCGAAACATCTCTACCGGATTAATTCATTAAACTTGTATGCCGTGGAGTATGCTGAAACCTTAGTGCTGCTTGCCAAATCTATAAGGAGTTGGAAAAAAATGTGTTGATAAATCCTTTTCAGTTCGTAAAAACGAAATTGGTTGAATGTAGTGCAATCGTTTTTGATGGTGAAAGATAAAATGTAGTCAGTACATATACTCCTGAAAAAAATAATGTTGTTAAAGCACGTTTTGATGGATTCTCTTTTAAGTCCTTAAAAGCTCCTACATCCTACAGTTTATTACAATTCCTATAAATTTAACTGCACCATTTGGAATATAATCAACAAAAGAACGTGCTTTCTAAAGCTAAAAAATAACGGTATATTTTTAGCCTATTATCTTTCGTTTCGGTAAATATTTTCTTTTCCGCTTTTCTAAAACTGTACTATCGGCAAAACAGCGAAAATAGCGGAAGCGGAAGGAATATTTCATTTATGCAGATATATTATCGCCGCGTGTGAAAGAGTATATCACGTTATGTACAAAGGTGGAGGATTTTAACACTTTTAAATGCGTTTATATCGTTAAAATTATGTGTCTGAAAAATGTGCCATTATGAAGTGCGTAGCAAATAATTTAAAATGATTTTTGCTGAACGTTAGAGCACGCCCTAGTGTCCAAATTTTGCAAAATGCCAAATAATAGATCTTAAGTTTATTGCCGTCAGTAAATTGTTTTACGTCATTGGTATCATTCGCAGCAGAGCTATGGTAGTTAAAGTGAATAGTCCATTTGAAGATTATACTAGTTTGAGTAGCGAGAAAAAAGTTAATAAACGTTGAAACCTTTTGCCGTTAAAGTCGTCTAATGTCGTTTCCCAAGTACACGATGAATGTTATACTGGCTTAACTTTTCTCTTCGCCTTTGCCACTATTCTTCATTATATGGATGATGGTTTTTATACGCATTTCCTGTTGTATAGATTTCTTACAAATTTTTATTCAAGTCTTCATCTGAAATTATGGAAACAACTCTCCAGTCCAGGACAATCTCCTTAGCGGGCGTCATTTCATACTAATTGCTAGAAGGAAATGCCAGCAACATCCCAAACTTTTAATACCTTCCTTTTCAAATGTCTACCCTCTTGCTTTACAAATACTAATAAGAATTTACGTCGTGTACGTATAGGGTGAACTAACCTGCTGCTGATGCGCAAGGAACAATTTAGCGTTCACACGTGCGTCTCTGGTTCATTGTGCAGACGGATTGTCTTTTCGTCGCAGTATATCAGGAGCGGTTGGCTGGTTATCATTTGTCCGTTAAACGTGTAACAGAGCGGTCATCTTAACAGAATCCTAGGAGATCATCAGATTAAGCTCGATTAATGAAAGGATTACAACGGTTGAAAGCCGATATTGCTAGTACTACGTCGAGAAATGGATAAAGAAGTTGCAGTACAACGATATGGTAGAATTATTGAGGTAGGTGCGAGTAAAAGAGTTAATTTAGCCGAAAACTCATCTCGAACCAATGAAACGAAAATGCTTTAATTATCGGAAAATAGGCCATAGATATAGTTTTTCGGAGTGGACGGGTCGTTGGATAATTAAATGTAATTAAAGCAACAGATGCGTGTTTCATTTAAGAACATGTTTGGTGTGGTTGTGTGGGAAAGAAGTTACTGCAGATTCGATAGAATTTATTATTTAATTATAATATAATTACAATTAAATAATAAATAATTATAATAATAAATAATAAATAATTATTTAATTTAAAAATGTTTTTGAAATAAATATGTTTTGTACATTTGAAATAATAAAACGGATACTTTAGTATAGCTTTGAATTTATATAACAATTCTTAATATTTCCTCCAAAAGCATAACACAGTGCTATAATGATCAACAAAAATGATTGTCGGTTGTATATAAGCTTGCTAAATCGGTAGAAAAAAATGACCTTAATTGATTCAATTTTATTTTTTTGACAAATAGTTAATTTTAGTTTGTTTATTTGAATTTGACAAATGAATGCTTGTTTTTATATTAAGCTGGAAACTTTTCAAACTATCCTCATGGAACGCATTATTTTTATAACTTAATGCAACATATTACATCTTGTTTGGGGAAAATTAAAATAGCAAAATAATAAAGGGATACAGACTGATGGATTCAATGACTTCAGTCCTAATAATGTTGTTAGAGAATATCGCCAAGTTGCCTGTTAATTGAATTTCAAGCTGTCAAGTTAGTAATAAAATATTCTATTTAATTCGATTACCATTGCGGAGGTCAAATATTGATTTTCTTTAATCCCAATTTATATTTCAATTGCGCAAATCTAAAGTAAAGCATTAAATAATCTAAATTCATCAATTTATTAAAATTATAGAAATGTCGTTGTATATTACGAGGATACTTTAAAATAATTACCGGGGCTGAAATAATAATTTTATACAGGACACCACCTTCCTGTGTCCGGAAGTAGACCGTCACAGGAAGTATAAAAATGAAAAAAGTGGACGGACAACGTACAGTTTGTTAACCGCATCATAAATAAAAAGAAGGAATAAATTCAGAAAGATCTTTGTGTGAAAGCGCCAGATGTAAAATGTTTCATCTGCATAATGAATAAAGCAACGCAAACAAAGGTCAAATTCTCCACGAAGTGGGGGAGTTTTTAATTATATAAAACCCAGAAAAACGGTAAGCTTACTTTACACGCTTATCAGCGGTGAAGCAATGACAAATTATTAAAAGCCAGTGTAAACAATAATAGGTCAAGGAGTAGAAGGTATTTATGGAAAAAATGTACGTACTTTGCATTTATAAACTTTGTACGTATTGATAACAGGCTATTACAAAACGATCTGTATTCATGTGTACATTGCACGTAACCGTAAAATAAATTAATACTGTTTGTAATTATTGATTTTATAAAAAGAAACAGGGCACGATTTTTACGTTTCTTTAGAAGTTTATTCAGCAGCACTTTATCACAAATGAATATGATGGCACGATACAGCATCAAGATGAATATTAGAGCCGAGTGAATTGCTTCGATTTGGGTTCATCTTTTGCTTTATGTAGCGCTATTATATATTGCATTTCCTGCGCCCATAATACAATCTATAAATGTATTTCCCTTAGAAACTGCAGCACAGCCTTCGTGAGGCCAAAGTGAGTACCAAACATCGTTGTGATTGACATTAACAAGACCAAAGCTGGCAAAACTCGGTTTGGTATTAACACTAATAATGTTTAACTGTTGAGGAGATTACTTATATCATGGAAAAGAAAAATATTGATTTGTTTGTCATTAATATCTTAAGGTGGACGGAAAGTGTCGACCGCGTAAACAGGACGATGATCCGTCTGTAAACAATACGTTTCCTACAAAGATTAAGTGTCTGTCAATTTTCATCATCCAAATGCATTTTTTTTTGCTTATCGGTCTTCATGGATGGTTTACCTAAATGATTGAATGTACATCATAATATATAAAGCGAAATCGTTCCCTTAACTTCAACAAATGGCCTTAACATTTCTTAGACATTCAATTTCTTTCAGCAAAAGTAGCTATATGAAATGAAAATATGATGTAATATAGAATATATATGGATGAAATTTGTGCAATTGTTTTTGAGACTGAAAGAATCTATGAACTTGCTATTTTCCAATTGATTATAAAAGTAGAAACATCGAATTTTTAACCGGATAGTTTCCAAATGATTAGAGGGAGCATATCAGAAGACGATACGTGATGGACTTAAACTTCTTGTAAAACTTGTCAGTTTTCATTTTCAAAGAAGCCAAAATTTGGAGTAGCTGTCTCCCAGTTCAAAGTGTCGCAACCGCGCTAAAATTATTCGAAGTAGGTCACGTAGCTTCAGAAAACTACAAGTGCCACTTTTGCTTTTCTTTTACATTCCAAAACGCTGTCAAGTGCTCCATAGAAGTTTTCTTTTAAGTAACCCTTTTTGTCTAAGAAAATTCGTTCTAATATCAATAAATAACATATTTTCAATAGAAGTTCGCAAACATTTAAGATTAGCAATATTTATATAGGCAGTATAAAAGATTAAAATTTATTTTGATATAGAATCGAAATATAAGGTTATTATATAATATAATTCTGAAGCACGCCTCCAAATAATTTACTTTAATTTGCACGAAATTAAGACGATAATAACAGAGAATTAAAGCCGCGGTTTCTCTGCTAATATTTAATAACGTTTAGCCGGGTTACGTGATGTGTCGTTTGCTAATCCTAAAGTTTAACCTGCTACGCTTCCACCTTCTACCAAATCTATTCTTAGATTACCCCTTTTTGTTGACATATTACTTATCTTGCCGTATACGTATATAAACGCCCAAACCTTAGCGGAGACATAAGGTTGTAGGGGTCTTGATCAATAGTTAGTATCAAAATTTCATTTTGCCTACGGCTCAAGTTGACCCGCGCAGTAATAAACAAATGCGTTCCTATTTTAGTTAGAGTAGTAAAGAGGAATTTTGAGTGTATTTAAGCAATTACGTTATGCCTATTAGTACATGTTGAACTTTATATACGCCGGTAATAATTGGTTCATATTTTGCACATTTACGACATGCAATAGTTACCTGACACAATTCAACGATCACATTAAAAAAATACCCATTAATTAAGAATTGTTACTGGTATCGAAACTGTACGAGGTTGGTTCAAGAAGCCCTTAAAAAGTCTAAAAGATAGTGCCCGAAAACGGTTTCTAGTAAGGATCTAATAGTCACTCGAAAGTTGCAAAAATCTTAGTTATATCCATCACCCGGTTTCGTAATTACTCTCAATTTAAGCAAAGAATGTTTGTTTGTATAGGAAAATGGAAAAAAGTGAGTTTCGAGCGCTAATTAAACACTTATATTTCAAAGGTTTAACACTCAAAGAGATCAAAGCTGAGTTGGATGAAGTTTATCGCACATCTGCTTCTGTTTAGCCACTGCTTACGATTGGATAAACGAGTTTAAACGTAGTCGTACACTCATAAAAGATGAACATCGTTCTCGACACCCAATGGAAATGGATACTTGACAAAATCCACGATATGGTTTTGGGTGATCGACGAATCGAAGTGAGCGAAATAGTTGGCGCCACATGCATATCGCAAGGTACAGCGATTTCAATTTCGCATGAAAAATGGACGAAACATGGATACTCTACTACTTTCTGAAACAAAGGAATAATCAAAGCAATGGGGTTTTGAAGGAAAACGAGTTTTGAGAAAGGCTACGACGATGAAATCGGTCGGCAAGGCAGGTTTGTTGAGATGCACACCGGAAAAAGGGTAAACAATAACTGAAGAGTTATTATTGGATCGGTTGAGCGAAGAAATCGAGAGAAAACTTGCTCACTTTGATCCTTTTCCATCAAGACAATGTACGGGTGTAATTTTTGACTTGGTGGACAACGGTTCTGGTCGAATGATGAAGCTATTTCCCATCATGACTACCTTCTGAAATGTTACTTTTTGGAGAGTATGGAATTAAATGGAGATTATATTTAAAAATCTAGAGAAAATACCGTGTTTTTCTGTTTTTCTAGCGACTTATTGAACGACCCTCGTAACATACAACGCGTTCCAATCTTTGAATTGTGTGATTGTGCCCGTTTGTACAATCTGTTTGCTAAAATACGCGATTCCTTTCGCTTTTTTTTTCGTATATAAGATAATTTATTCTATTACTTATTACCTTACCTTTCCCTATTTAGGTTTTGGAAATTTTGAATTAACCGCTTAAGATCGGATCAATGTCGTTATGTTTTGTTTATCATTGCCATGGTAACCAAATTATATTGACTATAGAAACTATTTGGATGTAATTTCCGAATACGAGCTCGTCCTTAACTACTATTAGTTATTTGGGCTCTATATTTTGAATCTATGGTTTTAAAACGTCGACATCAGTATCTTTTGTTTGCTGTTATCATGGTAACTGAACAATATTAACTTCATTAATCTCGCGTTTAACTGTAAATATTATTTTCGCTTTCAGTATCATTATAGAAAAAAGGTTTTTTCACACATATGTACATTCATAATATATACATTTTTTCCCTATGTGTGACAGAATAGACAACCAATTATTTGTTTACGATTCAACGAGCGCAAAAACATGAGCTTTTAACAAAATCCAGCTTCGTCAGTGCTATTACCATCGCAATAGATTTATTTCAATACAAATTAAATAACTAGCCAGCGAATCCGCTACATTTAGTTCAGGGGAACCATTATATTTTATTTCTTGGCAAAACAAAGCTATCAAGAATTTGGTTATGTTATTAATAAAGAATGTGCGAAATTCCAGCTTTGAATAAAGAAATTGTTTTATAACTTTAGCAGATCATTTTAAAAAAATTATATCGTATATTAAATTGCGATTAATCGTCTATTTTTGCTACTCATGTCGTTTTTTACGCTTTTCCTTACAGTGTCTATAACGTACTTTAATCAAGCTTTGCAAATATTTAATAAAAATGGGAATAGGATACGTCATCGCGTTCCTTAATTCAGTTATCCCTTTACTCTGTGTACTTCATTATGATTTTATAAATTCTTGACCTTTGTTCCGTGTCCGGTTTATTTACGGAATTACTCTTACGAGAGAGTAATCTAATGAGTTTTCCCTAACCAGAGTCCAATTGGGTCCGATGAATTTTTCATGTAATGTCTATATTAGACTTTTCTAAAATGCGATCAATGAAAACTAAGTGGGAAAGGTGGCTCTCTACGGTGAAATTTAAATTGAATTTCTTGGATGTTGCAGCGCTTAAATAATTGATGATAGTTTCGTACACTAAGTAATTTTCGTGCGAGGAGTATTTCACGCTGGTGTTTTCGTAATTTTTAACAATTTTTGATGTTTTTTGATGCCGTTAGGTCTTTACTATATATTCTATTTTCATTTACAGGTTCTTGGTGATTCCAAACCATTGTCATGAGTATTCAGGGAGAAACAGCCAGTTTGCTAGTTGGTCCCTTAATAACAAGCACATCGACACCATCGAATTGCTCAAAACCGGTCCTTATGCGCCAGGAATGTACCACATTTCTAGTCTCGAATCATCACCCTCAGTTATCCGTATTCTCGGATAGTGAAGAAGACGGATCATTATGCTTAGAAGAAAACAGTGCAAGATCTGTACCAGATATAGAGCTTCATTGCAGGTAAATTTCAGGACTTTTTTACATAAAACAACCGATTTTTCCATCTAAATACGCGAAATGGAAGCTTTCTTTTTCTTTTAAAATTAAATATAATACTTTGTGCAATTTATGATATAACAAGTGATACACTATTTTCTTTAATTGCTTTAGATGTTGTAGTAACAAGGCTTTCAATAATAGTAAATTGTGAAAAGGTAATGGTAATGTTTAGTTCCCCCGGATCCACTACTCTATTCTATAATTTAGTTTACATTGCCCTTGTTTCAAAATATGGCAATGATATGTTCATCATATTTTGTAAGTTACTTAAAAATGGTAAAAGTATTAAATAATTGTAACGTTGATACCCTTAATGTCATAATTTATTTTGAATATGCTTTAGTACCTATCCATCTTTCTTCTTGTTGAGCGTTTATTTTTCTTTACGCAAGCTAAGCTCAGCGAGACATTTTTGAAAATTTGATATTGTTGTCTTCTGTTTCCCTGGGAAGTGGCTCTGCATCTTCATCCTAGCTTCTTGCATTCATAAAATTATGAAAATTGTTGGTAATATTGGGCTTTAGGAAAGTCTGAAAATTGATACTGCGATGTTTGTTGTACATTTTTCATCTGACTAGGTATAATTTAATTTATTACTTTACATTGACTTTGTGGAGATATCGGTTGTCCGAGTCGATATTGCCAATTTTGACGATCTAAAATTTTTGAAATTTCTTGTTCTAACATTTGCTGATCCTTAATGTATTTCATTCAAGTACGTTTGCACGTTTGCAAAGGTAAAATTAAATCGTTCATTGAACAATCTTCTAATGTTTGATCTAGGCAAGTTAAACTAAGTAAAGCTATCATTTGCACTCACGCTTGAATGACGTTATGAATTTTGACTAGTGGAGTCCATATGTTTACGAATTTTGCGTGTTAAAGAACTAATAATGCAAATTAAAAAACAAAGGCGAAATGAAATTATGATAATTAATGAATATTTAAATTAAAATACTAGAAATTAATGAATTAATTTGCAAATACACTCATTTCGCCGCAATAGTTTTAGTAAAATAAGAAAGGTTAAGAGGATTTGCCGTAATTACTGCATCTCGAAGATTATACGGGCCACTGTTTTAGAGGCTTTCCTCCGATGATTTTAGCTGATTCTGGAGCAGATATCACCTCCATCGAAAGGTATGTGGGTTTGAAGTCTATTTCAGTAGCAGCAGTTTCTGATTGAATATCTTTGAGCGTAGTTGAAATATCCGCTTAAGCCACTCCGTCAGCGTTGATCCTTGATAATTCATCGAAAAATAATTCCTGCACGGTAACTGGAGTTTCAGAGCAAGATATGGTTTAAAAAGATTGCTTTTGCCTCAAAGTCTAGAATAAAATTGATGCATTGCAATATTGGGAATTTTTTAGCATTTTTAACAAAGAAAACGATGCTAATTGACTAGTTTTAGATATAAAATTTGGGTGGTTGAAATAAACTTCCAAACGTTAGTATTTAGTATTATTATAGAAATCTATTCAATGAAATATATTTTTAATTAAAATAAGTAATACCTATACCAAACAGATTTTATTATTTTACAATAAAAAAGATTTTTCGTTCTAGTTAAGTAAAGTTCCATTTTTTACATTTTTTTACAAGAAGTTTTTAGAAAATCTGAGAGCTGTCGAAAATGGTTTGTTTCTAATAAGGAACATTAGTCACTAGACAGCTGTCGAAGTCTGAAAAATGAAAAAAAGGGAGTTTAGAGCGGTGATTAAACATTTATATTTAAAAGGCTTAACACCGAGTAAGATCAAAGTTCAGTTTGACGAAGTTCATGGCACATCTGCTCCTGTGCTAGCAACTGTTTACTGATGATAAATTGTTTTTAATGATCGATGAATTAAAGTATGCGAAATAGTCGAGGCCACAGGGTAAGGTATTTTTATTTTTGCGCGAAAGAATTGGGCGTTTGCCATCAATGGAGAATAAACGTAATCGTCTGATCAACTCTGAGATTCCTTTGAAGTTTTTCCGTCGCAGTCCTGGCGAGTGTCTCCGTCGATACATAGCTATGGATTTCCAGAGGCAAAGGAAGTATCAACACAGTGGGTTTTTTGAAAGCTAACGGGCTCTGAAGGAGGCAAAGACGGTGAAATCGGCCTATAAGATGATGGTATTAGTTTTCTTTTGGGATACTCGCAGAATTATTAAAATCAAAATCATCCTCCATTAAAACAATGCACTGGGTACATCTGCGCTGTTGCGATTGCTAAAATTATGGAATTAAAGTTCTAATTAGTATAACATCCATCATATTCACCATATTTAGCTCCCAGTGGCTTCTCATTATTTCCAAATTTGAAATAGTTGGTTGGCGGACAACCTAAACAGATGCCTCTTTTAAGGACATTCCGAAATCCTACTTTTTGGAGGGCTTAACAAAGCCGGGAAAAACGCTTGTGAAAGCGTGGCGAGTTAAATGGAGATTATATTGAAAAATAAAGATATACTTTGTTTTGCTATCTTTTTCTAAGGGCTTATTGAACGAGCCTCGTACATTGTATGATTCCATTATTTTTGAAATATTATGTCTGTGCTTGAATAACTTTCTAATTATTATAGAGGCTCCATATGTTATGCAAGATCAAATTACTTCTGCTGAAGGAAGTTTGATGATTTTGGTAACAATTTTCGCTAAAACATTTTTCTTTCATCGCCTTGATTTTCACATATTCGCATAAGCCCTTTTGGCAGCCCCTTTCAAACAAGGTTCCCAGTTGAATATTCTCTTTACGAAATGAAGCGAAAGCCTATAAAAGTTATTTCCTCCTGTCGTATCTGAAAAAAGATTTAATAAACTGGTAAACTGATTTACTGTGCTTCCATTTTAAAGGGGAAGTGTTTTGTAAGCATTCTCGTCCACCCCCTTTCGCATTTTCATCATTTTCAATGCCAATTTAGCACTCTATCTCAGGCACCTGTGGAATTTAACTTAATAAATCATGTTTCCTCTAATATTTCGGTACTTTGTAGTCGTAATAGGTCCTGTATGTATATATTACATTTTGGATACCTTTCAATTTTATGGGGTAATTTAAGTTATTTGGACGTGTTTCTATTCATTTTTATCTTTTGGACCTTAAAAAATTTCGAATGTTAGGTGGAAGTGACAACTGCTAATTAATATTAGCAATCAGAAAATATTTATTTTTTTCAATGTTGAGCATTATTGATGTTTTTTTTGTTATCGATATTTTTTAATAGTCCTCGTACCAATAGTAATATCGATAGCTTAATCGTAAACGTACTTTTAAAAGTAACGTAGGAGATTTATTCATCTTTCAATTCATTATTTTATTGTTTTAGCAATTGCTTCGATTTGTTCGATAGTTGCACTATTTATAATTATATCATTATTCGTAGCGTCTAATTATATAATGTTTATTGCCCATGTTATTTGCTTTAAATGCGTATTATACCGGGTGATGTTTTTTTAACATGAAACTTTCAAATATTTTGAAAAATAAGTACTTCACAAAAAAATGTCCTGAATTAAAATTTAATCATTCTGTGTATGAAATACATTAACGGTAAAGTTAATCTCCCTCTCCCCCTCCTTGTAGGTGGGATGGGAGATAACTTTGAAATCTTAAATAGGAACCCCTATATTTAATTTTACTCAATACAAAGATTATTGCGAAAACTAAAAGATCCGTTTCCGTTAGGTTGTTAAGACTACCCACTTTGGAGTGGGAAAGACATGCTGTCGATGTCTATTCTCAACGTTTGTTCCGGTCGCATGTCTCATTTTATCGTACTGTTAAACAATTTACTAGTGATGGAAGCATTCAATTGGAAAAAAGGATCCGTTGAGTATCAGTCACTAGAGACGATAATGGAATTGGCGTATTAGGTGCAGTGACTAATAATCCACATGTTAGTAGAAGAGAAGCTGCTCGCGATTCCGGCCTGTCCCAGACCAGTGTTTGGAAAATTTTGAACAGTCACAAATATCATTCCTATTATGTATCTTTAGATCAGCATTTTCATGGCGCTAATATCCAAAATCGGGTAGCTTTTTGTCCCATTGGGCACGGGAACAAATACAACAAAACCCCAATTTCTTTCGTTACGTATTGCTCTCCTTCGAGGCGTCTTTTACAACCACGAAACGGTTAATTGACATAGAATACATCACCGGAGTGTTGAAAATCCTCATTGTCTTCGTTAAGTTAAACAACAGCGTTCTTTGAATGTTAATGTGCGGTGATAATGAACTCATTGGCTCTCACATAGTTGGAAGCAACTTGAATGGTCAAATGTACCGAGACATTTTGGAAAAGGAATTGAGCGTATAAGTGCGACAGGACATGTTGCTTTAACATTATGGTTGTCCAACACAGCATTCGGTGGTAGCACGCAAAGTACCTGATCGTGCTTACAATGGTCACTCAGTTGCGTACAGTCATTTGAAATGCGGATTAATAATTGCATTGAACTTGAAGGCCATCACTTTGAGCAGTTATTTTAATCGAAAAAAACCACTCTGATAAGTGAGAGGCGTGAAAGATGGGGAAACTCGGGTTTATCAGATACCTCGAAGATGGCCCTACGTCCACGTCGTTGTTGTTTATTCACCAGCAATTTACATTAATACAAGTGAAAATTTCCCAATTATTCGGAGTGAAAAAAAGACTTTTTCAGGACTAACTTTGATTAATTGCAATAAAAACTGAATTTTTTTGTGCAAAATCGTACATACATATATTTGTAATCTGCACATTACGTTACCAATTTTTCAATTTTTTTTTTATATAAAACTTGCTGACAAATACACTTACTGATTAAAAAGTAAAGTTTGTCAGTATATTTTTATTTTATGCAACACAGTACTTTAAACTACATTTCACGAAAGAAAAAAAAAATAAGTAACCGACATATGTTACAAGCAAATAAACACCATCTATGCAAGTTTAGATTTTATGTAAAAAATGTGTAATTTGCTTATGTCCAGTTTGATAATCACTGTAACGTCATAATATACTTTCGTTAAAAAGATCATTTAACCAAAGAAAAGATTCTGTTAATTTCTTTGTTTATATCTTGCATGGTCTCATCGCCAGCATTATCGATAAGATAGTACTATGTTATTTATGACCTGTATAGTTTCTATACATTTAATATGTTATTGAATTCTTTGATAAAGTATATTTATTCTGTGTGGTATCTTGGGCATACCTGCGCTAATTAATTTTTTTTTCGATTACTAACGTGTTTTGAATACATCAAATATATATCTTATTATTGAACTAATCGTACATGTAAAGAGGAAAACATGGCTTTTAACATTGGCATCAGTTCCAATATGTTTCTTATACTATTAAGTATTAAATAAATAAATTCGTGCTGAATGTAATGTTATTTTTAACAAATGCTTAACGATTCATGTGGGATCAAGTGACAATAATGAAAATTGTGTGCAAAGTGAGGCTAGAGGTAAAATCAAGATATAAAAGGAACGGAAATCTTTCATTTTATCTAGTATTAGACCTTTGTCTTCACGAACAAAAGGACCGTAAATATTTGCCAGTAGATACCAATAGTACGAACAGTAAGGAGTGACAATAGACTATTCCGCGTATTATAGAACGCACTGAGTTGTTTTGTCTTGTGAATACAATAACCCTTGTTTGTATAGTATGTAATTGTGCAACGTAGAATCTTATTTCCAAGTAAAATATACATTTATAACAATTTGTTAGAAGTACTCCTCAAATATTTTCTAAAAAATCTATGAAATTATCCATAATTATGAAACTTAACTTCAGTGCCGAATCATGCAGTCCGCTTCAATGTGTTCGTAGTTTCTATGTGATTTTCATAAAAAATATATAATTGGCCTAAAATGCTACTCCAATGTTATATGTTGATATATCTCTAAAGCGAATAAAGAAACGGAAGAAAGATGTCCACCGATAGAACTTTTGAAAAAATTTCAGGAAAACTATAGATATATGTGACTTCGTATGTGAAACGGGACCTATTATGCGAAAACAGATTTCTGGAATAACATTTGTTGAAACGTTGAAGTTGCATCCGTAAACAAACTATAGCGAACATACGGCGTAAAAACCGATATTTTGATACGACAGGCTTCCTTTTATAAGCTGCATCTTTTATATAAGAAACAATTTAATCTAATAATAAAAAAAACAATAAATGTTTTTTCCTGTCTGCTTGATAAAGACAATTTTTCAATAAAAACGAGCTTTATTGAAACAAATAATTTTTGTTTTGATCCGTATCTCTTACTGTTAGCGAGTTATGTGCATAGGAAGAGAAAATTTCCAATTTTCAAAAATTAATTTCACCCAGTTAGCGTTTCCCCTCAGAAAATAACAATTGCGTAGTATATACCTACGTATATGTGATCTACATGTTCCCAAAGTTTAATAATTTTTTGAATTTCCGGATTTGGGATCTTCTCTTGTTACCATCCCCTATTTACGATTAAAACGAAAAAGCTTCTCTGGGGACATCTGCGATATGAGGAACTTTTACTATGGAAGGTGCCTCGCACAGTTCACGGCGATAATCTGTTCCTTTTTCTAGCATTCGTATCAACATTTACCGCGGCTAGCGTATACGCAATAGATATCAGTTCAACGAAATGTTGACGGTGTCCTGTTTTCCAGAAAGTCGTTACGAGTAAATTAATGTATGATTAGTTCACGTGTAGCGGCTTTCCCAAAGGCCGCAGTTCCTCGAAAACTAGATGTCCGAATCGGCTTTTAGGGCGAAACCATAGTGCAGCAGTGGGACTGAAGGTAAAGCGATGGGACAATTAAATAATTCATACGTTGTTTTCTTGATGATGTAGGGTTCTTCTTCCGTGATTCCTATAATATTCGCGGTAATTTAAAATTTATATAGCAATTTGTAGTATAGCCTTATAGCCATCGGACAAGGTCCAATTTAACTTTTAATACGTATATATGTCAATTACAGGTTAGACTTGAAAGGTTGCAAACAGAACTTGGTATCTAACATACCAGGGCGGATTAGGAGTTCGTCGAACGCCTTTCAACTAGCAACGAATACTAACAAGGGAATATTGGAGAGATGCACATCCCAAACGCCGGTTTCCAATTTGAAAGGAGAACGATCGGCGTCGCGTGAGAGTATCAGATCAACTCACCATTGTAACTGCAATTGTTTAAATGCACCGGTATGTTCATTAGTTTTGTTCTCTAAACTGTACCAGTCTGTGTTTTTATTTAGTATCTTGCGTCTTCTATGTGTATGACTAGCGCTATACTTAATTTATTTAGTATCTATAATTAATCATCATTTCGCCTTCCATTCATCCATTGTAGGTTTCATCAATTTATTGAACGATACGAAATTTAAAAGCGGCGGCTTGATGATAATAATAGAAATATTACAATAGACATTTTTAATTTGCGAATATAAAATTTTCGGTATCATGCTAGAGCTATTTGTTAATGCGTATAGTCTATCAGAATTAATTAACTAATTAATTGTAACAATATATTGTATTTAAACAATAGGCTTTATATTTATTCCAGTGCTTTCCTAGCGTAAATTTAATGATATGTATCAGTTTTAAACGGAGTAAATACCCGAAGTGATCATCTGCTGTGGAAAAGTTAAAATACAGTTGAAAGTATTTCTGAGCCAACAGTATTGAACTTATATAATTTTATAAGACGAATAGGTTATACATATAGATATTGTTAAGATTTCTTGATTTGTAATTTGAAAATTATGTTTGTTACTTCACGCAATTAATCCTCTATATTTTTAGGTTATCTCAAATGTCTTGCAATGAGGAATTTTAATGTTAGCCGTATTTACCTTTGTCTTCTATTTCTTGAATTGTTACGTCTAGTAATTCTTCTCTTCTGCGAGAGTAGCCAGCCTAACACAGGGATAACACAAGTATTTGCTCCGTCAAATTCCGTTTGATTTTTCAATATATTTAATTGCGAATTTATACAGTTTTCTCAGCGACACTCCCTTCTGTTTCATCTGTCCATATAGTAATTGGCATCCTGTAAAATAAGTATTTGCAAATATGAAAACTTCGATCTATCTCTCTTAAATTAATTCAATATGACTTTGGAAATGTTCATTTGAATGTAAGAGTTCTCTCATGGGTCTACTTACCTCTGTCGAGATTTTTTTGGTACCGTGCCTTTCTTTAGACCTTTAATGATGTTCAGCATTTTCTCTCATTTTCTCTTGGTTACTTCTATTCCATTGTTTCTTATTTATTTTTCTGCATTTAATAAAATCGTCCTCCTCTTTAATCAAACTCCGAAAAACAGTTTTTGGATACCTTTTGGATACCTCCGTACCACACACAATTTTCTGGGACAGTCGTTTCGAGGATACGAGGATCCATATTCTCAACGGGCGACGGAGCGAATTTTTGTATTAGTGTAACAAAATGTTCTTTACTATCACTCTTTGCTGTTTGCAGACTTGATAGTTTATTCCTATTTATTTATGCTATTCACCTTTTCCATATTAATTTACTTTTTGCTCCCCTTTATTCATCATGTTGTCTGTTTATATTGATTGTTTCTTCCGTATATTCCATATAAGTCATTTGAAAGAATAAAAAAGATAGCCTAAAGGTGTACAGAGAGTTATATTGAAAGAAGTTTATCATAACTTAGTCGAAATATAGCAAATTTAAGAAACAGACAAAATGTAGGTATTTAGGCATCGATCGCACTGGCTGCCAATCCAGTAGGCTTACTATTTTTATCTTCAAATATATTATATGATAAAACAAGACACTTATGTGTAGCAGTACATTTTTGAGCTATATATTTCCGTCGTATATTTCCAAATAAAATACGCCTTTTAATAGTTGAAAAGGTATTGAGGTTCGCGATTATAAAACTTATCAAGAAAGAAAAAATAAAATAAAGAAATGAATAACCAAGTTCTGCTTGTACTCCTTGAATCCTTTCATAAATAAATTTAATTACTTGTAAATAGCCGCCGCTCTTAAATCTTTGTCCAATACCGTGTATTTATATGTCGATAGCGAAGTCTAAAGTAAAAAAAAAAAAAAAAAAAACGGGAAGCACACAGTATTAACAAGCTGATCCTTTTAAATGAAGCTTGAGATCTTATAAAAGGAAATTGAAAAGAAAAACTTGAAATCTTTACAGCGTTTACGGTTTTTTCAAGCGATCAACTGCGGTGAGTATTTTTCCGGTAGCTTTCAGTGTTGACGAGCTAGGAAGTCCAAAGAACCCTCCCTTTTGTAGGGACAAAGGATATACGCATCGCCACGCTTTTTAGGCTCTCGTGGTTTTGATAGGTCGTTCGACTTTAAAGTGCCCCGGGTCATTTACCAGCAAAAATGTGAGAGCGTACTTTACTTTAGATCATGTAAAAGTACATGACATGACAACTGCATCGATGAAGATTTAATATGATTATGCTTTATACGATGGTATTTATGGTTGCTTGCCAAGAAATATAACGTTGTGCACTTGTTGATAAAATATATATTAAAAGCAGCGTTCGGTGTTTCTTTTTTTATCTCAGGCTATCGATATATTAAAACACATGTTATGTTTCGATTATTGTACTTCTATCTATCTATCCTTTCTATTTTTAATTATTTTTGAAACAGTGTGTTCTAAGGCCACTATATTATTAAAATGAATCTTTCATTTCACTGAGAAATATAACAGCAATAATAACATTCTTTTTTTCACTATAGGAAAGCTTCCACTAAACGTCATTATGTACAGTGCCATACAATCAAATTGTGTTCCGTCTTATTAATAGCAATTATTTCTGTTTTCCTTTTTTTGTGGTACTCTGCACTATTAGACAATGATAATATCTTCGTTCGCAGGAAGGTAACGAGTAGTTAGAAATACTTTCAGGATTCGAGGGAGATAATGTCTTATACAGGCTGTCTTAGTGATTAATACATTAAACTCGTCCTCAGAAGCGCAAGATAGCTGCACATTTCTGCTATTAAAATCTACCATTAATCATTGGGACAAACTGAATATGTACATATTAGAGCTCTGGGAAAGTTCACCGATTGCAATTGACCGACGAAAAATTCATCGATTAGAATGCAATTAGCCAAAAGCGCTTTCGACGACTATATATACACCGATTCTACGATTATAGTGCATTTATTAAAGAAGAAACTTTTTCAATGAGATTGATACATCTCTTAAAGAATACGCGGTCCGCCATTTACGACTTAAGAAAGCCGTAAAAGCAAGCTTCAAATTTCGCTTTATTCACGGATCGTACATGTCAATATTAATTAGTTTTGAATAAAATTTGTAAAATCATCTCTCAGGTCATTCTAGGTGGAATGGCTAACAATATCCTTGCGTTATTGTTTCTCGCGAAGAACCTCGCCTTCACGATGTCCTCGCAAAAGGAAGCCGCACAGGGATAAATCGGATGAGTGCGATGGCCATCTGTTATCATTTTGCAAGGAAACAGGATGATCAAGAAACTTGGGAAGTCGTAATGTTACCAATTCTCTTATTCAGAAGGCATCTTAACTTAGCTTGGTTTTTATAAGAATCGAAACATATTATCGAAGTCTTTGTCAAACTTTCAGACTACTCCCTCATTAAAGATCGCAATCATCTGGAAGCTTTTTATGCCTATTAGATTCCATGTTCATGTAATAGAAGTTACCAGATGACCGGTAAGCATTCGTCTTGCTGAGCTCCAATATTGCAACTGAATACTGCGTGTAACCAGGTCCGCATTGTCAGAGGAAATTGCCTATGCACGCATCTTGTTTCCTTACTACCTGTAGTAGGAAAATCCGCGAATATATCGAGAATAATCTAAATCAAGGATGGGCACTAGTTACATCGTACGTGGAAATTCCAAGTCACTAAATCTTCTAGTAACCGCCATGCTTCAAGGAAAATTTTAAATGGGACCAATAAACGGAAATTTCGTCCAGCGGAGTATATTACTATTCCTCTATCTTCCGTCGCTCTTGAATTAAACCTTCTTTAATTACTTTGTATTCTTCCAGAATTACAATTTTTTTTTGTCGGGTCATATGCGGCTTGTTTCCTTTTTCAAATCTGTCGAATTGCTTTTTTGATGCTGCCGATCTTTGCAATACATGCTGCAATATCTAGGCTAAGTCCAGAATAAACATAGGGGTCATTGTGGATAATGACAAATATTGTTTTTAATGCATTGTAATCATAAATCATAATCGTAGAATCCTTTGGAAGAATTGCGCGACGGTAAACTTTCCAGTTATTACAACTAAATGGCGAGAAAATGTTAAGGACAGCGTGCTGCAGAGTTCTTCAAGTGAGAGATATATTGTATAACGCACAATATTGTATAAGACACCCTGCATACTTTGTTTTAAACAAAATATCCACCTCGGCTAATTAATATTTCATTGATGATATTTTATGCGGATAATAAAATAAAAAACTAATGGAATCTTGTATGTAGATAAAAGCCCTTTTTACATAGGTTAATTTTTTTTTATTTTTTCGTATTGACTATTAAACTCTTTATAAAAAAACAGCTTAAGTGACAATGTTAACTAGTATCTATTAGTTAGTAATTAGTTCTTAACTACCGCTATTCTCTTTGGCGTTTTAAATTATGGCGCAGTTTTTTTATAAAAGTCTTGAAAAGATCTTGAAAGCACAATAAAAAATATTAATTGAACTACTTTTAAAGTATAAAAAAGCCTTTGTCGATATAAAGCTCCTTAAACCAGCGATCCTTAAACTTTTTCGATCCATCGCCCCCATTGAGGAGTTCACTAACGCTCCTCTTCCACATATAGGACTCCTTTTAGGTGCCCGCCGAAACGGCTGTCCCGAATTAATTAATTAAACTTCTGTGCGTAGTATGCCGATACCTTTGTGTTATTTGCAATACTACCCCACAGTCATTGCTGTAATTATTGATAGTATAATAATTTTTTAAACTTTAATAATTCTCACACGAATTTAAGAGTTATTAGATGGATATTTATTTGGTAGAGCTGTTTTCTACAGATTTTTTTTATCGATTTAGGGAATATTTTGCTAATTTAGCTAGTGGAGGGTCATAAGCGCCTTTCTGAAAATGACGAAATATTTTCAAGCGATCAAATCACAGTTCGACAAGTGACTTAAAAAAAATTCTTGCTCTAAAGATCCCAGAAAAGGGTATTTTTAAATATGTCTCAAATGTAAGTAAATCTACGAACACAGATCTCCCGCTTACACACAAGTAACACAAGTTAAAAAAGAAAGGATTTTTATCCCATCGATTAAAAACAAATAAAAATATAGGCTTCATCATCAACCGCCTCATTGTCGCCTCCAGGGTAACCAACGCCTTTCTAAACACTCCCTTCCGTTCCAACGTCTTTCTGAAAATCCAAACGCCCCTCAGGGGTGTTACCGGCCACTTTGAGAAAGGCTGGTTTAGACAAGGGTAACATGAATTTTGTAATGCTTAGATCTTAGTTTGTGCTACGCAAACTTTGTATATTAATTTGTCCTTTGATGTCGCGTCTTCTTTACTACGAAGAATGTTTAAGCCTTCCGTCATTGGGTGGTAACACGCCTTCAGGCAAGGAGAACAGACAAAATCTATTGTGTATATTGTATCTTAGCGTACGAAGGTAAACTATGTACAAAGATCGGCTGTATAATACGTATTGCTGTTTACATAGCTTTTCTCGATCAGGAAATTTCAAGTATGTGTATGTGTAGTTGTGCTTACATACTCTTGATTAATTACTTATCCATCGTTGTGTAACGATTACGTCAAACGGAGTGATTGATATTCTTTTCTAATCTAAGCAACCATGGAAGCAGTAGTACTGAAAAGTTTGCGTATTCTAAATATTTTGTGATATATTTTAATTTTAATTTCGTTAAAATAAACGGAATTATGCCTGAACTAAAATAAAAATACAACTCAGTAAATGAATAAGTTATAAACGGATAATCCTGTCTTGAACCATTTAAAATTAAGCCCATATATTTCGAGGTGAAGCACAATATATCACGTTTTAATTGATCTAGTGCTCCTTTACTCAGTTAATTAAGGAACAACCTTGATATTGATAGCACTTTCGCTTAATATATGCATTATTTGTCAAAGTTTTAATCAAGTAGAGTTTTAGACAATTTGCAACTACGAAGTTGGATCTATAACTTTCAGAGAACTTCTTGAGATATAAGAAAAACGATGAAATCAAATTTCGAATGAAGGAAGTTAAATTACAAAAGTAGTTGAATTTGCCTCGATATAGAGAGAAAGGTAGTTTATACATACTATAATCTATATCTTTGTTGATTTTGAAACCAACAATATAATGTATCCATGAAATATTGTCTCGTAATTTCAACTGTTTTCTAATTGGCCACTCCATTGGCCTACTATCCATAATCATGTCTTTTTGACTGATGCTTTCATCCCTTATCCTCGGTTAATTTATACATTCTTTCCAATCTCTCCTATTTCTGCTAATTACAATTCCGTTGCTATCTTTCATTCTATATGGTATTGGTTCTATTTTGATACTACGTATCTGCTTTTCTAATATTTCTTAGTTCGTTCCGGTTGGTTCTTCAATGGAGTATTCCTATGTTTCAGTGACATTTCGTAAACATCCTTTCCTGATTCTATCGATTTTCTTGGCATCAGTTCCCCAAGTCCACGTCTGTGAGTAGCTTCGGCTTCTAGTCACTACAACTAATAAATGCGACACATTTACGTATATCATTATATAATCAATATAAAGTAACTTTTCAGCGTTTCTTTAGAATATCCTTTTATCTTTATCTCTCTCGCATATATTACACGCATTCGCCATCTTTTCTATATCTCCATTCATATTTGGTCAATGTAATATTTGAATAGCTCTCGCCTGAGTCTTTCCTATTTAAAAATTACCAGAATTCACCTTTCGTAGCATTTCTTCTTTTAAAGTTTTATACGCTATAATTTTGTTATATTAACATTCTGTCGGAGGAAATTTATAGTTCCAATAAGGTAGAACCAGTTCTTGCCTTCTTATTGATCAGCCTTGACAATTCTTCATCGCCTGGATTAAATCTTAAATCTTATCGTCTGGAAAGTGTAAAAAAGACTTACTTTTTTACACTTTCTCGCTTCGTTGTGAAATATTTCTTTCTCATCTGCTATTGAAATATGTTTTATCATTGAATTGCGAAGTCTAAATTACATCGTTCTTTTGGCGAACGTTCCCTCGACGATGAAGAAACGTTCTTGAGTGTGTCTCAGTCAGAAACATTAATTTTTCTTGGTCTGTATGTCATAATTTAATATTTTTAATCTTATTCTCTGCAAACGGGTTGATAATCTGGAAAATCGAAAATTTTCAACGCCAAAAACAATCCTTAACGCCTCCTTTTCAATTTGCGCGTATTTTTATTCTGTTTTTGGACGAACTGTGTGACACAAACGCCATTGAATGTCTCTTCTGAATTAGAGAGGTCCCCCACCCACGTTTATATGATGATTTCTTTTTTAGGATTAAAAAATGCAAATACCGGGGCATCTGTCAATACATGCTGCATTTTATATAATAATTGCTCTGGTTAAAGTTAGGCACTTATAGCTGACAGATTTGGAATGAATTTTGCAACAAATTTCGTCATCCCTTAAAATGTCAATACGTCTCATTCTCTTTCTGTCACTCTTATTATCTGCTCCAACTACATTTATCCGTTTGTTTTCTTTCTTGGCATTTTCTGTAAGCTTTTCAGTATGCCGAACATTTTCATAATCATCTTTATAGGCATATTTGTTGTGTTCCATCTTTTATCAGTTTCTTCTTCCTTTCTTCCCGCTATCTTTTCTTACACCAACGGCTTGTGGATTGTTCTTAACTAGTAGTATTCTAAATTGATTTTTACCGCTTTCTTACACTCTCTCAATAATATTTCTTAGTCTGATTTATCTGTTGCTTTTAACATAACTCTATCTTTTAATATACTTTCTTCATATTCGGTTGTCGAATTGTCGAAATATTGTCCTCCTTGCTACTGGATTATTGCTGCTATTATTAAAAATAAACTTCTCAAATACAATGTTTTTTTTTAGTGAGCAATACATTTTTTTGATAACTTTCTCTAACGTCTTCCTTTCCTCCCAATCGTAAACTGTATTACACCTTCATTCAATTCCTTCATCACTCATGTTTGCTTAAAAATGTTGCTCTCTGTTTTTATTTAATCCTGTAGCTTTTGTGTATAGCTCAAGCTTGAGCCCTTTCCAATTTTCTGCTATATTATTACACAATATTAAGGGTTCCGCCTATTCTCAATGTATTTCCCTTTATTTTTTTACCTTTCCTGGCTTCTCTTTTATTTTGAACTAATCTTTTACTGTAGCTTTAACTTTATGAAAATACAACTTTCTACATCTGACACCATGTTTTATATACTCTTGTAACACATATAATCTTGTTAAATTAAAACAACATTAGCATCTCTACTACAACCCGCTTCTACATCTCTCGTACATTTTGTCTAATACAACTTTGCCTAAATACACATGACCTAATTTTATAATAACTTAATTTATAACAGAGGTTATTCGCTTAACATTATTAGAGCCCAATATTTTGTCATTATCGCATCAAATGGATATTTCGCGATATCTTATTGTAATCCTACTAAAAATAAAGTAACGCAGAAAAATTCCATCAAGCGGTTACGGTATAATATTTTTAACTTGCGTACTTCACGAGCGGAGTGTAGTATTTGGGATTAGAATTGAAGAGCGCACTCGAGCAATCAAGCATTTCTTCTTAGAATTAGAAGTGGAAAATGTTCGATTTTTGAACCGGAATTTATAAAAAAATATTTTTTTCGCAGCGAAGGGAAAAGCTAAAACATTTTATTAAAATTCCCATTAGGAAAGATCGATTGTTATGTAAGCTCAAGTTTATTTTCAAAAACATTAATCCTGACATACTGACGAGGAAAAATTAATGTATAAATAGACGATAATTTTGGCCGCGATCGGAGGCTGCCAGAACAGTTTAAGTAACTTTATATTTTGCTATTAATTAAAGTAAGCACAAAGTTCCTTCAATAAATTGCCAAATGTTGAATTTTACGAGAGACTTTATTATTTATTCCAAGCAAGTGTTACTGCTATTCGGCAATAAATGTAGAAGAAAATAGAATTGTTTTTTCAGTATTGCGATACTTATTGCGGTATCGTTATCATAATAAAGTCTTTAATGGTTTCTGTAGGCAAATCATTTAGTAAACAAGGTGTGCATCTCAAAGTGATCACGAAATTGTTTAACCAACTACATTCTACTCTATACCTTGTTTGTTTATATAGGAGGAGTAAAGCAGAAAACTTCATTTATACAGGATTTCCACTCTATTTCTCTAAATCTTTGGAGGATCCCACAATAGTTCAAATTGTTTTTTTTTAAGTAAACTTTGGTAAAAAAACAAAAAATATAATTTATTAATAAATAAAAATTACATTAGAGGAAACTTTACTGACCAATAACACTGTATTAGAAAAGTTAAATAAAGCTAAAGATAAAAGTTTAACAGTAACAAAGGAAACTAAAACTAAGTATTGATTTTGAAAGATAAGCAAGAACATACACAAAAGCCACTGCTATAAATAGAAGTAGATGGTAGAAATTTCACGAAAAAAGGAAAATTCATATTTTATAACTCCACAATTCTAACAAATAGTTGTAGGATCCATGACGCGGACAATTTGTATCTATTTATGAAACAATATTGTTGTAATGTTGCAATAAACTTGAATATTTTTCGATAATTGTACAAGTATCGTACTTATATTAAACAACCATCGCCATAAAAGAACAAGTAAACAAGAAATATCAATTGCACGTTTTCGTATCCAAACTTCAACAGCTCCGTACACACTTGTCTCATACGTGTGTGATTGCCATTCTTCTCCAGCCCCCCCTCCGAAAGCTTCTATTCCTTTTGTTCGGATGTCCTGAATCTATTCGTAAATTACAGAATGTCTTTGTGCGAGAAAGAATAACAACTCAATTACATACATCCTGACGACGACAACTGGATTTGAAGAGTACGCTTCTACGTTTCTAACAAGGTACTCAGATTCGCAAATACATACTACTTAGCTTTTGTACTTAGCGTTGAAGGTAAAGTGTACTTAAACACGATAATTAAGATAAAAGAGGTCTTCGAGTTCTGGCTTTTATATCTTTGAACGATGACGTCAGGGGTGCCGTTTTGTTGGATACAACTTGGAGCAGAGGATGGAACTTTCGATCCATCAGATTCAACGACGTATCTGATTTTATTCATCGGACAAGGTAGAATTAAATTTAAACCGTCGCCGTTTGTCAAAAGTTAGATGATTGTTTCAAGTTTCATCCACTAGCTCATTCGACAACCAAGAAATTTATATGTGCATAAATTATTAAAGTTATGGTCCTATCTGCAGTAAATGCTTAATAATTTAAGTTATGCGAGAGCCAAACGTATGGTTACTCAAAATTTGTAATTGTGACAATGCTAGACAGGTATAGAAAGATTCTGACATGGAATAGAATTAAACTTATGGTAGGAAGTGTATACTAGATAATGTATTGTGTTGTTCCTTTTTTCATTGAAAATACTTTGAGCTATTCAAACAAAGGATATTTTCATTGCATAAAACGCCTGAATAACCAATAAAACAGATGTTTTAAACCTTTTTGCTGACATTAATACTGAAAACTATCCCTTTGATGTTGTTTAAAGTTGTTTGCTTATAAGAGTTTCAAATTTTTATGGTGTGAATATGGATTAATTTTCCAAATTCTTCTACGTTTGTTTTATGTATGTATTTGTATAAGATACGAAAACTTTCTATTTCGCATACGGAATATGGTTCGCATGTGAAAATATGTCGAAAGGAACGCCATTATGGAACGTAACATTTCAATGTTGAATGGTCGGTATTCTCGAACGTGATGGTAAAGACAAGACACTGACACACACATAAGCCTAGGGATCTCTTTTAATGAATGTTATGAAATCTGAAATACACGAGCCTACGTATTACAAATTAGTGTGTATGCAATTACTTACACTAATTAGGTACATTTATTTAATTATAACTTAACTTATTAACTCAAAATTTGGTAGTTTGAGAAAAGTTACAATCATTTAAGGCAATTTGCCATTCGCGTTAATCCATATGAGAGCAGATATGCAATAAATGTTCATGTATTTGCCGTTAATTGATAATAGTTGGTTAATTTATCTCAAGGCCACTATGTATGTTGTGTATGAAAAGGAATATTGATGTTACGCTAATATTTTTTTGAAACAAAAATCCCGGTTCTGATACTAAAAGATTAGAAGCATTTATTTAAAATTAATTCCTTATTTTTAGCAGAATCGATGGTTTCTTTTTCGGTAAGGTTTACAACCGTTGAGTGTGCCATGAAAGTTACATGAATGTCAGAAATTGCCTTAAAAGATGTCGTTGTAGTTCTTTTTTAAAGCGACACACACGTTATTGTCTGTTGATGATTGCACACATTTAACATTTTTGAGCAATCTTTAGATTTGCATTCTGCGCCGCACGTGTGCCCGTCCGTGTTCTAAAAAAGTAAAGTGTTCAAGAAAAAAGCGAGACAATAGGTCGTCAACACTGCCGTGTTCCCTAGTGTGCTACCACTGTGCTTCCTAGTAAAATAATTTCTTGCATAAGGATTGACAGGGGATAGGTAGGAACTAATACCGAATAGAAAATTTGCTTGTTGTGCGAAACACTAGTCAAAAGCTAGTTCGCTACCGCACAGAAAGTAATAGTAACAACGAAGTACTCTGTGTCCTGTTTTTAATAATGTTGAAGCTACGTAGATTGAGAAAGTAGCTAACATTAACGCAAAATTGTTGTCGCCGCAAAATTCAAACAATTCTCATTTGATTTATGTACAATGATGATTCAGTGTAATCTGGCGTTTATTTTGTTAAACAACAATTCATTTAATTTTGGAACAAATACGCCAATATTACATTATCGAGCAGGATCACGTTACGAAGTTATTTACCACCCGTGCGTGTATTTTTCTATCTAACATGACAATAAAGAATCTTACCACTTGACTGTAAACACTATTTTTAATTAAAGTAGGCAAATTCGGAGGCGCACCATCGGCGCAGCTAACGAAGAGACTCTCGCATCGAAATACTAGTCAGTATCTAGTTTGCTATCGCCTACAACAACAAATACGCAAATATTACATTATCGACTAAGACCACGTTACGAAATTATTTGCCATCTGTGCGTGTACATTTAATAAATGAAATTAAGGCTGAGCTGAAAAATAAAAAAGTGAGCCTGTGTGTCGATGAAACAGCTGATTGCAAAAAAAGGTCTGTACTTAATGATATGGTACGCAAAATGGAACCACATCAATCGTCATCTTCAATTTTATTAGCTTCTAGACGAATAGAAAGGATGTAACGCTCAAGTAATTTCAAAAGTGGCGTTAAACACATTCTAGAAATTTGAAATATTCGTAGATTAAGTCTTTATGTTTTAAGTTTAGGGCATGCTTTCTGTAGGCCGGTTTCTTAAGGAACAGCGTAGTAACATTTTATATATTACATGTAAAGTTCATCTTCTGGCAGAGAAAGGCGGATACGCTAATTGAGTACGAAAGCAGTGCTTCCGAAATTCCCAACACGTATTCACGAATTTTACAGACTATTCTCATATCCCTGAGCTATTACAACCGATCCTTATGCGTTGGGGAACATGGTTACAAGCGATATTTTACTTTCTGAATATTTTCAAAGTATAAAGAAAGCTGTTCTATTATTCAATTCGAAAGAAAATACAGCTGTCAAAATAAGTTAGAGAAAGAATTGAAGGTAGTCGGGTTAAAGGTGATTTACGAACTATTCACAGGAATTACATTGGAGTACTACAAGCAATAGAAAAATTACAAAATTCATCGCTGTCGTTAGAGGAATTACCGCAAATTCGTTAAGATTCGTCCGCAGATGAGTTAAGTTGTATCAAAGATTTTTTCAATTATGCAAATATAACATCACTAGATGTAGAGCGATCGCTTTCTTTGTACAAGAACATATTTTTCTCATAGCTTACGCGTTTTGCAGAAATTTTCAAGTTTTTCAAGTCACGATAGACGCTTAAGACGGTAATTTTTTTTTTTAATCGTCGAATTACATACACCCTTGATTTAATTTTTTAAGCATGTGACGAGATCGCAATTTTTCGCGTCCATTCTGTAACATAAATATAATTTATCGAGATCGGTTTGTAATCTAGAAGAACAATCTTAAATTTTTTTTGTATCCAGCACCGCAACGGCACCGTTCGCTATAATATATATACCTGTGTATTCCGATTCTCTTCCCATGCAACAGTCCATTCGTTAGCTACGCCGATGGTACGCACCCGAATTTTCCCACTCTACTCATGATACACAGGTGAATGGAAAATACAGTATTCGCCAAAAAATAAACTACCAAAGATGCAATTGTACGTAATTTAATTTGTATAATTTGGATATTTAAAATACCCATTGCAACGCAGACAAGCTTCATAACGACCAGTAAACATATTATTAAAGAGTGGCTAATGCAGTTACTGAAAATAATTTATTATTGCTTGTAATAGTTCTGCGATATTCGTTTTTAAAGCATAATTTTAACTTTTTCTTCAAATTCCAAATGTATGCATGAGATGGCATCAGATCAGGTGAACATGATAGGTAGTCGAAGTCTGTTGCACTAGAAATTACTGTGTTTTCATAATGTTTGTAACGCGCGTATGGGTTGCTGCGGTTCATTTAAGGACCGATACTTTAATGATCAGATTTAGCACGAAGTGGTAACTCGAACTCCGTGAAGTGGTTTCTCTACAAGCGTTCAAACCGAAGCTGTTTGTCTATCTATATAGTCATGGCTTTCGTCTAAAAACCATGAATTGTTCGGGAAATTGAATCTTCGTATACGAGATCCAACATAATAAACTTCTCTCGCACGTTTGTCATCAGCGTTTCATCGCTGTCCGGTTTGAATATAGTATGGAGAACCATCACTAGATTTCAATGGTCGATGCTCGCTAACATGCAGTTCGTTGTAGGTTTCCTTGAGAAAATTGCAAGAACTGGGTAAGGACATGTGCTTCGTTATTATTAGTATACCCTGTCCTGCGAGTCTCTGAAGGAACTTTGCATTGGCGCAAGATCTCACCAGTCCGACGAATTTTTTTCAAATTTTGTTAACATTACTTTTTTATTGGGCGAATATTTGTTGAATTGTTTTCAATATTTTACAGGAACTTTTTCAAATTTGCGTCATTAACCCATTCGTGTCCATGTGAGCGAAAATAACTTTCAATTTCTTACTGTTTATGCTGGCGAGTACCGTACATAAATAATATATTATAAGTAACGCAATCAACATCTATTAAATTAATTAGTAAAAGAAAAAAAACAAAATTTATAAACGATGGATGCATAACAACAACGCTAACGCTATGGATTATTACTTACCTTCTGTTTTGCGTGGAACGGCTAAAAAGACTCTAATTACAAGCAACAACTCTAATAAGCGTAATTGTAAATCGTTATCTTCTCAGGTGAAGCATGGTTGTATGTATTTTTCTGCTGTTTATGAACTGAACGATGCACCTTGTCTTATTTTGAAGAAAATAACTTATATCAGCGAAAGATAAATGTGATATTTTGGTTATTGGCTACTTATTTACGAAATTGTGACGATAGCTTTGTTTATTATTTGATATTTTTCGTTAAATTGAAAAATTTCAGTCGTACTTGCAGAATAGAACACAGCCCCATTTCCACATTTCTTGAGAGTTACACACCATATCCATTTAGCACGGAGACGTACGCATATGCTATGCTATGGAAACCTTCTCATTTACCGATAACGAATGCAAATAATATTAACTTCACTAAAATGTCGACGTGTACCTTTCATTCGATTTGCGAATCAACTGTGTTTCTACTACCCGATTTTAACATAAAATGTTGATAGCTCAGCTTCAGAATATCTTTCTTATGGAATGTAAATTGTATTATTTATCCTGACCTGCTTGAATAGCGTCTACAAGCAATTCTCCGGTTTCATATGTACAATTTAACACGTGTTAATGATAACGTACATACATCTATCAAAACAAACAACACAACCATGACTGGCATATTCGATTAAAGTTATGGTACGTTATAGAAACAAGGTAGTTCGGGAATTTAAAAATTAAACGCCGACTATTACAAATCACAAATAGATCGTTCCTTTTTGTACCTAGCAAAGTGGGTACACCTAATACTGATGTATTACATTTTAATAAAACAAGCTGATTCACTATGACATCAATGCCATTAACAAGATGATTGCGCTTTACATCGGCAATTTATGGATGCATATACGATCCATCATCTATTATTATCACAGTTAAGAGTGAAAATATTTGCGAATATATTCAATCAACGATGCTGACGTTGCGGCAACCTTGCACGTTGCTTAATTGTTATGTGAACGCCATAGCTCGTAAAATAGATGCAGAAAACCGCATATATTGTTGTCATAACATAGCAAGTTTACGTTAAAGTTAAAAAATTCTAGACAATAAGTACTTTAAGAAGCGCCTTTCGACGGATTCAACGTTATTTATACGAATTTATATCAACGATGCGTATTTCAGTTTAGACGTGTTAGCAGTTTGTACAGGTACGATCGTATGTTCGGTATACGCTCTCAATTGTTGCGTTTATGTAATCGAGAAAAATAAATTTGTTCTCGAAGGTAGCATGAGTAGTTTGAAGCCGTTGGGGATCTTCACCGTTTAATTTATACATCAGCAGATATCAAGTATTCACCATTAATAACTTTGGTCTGTCATTTGTAAATAGTAAAAAGAAAACTGGACCAAGATTGGGTCTTTATTGTCATACAAATGACGGATGAATCCGCCAGATCTCACCTGGCAGTATTCCACAAACGGTTCTCTCCTAATTAAAGAAGAACTAAGCAGCGTAAGCAGCGAATGTGTGAGACCAATAGCCTGTAGTTTCCAAAGTAGCACATAGTGGCTAACTTGGTCCATGCGTTTTGAAAATCCGTGAAAACTGTATTAACTTGGCTGTCTGTCAAGGTCGTCTGATATAAACTAAGTAAAACAGCTTAAGTCCATAACGTAGAACGTTCCCTCATGAATCCATATTGATTAGGTGAAATGAAGATTTTAGCTGTATTACAACGATAGTCACATAATATGCCTTTGTGCATTTGAAAATATTTTCAATAATCCACATAATAGGTATAGGTTTATAGTTGTATATGTTATCTTGGTCTTCAGCCTTTAACACCGAATCGAACGAGATTGAGATATTTTTGTATTTGGTTGTAGTTCGCAATTTTTAGGTGTTTCTAATAATGGAATGAACAATACATTCACTACGCAATGTTATTTTAATAGGGCGTGGGTTATTAACATGCAAACTATTGCAGCGACTAAGTCTGTGGACTTTTAGGTCGATAGATTGCAGTATTAAAGATATTGTCCGGTGCTAAAGGTGCATTGCTTTCCAATTTCAATTCGAAGATGATAAGGCTTTGCTTCCTAATTCATCTCCTCAACAACTTCCTCAAAGATAAGATCTAATTTCTGAGAATTCAACTGTGCATCGATATCTTTCCTAAATATGATTAATTTTTCGTTGTATTCGTTCTTTAGACTTTCTAATGCTAGACAAAAATCGTTTTTTAATGAGGCAACCAAGGATTTAATCGAGACATATTATTGCATAAGACTTCAATGCAACGGAATATCCCGTTGATAAACCCACACAGGTTAGGTGAATAAGTCCGCGGCAAGCTTCGCGTTGTATAGATGGGCTATTAAATTTGATAGTCGAATTACAATTTTTGCTGTTATTCATGATGAGATGAAGTAAATAAGTTATTAGGTGGCTTTTAACCAAAATGAAATGTAAATAACTAAGAGAAAAAAAAAGGAATAATAATAACAGTGACACACGCTTCGTGCTGATGCGAAAAAAGATATATCCTGAAGATGTCTCAAGCACTGAAGCATATAAAAATACTGCGCCTGCGTAATTACACTGTATAAATGTAATAGTTACTCTTTTCGAAACGGACTCCGAGAAAAGAACACATCCTGTCACGCGCCTAATTGCTTGTATGTGCCGTGTCTGTCACTAAAAGGTTAAAAATATATTCCTAAGCTATACATATTACTCGCGTCTAAACGAAACTGTGACGTATTCTTTCTATAAAAGAAATCCTTAGAAGGTGTATAATAAATTAAAGTATGATTGCTAATTTATGCAGCTGTACTTTAATTTAACAAATAATCTATTGAGAAACATTTGTTTTCCTGATATAATGTAAATATTTCGCATTTATTATGGTTTAAATATTGGAGGAAGTCGTAACTAATTTACTAATTGAAAGTATCTGTAATAAGCGCTAAGATATTGAGGAAGTTAAAGAGCAAAAGGCTTGAAACAGGGCGTAATAAATTCTCTATTATAGGTATATGTTACAGATAAAATTCCCCTCGTATTCATCTTTTTTTCCACAAAAGATCCTACTCTCACGCAATTTTAAAACGTATTTCTCTAATGGATAAAAGGCAATCCATTGTGATCACACGAAAGACGTCTTTTAAAGGTTTCCTTACTAAAAATTGAGGAAGTGAGGGAGCTATTCAATTTCCGGGAATATTCGATTTCCTACGGGCAACCGGAAATTTAAAATTCCTAAATTCGCAATTTAATTTTCCATGATCACATTCCCATAACTGAATTTACTTTGATCAAAGTTTATTTTCTACATCAACTTACTCTAAGAGAGTTAATAAAAAATCATACAGTAATTTCTCATACATTTAGAATTTAGACACTACAAAAACTCAACTTGTGAGAGGAGCGTTAGTGAAGGAATACTGATCGATATTTTCGTTGCAAAACAGTTTCAATATTGAAAAATTCGAGTTTTAAGTACAAATTTTATCGACTTTTTAACGTACAAAAGCATCAAAATCACCCGAAAAATCAATTTCATATTCTTTGTGATTCGGAGTATTTTATTTTTTTTGAGTTTGCGAAGATGGATCCTGTAACAGACATGTGCTTATTTAAATTATTTGTTACACGAGCAACTTTCTTCAAATTGTCTGCGTAAAATGAACCACGTTCGCCGCCTTATTACGATTGGAGACGGAGTTCAGGAAAGTGCTGGTCATTTGTCTTTATATAAAGCAACTCTTGTAGCTGCTTTCAAGAAAACTTTCTTGGTGTGACTAATTCGTTCATTAAGATTGGGAAATTATTCCCAATTATTAATAAATATCGCAACTTTACGAGAGGCGTGGGTAGTGCATGTAATATGCAGCGTATATTTGAAAATGTCTTTAAGCAATTTTCCAGTTTTAAGCACCGCCATTCGCAAAGAGTTTCTCTCGTTTCCTCACGTCTTCGAAAGATTTGTCAATACTGCTGATAACTACTTGCTGGCTATTAAATATGGCTTCCTTGGATGTCTTGTATACAAAACACCAACAACGACGTGAACTATCCTTCGTTCTAACGCGTCCACAGTCTGCGCTCAATCAGTAGTAATTGCCTCCTACATGGGTTTTAATTTTGTTTATATATTTTTGAACGATAACGTTGATTCCTCAGGAACACTTATCCTTTGCAAGAAAATTTGTAAAAACTACATTACCTAGTTTTTGGTGTCTATTTGTAGCTACAAAGGTTACGCAGAAATTGCCATAAAACTTCCCATTCGAGGCACTAGTAGTGCGACGTAAATTGAGATTTCTTTTGAACATTTTAGCTACTAACTGAACAAATTGTATAATAAATCTCTGTATCGCTGATAACTAGAGAGGACAAAGGCGGGTGGAATTGTTGCTCCTTTGCGGCGTATCTGTTCGTCCCACGAGAAAGGGTTCGTGTGCCTATTGGTTTCCCCGAGAGTCGACAAAACACGAGTCTGTCTGATCGCCGCAAAAAGATTGGTGGTTCCACTCGCCTTTGTCCTCACTACTGATAACTTGGAAACAATCATGATATTTAATTCAGGTATTCGTGGGCTCTTGGCGGGGACGTTTGTTAGACAATATAATAAATATAAAAGAAGACAACAGAAAACCAAATTAATATATCTGTACAAATTAAAAAAAATAATTCCAATAATAGGCAATAAAAGGAAATTTAATTAAAATAAAAAGGAGATCTGAAAATACTCAATTAAAAGGTACAATCCTCTTGCAAATGCTAACTTGTAAAAATTAACGAAATTTCGGTACACAAAAACAATAAGAGGCAAAGTGCTTTGGTCATCTTGTTAACGTATGGGACGTGTGTATAATGCCAAGACAACTGGCAGACGGAGAAGACCATTATACAAATAACAAATTAATTAAAAAAGTTATTCTATTAAATAGAAATATGTCTTGTTCGATTGTACAAGTATGACATTATTGGATTTTAATCAGAAAGTATTAAGTACCTCAAAAGTATGTCGTGGTTCCATATTATGTACCAAGGCGGTACGAATTGTATAATTTTACATGTCATTATTTGTGCTCATTATAATCTCTACATATTGATATACTCATATTCGACAATTATTTTGTCGTTATGTCATAAAATAGGGTAATGGTTCTGAAGATTACATGCAACCTTTTTTCAACAATTATGTCCTAACGAAATTGGTCTCTTTGATTACATCGGTGAGAAGACTTAATCAAGAAATTTACATTGAACTGCTTGGATGTATTCAAGAAAAGGTTACCGAATTAACAGTAGAAAGCAAAAGATACGTTCTGTATGTCTAATGTTTTGTTTACAAGTTCTATATAGAGAGATATTTTTAGTTGTAAATTTCCTTCATGTACGTCAAATCAAACTTCCTGCGACATACATTCTAAAAATACGTACAGGTGGACTAAATTCAATGAGATCTCAAGCTATCGTAAGCATTAGTAATAACATTATAGGATTAAAAAAGAATTATTAGTCCCTATCCGTTGTTGCTTGTTAATTGCTTGTATCATTGGAAGGCGCCCAAGTTCATTTTTGAACTTTGTTTACACGTTTCTATGAAGATATTGCCTGCTCTAAAGGTGACGGTATGGTGTGTTGCGTTTAAAAGATAGTGTCGAATGATATATACGTAAACAATCCGGTGAAGAACAAAATTATTTTTTATTTACTAGTATCTTACCACGTAGCTTCACTGGATTAAATTTTGACAGTGGTGGACAGTACGTAGCTGTAAAAAGGAATTGAACATTTGTAATGTTTAAACGATTTGATGTTAAAAGGGCTTTTATAAAAATAAAATAAAAATATTTATGATTGGAGGTGGATATTTGCCAAACGGCGTTTCTAAACCAATGAAATATAAGCGTTAAATTGTATTAGAATTTAAGATGTTGAACATGTTGAACATTACGCATGTTAATTGTTTTCATTTTTCCCATACTCCCATTAAGTTATCCATATGGCCAAAGAAGTGCTATATTGGGAATAATTGGAAAATTTCTCTCAGGTTACGTGCGGTTCTTGTCCGGTTACATCGACACAACCGCGTACAAGAATAGTTCGTCAAAGTTCCCAATATGAAGCTTCGTCCTCTTGTTGTGGCCCAAAATGTACTCATAGAGCAGTTCCTTCGTCTTCTTTGAGACAACTACGGGATCACGGCGACTCGACCGAATTAACGGAGTGTCCAAGAACGAAACCCAACCTTAGGACCTTCCGGCAGGTATAGAAACATATAATAAAAACCAAAAAAAATCTGAAGAGAAAAGCCTACCAAGTAATTTTTGTTCCTAAACGCTGCAGGAGTTTTATTTTCAAAAGCTTGAGACGCATCTAGCGTACACACAATGTTTTGTAATGCTCGTTAAATAAATCACTGTTTATTACCTCTACATTTTTAGGATTAAGTCCCTACATATTACGTATTAGTAACTTGCCTGCTGGAAGCGATACAAACTATTCACGTTTTTCTGGATCTGTTATTAGGTCTAATATGGTGTAAGTGCGTTAGGAGTCACCATCATCCTTAACCTAACTTTCACTCATGAGAATGTGAAAGAACGAATTTGTTTAATTACAGTTTTACCCAAAAGGTTTTATTTACAAAATGGAGCGACGCGGTGGTTGGCGCAGGCATTTTTTGGGTTCGTGTTACATAATAACATTTACTGAACTTGAATGGGGCGAGATATTTTAAAAATGGCTTGTGGATCTTGCTTTCGTATTTTTGTAAAATTTTCCAATTATGAATCGTCTTTGTTAGATACGTGTTTTTTTAATGCTTGAACTCTTGACATATTCTAGGTTATTTTAGAAAATTACCTAAACATTTAGCAATAGTTTTGTAAAGATATCGTTAATATTTCCGCATCCGTAAAACTTTCGGAAACTCAACTATTGCTGAATTTTTCTTCTTCTTGCTGATGGTAATTTTCTTGGGTGTACTAGTTATACTACCAAGATACCTTTAATTTCAAAACTAATTTATACATCGTTATTTATATTTTTCCAAAATAACCTAAATAATTTACGCATATACCTGGTGGTGATATAATAATTTGTGATTATATGTAATTTTTTTTATATAACTAAAGCTAGGGCAATATGACTGTAATGTGATAATTTGAATTTGCAGATGTTTGTAGGTAAGTCGATACTATTCCATGTATGTATATTTAAAGCGATATAATGCAGCAAAATCTAAGACTCTAGGATTAGGATGTTGTACCAGGAAGTCTACTACTTTTAAATCGTTTTTAACATTTATCAAGTTACACCTGTATAATGTAAGGGACTCCAACGCAAAATGATTTATTGAGCAATTAAGCTTGAATGAAAAAAATTATTGGAATATCTCGTCTTGGTCTTGAGGAACTAATGCATTAAAGAATAGCATAGTGCATCTATCTGCAAATATTTGGAATAAATATTAAATAAACATTTTCTCTACAATTATTTCTTTGTACCCTGCAGTTGCAATAATGTTTTAAATTAAATTTATGAATAACGATAATATTTATCCATTTTATTACTATTGATAGGAAACTCAAATAAAAATTATGCACCTTTCCGCGTTGGTTTCTGTTAATATATGATCTATATGATTATTAATTGATTGTCGTCTCAATTTATTCCTCAATTTATACATTCTATCCGAAACACCATTAAATTCTATCCCCTATTAATTTATTTTCCTCATCACTATTAAAGCGTAAGTATTCGTCTATTTCTTCTGTTTCATTTCCTTTTTGCTTCATTTCATGAAGAGCCACAATATGAAATATTTTTTCATTTCCTGTTATAAATCTTCAGAATTTTCAGTACTTCTAATTTGTTTATTTAGTGTTTTTCATAGCCATATTTTGTATCTCTGACGTTAATTAGTGCTTCTTCTATACCTACGTGTATTGCTTTTGTTTTTTTTAACTTCTTCATTTCCAATTCCTCGGTGATCTTGTTGCGTTTGAATTCCGTCCGTATTTACAGAACATATTGGAAAATACTTAGATACAATAACAAAAAAAAATAATGCTAAAGTAACTCATGGTATGGATGGAATCAATTCCCACAGACATGTTTTTGCCTACTCTAGAGTGTTTCTACTTCACCTTGTACCACGGTTTGTCTCACAGTTTGTCACACAACATTCGAAACGATCTCTTGGCGCCTTCTCGTGCCAAGAAACACATGATTTCCATTTAGAAAGCAACGGCATAAAGCGGGTATTGTTCCCCAAGCCATCCCTCGAGCAAGTCGCTTGACACGAGAAAAGCGTCGTAAGAAAGTACAAATGATTCCGAACACGCCAGAAAATGCTTAGAAACGATTGCCAAAAAGTAATGCTAATGTTATTTTCGGCATATACAATGCAAGAAGAGAAAGATACACTACCTACTGGACATCCTTCTACTTACCCGGGTCATCAGCGTCAATACCATGAGGAAGCTATTTTAGCATTGTTGTTTTTAGATATTTTCTGATGTGTTCTCTATTACATCATCGCAAGCCTGTGGGAATCGTTTACATGAGCAGTTTTCCAAAGCGCTCCTGCATCCGCCGTCTTGTAATAAGTAGTTCAAGAATTGCTCGAGGTATGGCTTGGGGAATAGTACTAACCACTTTTTAAACGGCAGACATGTGTTCTGTGGCACTAGAGGACGCCAAGAGTCGTTTCGAATGATGACGAGAGGTAGGCAGAAACGTGTCCGTGGGTTGTGTGTATTTGTTTTCTCGTTGCATTGCTTTTGCCACAAATGATTTCACTAATACCTCAAGGAAGTTACTTGCCATTATTTTTTTGTTATTGTATATACTTAATTTTTTATGTCCAACTTGTAGCTGCTTACCTTTCTTTCTACCTTTCCCTCTTGTTTTGTTACCTTTCATATTTTTTTTTACTTCTTCCTTTCCTGATTTCTATAAATTTCTTTAAGATTTGTTGCTCAATCTCGATTCTTTTTCTTTCTTACTTACCATCTCTACTAAACCAGTTTTCTCCGATAGCTGTGCTGAAAGATGTGCTGTCTTTGATTAGCAATTTTTCCTTGAATAAGCTTTCCATGGCCTCCTAATTACATTTCTATCCCAGTATCGATTCTAACTTAACAATATATTTCTTTCTTCCTCATCCCTTCCAATTTGTTTGTTTTAATTTATTTGCTTTTAATTCGTTAATTTTCTTGTAAGAGTTGCTTGTTCTTCTCCCTTATTTTTTATTTCTGCTTTAGTTCTACTTTTATTTGCTGTCCGTGATTTTGATTCTATATTATTCGATCTTAAATATATTATTCCTTATACCTCATACCTTAAATGTATTACCTAATGATGTTTTCATTTTAAAATTGTATTATTGTAGAGTGGCTTATTTTTTTAAACAGAGATCGTGTACCTAAAAAGTCTAAGCAAACATTTATATGGTCTATTCAACGCAGTGCTTATATTCTTCTTAAATCTTTATAATATATATGTAGGTACATAAAAGTACCTAACGTACATACATACGTCTATATAATTTCCATAAAAGTCCTTGCATTTCAAAACAAATAAAAATGCATTCGTCGGGTAACGTTAAATTAGTTTCGTTACTAAAAGCTTAAATATCTTTTTCTAACAATAAGTAATGGAATCTAGGACTACCATTATATTTTAATTTATGCGTTAGGTACTATAATGAAACTTGCACATAAATTATAAGATTACCGTATATTATGTCTGGGATTTGTTTGAATACACTGTGCACCATATCACAAGCCCAAAATCCGTTAGTTTTACGCGTATAAAGGATACGTTCTAGATATCTATCCATTACAGCGTATTTATTATACGTAATTTTGTTTCTGCGGATTAACTCTAGTACCTACATACCTTCTCTTGAAATACAATTTTGGTTACACTTCGTTACTCGACTGTTATCTGCAAAATCCCTCCTTTCTGTTCTACTGATGTTTACGTAAGGGATGCTTGTAGAACATTCGTCGCCGAAATGAATCTCGAGCTTGTAATAATTTTCGCAAACATGGGCGGGATTGCGTAATTATTTCAGGCATTTAATTTATGAATATTTTCGCGTTGATAGTAAACTATAAAACATGGACACTCAGTGACTGAAGTTTTGCCAAATAATAATTTAGAATTCAGTTAACATAAATTTTGCAAAATTAATCTTTTTAAAAATATTATTACTTACTACAGGCTTTATACAGGGCGTTTTAAGCTGTATATATTACAATATCATTTATTATGATGATAATTTAATTGAAGGATAACTTTCATTCTACAAAAAATCATAGTACTCGTTTTCCTCCAAATTAAATCGAAAACGCTTTGTTCGCTTATACGTTAGCTACCCGTTAATTGTATCAAAGAATCATTCCGAGAATTGCAGTAACGTTCTAACTATTCGCAATAGTAATACGACAAGAACTTTGTGTTCATTTTATTGAAGAATACTCAACCGGGGAATCAAGTAATTGTTAACAACCTTTTGAAGCGGTATAAAGAAACGGATCTTATGAAGACTCTTCCTAAATCTGGATGAAATATTGTAACTAATGAGGAAAAAAGTTTGTGTTTTCTGATGAGGCATTTTCTTTTAATGATCGGTACTATATCCAAATAGCATAAAAAAATAAATGGATAGACAGAAATTTACTCAGAGCATATTATCGGTTCCTTCTTTATCAATGGAAATGTTTTTGGAGATAAGTAGTTAGACTTTTATTCATTCAGTTTGAGTTGGCTAGAAATAGTCCAGGGACGTAAGTTTAATGCTCTTTGTACTAACCCCATAAAGACCAATACTTTGCCCAGAGGATACTTGAGTACCTTTGAAGGTTGTAATAGATCTTCCCTGAATTAGTTTTACTTGAGTATCTTTAGTTCCTCACAAGTCCAAACCACATGCACGTGAAAACTCGTTTCCTCTGTAATTCGCGTTCTCTACACTAAAGCTTGCCTATTCGATCCATGTTATATAGATGCTTTTTCAGAAGTAAGTGTCCCTTCAGCAACCAGTCAATTGCCTACATTTTTCTTTCGTTGCGTTAAGCTTTGGTGTGGATTTGACTTTCAGTTGACCTCCGTTCCTTTGATTACACTTTATCTAGCCAAGGCCATATCCTCCTTCTAGCGTCCATTTTCTAAGTTCCATGAGACGCTTCTTGCAATCTCCCTTGCTACCTTCCCCTATGGGAGTAATGAGTTATGAATTCAATTAAGAAATATTGTAATTCTCACATGTTAATTTTTCCTCTTTTTTGCGCAACAGTATCAATATTGTTGCCTGCCAATCTGTTGGTGTTTTCTTCTCGTTTCAAACTTTATTAACGATGTCTTTTAACATCATTTCTCCTTCCGTTCCGATACATATTTCATTATTTCCGGGTTTATTCTGTCAATTGCGGCGGCATTTCCATTTTTAATTATTTCTATAGCCTCCTTGATTTTAGTTTCATTTATTTCTTCTTTCAATGTTTGCTCGGTGTTTACACGGTGTCTCCCAGAACATCTGCCTGAAGAACAATAAACTGAATCCGGATGTATCGTTCCAGTAAGATCGGGTACTACATCATTATCAACTTCATCTTAGAAATTATTTGATGAAATTTTCCCAAAATGTTACATATGAAGAAGGAGAATTGCGAAATAATCTCGAAATGTACTCCGAAAGTTAATTCCTGGATTGAGACTAGGTTACTGTCTGATTATTAATAGTGAGCATTCTGAATGTTTACGCCAAACAACTTTTATATAAATCAAATGTTCATATAAGGCGGCCGTAGGAGCGTTACGTGATATACCGACGAGTATGTAGATGCAATTAAAACCAGAAGTTACTGCTAAAAGAAATGCAAATCTCATTAGTTAATACCTCTGCGTTTGTATTAAATTTTCAAAACGCCCTGCATAAGGACTTAAGTCAACTTAAGATGGGTAAATGTGCCTCTTCGGTAAAAATTTTAAAACTGACTTACGTGGTTAACACTAACCACGAAATATCGATTTAAATATTCGGCGAAAAAGAACTTCAAAGTCGGTACAAATGCGCAAAAATGTGAATACTATATTAAGACTTGAAAGATGATAATTTGCAAAAACAAATGTGCTTGTTTCGTGCTTTGACACTTATAATTTTTATATATTTCTTCGAATAAGAAGGAAGTTTGTAATAGTGCCACGCTACTATACCTGAAATAGGTTACAATACAAAACATTCATTTAGCTTGTAAGCATGAGTTTTTTTCCGGAGTTCTCACGACATCGGATCAGCAACACTTAAAATTCTTTTGCATTGGGGTGGCATGGCTAAGTTATTACTAATGTTATTGCAAAATAAGGTTTTAAAACATTAGAAAAGTTCTTCGGACGTCGTTATTGTTTGTAAAAGTAAACTAGGGAAATATTTCAGATGATATTTAGAAACAATTCTGCTGATATCCTTTATTTATATGCAAGTAGTATCGTGTTTACCTTAGAAAAACTCTGTATAAATTTTCACAGTACAGTATAAGTGTATTCAGTAGAGAAAGGTATTTGAGGAAATATTACTGAGAAAATAGTGTTTAACATTTTAATTGGGTATTCTTTCCTACTGGAGCAAAGTGTGCCAATATATTCATGAAATAAAATTTAATTTCATTTTCAATAGAATCTACAGGCGTCATAGTAATTAATATCTCCTCATTAATCGAGATTAGAAGTTATGTATGTGTACAGCGTTAGCAAAAAGTATGGAATCACTTAGGTATCCTAGCAATGGTCCATTCTTTGTGAATAATATTGGTTGCCCACATATGAAAAATCCGAAGGATAATTATTCGAAAATTTATATTCCTTGTTTTTTTTTTCATTTCCGTCATAATCGGAAGTAACCACTATAACTTTTTAAGTAGAATACTCTGTATATTTCTTCATACATTGATTTGTTGTAGGATTTTGTATTTGGCAGACGACCAAAAGATTCAAGGTTTTCAAAAATAACAAAAAAATTACATATTGAAGTAAGTGTTCCAAATGTCCTTCCGTTAACTTTGTGCCCCAAACGGCGCTAGAATTTTCGCAAATTATAGCGTTTTCAATAATATATGTCATACACGGATCTTTGGCTCATTTAAATCTGTTGGACTGTTTTTGTAGACGTTGTTATTCTGATTCCATGAATAAATCCAAAAAGCGTGAGGTTAGAAGAACATGCGATTTGATTCACTTAAAAGCAGTATAATGAACAGAATATGGAATGAAACAACAAAATTACAACAAATAACCGAACGATCATTTCCTTTGACAGTTAAAAATGTTGCTTTTGTTTTATGGGGAAGAGAAAACAAACAACTTAGCTTTATGTGAAAAACTGCCATATTTTGTCCTGCAGGATTTGTGGAAATTTGTGACCACAATTTCATAAAATATTGACAATAACACGCAATAATTAAATAATTAATTAATAATTAAAATTTGCATAATTGTGATATTGATCGCTACAATATGGTCGTATATTTTTTAAAGTGCTTTTATTCCGTATAGAATATCTACTGGTCGATAATAGTGTCTGCATGAGGGTCCAGAAACAAACCAGTAAAAATGGAATCATTTTCTGGATTCTTGGATTGTTTAACATGAGGATTCCATGTTCTAACTCCATCTACCACCTCAAAGATACCTAGATGGTTCCATACTTCATACCAACTCTGTATAATTACATACAACTGTATAATTACATACTTTTCCGTTAAAAGTAATAAATAACAAATAAATTTGGTGCATCTTTTGCATGTAAAACGTATAACGATGTATATTAATATTTATATAAATTTGAAAAGTAACCACCCGGCATATATGTACATTTATCTGTTCATTGGTATTGCTAGTATTTTGCGACGTATTTTTTGCTAAATTTAATAGTTGTTACTTTTACTATTGGTGTTCTTGTTGTTGCTAATGAAATATGGTTATTGCTGCAGTATATAGTAGTTAATTATCGTTAACGTTAGTAGATTAGTATGTTGTTTTTATTTAAATGTTGCAACTATTGGAAGTTAGTAAATTATTAAATATTAGGGCCTTAGAATACGACATAATTGAAACCGACTATGCCTTTGTTGTTGATGGAGCATTAAATTGGTGTGGATTCAAAGTCTTTTTGTTTATATAATTTCCTTATTATTATTTCGAATTTTTCTTTTGCCGGAAAGAACATCTTTGTTGATATATAAACACTACATAGGGGAATTTCCCTCAGGTTTCATGCAGTTCTTGTCCAGTTGCTCCAAAGTTTCCTACTTCAAGAATAATTCGGCAAAGTTCACAGCCAGAAGCGTCAGCACCTTGCTGTGGCATGAACTACATTCATGGAGTGGCACCATCTACGTCACTGAGGCAACTACGGGAGTACGGAGAAGGTGGAATTGCTGGCATTGCCGCGGATTCTTTGCGTATTAATGGTGCCATGAGAAATTTTCGCCAGGTATGATGTTCCATCTAGTTCTCTCCTATCATACCAAAATGATTTTCCAATATCGCTAATTTTTTTATTTTCTCGTTTACTTATTTATCCAAGAAACGAATCTATCTGTTCTCTGTCTTTCCTCGCTTTTTTTTGTTACTTGCTTGTCGTGGAATATAACTGGGAAATTTTCCTAAAGAAATCAGAAGGGTATTAACGAGAATATTGATAGTAACAGCCCAACGTGTACAATGCAGAAGCTAAATACCATGTCAAACATCTCATGTGTCATTTCATAAAATTCGATAATTTCCTTTTAAAGAAAAATATGCTTCTGTCCTATCCGTAATGGAATTAATTATTCAAAAAAAGGAGTACAATACGCATATTCAATTCTTGTCTTCCTAATTTTGTTTTATTTTATCATTTTCAGCAAGTACGTTTTTGGTTACTTACTTTTTCAGTATTTCGAGTTACTATTCTGCAAGTAAAATGTTTTCGCTTTTGTTTTCCTCTTTATCTGTTTTGCATTTTTGATATCGTATTAATCTACAATTTTCTGCACTGTCGATTTGATCAAAGGCTAACATTTAAGAGGAAGTATCGTAAGAAAATTAGGATTTTAAATTGTAAGCATTCCTTACATTAAAACACTTTGGAAGTAGCACTGGTAATTCGAAAATTTTGATTTCGATGAAACTTTAGAGACTTAAAAGGGTACTTTGGTACAAGAACAATACAAACTTTTTCAGCGGCTGAATCGCTTTCAGGAAACAGCGGCTTGCAAAAGTCAACAGGATTTTAAAATTCTCGGAAATATCCCGGAAACTATAACCGATATAATTTTTTTTTCAGAATATACATCATTTGAATTGTAATACGTAATTTTAAAGATTATGCAAATTATTTTCGGGTTCCTCTCTTTACACGTATATTATATATGTATTTAACGAAAATATTTTGGATAGTCCTTAAGATTGTAATTGTCTACCTGTTATAATTTTCTAGATTTAAAAGAATGAAAATCTTCCAAATCTTCTGATAGAGCTGTAAATTAGGCGATCCAGCCGCTGTTGTTATTATAGCAAGATATTCTTTCAGCCTCTAGAGCTTTATGAAACTCGAGATTTCCGGGTTGCATGTGTTCCCTCGTAAGTCGGTTACTTGACATTTGAAATGTGTAATATGCAAAAGATTACAAGTACTACTAATTGTAAATAGTGTTTATAGGACAAAATTTCTTGCATTTATTCACGCTAAAATAATATTGTAACGCTATTTTTAATGCTGTCGACGTTTATGAACTTTTATATATGACGCGCTTCATCTATGCAAATCTACTATCATTCTTTTATTCATTTGCTTCTGTAAATGCTTAAAAGGTTCTATTGTTTCTAAATAATTTATATTTTCTTCAGAGCTAACTATTTAATATAGATTTTTTTCTATTACAAAAGTTACCAAAAAATATATGAAATAATAAATTGTTAAATATTTTGTGCTTTAAAAACGACATTTTATTTTTGTTTAAAAGTCCAAGATGTCAAACAAATAAACTTGCAGATATTAACTTATTGTTAGAATTTATATTGTAGACCATCTTCATTCGAAATTCACACTATTCTATGTTAATTTTTGAATGTTTGCGGATATTATTGTTTCTTATTGAAAAATTTATTCCATTTTGTGAACTGGCCAAAATTGAATTTTGTAAAGTAATCTGTTAAAAGAAAAATAGTACAGCTGAAAGAAAATCAATCATTAATGAAAGACCTAAATATTAGATAATCTACGAACATTCAAATATTGACATGTACGGTGCTTTCCAAAGCATACTGCATACATATATCACTATTAGAGTAATCCTTATAATTACACATAAAGCCTTGATATTATTGTTTATCACACTTATCTCCATATACCTGCTGCGATATTTAAATCATTTCCACAGCATCAGCGTGTCATTTTATACAGCACCAAATAATGTAGTTATAATAAATTCCTTATTCATTCATCTCGATCAGTTTCGGACGCCTCTCAATGTCACTCCTTTTTTTAAGTAAATTTTTGTGACTGGTTACCTAGAATTTCAGGTAATATCTTGAGCAACACAAAAATATTAAAATTCTGCAGCTAAACAATACGTTTAAATAACAACTATTAAATTTATAAATAGAAGTACGTTATAAAGTTCCAAATAGGTAACAAACATACATTTTATAGATCTTGTAAATCTGACAATTAAGTTTAATTTTAAGTAATAGCTTTAAGATGGAAGCAATAGTAAAAAGATAATTGGCACGCTTTTCCTGTCAACCTCCATTCCGATGGGTCCTATAAATCTGCCAGGTTCCCATTTGATCGATGATTGATATCTTCGAATCTTCGCTTGCGAGAAAGAGAAGCATTTGGGTATAGTTGTTCCTTTGTTGAATAGATTGCATACAAGGTTGTGAAAAATTAGGTCGGTTGGTAAGGAGAGCGGATAATAATAAATAAATAAAATTAAATTAATTTTATTACAGCTGAGTTAACAGTTGAATGACAAGAGAAATAAACGGAGAAGTTTATTTCTTATCGTAACATACGTGTATCTTCAATTTGAAAAACTTTATATGCCTATAAAACTGTAAATAGTATGTATGTACCGTTTAAGGTATCTTCGTCGAAATATAACTCAATGTTTTGATCAATACCTAAGTACTCCATGCCATAAGTAGATATAGTCCATAACAGTTAAATGTTGCATATCGTTTTAGTTGTACTTAAATTTATATGGTAAAAAACAACGTTTAATTTGAAATAGTTTTATTGAGGAAAATACATTTTTCTAAATATAAATTCGTTACCAATGTCGGGTCGGCGTAATAAAAATATTCATAAAGTAAATAATTCATTCCAACCGGCGTAATTACTATGACGGCGTAAATTTTCTACTGAATTATTTTCATCAATCACATTTAGCTGGCAATATTTGATTCGTTCTATTTTTACAAAGCAAAATTTGATTTGGCTCATTTCGATATCTATTTATCGGATGGTGGAGCTTTTTTCTTTACTTTCATGCTCCCCACTACTTTTATATGTTGGTATTACCACTATGTTTATAGTCGCGGGTGGTCAGTACTCCCTTGTAAAGCAAACGTTGCAGATCATTTTTTATGAGCAACAATAACGGTAAATATTAACGAGATTCAAATAAATTGATGTTGCTTCATTAAGTATTGAAATAAACTATTATCGATACTTGGCGTGGAATTTGCAATTAACTGGATCTATGCAGGAAATAATAACGGGTCAAGTGAGTATGTGGATTTTTGCATAGGTAGCAGGTTGGAGTGTGGATTTACTCAAAGTACACGAATTTTGCCTGCGAGGCTTTGTCAACGTTTTCACCCGCTGAAAATATTTCTTGCTCGTAGATACGTATAATAACCTAATGTCTATTAAAGGAGATGATGGTGTAATTTTTTTCTTTTTATTTCTTAGAAAAAAAATTGAATTTTCATTAACCGAAGGTATTAAGCTTAAAGTAGATCGGAAGTACGTGGGTACAACGTAATATTAAACGAAAAATACCAAATTTAGTTGATTTTTTTCATTTTATTTTTCAAATTTTCGTCCTCCAAATTTTTGGGCTTCGAGGCATATTTGTTTTTCATAAAAAATATTGAAGTTACAACATTTTGAATTGATTTTTTTCAAAAATATTAAAATATACAAAAATAATTTGGGTGTTCGCGAGGGATACTTTCCAAAATTTTACAAAAACGATGAAAAAAAAGATTTTGCTGTGAGAGCTGGAACTGTTACGATGAAGGATGATGTGACGTTCTCTTGATTTCATAGATAACTCCTGAGAAACGAATTGCTATGTACTAGTCAGCATTAGCTGATCTTCGATCTTCCAAAACGATTCTTCCGACATGCTGAAGGAAGAAACGAGCAGTCTTGGAAGTGGATCCGGTAGTTTTGGGCACACTCAAACAGATGATTGTTCCCGGCGTGTACGAATATATCCAAGCTTCCTTACGTCGTCTCGCGATGATTTTTTTTGAATCTACACCTAAATGTTCATGCACAGCCCTCGGTCTCAGCCTAAAGATTTCTGGGGACAAGTCACATACCGACCACGACGAAATTTGACAAACTAATTGTAAATAGCCTTTTCCAATCGTGGTTAATTATAAAAAGAAATAATGAGCGATTTGAGCCGTTGCTATTGCGCTAACCTTTTACTATGATCTTGAAAAATCAGCCAACGGAATGTCTCGTGTGTCATTTCTATTTTTTTTTTTGTAATGTCGATTGCAGACAACTTAGTCGGGCGATTAAATGTCAACTTTTACGGAAGTAGTGGGTGTCAAATCAAAAATTGAATTAAACGAAATTTGCACGAATGATTATTTTTATGTGATACAAATTTCGCTTATTTCCTTTTTGATTGTCGACATGTACCATGTATGTCAAATTAGTTCCATGAGTTTAAATATTTTTCAAAAACATTAATTTCAGTTCCTGTAAGCAATTTCAGTAGTTATGTAAAACAAATACTTACTAGTCATCATATTGTTCTTCTTGTATTTAGATCATTTTACCCCTTCAACCAGTGTATAACTTTGGCATGAACATTTTTTATTTAGTTATTAAATTTGAAGCAAACTAACAAATACTTATAAAAAAGTACTGAATTGACTTAATAACAGCTCAATTTTAATTCTGTGGAGTAATATTAAAATATCGCACCAGCCAGTCGAATCTGCACATTGCTTTTTTGAATCTTTCCTTATTTTCGATACGCTTTCACGAGTGTGACATTTAGTAGCGAAGCCTTCGGTGCCGAAATGGAAGGAACAGGACATTGGAGAAATAATGCCTTCTCAAACATAGATCTTAATATTATGAATTAGAATTGGGATACAAACATGTTTCTACTTCCAAAATATTTGCCTAGAAAGATGGCAACAATTGCGACTTATAGACTATGGCCGTATCCTAATGCTGGCCATTTGCAAGGCTAAATGCCATCAAATAGAGTGGATTGTGTTTAATATATTTATTGACTAATTTCATTAAATTGGCATTTTTTTTTGAAGAACAACCTAACACCACTAAATCCATGAAGGTAAATAACAACTCATTTTCGATTTTTTATGAATGCTCTATTTTATAAGATTATGCATGTTGCATGTAGCATGAAATATATTGGAGAATTATTGGAGTTAAAATAAGCACAGCTTCTCGCGCTGACGTAGGTATAACGGTTGCAATTTCTTAAGTAGAAATTTGATATTTTCAATATGAAATGGATTTCTAAAAAATCCTTCGATTGAACTACGTGAAATACGTGAAAGATTAAAAAATACGCAGGAAATATGACCACATATAAAAGAATATTACATGAAGAGTAGAAACGTAAACGCAGGATGTTTGAAGGAATGTACATTTGATACAACATTAAACATTCATACGTGCAATGTGCGGTGAGATTGAACACAGATGGTCTGATATAAAAGTATTTACTGCAATTGTTTGATGTCCTATTGTAGTTCTTTTTTCTTGAGTGTTACTTTAGCTTATTGCTTTATTACACCCATTTAGTCTAAACAATCAGAAAGATGTTGGAAGGTGATGTTTTTTGCTAACGTTGGTATTTTTTTCCTTGGCTGCTTTTGAAATTGTGTAGCTTTGTAAGGGAAAGATCTCATTGCTCCTTATTAGATTTTTTAATTGTTTTCAAAAACATCGATATTTTTGCAACCGTTATATCTTCTCGGAAATGTTGTTGCGTTCTCTCCTACTTTCTACCAAAGAACATTCTGACTGCAGATAGAGAAATATAACGAAACCGAAATGTTACATGACAGTATACAAAACGATGAAGTAAGAAATTCGTCTGTGTAAGGTGGTCTTTGCGTATATGTAAGAGCCTTGTAAAGAACAAAAATTGCTCGTGCGGAACCTATATTCATGATGTTGGTCAAAGCAAAATTTGCATAATTGTCGGTATTGTTTAATGCAAAACTTGTAATTTAAATTAGTTTGTCCAAAAATGAGCAAACAAAACTAAACAAGGCGATGGTGTCTCAATAAAACTCAATAAAAGTAAGTAAAAGCGTCATTACATTGAAATGGAGATTCTGTAAAAAATTAAATATAAGTATGGTGTAAAAGTTTAATAAATTTATCGATGAGACATCCAACTGCGCTTAAGATCGAAATAGATGAGGGAAACAGTGCTGTCTGGAAAGACCAATGTAAATATTCTAATGATCAACACCGATCAAAAGGAACAATATTTAATAACAAATATTCGGTATTAAATAATGAAACCGCTGATTGAGTATTGTAGTGGCTATAAATCTAAACGTTCAACAAAGTAGACGTTATAACATAACATAACTTTAACTTTGACGGTACCGAAATTTAAAGGAAAAAAAATAATCGAAAGAACAGTTCTAAATTTATAATATCCAATTAACTTCAAAACCAATATTAATAGTTTGTAATTTATGTTCCTAAGTAGACGTTTGCGTTTTCTCTTGCGTTCTGCCTCGATAAAATGTAATTTAAACTTTGTTACGTCGATTTCCTCATACTTACTTACAGTTACTTCCAAAAAAGTTAGCGCATACCGTACTATTATTTAACATCCAGAAACTGGGCAAAAAAGTCTTAAATTTATCGGCAACGTAAAATCTTGCTTTGAATATATTTGTGTCTGTTACGTTATAATATAACTCTCAATAGGATATGTACGAGTACTTTTGAAAGGAACTATATGTTATTATATGCACTAATTTTTCCTTCTTTTATACGTTTTCCCCGACAGCTAAGGCGCTTTTCAATTTAACTCACTGACAAAACACATTCAATGTAATGAATTGATTTTATGAATAGGAAATATCTTCTTATAGAAAAGTGGCAAATATGGAAAAACCGTGCCTAACAAATAATGTATTTTTAGATAGTCCGTTGTAGAGAAATTGAATTTATTAATATATAAAATATGACATTTTCTTTACTTTGTCTCCCAGAAAGTGAAGAAAATAATGTAGTGGTGTAGTGTTCTATCCTCATTTAAAGATCCGCAACGTCTGCATTGTAACTTAAATCTCAAAAGAAAACATTACGGGCATTTAAAAACATATTTTTTTAAATAAATGACATTAATTTGAAGCGGATACACATGTCAAACAAATACATATTTCGCATGATATTTAAACCTCTTATTTAATAATCAATAAAAACATTTATAGCCATTAATCATAGCGTTTATTCCGACAAAACCTGTAGGTCTGTTGCTTTAATACATACTCTACTTCTGCTTGAAAAAATATACGTTTTTTTTTTTGGGTTAGTTAATGACTATTAGATTATCTGTGACGTATTATCACAGATTACTACTTGGATGTGTTGAAATTTATGGCTACCACGAAGTGGGGCGATGGTATCTATGGTGGTATATCTTAAATTACTATACTGCTATGTCTATTTCCTGAAGTTTATACGCCGAATTTATTCAGCATATAAAGCAGCAAGGGGGAGGGTACCGAGTCGATAAGATTATGCAAGCCCAGTATCTCGTTGACACAATACGGACGGGCTTTATTATAGATTCCGTGTCGTTTAAAATGGTTGAGTTCCATTTTTATCAATCATTAAAATGCTAATTCCTTTGCCAAAATTAAATACGTTGTAGCAAATAATTAATTTACGTTCCTAATATTCCTTCTACTTGATTAATTGTTAATATGCAAAAGACAGATAGGATATAAGTAATTATCGACCAATGGTTTTTATTAACGGAACGTCCACAAATAGAGCAATGTATTAAGCAATACGTATATGAAAAAATCGATGGTATTAATGAGGGATGTCGATTGTTACGATGTGTCTGCTTCAATAGTAGGTACTACAATCTGCCTTTTTTTGGTAGTATTCTTCATAAATTCAGGAGAAAATGAAATTTATTGTGATAGCTATTACCAGAGAATGGCCACGCTTTTTTTCAAACAAATTCTTTCTTATATCTCCCAAAATATTCCACAGCGCTTAATCTGCAGATGGTTGGGATTATGAAATATTACTTACTAATAATACAACGTAAACCGCTGGTTATTATAATTTTATATAAGCGTTAATTTCAAATTATTTCATTTTCAAAACGCGGTTATAGTCTTGGAGGATTTGTTCAGGAGAAATCGACTGACGCAATTTTTGAGACTAGGAATATAGTGAGCCCTGATGAAGTCCACCCTAAGCCACTTAATCTAAAAAACCAAAAAAAAAGCGAATAGTTAAATATCACATTCCGCTAGTGCTCAGAAAGAAAGTTTAGAAAGAAAGTTCAGGAAGAAAATACAATTTCAGTACATGGCCGAAGCTTCTGCGGGTACCCAGCCACTTAAAACGTTCAGGTGGGAAAAATTACAGTATTATCGCTTAAATAAAGACGCAGTATGTCGTGGAATTGTAAGTTCAAATTTGTGTCTAGTATTTATGCCGAGGAATTAAAAGGTGGAAGTGTGGAAGTTAAGGAGGTAGAGTGAAACAACGTCTGAACAAAACACGCATGCGGCGATGCCTCATGTCTAACAATCAAACGAAGGTCTTCACAAAAGTACTGAAACGTGGTCATATATTGAAACTTCTGAATTCGATTTTTATCCTCCAAAGTTAAACACTGAGGATAAATAAAATTACAGTGAGGCTTAATATATGCCTATTCATGTATGGCTCCCTCAGAGACGTATAACGCTTTCTAAGATGCTCTTTAAAGCCAAGATGAGCATTAAGATACAAGCTAAGATCTTTAGCAAAGGGCAAGCAAGCAAATATTTGAAAACGGTAATTGTAAATTTGCTTAGTGTAAATAACAAAGAGTAGCGGTCCAAGTAATCCTCAGGAACGCCAGATAAAATATCTGTACTGTTAGGGCAATAGTTATTGTATTTATTTGCCCTTTTGGAAATATGGAAAAGATTGAAGAAACAGTGAATTTGATTGCATTATAGGGTGTTGGTGTATTCTTCTTTGTATTATTATATTATTTACTAACGACGTTCAGCGCTATATTCCTCGCAACTTGTATCAATTTGCAATTCCCATAAATACAAATTTGTATTTATGGGAATTGCAAATTGATACCATTGATTGATGGCCAATGGTATAAAAACCATCATGTTTTATACCATATGTTATATGTTTTTGAGGTGTTCTATTGATAAACGCTCGACTTGGGAGAATCATACGTCACAACTCTGCGCTAAATTGTATTCTTCAGCATATGCGATCAGTAAATTGATGGATATAGTTTAATAAGTTTTGCCATGCACATGCCGCGTCTTGGCTGAGATATGCCAAAATATTTTGGAGTTCGTCCTCTCACATTCTGTTTTGTGCTGTAAAAAAGTAATCATGAGTAAATGTTCTCATTATATAGAATGAATGTGTTGTATTTGCTCATAGGTACAAAGAATAAGCGAGATATAAGTAAATTAATAAATAGCACTTGCATATAAAAGCCTAAATGCAAATGAGGTGGCAATTTCGAATTATAATGCTAGCTTAAAGCACAAAACATATACAGACATTTTCAAAACATCTGGAAATTTGCTATTACAGTGTCTTTTGTCTAATGCATTTGTAATTATTCGACACCAAATTTCCGTATAGTGCGAATGGCTTTGTTTACTTATTGTGTTTTATTTCATTTTATTGTATTTGCATATGTTTTTTTGACGAAACCTGTATTCTATTGGATCAACTGGTAAACGTAATTGTTATTATTATTTAATGAAAGTGTTTTACGGTTCTTACAACTAGATAATATTATATTGAACCAAGTTCTTTTTTTACTATTATGCAGTATGAAACATGTATTTAATAGATTTACACGAGTAGATTATGAATTATGACTCTTCCTAAGAATTAATGGCGCCGACTCAAGTTATATAATATCATTATTAAACTTTTGACCATATTTTATAATGTTCCATACTTGGGTATTAATCATGTGATCTTATATAAAGAAACTAATTACTAGAACTACACCTGTAAGTAACTATGGGTTACCAATATGATAAAGCTAAAGGAAAAACAATGAATATTGATATTGTTGTTTGTTTTTATGTTCACTATAGGTCTATATTTGTATACTTGGAATCGTTAATCTGTACGTTAATAAATAAATACGGCAGCATAAACGTACTGCATTCTAAGATAGCGAAACATTTTACAGCTTTAATGGTAGATAAGTTCTTGCTGAATCTAGGTTTAATAAAACAAAGGAAACAAGATTCTACTTCTTTCCATCGTCTCCTATTTGTTCTTATTGATAGTCTGCGTATTCAAGTTGTTGTTTGTTCGTTATGTTTATTTAACCTGCTTTAATTTTTGTTTTAAATATACACATGCGTTATACATTATTCGTAGAGTTTGAGTTTTGTTTCTCTGAAAGAATTTATCCCAGCCAATGCGCGTATTATTACGTTTGTCGATGTTCAATGTGTCTACCAATGTAGATCGGGTGCTTGTTCGTAATTTCAAGTTAATATTCCAGCTAAGAAAACCTGGGTCGACACTCTCCATCCCTGGAGCAGTGAAGAATTCTAGCCGCGATTCGGCTACAGCTCGTATGCAACAAGAAGACTCAGGGGTGGCACTAGTAGGCAATGCCGAATATCCTCGCTATATGGAAGAACGACAGTTGGGTGGTGGAGTATATAAAGGACCTTCGTCAGGTAGCCTAAAACACAAACCTAACGTAGGATATAGATTAGGAAGACGTAAAGCGTTGTTTGAGAAAAGGAAAAGAATCAGTGACTACGCGCTGGTGATGGGTATGTTTGGTATTATAGTTATGGTTATTGAAAATGAACTGTCAAGTGCTGGTGTTTACAGAAAGGTAAGTTAATATGCTTGCTACTACCACAGACTGCCGGAATTAGCAAGCAAGTACATGGTGAAGAATTCTTCTTTGATTAACATTTCAGGTATCCCAGGATCTTACTTGCTTGGTCTCTCTTATTTCTCGCTTAGTTTTCTTGCTTTAGCTTATTTCATTTCATAACATTTCAGGTTTTCTTGGTCTTTATCCTAGGTTATTATTATTATTGTTTCATACACGTGTTTGGTCATTCTTAGATTTGGCTTACGACTAACATGACCAAACCATCTTAACTATTTTATTTTGATCTGTACTGATTTTATTTTTAAGTCATCCCTAATTGCTACACCTCTGGTTTCCTTTTTTATTATTTTTTTTTTATTTTTTCCTATTTTTTTATCAAAGATTCGGAATTATTGAACATTGATGGTTTTCTGGTTCGATGTTCTCTTGTATTTCTGGTTTTTGCATATATTTCTTTTATTCCTTTATTTATTTCTTTATCAAACTATCCATTTGCTTTAACTACTTTTTAGTCAACCTTTCTGTGGTATTAGATTTTTTATTTACTTTATTTGCATTTGACTTGGATATTGCCCCTTCTATTCCTGTATATCAGTCCATTGTCTTTGAATTCATTCTTGATTCATGCGATTTTTTGTCGTTTTAGCCATTCTTTTTCTGGAGATGGCTTCTAATATTCCTTCTTCTGTTATCTCATTTATTTCTTGTTTGTTATTTTTTGGTCCGACTCGTCTTCTTCGATTATTGTGATTCCCTTTTTATTTTTTTAAGGAAACCCATATAATAGAAAGGAATATACTTTTGTATTTATTATAAGTCTATTTACAATATTTTGCCTAAACTAGGTCCAGTGTACATAAAATTTTTGCAAGGAGGAAAGATATTTTTTGAATTTTGTTTTAATATCTCTTAACCTTCTCAAAGCTTTATTCTTTCCAATTACAGTCACAAACTTCAATATATGGTGTTTCCGATTAGCTACATGTTTTTCCAACAATATAGAATTCAGAATGAAACCGTGATTTGTTTTAATAAAGGCCAATAGCTGAGGTATTTATTCCTATTTAAAATAAATTCTCAGATGAAAGGTTACTGTTCCGGTGGTCTGTGGAACTGTTCGGAAAATAAATCATTTTATATATTTTACAGGACGAATTTTACTCAATTTCTCTTAAAAGTCTGATATCTGTTTCAACTGTGATTCTATTAGGCCTCATAGTTGCCTATCATGCGTTAGAAGTGCAGGTATCTTAGCCTTTCTTATTGCTTGAAAATAATTGTATCAATAAAGGACGTCTGTACGTGTAAGGTTCACTAAATTACTATGAAATTGTAAAAATTCAAACTTTGTTCATCAAAATTAACCTATTATGAATTTGAGTTGGCTGAAACTAATTCTGAATTTATCTTTGGGAACAGCGAAAACTCCTGCAATAAAACTTCTTAAATAAAGGGAAAATCATAGGCTTCGTATCAGATTTTCAAATACTTCTGAATTCGAGAAAATCCGGGAAAAGTATAGAAAAATAGGGACGACCTGTGATCATAGTAAGCGATGGTTAAAAGAGCAACAACGGAGCAGCACAACACGTAATATGGCTTTCGAATATCGTAGTAAATAAGTAGAAAAACTGAAGCGTTTAAGGTTTAATATCAGCTTAGCGTAACGACACTCAAGAATTCAAGCCCTGAGATATGCGAAGATTAAAGATCACACACCTAGGGTGCGGCATGTTTAATATTATATGCTCGTCTATGCCATACTATGCTTGCTTAATCTTTTATGGACATACAATGCTTTAAGCTCTTCATCCATCTAAGGGATTAAAATGAATATTAAAGTTCTTCCTTCGTCTGTGGTAATAGCGTAGTCACATGAGATATGTCGAAGATATTTTGCGAATATTTGCATCTACATATTTCATCATATAAACTAATTTAAAATACCCCGCTTCGAAAAGGTTTCATTAAATATTAACTAAGCTACTCTGATTTCACCCACTCTAATCTAAAATTACTTTGACGTTCGCTTCCTGAATGTGATACAATGCATAGTAAATGGTTATGGATATACAGGGTAAGTTAGAATAAAACATCGTGATCTATTCACAATTGGGAATTTCATTGAATGGTTTGCTTGAGTAAGCGTAGTTAACCTTATATTGAGACATATAAGACGATCCATTATTGATATTAATTAATACTCTGCTATATCTAAAATTAAATTGTGTACATGCTGAGAAATACTTTCTTGAATTAAATAAGTCTGTTCATGTTCGCAAGGAATTATTTCATTGATCAATACCATGTGATATTTTACTTCGCTGTCGTTTTTCTTTTTCTTAATGAGTACAAGGTAAGTTGGATGGAATGGACCAAATTCGTCCTGTGTATTGTACACGTGAAAATAATGTAAAAAATTCAACTGTTCTTATCCGTTTTTCATTTGCCTTCAACTTCTACTAGCAACAACTAACGTTCGAAAGATTTTAGCTAGAGTTCTTACAAATGGTCCAAATTTTCGCTGATTCTCGAGTTAATCCGTTTTAAATAAAATAAAAATATGTAGAACAAAAAATCAAGTACGTAGTATTTATGTATATTAAAAGCTTTCCTTGTTGAAAGTCATTCCAACGCTTTTGTTGTTCTGGTCTGTATCAGCGTATTGTTTATGATTCAAATTTAGAGAGCGTTTGTTTTTCGAAGCATCAAATGCTTAGAGGCCAGTGAGGGTATTTTTGAAGACTTATCGAAAGAGCTAGAAAAATCGAGGGCTTACACCGCATCCATATGCAATTAATTTTCAGAGAGGAACTTTAAAATCTTGACTTTTTCATTAACTAAAAGTTATTCGTTATTGGAACTATCACTGAAATTATCACAATTATCAGATCCAGCAACATCCGTTTCTGGCAGGCGATCTTTCATGTTTGTACTGAAAAATAATGATGTGAACCAATCGTGGTATTCCTTTGCAATCGCATATTCTGAGTAAAATTTCTGAAGGCTTTTCTTCGTTTTTGCGGATGTAATTAGCTGATTTGAATAAATAGGCTCCAACGAAATTTCTAGGTCTACCGTTTGTGTACGCGAAGTTCTTTGTATAGATCGTTGAAATCATAATTATAGTAGGTAATGTCAGGGTCTTGTTTTAAATATAACCTTCTTATTTACACTTACTGCACTTTATTCCCATCAGTATTAGTCGTTTTATTAATAATAAGTGCTTTTGCAAATGTTTGTGAGAGTGGCTTTTTTCAAGAAATTTGTTCTTAATTGCAATTAAGCTGGTGTTTTGAACAACGTATATACAAAAAAAGGCAATATTATGGTTTTTGTTTTGGCCGTTCCGAGTAACTGAAAACTGAAAAATTTCGTTGCTTTCTCTTTGAGAATCTTGAGAAGATTGATCTCAGCGCAAGCGAAACAGAAAGCTTCATGAGGTGGTGTTGCATGGTAAATTGTAAAATTTTAACTATTTAGTTTCATACTGTAATAAATGGGCAAAACACCTTCGTAAGAAACAATGCCGTTACAAACGTTGTATCCTTGCAAGCTCTTTCTTTAGCAAAATTTGCATCTTGTTTCGTTTTAGATGCTGTGTATATTCTTTTTGTAATTTAGTATTCCCATCATTACGAGTAACAAGTTAATTTACGCAGGTGACACACTGATCTTATTTTGGAATGAACTCCTCTCCTACAAGACTGTACTAGTTGAATACTACTTATTTTGGCGACGTAACCTTTCAAAGTCTACAATTACCTTAAAGCTATTCATTATCTTGGGCCTATTATATGTTAAAGCTAAATTATCTTGCTCGTTTATTGTATTCAAGGATAATAAAATTTAATTAGGTACGTTATTACTTGAAAATCGGATAAAAACATATGAATATTTATGCATTGTTTTCACGTGTACCAAAATACTCTTGAAGTCTGTTCGTTCCTACTTAGTTACCCCTGTATAAACTGCTTTTTCTTAATTTAACCCTAACCACAACTTACAAAAAATAAGATGATATTTATGCAAATACAGGAGATTAATGTTTCTTGGAAGATGAAAAACAATTCTTGAATTTTATAGCATAGAAGCATCGAGTATTTATTGAGCTTACTTGATTGGGGACTCTGCTGAAAAATAGGAAAAATTTTAAACACAATATTAAATATAGTATTATTCTTCTCTATTTGAGTTGCTAATAATTGTGGATAACCCTCACCTTGAAAGCTATTTCCTATCTAAGCGGAGTGTCGCGTAAGAATGCAGCTTGCAATTGTCTGTGAGTATTTAAATGATATCGTTACCATCTAGGTAAAGCGTCGCTAGATGGGAACCATATCATTTTAAAAAATTGAAAGGAAATATTGAAGCTCTGAAAATATGCTGTGATTTGTAGTGCAATCAATTATACAGTTTACAAAATTTCCTATATTCATTATGTTGCAGATATAATGGACACGAAGCAACATAGTTAAAGTATAACAATTTACATTTAACACGGATAATCTTTGGTGCAACTATATAACTATGTTAGCTGATAACTATCATTAATTATTAACCTCTTTCAGCAGACTTATCGATCTATTAGTATGTAAAAAAACATTTTTTTTAATTAAAACTGTGCAAATAATAACTGTTATCCGGTTAGCACGATATCTTTCCTTAATTTGAAGTGTTTCTCTGCGTGTACGATATTGAGTGATATTGTTTGTAAGAGTTTAAATTTAAAAAAGCAGGGGTTGGCCAATTGATTTGGTATTTTCAAGAAAATAGTATAAAGGTTTAATATTAGGCTTCAATTTGTTCTTTATTCCATATTGGTTTTGCATAAAAATTATTCATATGCAGTGTTATACATACTTTACGTTTCTAGAAGATTATTAAGAGATGTTAAAGTTATTAAAGAATATTGTAAGCGCCCTTATTCCCTATGTTTGTATGGCAAAAGATTTTCTATAGCGGTCCATATTTTAACTTGTTCACGCTAAGTCGTTTATTCGATCCAAATGTTTCTGGGAGTTTTCGGCAATATACCGATTTTTTTGCAACTAGCCCCTACAACTACTGCCATCGAAATCTTTGCCGTGTTTGATTCATATTATTTCATTATTCTTAAATAGAGCACCTATACATTATATGTATATTGCGTATAAGGTGGACATAAAAATCAAAGAGGCTACTTTTCTTCGAGGTTCAATTATCTTCAGAAGAATTGTAAAGATAGAGCTTTTAACAGTTCTAGATCTGTATAAATCTGGCAATAAAAGAAGTCGAGTTTTCGATGGATTTTTTGAGCTTTTGAGTTATTAAAGTAAAAAGCGTGCGTTGAGAGCAAAATTTGTGTTTTGTATGATAGGTTTTGTATGATAGATAAATTATTAGTAAAGTGTTAATATTTGTTAAATAATAATCTCAGCTATTAGAGAATATTCGAAAATGTGGAAGTTGACGTGTTAGCATATTTCAATATTTACCCTAGAAACACGAAGATATGTATTCCTTAATAAAAAAAAAACAATTACAGAGCCTATGATATACACAAAATTAGTTTTATTATTAATTAACCGATTTTCGTGACAGATTTTATACTTAAGTATTTGTAATATCAACAGATACTATCAGACCCAGCTACCCAAGCGTAGACCAACTCATATTTAACACAAGAAGGTGTTTCTCATATCCCCTAAACGGAATCGCCAATTCAAGAACTTCTGCCCCGGGAATTCTATAACCAATTGAACGTATTTAATGTATTAACTACCCTGAGTATATCGTATTACTGTAAACATTTTCATAGTATCAAATCTCTTGGTTCGATATTGAAACGACGAGATTTTGAAGCTACTAAAATAGGCCAAAAGCTGTTTTCGAATTTGCGAAAAGTTCTTTGTTGTTGGGGAATCTCTTGGAAAGTTGCGAAATTGTGCATTACCTTTATCCGAAGCACTTAACACTCTCGATAAGATTTAAGCGGCCCTGGAAAACTTGATGGATAATATAGGACAGCATGTAGATATGGCAGAAATTTACAACCGTTCTCAATAAAAATCCGGATCTGCTGAAAAGTGTTTCGTTCTTGTTTTGTCTTTATGTATGCGGTACATATATTCTTTTAGAAATCTCATAATGCATATTACTCTCATTGTTCTTAAAATAAAGCAGCTACAATTGAGTCGTGCAGAATTATACAGGTTTACCCTTTGAGGAATATACAAAAGCCGCGATATCTACGAAAATTTAATTCTTAACTAGATTTATACAGATTTCAATAGGTTATTAGAAGTTACATTACATGTGTAAGTTAACTTTTGAAGATTGGGTATCTTTAGAAAAAACTTATTGTTAGTTGCATCTCTTCATATTTCATTTACTTAAGTACGATATATTTTGCCTATACTTATCTAGTTTCGAAACAACCTCTACCTTCCTTAGGATGCGCATCTCGGCTGTCGCTAGTTTTGTTCTTAATTCCTTTGTTAGTATCCACGACTTACTTCCAAAGATTAGCGACGCGACAAATACTTCATGTAAATCTTGATTTTGATCACCTTTGTTACATCTCTTTTATTTGTAAATGCGACTATAACGAGCGATGTAATCTGTTAATTACCCTTACTCTGTTATTGTTTTCTTGTCCGATATCTCCTTTACTACCTATAATTAACTTCGATTAATTAACGTTATTTGCCAAGAGGCCCTTGTTTATTTTCACGTAAGAATTGTACATCGTTGATCATTCTTATTTAGCATTGCTAATATTAGGTCGTCTGCGTAGAAAAATACCTTGACTTCGATAGGAAGCTTACTTTCTGAGACTTACACATGTACCGCTAATATTTATTTATTTTTAACGTATTTAGAATAAATAAATAACCATTTTGAAAAAATCATATTAATAAGCGTGAGGATGCTGTTATACATTTGTCTGTTTGTTGGACCTCAGGACACATTCCCTGATTAATCTCCTTTTATTTGGAAATTCCATAAAACATTGGGATTTGTATCCGATGCTGAAGCATAATTCGCAGTTGTTTATTAATACCGCGCCAAGCCTGTGACTTTATCTCTGACTGAGCGCCGCTACTAGCACATCACATGAGTGACGGAGTTAGATACCTTGTCTTGCTTATAATTTATAATTCTACAACTTGATTGTGCATTAATTCTAAAGACTAGATGGTACGATACTTAAAATCACCTAGTTAAATGGCCAACCCTAGTTGAAGTGAAAGAATTAAGTAGGGTTCACATAGAGCAGCGTGAAAGGCCAAACTTTAACATTGTATGTCACAATTAGTGCGGAAGTGGTTAATAAACGCAATAAGCATCGTTTCGACGCAATTCAGTGCATTACAAAAGCAATTGTTAGTATCGACGGATAAAATTAAGTCAGCACAAAGCAACTCATTGATTTTGTCAGATTTTAACGCTAATTTCGCGCTATTCTATGTGGACGAAAGGTGCGTTAGAATGTTCGTGCATTAAAGGATTGTAAGAAGATTTGCAGAGAATCTGTTCTTGTGTTTGTAAAATTGATTTTCAGCTTTTCATGATCGACAATTGCGCAGACGACTGGCGCATCGCGATGACGTGGCAGCGTATTTGCCAGATATCAATGGAGTTGTTGATATGCGCAGTCCACCCGATTCCCGGTCACTACCGCTTCATTTGGACCACGAAATTAGCCAACAAAGGCGGTGGTATAGGATCGAAGTCCGTGCCATACGACGTACCGTTATCACTACCTATGTTTTTGAGATTATATTTAATATGTAGAGTAATGTTGCTGCATAGCAAATTGTTCACTGATGCATCTTCCCGTAGTATAGGTGCACTTAATCGCATTAACTTTAATACACGATTCGTGCTCAAAACATTAATGACCATATGCCCTGGTACGGTATTATTAGTGTTCATGGTCTCCTTATGGATAATTGCCAGTTGGACATTGCGACAATGTGAAAGGTGTTTACTATCATCCGTTTGTTATTCACGCAAAACATTTAATGTACTCTTCCAGATTCCACGACGAAGAACACGCGAACCTTCTAAATGCGATGTGGTTGATTGCAATTACTTTCCTTAGCGTAGGGTTTGGAGATATTGTACCTAACACTTACTGTGGCCGGGGTATAGCTGTTAGCACTGGAATTATGGTAAGTACCTTAAGCGATATATTTTAATTATCATAACCAGACGATTTTAATTGTTTTCCGCTACACAATCGTGTTTGCGTATGAAACTGATGTAGTTGGAATAGTTTCAATTCTTGGCGGAATAGTTTGTAATAAATTGTTGTGTTTGGCAGTTTATTAGAGTTTAATATCCAATTTAAATTTTGCACCAAGCTTAAATTAGAAACATCAAAAATAAAATTGTGAGATTAGACAAATAGCACAATTTTCTTCTATGTGTCATATCTAATTTAATAGCATTGGGATGTAAATTTATTGACAAGGATATACCGATTTAAATGAGACCTTTTGTGGGCGCAGAGCCACCATAAACAGAGTGTTGAAGTAAAGTGATCTACAGAAATTTTCATGTGGAATAGCTCGCTGTGAGAAATTGGTTGACCGTACGAAACTCAGAGCAACTAAGGAATGTACATTAAGATTGTTTAGATTTGTTTGATAATCGACGAATTACTACAACCCATAAAGTTGACTTATTACTTTGCTGCAATTATACTCATTGAAGTCGTTGGGATATAATAGTGTCAATAATATAAAATTAAAGATGAAAAATTTAAAACGGTAAAGTTTAATGCATAAAAATTGGGGTGTGATGGGCAAGAAAATTATTATCTGTTTTTATTTGGAAAGGCGGAAAATGGGAGACGATGAGGCAATTGACACGGTTATACGCACCGTGTGTGACGCACAACCATATGTCCATATAACCGTCTCAGTTGCTGCTTCCTCTTCAATTTTCCTTTTCCAAATAAAACCTTTTCAAATAATAATTTTGTTGACCGTTACTCCCCAATCGTTACACATTTAACAAATAACTTTCAACTCTTCATCTTTTATTTTATATTATCGGTGGTAACGAGATCTGATGACTTTTAATGGAAATCGATAGCTAACTGTAAATAAGACTTTGCCTGGTATTGAATTGAATACATATCATATCAATTTTTCCTACTTACTACAGTGATAGAAAGGTTTTATCTTTCAAAGCAATATACCTTACCTTAAATAAATGGTAGTTTTGAATAAAGTTCCTTAAATATTCTTTGTTGCTAAGAAACACATTTCAATGAAAACTTCAATTTATTTGTATTAAAATAATAATTGTATTAGAAAAAAGAAGATTTTGTTCCATTGAAAAATATATCCTTCATTCAGATTTATTTTTAGTAGAATGTAAACTCGTAAAGAACAAATATTTCTTAGAGTCGAAAGAGTAACTTAGTGCTAGTATGGTGCGCCAGGAATGTTACTTTCATACATCTGAATAAGATGTAGCACTGTTACTCTATCGATGGAACAAACTATACATTATCATTGCAATTGTTGGAATGGAAAGATTCTAAGCGAAATATGTAATACTGATTGCCGAAAATGAGCAGATGAATGAGCAGAGGGAATAAACGAGGGAAGCTCGCAGATTCTGATGAAACTTTGTCAACTTGTAGATTTCATGGAGTGTTACTCTAACACAACATTTATTGCGGCGGAACTTCAACTTTAAAAGCGAAATCTGACTTGGAAATTCGACTCATTTTTTTTATTTACAATAGCTTTTTAATTGTGAAAAATATGAAAGCCTCGTTTTTGTGTTTATTCAATGAAACTTCAGAAATCGGTTCTAATCGCATTCTTTTGCTAAAATTATGAATATGATATGTCTCCTTATTCTAATGAGATATTCCGTATATTGTAATTTTCGTTCTTAAAAAATAAAATGTTATCATTATTAGCATACGTGCTGTTAGTGAATATACAAAAGAAAATTAATTATTTATTGGCAATAATATCTGTTTATTGATATTGGCTGAGTTGATATTATTTTGCAAGCTATTCACAAAGAAACAATCGACTTAAATATAATGGATGCATTCATTATGATAGTGAAAGTATTTAAAAATGTGTGGATATATAAACATTAACTATAACGTGCAGATCTTACAATAGCGGACTGACCGCATATTGAACACGTGGCTAAAACTTCTTTATCATCGAACGAAAACGCACATATCAGTGCATGAGTACATTTCGCATGTCTGGATTCTATATAACCTCTTTTTCTTTCATCAGCAATTAAGAATAAATAACAAGAAATAACAATACCACTAACAAGAAATATGTTTTGATATCTTTGAGAGAACAGCTAATTGTGGACCGAAGATTGTTATACTGCGTTGATTCAAATTAAGGTCAATATTTGCAAGAAAATCTTGGTTGAAAAGCCGCTTGACCAACCCTTTCTATACACGAAAGTCGCATATAAGAAGCGGTTGTGCTTGTACAAAGCTTTGCAATGCCGGAAAAGAGCGACCACCTCAAGAATTTAATTTGTGTCCGTGTAGTTACACATCAGTAAACTATTCTTTAAATAGTTCACTCACTAGTTAGTAGTAGTTTAATGATGATGATTCAGCTTTAATATTTTAAGCCTGTTAGCAACAAAGCACAGTGTGCACTATTAGATTTTGTTCGCAATGCTTATATTTGTATACTAACGTGGAAGAAGTTGTCGCGAAGATTGGAACCAAATGTACCGCTTGCTTCCTTAAAGATTAAAGATTAAAGATCGGCAATGGTGATACTAGTTTTTCTGCGGCCGATATTATAGTCAATATCCGATACCGAATACACAGCGTACGTAACAGCTTTGCCGCTTGCGTAGCTCATGGCACGACTAGAATGCAATTGATTGATATGAACCACGATACTAAAACGACTTCAAAAATGAGCTGAATTTCGATAAACATTGAATTCTTATATATATTATACTAGGAGGAGTTTGTGTCACCTTGTCCTAGATGAAATAAAAGTATTTGCAAGGGAGACATGTTGTCCGTTAACCAAATCTCTCAAAAATTCTTAGAAATAAGAGAGGTCACTATTTTTCAACATACAATGCAACTACGCAACAGAATTCGAAGTATCTCATTAGAATAAGGAAATATGTCAGTAAATAGAACACTTCGGAAAATGCCTAGAAATAATAACGAAACCATGCCACCATCTCGTTGTTAAGAAATTAGAGAATTGCTCGAGGGATGGTTTGGCGAACAATGTCGCTGCTTTTTGGACAGCAGACAGGCGTTTCCATGGCTCTACAGGCACTAAGAAATGTCGATTTCGTCGTTTTGGAAGTTGTGGCGTTAACTGTGAAGCATCAGCGAGCGAAGGTAGAGATAAAAGTACTCTCGAAACCGTGCTGATGACGCCAAGTAGGCAGAAATATGTCTGCGTGATAATGCCCTTTTTTTCTCTCGTTTTGTTGCGTTCACCGTGAATTATTCCATCAATACCATGAGGAAGCTAAGTTATCTTAGCATTATATATTTTTGGAAATATGTCAACATTCATAATTTTCTATACCCTATAACATTATGTAAATCACCTTTGTGTATACTATTTCATGACAAAAAAAAGTAATAAGGAGCGATTTTTGAAATTTCGTAATTATTGTAACATCTTGTATATAAATAACTATACGAGCCGAAACGGTACTGAAACTTTTTTCTATCTTCGTCTGTCGTCACTAAAGTCGTTCTGGATAAATGAAATTTGAAGCGAATTTCAAGGTCAGATTTCATCCCCTAAAGTTGAAGTTCTACCGCAACAGGGAGTGTCCTTGAGTGACACTCAATGGAGTCTACAAACTGGCAAAGTTTCGTCAGAATCTGCGATTCACTTCCATTGTAAGTGAGCAGTGAACCGCATATTGGGCCGTTTATATTATTTCGACATAATAAATCCGGCAATGTTCATGAAATCCCTGAAAAATTACATTGTTAACGATTCTTGTAAGTAATTGAATATATCATTTAGTTTCATAGATACCAAATTCCTTTTCCAAAAAATTCTTGGAATGTCATATCCACTAAATCGTTTTTCCTTGTTTGATTGAGGATGCTGTGCTTGTTGTAATGCTACAAAGTATCTTTCTCTGCAATAGATCCTCGCAGTACTTCCTTCAAAATGTTCGTAGGGATCGCAGGACTGGTACTGATTAACGCTTAAGGCCGAGGATGATGAGCTGCTCTAAAATGTAATTTAAGTTACTCACTAAGTTACCTCACATAAACAAATAAGAGTATAATATTCTTTTTATATAAATGCAATTATTTTCTAAACCTAGTTTTATTAGTGCTGCATCGTCCAATTCATGCAAAATGCGTAATTAATCGTATACAAACCTTAACAAAAACTTCATTCATTCAGCAAATTTTCTACTACTTCTATATATCTCACCAGGAGACACAAACTTGTCGTCATAGTACTTCCAAAGAGAGAAATATTAACCAATACGTAACGCTACAATCAACTGTGCCAATTTTCTGTAATCGCAAATATTGGCAAATTCAAATCTTTGGTTTACTTCTCAGCGGTTTTTTAATAGAATTTGCAATTGAATTACATTAAAATTGATATACAACAAACAACGAGGCCTTGAAATACATGATTCAGAACATTTATAACGACAAAAGTATCTAATTGTATGAAGAGTAACGACGAAAACAACGTTTCGTATCCTGAAAATATTAAACACCTGGAAATTTTAGAAACATTACGTAAACAAACAAAATACACAAACGTGTTTTTAGATTAAAAACATTTTTTGGAATAAAATATTAAATCTAGCAAAAAGACAACCCTAATGAAAATCACTAAACATCAATTGATGTCACATTAATTGTAGTGTAGAACTAGCAGCAGAACGTTATATTTCATTAACTGTACAATTTGTTGAAGAAGTGTGGCTTACTTATTGAGAATCAGCATGTTTACATCAACAGTAGTAGCTCAAGTTATGCAAGAAATTCGAAATGGATTAAATAGTAACGAAACAATTTTGGAAATTTCTCATGGACTTCATGGAGCACGAGCATTCAACAGTGTTGATTATTTGAATCGCTTCATTAAGCTAGAGCTAATCAGCATCAGAGCAATGCCGATTGTGTTAGCCAAATCATCTAAATAACAGGAAATAGGAGGTGTGATCTCCCAAAAAGACCGCTCCAGCTTTCTGGATACATACTGAATGTAAAGAAGGCGTATGACAATGTGTGAAGGGAAGGACTTGTCTTCAAAATGCGAAGTTTTCTGATCTCCATTTAACTAACGAAGATAATTCAGGAATGGCACGTGAAAAGAAGCTTCAGAGTGAGATTAAATAACGATCTGTCGTTGGAAAAACGGCCACAACAAGGGCTACCACAGGGATCCCTAATGTCTCCTATTTTCGTCCATGAGTTGTCCAGGGAAATAGCCGACCCGGAAACGAGGAACTAATTCAAATACGACATAGCGGTAGTCGCGCAGGAAAAGAATATCGAGACCTCTACGAGGAATATGAGCAAATGGTATCTCCGCGGATAAATGGAGGATGAGAATAAACAAGGAAATAAAGGGACAACAATGGGAATCAACTGGAGGAACAAAGAAATCACCTAGGAATCAACATAGATAGCATGCCTCGTTGTATGCTGCTATCCGGAAATGGAATAGCATACGACGAGAAAAGAGGATGTTGCGAGGATGACGAGAGAAGAAGTAGACGGCCTTTAAGGATGTGGCCGAAGATATTTACAATGGTGACTCTTTCGACCAGTAATTATGGCGAAGAACTGCGAATTAGAAATGCAGAGAATCCAAAGGCGAGGGCGGGGATCAACGCTAGGAAAATGATAAAAGGGTGTGCGTTAAAAACCAAGATCTCCAAGACCAACTTAGATTAGAATATTTGCGACAGAGTAAGCTATCCAGAGGATGAGAAGCCACCCAAGGATTCAAGAGTTGGCGACAAGAGAGGGAGAGACGAAAATAAAGCGTGGAATGCTTGTGGCTTTTATTCATTCGATTGGTATGGGATGAGGTGACAAGAAGAAATTGGATCATCGCCAAGAGGCAGAAAATTCAGCAAAAAATTGAGGAGAAAAGTGGTGTTATTTGATAACAATGGAAACACTTCAAATTGTGCGAATTTTATTCGTACTATACATGGATGGTTTTGCAAAAGCAACAACCTATAAAACAAAGTAAAGCCTATCTGCAAACTGAAATAAATGGAAAACTGAGAAATTTCAATAAATGATTTTGAGGGAATAATTTAGACCTAAACATCAACGAAACAGCACTTATGTAGTTTCAATACTTTAAAAATGAAGAGAAATTTAAACTTAAGAATACTCAACTTTGCAGTATTGATACCATAATTTTATAAATTATTATCATCATCATTTACTCCTATCCACAAACTACGAAAGCATTTGTTTCAGCTTCAGTTTTACTTGGTTTGTTTACTTGAAAAGAAAGAATTAATTAAATAAACTTTTCGTTTTTAAGGATTAAATTTGCGCGGATATTTACCGCTTTCGCTTATAAATTATCAAGCTATAATATTGATCGGACTAATTTTATGGATTTTGCCAAAATTTAAACTAAAAACAATATGTTTTAAAACAACAGATAATGGTGAAGCATGAATCCAAATTATTATGTTGTAAATTAAATTATTTAAAAATTCAAATATTTGTAAATAATTGTATCAAAGAAAGTTGCTACATCAATTCGTATTGCACTACCTAATATCAATTATCAGCCATCTTCATTAACTCATTCTAAACTTTATACTTTAATTACTAACGACTGTCGTAGTTCTGGTTCCATCTTACATACGCATTAAAAAAGTCTTATATTCTCTACCTGTAATAAAAAAGAGAATAACAGCAAACAAAAGTTTGTAAATCCATCATAATTTAAAGAGAACTCGAAAATCATCTCATTAAAGAGAGGTGGAAGATTGCAAGATAATTCTTTAAGATTTACTTTCCCTACAGCTTGTACTAGAGCAGGATTCCCATATTCATCTGAGTTCGCAACAAGGTTACTCTTCAATTATTTATTGGACCTCGCCACTTCGCCACATCATAAAGCTTTTCTCCATTGGACCATGAAACATTTGTTAGCGGAAATTGAGACTCAAATTGCATCCTTCTGTTTGAATCGTGCTCCATAATTCATGCAGAGTGTACGTCATCTCTTACGTTTCATCGCGATTGTTTATTTAATCCTTGCGCCTTCTTGTTTACGCACCTGATTTATTTGGTAACTGCTGTGCGACTTCAAATGAAAAAATGACCAGATTGTTTTGAGTATTGTCAGCGTCGAAGCGAATGTCCTAGGCTTCGAAAGTAATTGAGAAACTGAAATTGAAACTGAAAGAAAAATTATTTTTCTAATTTCTTAATAGATGGAACACCGCAAAATGTCGGTATAAATGAAAATATACGAAAAAGAAGAAAATGAAAAGCTAGATGTTTGGCCAGTAATCTCGTCGTAACCTAAGCCTTGCCATTGGATTGGGATTCACCTTGAGAATTGAGCGTACCTCAGGTACGTCAAGTATATTACATGGAACCTTCGTATATTGAATCCAAATAATGTCAGTATTGTTATACTTCCTGAATTAGCTTAAAATTAAGTGTTTGTATTGTATAAAAAATAAAGGAAACGTTTATAAATAACGTTATAAATGCATAAATGCCATTCGAAAATCGACAGTAAAGATTTATAAAATTTACCAACCGTATAATTGTTATAATAGGCTACAGTTTTGTGTAGAATACAAATCATTCCATAGCCTTACGAATTTCTCAGATAATCAATAAAATGTGATACCTAAAAGTGACTAGTTTTCCTTACAAAGGAAAAAGAAACAATTTTCACCTAAAGGTCACGTACGGCAATGCGTGTCAGATATAACAACTAAATTCAGATTTGCGTTTGTTAAATTGGGGTAAAGTATCAATAAAATGGGTTTATCATAAAAAGAATCTGGGCGCTTTATTATTTTTGCAGGTCCTTTCTATAATTCATAGAATGAATAATAATCTATATTAATTCCTAACAAAATATTGACCGAACGTAGTGAGTCATGAAACAACGGGGTGTAAACGCTAAAAGCTTCTCTTCCCAGAAATGGTTCTTTATTTTTGTGTCACATTATCTCCATTATTGTACTAAAAGCCTACATATCTGTTTGGGTAATTAAGTTGAACGTCATGTAATTTTTATCATCCCTGGCTATTTAGATCAAGTTATTCAAGAGTAATCATATTTTCAGCGTTCAGGTTATTATAGACAAATTTTAGTCCGGCCAAGGACCGCCGAGCCGGATTCAGTTATAGTAAGCCGGCTAACAATAATAATAATAATAGGAATAGTAATAATAATAAACAACTTTATTGTCCAGCAGATTACAAAAAAAATGTGATGTAATTTTAAACAAACGATAGGGTATTCATTGTCTAAAAATCTATTTATTGCTAACCTAAAAGTTTTCAACTGCTGGAACTTTCTATGTTAAAAAATTGGTAGTAATTGTATATCAATTACTATTAAGATTTAGCCATCATTTAGGCGTATCAAGCAATTACTTATTTCAAAACTAAAAGTACCTACTTCTGAAAGTTTTCATTTTAATAATAGTAATAGTATCAATAGTATAATTTTTCCGTAAAATTATTGTGAGTTTACCGGAGTGAGTTTTGCAGAGAGTCAAAAGTTATAGCATTGCTTCACGGAAACGCCTTGTGTAACAAAAGCAATTCTTGGGTAGCAAAATATGCAACTATGTTGCTACTAGGCTTATGAAGCTTGATAGATATTTGCTTATCTCAAGCTTCAACAATACGATATTCTCGCTAATTCGCTGTTACAATTCTAGTAAAAATTTTTTCTTCCTATCCAACGGTTTGGGAAAGTTTCATATGCTGAAAGCGCAAAGTGCTCAGTTCACGCGGTTATTTTCTGTGATCTTTGAAACACCTATAAGGTGTGGTTAAGGTATGTTTGATAAATTAAATAAGAGAAATGCACATGATTGTTACTCTGGTAGCTCTTTGAAATCTACCGAATTTACTGGAGATGGAAGTGTCCCTAGAAAATCTTTGGAAAAACATTTACTGAATGTTTTTTGACGCAGGTCTTAATCTAGATAACAAAGATTCTGAAGTAAGCAGCAATCTATTTATAATATTTACAATGTTGCTCGCCTGCCCACTGAGCTTCCTGGAAAATTTTATTTAGTTTGCCTTGCTTGTTCCGAACTTCTGAAGCTTTCGTTGACAGTTTCAGAAACAGTATTTTCGCTCCATGGATAAGGATTTTGTGAACTGCAGGGTCAAGGGCTATCATTCATATAGTCGCGCGCACAAACTAATCTGCAACATTTTCCGATGCAGTTAATCCTAAATAAAAAACACAATAATTTAGGGAAACCTTTAGAAAATACGTTGAACTAGGCAGTCCTAAAAATTTTCTTATTTACCTCTTGAGAATTCGACTTCATCGCCTCAGTTAGACGTAGGTAACATTTGCTTGAGGTTAATAACGTTTTGGGTTCATATTTAGACATTGACGGAATAATAACCACCTAATAATGTTTTGCTCTATTTTTAAGAGGTACCCAGGTAGATATAAAATCTGTCTTCAAGTATTCACATTTTATCGATTCTTGTAATATGTACTACAACAAATGCTCAAGTCCAAGGTTATCGCTCGGACAATGGAATCTCTGGGTATCAGATAAAGAATACAATTCCATTTATGGCTACAAGATAAAAGTCTAATTCCACTAAGAGGTCGCAGCATGGTATGTAGAAAACTTCGCAGATTGTTTAATTAATTTGAGACTATTTTATTCGCGTAATTTAACCGTAAGCATTTGATGTCTACATATACTTGTTTTAAATTCCAATAACAAAAATACTCGGAAAATTGTTATCAATGCCTTCGGTGTTGAATTACATATTACCATGTTATATGATAAGCTGGCTTTACTAATCGCTGTTTTCTTTTTCTTACTAAAGCCACTGTAATCTTCAATAATTGTATTAATTTTATTAAAGAACACATTTTAATGCGGCGTTTTCTTGCAGCCTTGTAAGAGTTGTCGATAGAAATTTGAACAAATATTTGGAACTATCTTTATTTCAATCTTTATTATGCTTTTGAATCCAAGTCAGTTAATTTTTTCGCACATTATCGATTTACTTCCGCCCTAATACGGTTCTTCTCGTATATTAACTCAGTCTTCAACAATCTATGTACGTAAAAAAATCTTTTCGAGAAATAAAAGAAAATACGCAAATAGAACTAAAGGCAGACACCTTCACAGTTCTGATAGTGAAATCGTTTATCTAACGTTTAGATTTAAAAGCATAGACAAGTAACGCTTTTATATTGGATGTGTCTAGTATTGAATTTTCTATCTTCCTCTTTGAACAAACGATGATTATTATCCATTAAACGAATTAATTCCATCTTTCCAGCAATAAAACCTTTCATCTATTCTTCACAACACAATAAAAGCAACACTTAAAGTGAAGTAGTGAATATATAGTTTGAGTGTAATCATAACGCAGGAGCCACAAAACATGATAGGTTAACAAACAAAGAAATTAGAGGGAGATTAAAACAAACACCAACAATAACAAAAAAAATCTCTGTTAAAAGAATAACAGAGGCGGGAATAGGAAGAGAAAACATGGATGGGGAGAACAAAAAGAAATAGGTTTGAGAGGGCTGGCCAGAGATAAGAAAGAATGGAAAAAATGGATGAGAAGCGGGTGAAGACATCAGTAAACCTAGCACCGTTAGTTAGCATCAAGGTCTTGAGAAAGAAGAAGAAGAAAAAGGGTACAATTACATTTGAAAAATGCTACATTTCGAAGCAAAAACCACGTTATGTAAAACATAATTCCAATCCCTTATTGCCATCGAAGTTTCATTAGGTAGTTCGTCTTGAAATTTATTAGTTTTTAGATACTAAATAGCAGCATCAGCAACAACAACCATGTGTCTCATCTAGTTACTGTACGAGCATTAAATAGGTTTTTTTTTTTTTTTTTTTTTAATAAAATAAATTAAAGAAGAAACAAAATGTTATCATTGTCGCTGGTAACGATACGTAAGGATATTCGCTGCCAGGAAATAAGTGTCCGATTTAGCAGCTTTTTTTTGTTTGGCAATAAGTATCCACTTTGGCAGAAAAATTGTTAACGTTGAAATAAATGTGCCACTCTGCGTTAATTTTGTTGTTAGTTTTTTTTTTTTTTTTTGAAAAGACTATTATCACATCTCAAGCTCAACAGCAGCAGGCCTGGACGAATCAACCGGTTGTTTCTAAGATGGGGATTGTCGTCGCTAACTGTCATTACCAGTTCATCACTCTGTTCAACATTTGGTTCAACAACGTTTTACGTTTAATATGTTAACAATCTAAACTGTCAAGGGTGTTTTTTGCAGCAGCGATTAATTTGTCAATATTGCTTGCTGCGGTCTGATGTTATAGCTTGAATATAGTTGAAGAATCGAAGATCAAGTATGTTGTACGTACGGGAACTGTTTGGAGGTTATAACAAGTCATTTTAATATTCAAAGACGTGCCGATAGAAACATCGCTTTCCTAATAAATGTTTTGCTCGTGCAGCTACAATCAGGTTTTTATTCGTTTTGATCGAAAGAAAACTTGGGTGTAAAAGTTTCTGTTAAATAGAACCATTTTGGATGTGGATGACGCCCAACATGTTTTTGAAAACTGGATTTTTAAGAGCAATGCTGTACGGTTCATGCATCGACGAATAGACTCGATTTTCTTCTCATCCATGAGAACAGGTTTTATTGCGTTTGAGTAAGGTTTAATTAAGCTGATATAATGTGTTTATGCAGTGTAGCAATCGGAATATTATTAAGAAAATAAATATTCCTACGCTAACTTAGGGGTATGACTTTCGATTAAATCTATCAACACTATCGGTTTTAAATGACGTTACTTTGGCATATCTTTCATTTACGTTGACGTATACTGCGTATAGTTTTTTTCCGATGTAGTATTTTTGATCGAACCATCATTTAAAACACAATTTTGTGCTTATTTATGAAAGATATTAGTAAATATCTTCATGGATGTAATTAGGCACGTTGGGCTCTTTCCTTGCCGAATTGACCAAATTTTCGTTTTCAGCTTGCATAATTCCTTCAAACCGATATTTTACACTTCAACTGAAAATTTTAGCAATTTGAAATGTTTACGAAAGAAGTAAAATTAACTCAAAAATTGCTTAAACTTTATTAAATCTGATAGTAGAAACTATTCACAGCCTTCTTCATATAACAATAATTTTTGGGAAAAATCGAAATCGGACAAGTATTGCCCAATAAGTAACTAAGGAAGGAAGGAACCATATGAAATCCATTATATTTTAAAAATTGTTAATAGGAAGAAGACATTTCCAGATTTTAATTGGTTATTTTTCACAATTGTTTGCATGACGTTATCGTGGTAATTCCACTAAGTCTTTGTAAAGATAGATACGTTTAAAGAAACATGTTGAATATGCATTCCTTAAGTTTCATTGATAATGTTGGCGTTGTAAACACCTCATGTAAGTAGAGGCAGAGATAACTCATGTATTTTAAAAGAATTTAAGTACGAACTGTTACTTTACCTACTGGCCAGAAACATTGTCCCCAAGCACCAATTATTGAAAAAAAAAAAAACTAGAAGTGCCTTAATATATTAACATTTATTAGATATGCAACGATATATAATTGAAAACAATGACATTAAAAACATTTCTATGAAACTAACCGCTACGAGTAGGCAATGAACAGGTTAACCAGCGTGTGCGTTCAATGATGACCTATGGTCTTGCGGGCATCCCCTGCAAATAGGAAGGCATAAGAAATTATGAATTATAGCCATTACGGTGTTAAATCAAATACCAATATCATATTAGTTATATTCCTAACTCTTCTTGGTCTGGTCTTAGTCTTGATTTTTATTGTGATAGTTGTTTCGGTGGCAGTTTCAATCTGCCTTTTCCGCTTTACTGTCATTTTAACTGTTGTTGGTGTCTTCACCTTTATTTTAGTCTTCTTCGTTGTTTCTGTTTTTCCTGGTGTTTTCACTATTGTTATGGTCGTTGTTTTTACCATGTATTTCGTGTTGGTCTTGGTGGTTTCTGTTCTTGTATTGGTAATTCTAACAACGGCAGATGTAGGTATGCTGATAGATGTTGTTATGAGTGATGAGGTACCCAAAGCCATCGTCTACGTTTTATCCCTAAAAAAATGATAATTAATATTGAAAGAATGCTATTACTTTTAGAATTAAAGTGTAGATAACGGAATAAGATTCTATAATAATCCACTTTAAAGTAACTCAATACGAATTAGAAAAGAAAAACAATAATCTTAATTGTAACAAGAGGCATAAACGGATTTATAAATATTTTATAATCCGGTATGCCAAGTAGCTTTGTTTTTCGCACCGTATTTTTCGAGTCGAAAAGAAAAAGAGAATAAAAAAGCAAACAACGGAAAGGCACTGAAAGATTACTCTAAATGTAACAGGAAGGTGTTAACGAATATAACACAATGAGACATTAACATTTTAAAATATTTGATGAAGTATTCGCCAAAGGTCTACCTTGTAAGATTCATAATAGAAAAATACAAAACTTTTCTTTATTCCTTACAAAACTTTTAATATTTATATCAATATTCATGTATTATGCTTTAGATTTTATGTGATGATAGCATAAATGTCGAAATTCGTCCCAAAGGAAATAAGTTTTTGTAAGAAGTCAGAAGAGTTCTGTATTTTTATATTTAAACCTTTTAAAAGAATATATTGGTACAAGTTAATTTTATTAAAAAATTACTCACGCTCAAATGTATCTATATGGCAAGAATAGTATTAAGCAACTACTAAACAAGTGTTAAAGTTAAAAGGAAGCAAAAAAAAATAAACCACCAATAAGGTAAGCTGTAATCTCATTGGCTGCAAGACTGAAGTATGTGGTGGGGAGAATCGGGGGATGGGTCTACATGAAAATTGTATTCGCTAATAAAAAATTAGTTATCTTTTGATTAATCTGAATGTAGTAATAACAATGAGAAAGAGAGAACCGAAACGGACACAATAGATTCAAAGTGAAAAGAGACATGCCTTGTGTAGACGATGGGTTTTCTAAAAACAAATTAACGTTTTCAAGCTATTGAAAGTACAGAAATAAAGTTGGAACATAGGGAAAGATTTGTTCATTGGTTAATATGTTATAAGATTTTTTATAAATACTTCTAATGCAAAAATTAATGTAAAGAACGAATATTCGCATTTTCCTTTTTTTCATCTAATTCGTACTTGAAGAAGATGTCTTTAACAAAATTGAATTTTCATTTTAGATTTATAAGAGACAAAATCAATAGAGATGGTGATTTTTATTGACACGCAGTGGCGCAGACCGTAGAAGGTCGGCCGGCATTATGCATATGTATATATAAATGCATCCTGTATATATATATGAAGTTAAGGAATATGTATGTATTTATATACAATAATATACAAAGTTGATATATGTATACTGATTCATTTGAGTACAACTGTAACCGTACCTTTCAGAGAAGGGAGCAAGAAAAAAAACTGTATGCCCTTACCTTCGTCTATTGACGGCTGGATGCAGACGAAGATCTATCATGCTGTAAAGAATTGGCAAAGAATTGCAACATTAATGTTGCTTCCATTGTAGACTCATTTAGCCTTTTGCGACGTGACGAAAATTCGTCCTTGTATTTCGAATATTTGCGTATTTAAAATCCTTCATCTTATAATTTTTACTCTCGGATATGTTATTATTAGTTACTCTCTTGCTTGTCAATCGCAACGGGATTTTTATTGACAACGGTTGTAAATTTCTATGATACGTGCTGTCCTATATTATCCGTCAAGTTTACCAGGACCACTTTCGTCTTATCGAGAGTGTTCCGATAAGGGTAATGCACTACGTTGCAATTTTCCAAGAGATTCTCCAACAGCAGAGTACCTTTCGCAAATTTCCGCTGTATCTGCTTCAACTTGGTGATTCAAAAACAGTTTTTCGTCTATTTTAATTGCTTCAGAATCTGGTGATTTCAATGTCGAAATAAAAGATTTGATACTCTGAAAATATTCACTGTAACACGATACTACTGCAAGCCATGCAGATACCCCAACTGGTTGATACAGATTTAGGAAGCTGTGGAATTTCTGGATAGAAGTATTCGAATTGGCGAATCTGTTTAGGGGATTTGAGAAACAGCCTCTTTATGTCAGCTATAAGTTGGCTACTTTCGCATAGCCGGGTCTGATGGTATCTTCCACAATATGAAACGCATGTAGTAAACATCTCACGCGAAGGACCTGTGGAATATCCGTTTTCAATAATCTGCCAACTTTAATCATAGTTGCGGCTCTATCAGTGACAAATATGTTTAATTGCCTTGTATCCTTTATCAATTGTTTCTGCCTTCGTCTTTATAAGACGTTTGCTTCACAAAAGAAATGGCGTCGTCTTTGTTAGAGTTTGCTGCTTCATCCACGTTTATTCACTTTTTTAATCATATTCTGTACGGCATTTATAACTTGTGATATTACTCGCGGAAAATGCCATAGCAGTTGGTTTGCCTCTTGCTCCACAATGGTTTGTTGTATATTACAAACAACTGCGCATTTGTTGTTCGTCGTAGACCATAAGGATCACATTTTACGGCATCGCTATGATATTGTAAAAACGAATACCGATGTATGTATTTTTTATGTTCTGTGTTGTCATTTATACAACCTTTTTAATGTACACTGTTGGCTTCATCTACAGAGCAGAAGCGATGCGAGCAAACTGATTTATTTACATATGCATTTAACATCAGCGAATCTGCGTGTTAACAAAAATCGCCATCTCTAGTGATAAGAGTCCCAAATATGTAAATCAAACCGTAATTGTTCGATTTACATGCTTATGATTTATCTGAAAGATTTACTAAGAGTACTATAAGATTACTTTTTACAGGTATAACGTTCGTATTGAAAGTCGATTTCTTCTTTCTTCTTTTCTCTTCTTCCATTCGTCCTTTCAGCCGTCGGATTTAGTTTAGTTTGACGGGTCTTCATTCGCCCACCTTTTCCATTCTTTTCTATCTTCTGTCATGCTTTTCATTTCCGCTACTGCCTTTTCTTTTATTTTTCTCAACTCTGCTATTTCTTGCATCCATTTTTTCCTTGGTCTGTCCTTTTTTCTTATTCTGTCCCATTTTGTTTTTGCTGTTATCTTCATTAAGTGTTATCACTATTACGCTTTTAACTTTGTTTCGTGTTTCTTTGATTTCTTTATTGTATTCATTAATTGCATTTTTTTGTCGCCGATGATTCCCGAGAATTTATACGTTGTAACTAGCTGTTTTCTCTTTTATTGTTAACCATTATTTTACACTTCTCCTCGTTAATTTCCATTTTTAGTTTCTCTAGTTCTTATCCCCGTAGTATGCGTTAAAGCTCCTGTTCTTACCGGATGTATTGGTTCTCTTCCTAGTATTCCTTAATAATTCGTTCATCACGATTTTCGGATCTTCGCCTCACTATTTAAGTATTCATTTATTAGGTATTTAAGTCATGCGCTTGCGAAATGAGAGATAATTTTCGCAGAATTTAATGTTTTATTTGCATTTCGTGTGATCACATGGTCAAAACATATACTTCGCAACAAATTCTAGCAACCTTTTCATAAGTTTCACGAGTGTAATGAAAAATGTATAGGACATGTAAGAAAATTTGTTCAACACTGCATTTGCTCTTAATACTAATGTAACGTGTGTCTGAAATTAATTTAATTTAATTTATATGCTACTTGGCCGATTAAACTGCGATACCTAAAGTATTGATATATAAGAAACATTTCAAAAATATGTATGTATATATAAAAAAATAATATGCAATAAGCATTAGAAAAACATTATAAAACAGAATGTATGATAAATAACTGTGTTAAGGAAAACAATGCAATTGTTTTGCATCTAGTAAATTTATTTCTCCAGCGATGTTTATTTGTTTCGCCGCAGAGGCTAAATCTTGGCCAAATTGGTACCAATTCGTACCGTATCTGGATTAGTTTGCCAATGAGTGTGTCGGGGTGTTATCAGGATAGTAGAGAATTTTTGTCTTGGCTGGATGAGGCCCTTTTCACTTTAATCGTGTCATTAGTTCAATGAATCACTACAGTACAGTTGCGCAACTATTCTTCTATTTCCAAAATAATCTAAAAAATCGTCGCCATAACTTTTCCAGCTGATCGTGTTGTCTTTACCTTCTTTGGTTCATGTTCGTCGGAAAAAAAAATTTTGCTGATCAACATTTCATTTCTGGCGTGTAGTGGTATATCCATGCTTCGTTCTGCATAATTTGTCGCAGAAACTTACTGTGTATGGCTAAACATATCAACATTTAACGATACTTGACAACTTTTTACACTTGAATACTTGAACTTGAATACGACTTGATAACCTTTGAAGTTATCAAGTCGTATTTGCAAACCATTTAACATATTCTATTGTAGTTTAAGTACATTTAGAATTATAATTGCCCGAAGCTTAATTAACCAATTTCAATAAAGTTATTTGGAATAAAGGTTTTCTGTTTATGGCCTAAAGCACAATGTTTTTGTGTTCGTCCCATTGCTGCAGGAATATGAATAAACGAATGAATAAATCAGGCGATCTCGCTTATAACTTTATCATATCCAATTTTTCGTTCCCTCCAATCTTCGCCTGGTGCCTCTTTAAACGATATCACGAAATTTATTAATCGTATTATCTGTAATCGCTTCAATGGAGCTTCTCATCAAAGATATTCAGTCACATTTGAATTCGTTATCCATCCAAAATTTGATGGTATTCATTGAGAATGCAGTCCTCATAAATTGCATTCAACTACATCCGATCCTCTGATTTCTGTATATGTTTTCCCATTAAAAAAAAAGAAAACAAATCACCGACAAGTATTGTTCTTCTTTCATGATTCCTTAAATGTATAACCTGGCTCATCTTTTTGAAATTTTGACAGACGCCGACTAAAGTTTGCTCTCACTGTTTCCAAACACGTAACATCCTCGTATATCACACAACCGAATATATATGTTATACTGTACTATTGTTATTATTATTACTATTATTTTTAGGGTGCTGGCTGTACTGCGCTCTTAGTAGCTGTTGTATCGAGAAAATTAGAGTTAACAAGAGCCGAGAAACATGTACATAACTTTATGATGGACACACAATTAACAAAAAGGGTATGTATTAATCTAACACGAAGAGAAAAATGCGAAATCCGATATCAATATAATTTCAGCTGAAAAATGCAGCTGCAAATGTTCTGAGAGAAACATGGTTAATATACAAACATACAAGGTTAGTGAAAAGAGTGAATCCAGGAAAGGTGCGGACTCATCAAAGGAAGTTCTTGCTCGCTATATACGCGTAAGTGTTACGAAATAGGATAGCACTAGAAGTTCTTTATGATTGAACGCATTTTTTAGCCTGAGAAAAGTAAAGATGGATCAACGAAAGCTTCTAGATAATGCAAACACAATTACCGACATGGCAAAGGTACATGATTGGTCTTAAATGTTAGTAAGTTAATTAATGTGATGGATTCGTTTCAGACGCAAAATACTGTATATGAAATTGTATCAGATATGAGCACTAGGCAGGATACGTTAGAAGAACGCCTATCTATTATAGACGATAAAATAGCAGCTTTGCAGGAGCAGTTGAGATTGTTACCAGATATTATATCATCCACACTTCAAGCGCACGTACGCTAGATTCGAATTTACCGAACGAAAGTATAAAATTACGTTTTTAGACTGAAAAAATGGATCAACGAAGGAACTTCCTTCATCCAGAGTCAGCTGCTGGGCTACAACAAGCTCGAAGCGTACCTCCTGGCTGTCCATGGCCTAGCCCAGCTCTACCACTAGTTAAACCTTCTCAGGCCTCAGCGACAAGTCAAAGCTGATTCCCCAAAACTGTTCTTACGTCTGTTAAAATCTTGTACAAACAGATTTTTTATCATTTAATAAAACGAATTAGTATTTACTATAAGATAAGCAACACATGCATTTAAGGTAAGGAGAACAAATATTGGAAAAACAAAAAAAAACTACGAAAAAAACTACAAGAATTGCCTTATAGACGTTTAATGAGATAAGTTGATATAAATTAGAGTTCTAGTGTTACTTTTGGTTTGTACGACACATTATAAATATGAATTCTGCCTGAATGGAATTAAGGCCTTATTCGGTGTTTTTTTAATTTCTTATTTTCTACTGTTTTACATAATGAGATATTAGGCTACTTGGCTTGTAGCGATTAGTGATTTTTGATAACTACAATGTAGAAACATATTTTTTGATAAGGAAGGGTATGTGTGAAAATAGTATATATACATTCCCCATCCACGAGTTATTTTCATTTCTTCCATAGGTATAACTCAAACAACGCATGTTGTCCCTTTAGATATAGATTTGTACGTCCGTAATTAATTTTGCGCGTCCTGAAGAATTCATCCTGAAAAAATTGGATTCAACCAATCAAAAACTAGGCACAATAAAAAATGGTGCTCCTTTTAACTGTTAAAAAATTGCAAATTTTTTCCTGCAGTAGATCTGGTAACATGGAAATACTAACAATATTAATAATTAATAAATAATAAATAAAATAACCTTACTTTTATAAAGTAAAATAAAAATTCGACGTTTCGCCGACAATCGCTTGGAACTTCTTCAGGAGAGGGAAAGCTGGTAGGCAGCAGTTAGTTTAGTAACTCAACGTGTAAACTACGCCAAAGACGAAACTAACTGAACGGGGAGCAGTTGACCACGGTAACTCGGCGTGTGAACCATGCCAGAGGTGAAAATCAACGCAGTTACGATTGTGGCCGAAACGTCGGGTATTTTTATTTTAACGAGAGCGGCATGACACGACTCAAACCCGAAACACGTTTAGTTTCAACTGACTCTGGCCGTGGAAGCCTACGTCTTTATCTCTTATTCTTATATTATATTATCATCTATCTTCTTTATTTGTATTTTTATTTTTATCAACAGAAGACCCGATTATGGAACTGTGTAAAGAAACATCTTTGGGTGATCTGAGAAAGATGAATATTCAGATGATGACAATTAAATAGTTCTGTTTTGCTCAACGTTTGGTTAGGTTTGCATTTAGTTTTATCTTTTCCTAGTGAAGGTTATCCTTGCTTCCGCCATCTTTGAAAAACCGGTCCCAGAAGAAGAAAATGGACTGCGTTTCAAGGAAGGTTGCCGGGTCTGCTGTATGGAAAACATATCCGGAAGGTTAAAATTCCTTCGCAGCTATTTAGCCCTAACGGTTGCCTGATGTAATAATCTTGACGAATGGGAGCGCGTTATATCATTGCAGAGCTAAAATATTGTAAATACAAAAAATTCAGGTTTCAGTATCTTTCCTTTACAAACGTGTGCTATTATTTATTATTTATTTATTTTATTTATTTATTACGCATATATTTATTTTAATATGAATTTATAGAAAGAACCTTATTATAAATCTTACCATAGGGAACATCGAGATAGGTTTTATCTTGCAACATTGAAAGGTAAGTAGGAACCTGCTTGGAAATAATTGGCTTTTTTATTGGAAGAAATTGTACAAAGTTGAAGCTACATGGATGTTAGTTAAATGAATAACATCGAACAAATCAGTTGAACGAACAGGGAGGAATCCTAACAATGATCCGATAGCACCAATTAATGCCTGGTTAATTGCTATGTCATTGTATGACCTTGATGATAGGACGTTTCACCAATTTTAGAGCTCATAATAAATAGGTGGCTACGATACAATTGAAACATCTGATTAAGTCAGTTTATAAAAGAAGAGACAATTCCAAACTAGGTAATTATGGCAACTTATAGAAATTTGAATTGCGAATCTACCAAAGATAATAACCGATAAAGCGACGTGATTTGCAGGCGATACTTCAATGATAATTCGAATAAAAAGAACTGGCGATAAACTGCTAACTAACATACATTCGGTCTTTGATTTAAACGTGGATCGACGTAACTGTTCCGAATTTTAATAGATAGTGTTCGGGACCTGATCATCAACAAAACAGCTTTTATGCAGTGTCAATACTTCAAAATTGAAGAAAAAAAAAACTTCAAGAACTTTGGGTTCATAATAAGCACGACATTTAGCAACTTACACAAATTTAAACCTAGTCTCTGCTTCTAATGATAAGCGAGATCTCCATGGTGACCGTTGTAAATGAATTAGCCTGTGGAATTTAAAGAAGATCGCCGCATAAATGGTGTGATTACACTTTTTTTTAGAAATAATAGCTTATGTGAAAATTTTAAAGGAAGGTAGAAAGTATTGCAGTGTACAGGCCATAAACCTGTTGCATAAGACAACCGTTACTGTTAAATAGCCGTGATATAGGCGCTTTCTCTGATGGTGCCCTAATTCACTGAATTTTTCTGGAAATTTCAAGTAATACTTCCGTAATTTTAGAAAAGTAAATATTACCACAATGTGTGTTCACAAAGTTGACGCGTATTTTGTAACGGAAGTATAATATTACCACCTAAAGAAAATTATCCCATTCTTTTAATGTGCTAGTTTTCCCGAACAAGGTTCTCTTCACAAATCTAGGCCTAAATACCTATTTCATAAAAATATGTTGATCCTCAAGCAAATTATATCTTTTAAGCCATAATGCATGGCACTGTTCTTATTTGTTCCATATTCCTAAAATTAAGAGAATAAGCATTCATATGCACCTGTACATATATACACATTTTGCGCTATCTAGGGATATTCTAAGCTATTTAAATTTAATATTATAATACTCGCTAATTGTACAATGAACGATAAACACGTATATAAGTATCAGCTAAGTTGCTATAAACTCATCTGCTCTGTAATTTTTATAATAGCACATAAACATACACACAGGTATAGACAATTGCGGTATCAAAAGTACGTTCACATTCTATAATTAACCACGAAGAGTACTATTAAATATACAAAATTACGTAATATATACTTAGCGCTTACCAACAGAAAAAAAATATGAGTTTGGTCATGGTTGAGTTTCGCGAATTTTCAGCATTGTAGAAACAGCAACTGAAAATCAGGTTTTATAGCTAGTATAAACACAATAAACATATCAAACTGTTTAAAATATACATGGGGTTTAGTTAAGCTTCTTGCAGCTTCTACCAGATAAAAGTTAATATTACAACAAATAAAACAAATCGTCATGCTCCTCAAGCACTCAAGAGTAAACCGCTTGTGTTAGTATCATTAGTGCTTAGTTCATCAGTAATTTATTTGATAAATAGTAAAATTAGTTCCAAAAGTATTATTAGCAATTCGTTTTTGTTAATTATTATCAGGGACTTGAGAAGTGTTTGGAAGATGGAAACAAAGTTAGAGTTTTACAGACATTTCTAATTTTAGGTTTGATATTATGTTAGAAGAAATCACATTTGTTTGGATGTAATGGTGATTGTACTGTTGTAGATATCCGAACATAATTCGAGGGAATGAGCAATATATCCGGCACCGTGCATTGAAGTCGATTCGTTTCAAATGCAACGCAGGTATATTTATAAATACTTTAACGAATTGAGATATAACGGAAGAAATTCAGGTTACCGTTATACACTATGACCCCACAAAAAAGAATGGCGCTAAATTGAGCGATCGAACCAATCATACAATAGGACTTCCACATCTAATGGTTCCCAAATACTTCTTTTAAAAAATTTCTTACACGTGCTGGAGCGTCATTGCAGTGATACCAAGCCTCATTTAGTTCAGCCTCATTTCACATTGCGGGATCTTTCTTTAAAAGTCCTTGATGCTTTTTATCCCTAAAAGACCTTCATCTATACTTTTAAGGATTCTTAAAATATCCGCGTGACTTTTCTATTTTCTATTGCTGATCTTCTAGTCCAAGCGTTTCTATTTATTTCAATACTACACTCGCTGAGGTTTTTTCACTTGGCCCTACTTATGAAGACCCCTTCAACTTGAGATGAGAATCAGTATGAAATTTTGAATTTTAACCCATCGCCACTACAAAGAAACGTATTTCATCAGATTTTTTGGCGCAGAGATCGTGTAACACGTTAGCTTTTGGGATCACTTCAACTTATCCACGTCGCTTGTGTAAAGTAGATGGATTTGGTGTACGAAATAAGAAGCTCGTAAAATAACCTGTCCATTATCCTATGCCTGATGATGATGTTAACTTCTCATCGTGAAATTCCGAATGAACTGACGATCGCTATAAATTTAAAAATTCTACAAAGTTCAGTCCCTATCATTTCTGTATCAGATAAAAGCCTCTAATTTCATAGACCTACGTTACTAAAAGATAAGCATATATCAAGAGGGGCAACTTGCATTCGAAATTAGAATCCTATAAGCTCGCCGAAATGACATTATTGCCGATCTTTGATACTAGCCAGAATTATATCCTCTTCCGTTGATCATACCTTTGTGTTAGTTCCGTGTAAAATCGTGGAAATTGTTAAAATACTTACCGGGTCACATACTATTAACAAACATAGCGAATGTAGGGAGTATACACCATCGTAATTTATGAAATTAATTTTTATAATAAACAGTAAAATATGTATAAGGACATAGTGAATATTTAGGAATTATTATAGTATATTTGGGGTTTAAAGTATTCGAATCTTAGTTGGGCAATGATTTTTTCAAGTCGGATAGTTACTTAACATTTCTTAAACGGAGAGACGATTTCAAAGCCTGTGGATCGCTAACCGTCGGCACAGATGAAAGAAAGATAGCGAAGTAAGGGGATTTATTTGGGGTAGCGTGAGATTGGTGAAAATTCACATATCCATCGGTAGAGGTAACGAAATTCTTTACAAGATATTTCAAGATATCTACCCCTGATGGTCTAAAGAGAAAACAACGAAGCATTAGTGAAATCATGGGGAAATTAGGATGGATGGTATACCAAAAGTCACAGCACATGTTTCTTAAAAATGGATCAATCTGCACTTGTTGTTGGTAGATTGTAGCATTATACTGTTCTTTTTTATTTAACTGCTAAGAATTAGTGTTTTTATACAATAGGCTAGTTTTTATAAAAGTATTAGAAATAATTTGATCGGAAGAACCGAATGTGATCATTGGTGTTTGAAAGAAAAAAAAAATGTATTGAATAAACAAGTAAATAAAGAATATATCGGGAAAATGAATTATATATTTACATTGCAAGGTAAATAGAATTTTGAAATGATTTACACAGAAAAGTAGCAAGATAATCTAAATATAGTAGTCGATGAAAATAAACTAGCCCTTTTACACAATATTGTAAGTACGATACTCGCCAAAATAAACAATACAGAATATGTAATTGTCTTTATTTTTTAGTTTGTATAATTGACATGTTCAAAATCACCACCATTGCGCAAACAAGTTTTACAACGATTTTGCAGCTTAGTGTATATATTGTTAACGCTGGTTGATGCAGTTACTGAAAACGGTTTAAAATAGGAAGCGATATCTTGCTCTTATCACACGCCAAATGTATGTATGAAGTAGCGTTAGATTAGGTGAATGAAATTGGTACGCGAAGTCTGTTCGACAAGGAATTAATCCGTTTCCAAAATATTCACTAGTTAGTTCAATTGTTGCGCCATCTCGTTGAAATCATTGTCACTTGCAAATTCCGCGTACGGCAAAAAAAAATAAAATCCTTATAAAAGGCGTAATGATGTTCTGCTTGAAACCCTTTCGGTTGACAGTAATCGGATTTTCGGGTCGTCCTTAACAAAATAAGCAGCAATCATACCATGCACAGAATACAGCACACCAAATGGTAACTCAAGCATTGCGGAATGGTTCTTTTACAATGTTCAAACCTAAGCAAAGTCTCGCAAGTAATCGTGTCGATCGATATATGAAAGAATAAACATCGAAGAATTCAGAAAACTTAATTATTGGTTATACCGGAAGTAAAATAACAACGTTAAGAGCTACTTTCGGTATAATCGGATATATCTTAATTCAATATAATATATTAGCCAGTTTTGGAACTTTCTAATTTATGCAAGGCATCATCAGTTTACATAGGTGCCAAGGTGAATAGGACCTTCGTCTGAAAACCGAGAAATCACCTGACATCTAAAAAAGTTTGTTCACAGCGTTCAGTCGTTGTCCAATTTGAACGCGATACAGATAACCGACATTAGATGTAAATATTCGACGTGTGCGTACTTCTCTGATATGCAGTTGTATATATTATGTCGTAGGCCTCTTCGCGGAGGCTGTAACATCTTGGTAAGCAGGGAAATTCGATATTATCGGTACACGTTATCCTTCGACAGTCTGAAGAGCCTTCGCACAAGACACTACTAGTACAACGAAATTTCTCAACAATTACTAATAGTACGTGAATTTCTGAACATGTCGAACATATCGCGCAAAGAATACATTTCGGTACCGTTTATTTTAGTGAATACCGTACCTACTTACCTTTAATAAACGTCGGTATGATGTCTGTTTTAGCTAATACGAGAATTATTGCAATTTGCAAGTATACAAGTAAATTAGTAAAGAATAAAATTTTTTCATAATGGCTTTTCATTGGCTAAAATAGACATAATCAATTGGTATACGATGTTGGAAATTAATATTTTTTCCAACTATAAAGTATTAGTTTATAGAGAACGTCGTTTTAAAAGAAAAAGCAAAAATCTCCTGATGTAAGTCTAAAATTACATAGACAGTTTTACTTGAATAAATGGTAGAGGATGAGTGTTTGTTTAATAATGAAATTTTCATGGTTTTATTCTCAAGAAAACTAGATTCCTTCGGAACTTAAAAAGTTTCATTTGTTTTTGAGTTTGTACCATTTTTTTTATGTTATTTTCCAATTTAACTATGGAAAACAACACATAAATATCGGTAACATGTGTCCTTCGTAAACAAAGCATAAAATGTTTAGAGATTAATAGCGGTAATTTTAAAAGAAAACTATGATTAAAACAAATTTAATACAAAACATTTTGTTTGTTTGTAACTACGGTGTATCTGAAAAACAAATGAAAACCGAATAAGAACCTATGAGTTTTTTTAACAATTAAATTACAATTAAATACATTATAATCCTGAAAAATTAAGAAATATTTCAGTAATAAATTTCATAAAATTGTATCAGGCCTAGTAGATGCATACATACTTCGAAGTTCTAAATAAAGATTGGGATTTTTAAAATTTCATTTGAAGGAATGAATCTAGTTTTAGATTTTAGGGCGCTATTACAAACACTTTTTTTTTGTGAAATTTTTAAATGTTTCAAAAAACCCACTATGTGTATTAGTATGACTTAGTTGCTCTTCATTTATTACGCGGAATTTGAGATATTTCTTCAATGTGTAAAGTAGTCTTAAATTCGACAATAACACTGAATATTAATTTTAATGCAAATAGATGTGATAGAACATTAGCTTTAAAAATGCTTCTTTATCTTATAAAAATCATCATCATGCTATTTACTGTTTTATGGTAGTTTATGCTGTAGTTAAAGTTAATCCTTTATAATTTTTATTTCAAATTTTATACGCCACTCATTGTTAAGTATTTGAAGATTGTATAGTGTATATACAAGAGCTCTATAAAGACATGGTTTTGACATACGTAGGTTGATATATATTGCTGAAATCAACCACTTCGGCTTAATTAAAGTTTAATACCATTAATGTTATTAATATGGAATACCTCTCTGTACGATGTGCTTCACAAGATACGTAGGTTCTTATTAATATTAAAATAAGCACATGAAGCGTAATTAATAAAAGCCTAATATACATACATAGTCGAGGGTTGTGCGAAAAATTTCCATAACGATGATCTGGCAAAGAATGAACTGCGATGTTCATGGAGAAATTAAACGAGATGGTTCACGTTAGGTATTTGAAAAAAGGGAAATTGTAGAGGTCTCTTATTTTCTTTGAAAATATTTTTTTTTAGTTCTGGCTTCATCTAAAGACGCATATTCTCCAGAATAATTATAATTTATACCTGTTTCATCATATATAAGCTCGGGAAAATATTATTCCTTAAATTTAAGCAGGGAATGTTACTTTGTGCTCGTAGATAATTATGATCGATGTTGTAGGAAATATGTTACAACGGGGTTTGTTCATAATCATCTCTATTTCTACCTAAAGGGTGTATGCGTTCTAAAACATTTTTCATTTTCTTTAGTTTAAACTATCCCATCTCAATGCCATCGAGAGTTAGATAATTTTTCTTTTAATTTGACAAAGCGCCTTCTGAAGCTTCATAACAACAAAGGACTAAACGTACCGTAACTTCATCAATCAATTTATTGTATCTTGTATTGTCTACATAATAATGTACGATCATGAATTGAGAAAAGAAACAATTGAATGCTTTCCAAAGCATTGTTTTTTAGTTGTATGTAAATGTATTTCTAATATTCAACAACAATGTTTAAATAGTGTAATATGAAAACCATTATCCTATGTCTGGGGTGGTTAAACAATTGTAAAGTTGGCTATAAAAATTAACTTAAATTAAAATTTGTTAATGAACTGTAGGCAACATATCGTGTCATAACTTACGTTCTTTATTTCCTATTATAAATTGTCAATTTTTGTATATTAGTAATATTACAAATTGATTAGAATGATATACAATGAATCGCCTTAAAAAAAAACTTGAATATGTTTAGTAAGAACGTTTGTCCAGTTTGGATAATGGATAGCTAGCAAGAATATCGATGAAAACATTTGAACAAATTTTGTAGATCCTATTGCCGGATGCTAGACATCGTGCAACCCTATTTACACATGCAATTTGTGCAATAGTACTAAGTGATTGTTTCATGTACAATTGCCTCAAAACAGATTTCTCTTTAGCTGTAAACAATCGTGCTATATAAAATTAATATTTATAAATGAAACGAATTGTCACCATCATTATTCTTTACATTCTTTTAACTAATTCCTAGTTATAATTGTTGGTTTTAAATTGCGTCACGACCAAATTCTTTTTTTCATTGACTTTGGCAAAAGAAATGATATTTTGAGATACTTGTACATTCAAACAATATCATACTTCTAAGAGTTCAACTAATAATATATATTTATCAATTCGGAAGCACGTAGCGGAGAAAATTTGAACTAAAATAAGGCAATAAAAAAACTACTTAACAGTGACAAAGAACTATCATTATTACTTAACAGTGACAATTATAGGGCTCATTTTTCATAATTCTTAGTATATAGTCAGTACTTCCTTACATTACATACATACAAAATGTAATCCGCGATTAAATACACCTAACCTGTTAATTATAATATAAATTAATATCTGAGGTGTGATAGCGTAATTGTTTACATAAGATATATTACGCATAAAAAAATTTGAGAGGTCCAAAATTGTTAAAGCTGTTAGTGTTTTCTGCAATTTCATAAGTTTTATATATATTGAAAATAAAATGAGGGAAATACCATGTATTTTGTATACATAACTGCATGGTTATTAGCATATTATTTATTAAGGTTTGTTAAAGTCGAAAAATCGGTCGTAAGGATCTAAAATATTTGTAGTTAGCATCTATTTAGGTTGTATACCAAATTTTAAATAGATTTACTGTAATATTTTTGATTCTTACAGTTAAGTGGTCGACCGCATAGTAACGGTTTATATTTTCCAGACCATTCTCATGTTGTCATATTGATGTTAACAACAAATAAACCATTAGTTTCTTAATGTTGTTTGATATCGATATCCTCCCTTCTTCCTGAGTAATAGATTGACCTGAGAGAATAGCCGCAAAAAACAACATCAGATGTAAATCTGTGGCAAATTTTTGACAATTTTTTGGCAAATTCGAGACAAATCTGAAGTAAATCTCGTGACAAACTGAGGTAAATCCGGAGGTAATCTTAGGCAAAATTTTTCCTAAGGTAAAACGTTTCGTTTTAATAATACAATACAATTAGCACAATATTCGTTTCATTTGTATGATTTGTATGATGTATTTTTTATTTATTTAAGTATAAAGATCATCCCTACATACCATCCGATGATTTCTACGCGAAATTGATAATTTTGGGCGTTTTAATAAACTCCAACATAAAACCAAAATTTACATTTCTCGTGCTTTACTCTAATTCCCCTTGAAGATTTTTGAGCGGAATACAAAGAATTCAGTTACATGTTTTTGAGTAAAATCGGACTCGGAGGATCGATTCCCGCCATCATTTACCTATCTCGTTTATCTCGAAAAAGGTTAAACATAGGATTTCCCAACAATCTAAAGCTTATAACTTGCTTACCGCAAGAGATAGAAAATCAGGGTAACTTTTAATGGATCTAGCGTATAGAAATATATAAATGAAGTTGTTAGTTGGAGAGATATAGGAAAATTCGGATGATTTGATGATAATTTTAAAATATTTATTATAATGATGTTTTTATTGTAATGCAGTTTGACCTTCTGATTTCAGAGATTCTAGGGGGGGGGGCATTTTGCGGTATCTTGGCCATGGTGTTGTCGTCATTTTTAACACGACACCACTTACAAATATATTTAAATACTTCATGCATTCTTGGAATAAAAAATATTCTTATTTTACTCTGCGTTAATGCAGATTAACGCATCATTAACACAAAATTTAATTTCCTGTTTGCGTAATATTTTACAATTTTGTTCGTTAGTTGTTAGGTTCACTTCATCATAAAGGTCTGTTAGTAACAAAGCACGGTACGGCAATACTAGACAGCTAGTTCCGACGAAAGTATAAACAGTTTGCACGAGAAATAATTGAAGAAGCCGTCGGCATGAACAGCCAAATGTCGAGCGAAAATTTTGACACATGGCGAAAACAGGAAGAAGTTAATAACGGTAGCTGAAACAAAATTTAAGTACATCGGATGATTTGTTATTATAAATTTCAAAAATGAGCTCACAACGAAAGTGAACTTTAACACTCAGTTTTGTTGTGAGTGTTGAAGCTCATTGAGTGCATCATTACTTCTCACATATCCTTTAATGTAAATGTTTTTCCAAAATTCATTTTCGTTTATTATTACCTTGAGGTTGATCTGCTAAAACTTAATTATAAGATTGCACATTTAAAAATTTTGAAAAAAACAAAAACGTGAATGTCAATTTCGCATGAAACGAATTTTTTGAAAACTTTTGAACAAGTCTAGTGTAAAATGCTACTCTCAATAGAAATGTCGACTTTTTCAGCATTACAAAATAGAGATCTTGTGCTCCATCTGTTATCGTAAAGTCTAAACCTTTCTTTCAATTTGAAACCATTTGATAATGTTCCTTTAATTATATTCCACGTTTATGGTATTTTCAAGATGCGAGTGACGCCCTCTATTTGTGGAATGTAGTAAATAATATCGAGGATTAACCCTGAGAAGCTATCTGATTTATATATCCTGCATAGCTGTGCCATCTATTGCAATTTCTCTTTGAAAATCGTGTTACTGTACATAGAATATTTATAGTATTTTTATATCCATCCAAATTTTGTAGCTTTCTATTCTACGAAACCTTTCTAGATCATAGGTGCGAATTTGTAAAAAAAAAACCTCTTTACCGTTTACATGTAACTGAAAAACCTGAATAAGACTTTTGTAGCCATTACACTATAGATGGAGCAACATGTCCCAAAGTTACACGCAATATATTTTTCTTTTAATTACCAGATTTTTTTTAAATTAGCGTAAAAAAATTCAATAAACTTTTAAGCTTTGGCAAAATTTTCACGCGTCAAGTATTACTATCGAATTAAGTTGAACCTGTTTGCTGCTCAATATAGTAGACGCAGGAGCTTTGCGTATCAATAAAACATGAAAAACGTGAAATAGGGTTTTCTGAAAGATACAAATACAACATTTTATTATTATTTTTATTTTTATTTTTATTTATTATTATTTATTCATTCTTATTATATATGTATAAGAATTGAATTGGAACTACGTTAGAAAAAAATGAGTCACAATATTGAAATTGCCTGTATAGAAAACAGTAGATATTACTATCAGAAATATAAGACCTTTTAATATAATTTATTTTAGAGCTTGGAAAATATGCATTAAAATATCTTAAAATATGCATGTGAGTATAAGTCAAAATATGCATTTAGCCAATATAAGTATATATTTTCTCCTGAAATAAAAAGCAGAATGAATAGAGGCCATTATATCGGGAGTTCATTTAAAAATCTTTCACCCTCAATTTCAGGAGGAGTGGCTTCCTCCTTAAAAATCCTAAATGGAAAGGTGTATGGAGCAATATCTTTTGAAACAATATATTTTGGCATGTAATCTTTTGATCAATCGATTCGATTTTGATATAAAAAAAAATATTTTGGTTTGGTTTGATTTGTATTTGTTTGTCTAGCTGGTCAAACTACTTCAGGAGCATCGGAACGAACAACAATATTAAAAACTTTCTTTAATAAGATAGTATGGCAGTGGTTAGACAAATAAATTGATAGGAGGACAAGGACCTATAGAATGCCAGCCAGATCGCTTGATTTGACGCCCTTGGAGTTTTCCCTGTGAGGTTACTTAAATGCTTTTTTTAAAGAATTAATTGCGGTTATAAAGTACAAGAAATTAAGAAAGGTTTTTTTCATATAATTAGTTAATTAATAACAAATGAAATAAATTCTGAGGAAAGACGTTTTGATATTAGCTTTTATTGTATGTAATATACAAACCGGAATTTCAATTCACCAATCAACTCACCGGTTAATAATTTGTTATTAAAAAAAAAGAAAATAATTCATTAAATAAAAAAAAAGAAACAAAGCAAATAAAGCAACTATGCAAATGCAAAATGTATTTAGGATGGGAACAAGGTAAGTTACTTTTATTAACATTCAAATAAAGTAACTCACGCTGGAATGAAAGTGAAAATTTGTAACATGACTAAAAGGTGTGCCGCTGCTGGTAAAATCCTATAAAAGTGGGGGTGACTAGAGGGATTGCCTATCTTTAAACAGCTAACAGTTTCCTTAATTATGTATCATCAAATACCAATTATTGATTTTTATTATTATAAAATTCAGAGGGAATGTATTAAATATGAAAATCGATGAGGATATTTCTACGTAATTCATAATAAAAAAAGTTTTCTGTCTTACGTGCAAATTATTTGTTTTCGTTTCTCTTCTCTGATTTTGCCGAATGTTGAATATTTGCTCCGTAGAAACAAATTAAAGTTTGCTTCCGTCAGCGATGGGAATAAAAATGAGATAAAGTAATGGACTTCTTGACTTATTTAACGTGAATTATCAGAGTATGGATTTTGCTCATCAACAATTCTTACCAAGAGCGGATACTTCGCCTCTGTTGTTCGAAACCGCCCAGTTAAAAGTTGTCTAGTAGAATAGGTTACAATAACTTACGAAGCATAGTTTATGTTTCGAGTTCACACGCAAAAGTTACATTATTTGTTGTATTTTATGATAAAAAAAAGAAATACAGGATGTACTATGAGGGCTGTCTTTTTTTCAACCTCCGATAACTCATGAAAACAAGATAAGCGTAATTAATAAAATTTATTACCAAAACTTATACAAACATGGTTATTTTGCTACGTAATCACAGATTGGTGCCTTTATCATATCTGTGGAAGAGCCTTCCAATCCTCGCCGCAGAGAATGTTGCCGCTGGTGAGTTCAGATGGTCCTGTGACGTTGTTTTGAAGTTCTCCTCTGTCCTCTGGAAGCTCTGCCCTCCTAGCCACTTTTTTACGAAAGAGATGGGAGTCTCTTTCGTAAGTCGGGGTGATCAAAAACTTTCCATTCCGCAAACGTTCTAAAACCTGGCAATAAACATCTGCATTTATTGTAGTGCCCTGTTACATAAATTCGACAAGTAACACAACAAAACAGTTTAGCCATAATTTTCCTGTTGTTGAATATTTGTTTGAACTTTCTCTTTGTTTGGCTAGTTAGAGGGCATCTATTGTTGTGACTGTTGTTTTGTTTTGGGGGTGTAACACTGAATCCAGTTTCAGTCACAATTGATTTAAAAAAAATCTTCGACGAATTAGGTGGTCATCGGACAACATCTTTGGAATCCATTGAGCGCACATTTTTTTGCAGCGTAGGTGCTTCGTTACAATTGTGTACACAGTTATCTTGAAATTTCAAGAAATTCCACACTCAACTTGCTGATGGAAAACCTCCGCTTTTCTCGAATACCTGGTGCTCTCCTGATAGCCTTAAGGATGAAACGCGTTACGTAAATGAACTTGAATGAAACTTTTATAGGAGATATCATTGAGCAGAATTTTAATATGACTATTTTTTTAAATATACTCGCGCGGTTAATGTCAGATCGAAATGTAATGAAAATTCTGTACTATCAATCTAACCTATTCGTCTGTCGTTTTTTTTTGTTTTTTTCGTTTGCTGTGTTATAGTACGAGGACACGAATGGTCCTATAGTCCTGTCCTGTAATGGACCGAATTGCATAGCTTGTAGATTCTTTAATGTTTTTTTTAATGCGCTGTTTTTTTCTTCTTGTAGTTGGTATATTGTTTATTTTAAATTTCTTCTTATTGTCGTATAATGATTTGTTAATTTTTCAAAAATAAATTGTTTTAAGGAATTGTTCAACTTTGTTTTCTCGAGAATGTTAGACTGTTATGTATGGTATTAGTTGCATTGACGACTGATTTAATTTTTCGCTTACAATAGTGAGAAAATTAGTTTTGTTGATAGAAATAGACGTAGCTAAATTGTAAGAATTAAAGACAAGAATTTACTAGAACTATCATTGTTGAAGATATTGTTTATATTGTTTTGAATGCAAATGTGATGTAAAGCAGGAATGGCATATTTATACCTAATTCTTTGTGTGAGCAAGGAAGCTTTTTCTTCCAAATCTCGAATAATCATTCCACCACATTTCCGGTTCCTCATTGTTTTTCTGGATATACGTAATAATGTTAACAAATAATTGCAAAAAAGGAAATCACTATCTCCTAATTCCATTCTAATTATGTCGAAGCAAATATTGTTAAACGTGGTTATTATATTTAATATTTCTAAATTTTGTCAACAATTCAACACTATATACATATATAGAATATGTAATTACCTGGCGATATACTTTTTATGGTAACGTTAAGGAGCACGACGTAACTAAATGCTCTACCTTGTTTTTATTTCCAAACATTTTCCTATTTTCCCTCCGCCTGGATTTTTGTCATATGCAGATGTGTACAAGCAACACAACTGGGCGCTGAAATCCAGTTGTTATTTCGCAAAGTTGCGCCATGTTTTCACGTACATCGTTTATGTTATACAGAGACTTGTTAAGCAGATAGATACTTTTTTGATAACTCGTGATATTGACGCCTGGTTCATATTTCTCAGGTTTCCATGTACGAAATGCAAATTATCGAAATTTCAAAGGTAATTTTCACCTTCTTAACGTGAGCTTTTGCCGAAACGGAAAGCGGCTCTACCGAGTTTCAACGTAATCGGTGAGTATCACCTTGGGGCGTTTCCTTGTTAAACAGATGCATTCCTCGCACTCGGAAAGTTCTCACTTACAGTGATCGTACAGTGAGGATATGGTAGTATTTACACTTCGCAGATACCCTTTTCTTTTCTTTTGTCCACAACGAAATATTGAAATGAAGAATCGAGGTTGCATGTATCTCGAACAATCGATAATGACTTACAGCGTGATATTGTTGAGAAAGGAGTATTATTTCTTCGTCTGCTGGATTTAGTGAATCTGGGTCTTAAGGAATGATGTTCTTTTGCAAGGTTAATAATATAGTCTGAAACACCGTACCGAATCCTTAACTCATAACGTGACATTGCAAACAAAGGAGTATTAATATGAATTGCCGTTGGAGCTATTTCTTTCGTTTATTGAATTTAGTAAAAACAAGTTCCGAGGAAGGTGAGATGGTGGGGTTCATTGGAAAGTTTAACCGACGAAGGAAACAACTCCAATAGCAACTCAAAGTCAATAGCGTAAAAATCAAAAATTAAGAAATACAAGTTGTTTGTTCAACGGAATTTTTGATCTTTGGATCATGCAATTTGCTTTATTTACTTGTTTTGTTTGTGTCTATGTATAAGAAAAGCTATTCCAACGGAAATTCGAATTACCATCTTAATATTATTTTTGTCGCATTGCACCACGATATATTACCACTAATACTAATAGCTGGGTCTTAATTAGGTTTCTAATCTAAATTATATATACGTGTATATATAGCAGTTGTTGTTTCTCTCTGTATTTTCCATCGTATGTGTATCCTAATTTACAGATTAATATTGCCCAATTTAAACGTAAAATGACGATGTTGTAACTTGCTTTAACAAATTTGCCTTTCATTATGTAGAAGCGAATAGTTGTTGATACAATATTCCCAATTTACTTTTGTGTACGTACAGCTAAATAGTTTCAGTTACCTCAATTTTCAGTTTCCTCGAAATCAATTAACGGCAAGGCTGTACGCGACTATATAAAAAGTGAAAACCGTCTGAAGCGAGATAAATGTATTTTTGCTTCCTTTCAAGGGATTTATCTTCGTTTCTTTGAGGCAAAAACGTTTCAACATGCTCATTTACATTTAATAAAATTATGTACTTATATATTATATAAATTCTGAAGCTAAGAGCCGAAATATGGGCATTTACCGTCTTCTACAATCTTGCGGGCTGTTTTTAGTAACTTTTTATTATACGCATTAAAAGTTTGTTTGCACTGGGTCTTATATCTTGCTAAGCTACAATTTTGTCATTGGTCGGCACGCAAGCGGATGTACCCCTAGGAATGGCCCTGTATTAATCGTGTTGTCTTAATTTCTTTTTTTCGTTTTCACCCCAAAAAAATAAAAGAACAATTGAGAAATACACTCCGCCAAAAAAGTATCGCATAATTTAGTTTTGAATCATAAAAGTATCGCATAATTTAGTTTTGAATCATAAAAGTATCGCATAATCTTTGTTTGTAGCATAAAGTTGTAAATATACTTTAATGCGCTCTAAGATATAATTTCTATGATTGTTTAAATAAAATACAGGCCAAATAAAAACAAGAACTCGTACTTGAGATTTTTATTAAAACAAGAAATTATAATTTTGGAAAGAAAAATGTCATAACAGTAGCTTTTAATACTGAGTATTGCCACGTCTGGCTCTTATGACCGCTCGCATACGGTTTAGCAGAGATTCGATTAACCTCCGTATATAAGCCCGATCCAAATTCTCCCACTCGTCACGGCGAGCATTTTCTAGTCCATACAGGTCCGCTGGGGCAACATTTTGGGTTCATGTCCGGACTTACCGCAGGCCAATCTAAAACTGGAATACCAACATCGTTAAGGTATTCCTGGACGATTATTGCAACATGCGGTCGTGCATTATCGTGCATTAACATGAATTCGTTTCCTATAATTGGCGCATATGGTACTACATGTTCTTCTAAAATGTCCGTTATATACCTGTGGGCAGTCAGTGTACCTCTTTCTACTGGTACTAACTCTGTACGACCTGCTAAACAGATGCCTCCCCAAACCATAATAGAGCCACCAGCGAAATTAGGTCTAGGTCTGATATTACACTGCGAATAGCGCTCACCGTCTCGTCTGTACACTGAGATACGCCTATCTGAGGTGTAAAGACCAAATCTTGACTCATCTGTGAAGAGTATATTGGCCCAGTCATGAATGTTCCAATTTACATGTTCTCTGGCAAACCTTAAGCGAGCCACTCGGTGGTTCCTAGTGAGACGAGGGGCTGTTACAGCTACTCTAGCTCTTAATCCACTCTGTCGTAACTTATTCCGAATAATTTGAGTACTCACACGAGTATTTCTGACTCTAGCCAAGTCGTTCTGCAATTGTCTCGCAGTTACATGTCTTCGACGTAATGCTTGTAGTAGTAAATAACGGTCATCTTGGCGAGTAGAATATCTTGGACGACCTGGTACAGGTCTTCTACTGTAATTGCCTATTTCCCTATATCTGGTTACGGCTCTAGAAACACTTGACTGATTGATGTTCATCAAATTAGCAACGTATGCTTGAGATCGTTCATCTTCGATTAAAGCAACTATAGCAGCCACTTGTTCTGAAGTTAAATTGCTCATTTTAGTTTTAAAAGCGTTGGTACAGAACTCTGACTTCGCACTTTAAAATTTGTCCGTATAGGAAAACTTTCAATAAACAACTGAGCAAACCTTACACATATGCATTTTTCTAAATGTGTTCTTTTAGAAAAAAAAAAGTAAAAAAGCTATGTTCCATGATTTTGTTAGTGTTTTTATAGTTCACATACACGAGGCAAACTTTTTGTGAACGTATAGAAATATCTTGGTTTATAAATGGCCTTTTTTAGTTTATGCGATACTTTTTTGGCGGAGTGTACATTATATATAGTACACGTCTCTGCGGGCCTGTACTTGAAATGAATTTTTAGAAGGTTACGAGGGTAATGTTTTTATTTCTTTTGTGAATATAAACTGTTTTTCGTAAATGCTCAAGAAAAAGTAAATTGTTGTATCGATGGACACGCTATCTGTACAGTATACGTGAAAATAATTTAATAAGACAAGCTATATCGTAATTAAAGAATATTAACCAGCGTTCCAAACTTTCGTTTATTTTTGAATTCATCCCAAACAAAATTGAAATATTCTTGATGGTTATCCATGTGAAAGAAAAGGCCGAAAACAAACTAAATTATATTAAATTATACATCAGAATAGAAACTTTTCCCGCTTCCCACTGTACCTGTCAGTGTGAGTGTATTCTGCCAGAAACTTGCCAGAACTTCAATGTTTATTTTGAGTTTATATATTATTTTGTTGGAGAATTCGCACGGCGAATTCTCTTCGCGGACGAAAAAGTTTAGAGGTCAACGGTGATGCTTTTGAATATTTATTGAAAGAACGCTATGATTAATAGAAATCTTAATTTATGAAAATAATTTTGTTTATTTCTAATTATGCTATAACTTAAAAACAAATGAAAATCGGATAGGGACATATGGGTTTTTTAAACAATTTTCACGTGTTAAGTAAATTCCCGGAGTTTGGCCCATTCTTTCCGATCTAGCCTGTATAGTATGATGCGCGCTTATTCGCGCAGTCACTTTTATTGAAATAGATTCACTGTTTCTATTTTGTTTGTTTCTAACGGGCTGTATATTTGTATTAATAAAATTGTATTTGTGTGTTATGTGTTATTAATAAGCCTGTAGAAACGAGTGCGCACTCATTTCAGGCGATGATATATTTCAGAAGCGGCCGGACATATCCGAAATCGGGATTCGTACGTGCCTTATTATGTTCGATGAATGTTAATAGATTTCTTAACCGATTTCCGATATTAGAATACACTGTAATTATTATTAAATGTACAAACAATACATTTGTACGTATGGTACAGTATTTTTATTTGTAAAAGACATGTTAATGGCAAACAGCAATGGTTAAATATGAAGCGTGATACAGCATATTATAAATTTTTATATTACTTTATTTATACATTAAGTGTGTGCAACTTTCCACAAAATATTGTAGATATTGAAGAATTCGGAAGTTTTTGGAGGAAATGCCTTCCGGAATGGAGATTGCCAACAAGAGGTTAATTAGGGTTTAATCTATCGCAGGTGAGAAATAAGATTACGGACCAAATCAAGGCATAAAAATTAAAAATATGGCTGATGGTGGATGATAAACCAACTCGTAATGTTGGATACAGATGGGGGTTCAAACATGGTTGAAGCTAGAAAGTTACTGAAACAATTGCTGCGTGTAACCTGTTTGTTCCATAAAAGTAGATCGATTAATAGTTTCTGCAAAAAAGTTTTTATTGGCTTGTCCCGTAAAAGGCTTGTCCGGGAGTTCTTCAGTCACCACAGCCGGTATTGACGCGATGGGTACCGTGGCTTAAAGCTGTTTTACATTATGAGATTTTTTGCACATGATTAAAGCTTGTATCTTGAAATTAAATCCGCAAGAAACCCAAGCAATTTCAGTAAGCCAGCAGTTGGTTTCGGATGTCGAAATCTATACTCAAATAGGGCACAGATCCGAAAATTATTCACTTCTTTTAGATACTATTTCTAAATTAGAGAACGTCAAGCTTTCACTACAGGAAGCGCCATATTTTGTATATGACCTTAAAGCCTCTCTAGGAAACCTAGCAGAAAATGTAGGAAAGTTAACAACCGATAAATTATGTGCGGTTAGATAAGGGTTCAAGTGAAAACCAAAAAAAAAAAAAACCGAACGTAATGCGAATACACCTATTTTTACCTCGCCGTAGGAGTTATCAATGGAAGTACTACAGCAAATTTTTGCGCTAGTCTGTATCAACAACAGGATTAAACGAAACAATACATTATTTTTAATATTGATAGTGGGCTACTGCGAAAGCACTCGTTTCTGCAGGCTTGGTAATGAATTATAATTCACTAGAGTGGGCAAATTAGGGTGCGCACCATCGGCGTAGCTAATGAATGGACTCTTGCATAGGGAGGGGTCAGTATCCGGAGATATATTATCGCGAAGGATGTCGTATTGGTGCTAGATACTAAAAGTTTTTAAGATGGTTTTTGTAGATTATGAACCGTTCTCGATAATCTATCTCTATGTTACTGAATGAAAACGAGAAATTGCCATTTGATGATTAGAAAACTCCAAAGTTATTTCTGGAACTCGCGTATACTATGTATATAATTTAAAAAATCTTAGAAACAACTTAACTGATCCGTAGACGAACCTTCGCGAATCTGTCAAGGTGAGGCGAATTCTGAATCTTTGCTGAAAACACTTTCATTGGATTGTGCATTGTTGCCTTGTGCATCACCATCTCTCATAAACATTAAGACTTGATCTATGGATATTTAAAATTTTGCCAATGTGCATAACGCCACTTTTGAAATTACTTGTGCAATACATGCTTCTGTTCGTTTAGAAGCTAATAAAATTAAAGATGACGATTGATGCGGTTCCATTTGACGCACCATAACATTAAGTACAGGTCTTTTTTTGCAAGCAGTTGTTTCATTCGCACAAAAGCACTCTTTTTTATTTTTCAGTTCAGCTTTAATTTTACTTTCTAAACGTTCACGCATGGATGGCAAATAATTTCGTAAAGCGGTCTTGCCCGGTAATGTAATGTTCGCGTATTTGTTGTTGTGTAACAGAAGATACACTATTTCGCTGCTGCTACTATTACGTACGCTCCAGGCGGTAGCAAACTAGATAGTGACTAATGTTTTGATGCGAGAGTCCGCGCTAATGGTGCGCACTCAAATTTGCCTACTTTAATTATAGTAGCTCTTACAGTCAAGTGGTAAGATTCTTCATTGTTATGTTAGATAGAAAAGTTTTTACAAATTTTGTACTATATATGAAAGGCTATGGATATACGTAAAAAATGCTTATGAAAAGGAAGATAAAACTTGATGATTCTGGCTGATGGCGTTCTGCCGAAACTAGTATCAGAGTAAATATAAAATATACCGTAAGGAGCAAGATGATTTTATTATTTCATTTATTAGAATTAAACTTTACAACCTGGACCAAATGTTCTTGGATTAAAATTAGTGTATTTACTTTTTGCCGCCCCTGAGAGGTGCTCCGCTTCTGACGAACTCATAATTCAGATAAATATTTTGTTGATCAAAATCTATGTACTGTATACTGTATATTCGTACGTTGATTTCTCATTCTCTCGTATTCTTTTTAGGCGATATTTTGTGAATTGTCGAAATTCCACCGAAATACAATGCCATGTAGTATTAATTAAACTTTTTAAGTTGCTGGTTGGATAAAGTAGAAAAATTATAAATATCACAATTTCTAAGATGTTGCCAATTATTAGACATATTACAGTAAACACATTAAACTAAAATAAAAATTACGGGGTTGTTATTTAAATATAAATATTGCCTGAGATCTTACATTATGCCTCCTGCTGTATATCTCGGAAGGAGGAAAGTCTTTCGGCGCATTTTACATATTTGTTTTTGACAACAGCAAACAAGAGTAAATGTGGCAAATATGGATGAGCAGTAATATCGGCTTGTACCAGCAGTTGTACCATTAATACCGCAATTCTAAGGTCTGACTTTAACTCGCTTATGTTTCGTATTTTCCCATGAATAAATAAAATGCTGTGCGAGGAGCAAACATATCAGACCGCATCTCTACGGAGCACGTGACGTCATTTCATATATTGTACAAGTGAGTTTTGATAAGTCTACTTGTGCACAGCAAGATATATGGCATTATACCCAGCAAGTTGAGATCGAAGTATTGGGTCTTACGGGCTGTACTATTAATGATCAATACCAAATTGGATGGAATTATCCCTTTTTAAAATTTTTATTTTAGATTTATTTTACTTTCAATAGTGCTAACTATTGAAGATAGTACATCTTCAAGATAGAAATCTACAAAAGAAAGGGGTAAAGCGAAAAATGATTTTCAATGTATTCACATTATCTTCAAATTATCTTCAAATCGTCTTCAAACCAACGGGTACTTATGAGTATTGGAGCAAGTTGCTCACGGATGCGTGAGAGACTGATTGGATGTAAAGTTCCCTAATCGGTGGATTGGTCGCGATGGTCCTATCTTATGAACAAGATCTCTCTACTTTAATCGTTTAGACCTTTTTATTTGGAGTTCCATTAAAGGAAAAGTTTATCCAACAAGACACTGACGAAGTTAGAGGGAGAACTAACGCGGGAGTATTAGAAATTACACCGGAAAGGCTCGAACGAATAATACGCACAGTACCTCGCGGATTGTAACTGTGTGCTTACAAACAGACGAATATCAATTTGACAAATGCGTAGATAATACTGTCGCTAATTTATTACAAGGGATGAGTTAGAAAAATCAAAACCATTAACTTTGTTCTAATAAAATGTTTTTCTATTGCTTTTCCCTTTGTATTAATTGTGTTTTCCAATCTATCATTTCTAATTCCTTTTTGTCAATTTTGATAGGTATTGTACCTACTATTACAATACTATGCAACTACAGCATTGTCAAATGTATGTCATCTTCAAGTGGTTCCTGAAGACGTAAGGCATGGTACAACATTTTAATACTTAGATTTTCGATTCAAAATCGAACGAAGTATGTTGTTCGTGTAATTTTTGCGACAGTTTATGCACATGTTGTGTTGTAATTAAAGGAAATTGGACGATTCTTTTTGATGAATGAAACAACACAGTAATGGTCAATTTTTAAAGGTAGCTGCTTATTGTTTACGTACCACTTAGAGATGCTACTTATATATATCATTCTAAATCCTCAGTTAATACATATTTTACAATTATCTACAAATGTTAAGCATCTACAACTGCTTATTATAGGAACCATATCATTTTTGATTACTAGAAATAAAAACGGCTACAAATAGCTTCCTTAAGGAACACCAGAGGGAACCAGAAACGATGTAAGTATCCTCGTAAAAAGAGACTGTCGTCTGTTGCACATATACAAACCAAAGAATTACATAAAACAAATAAAAACGTTGACTTTAATCAAAAAAGTATCATCACTGACTTTACTGATAGCTTTCGAGTCAGTGTAAATAATATTATGTTGATAGCAGCAATCGATTACTCTTGATACATCAATACTCCTGATAGAGCGTAGTTATACGTGGTTTCAAAGTAAGAGGCAAACCCACTAACTAATCGCCCCTAGAATATGCAATATTGTGAAAAAAAAAGATATTATAGTTGGTTAAATTACGTCTCTTACGTTTTATGTATATTTCAATATTAGCTACTGATCAGAAAATATGTTGAGAGTACATTACAGTTACTAGTACAGTTAGTTACATATTAAAATTCAACTAAATAAATAGAGGTTACAAATTTGTCTTACTAATGACGGTCGTTTCGTTTCCTCATCCATTTTAAGTATTAAAGTAAGTTCACGATCAGTTGTTTTACTGAGCGAAATTAATTTTATTAGGTACATTTTACAAAAAAGTATGTTAAGTAGTAATCTTCGCATCCGAATGAAGGTCTCCATTTAGTTTAAAGAAATCCCCGAAACAGTTTGTTTTTTCAGTCTAAAAAAACCAAAATATTATCAACACTGGTTAGATACTGGATTTGGACAAAAGAATGTGAACTCGATTTAATTTGAGAATTTAGGTCAGCGTAATCAATATTAGTGGAATGATGGGCTGCTAGAGAAGATATTTTTGGAACCTAACGTCCGCGTTTACCGGGGTTACTTGTATTTGAAAGAGGAGAGAATCAACCGTTCCACAGTGGATTGAAAGGCGGCAGAAAGGCACAGTTTTAAAAGTAATCTGTTTGGAGACAAGCATTATTAGAAAATAATATTTTATTTAAACAGATATTGAACTATCTACTTTAATAGTTACTATTTTCTACGCCTTAGTATAAATATTATATAAATTATATTCAAGTGTATGCGTTGTTTTAAACAAATATAAACGGTGGAGATGTACTTGCTAAAGTATATCTGCAATATTCAGCACATGTAATAAACAGCAAATTGCTGAAAATTGTCTTTTCACTTTTGTGTAAAAGATTTGGTTCCCTGTATAACCTAACGTTTAATTGTTTTGAAGATTGGTGTACTTGTAAGAATGGAAAGAACATAATTAACAACAAATATTGTTGGTTTATCTTAAAGAATTGTCTAAAAGTTATTTCCATCTTGGCCATATTACTCAATATTTCCATTAAAAGTATGTAAAGCAGATATTAGCAACTGTTGTACATTTCATTGCTCTTTTGGTAGAATCTTTAACAGGTTAAAAGGCTATAGGTGTAAAAAATATGAAAGAAAATATAAATTTTTGTATCATATGCACAATTTTCAGAGGCTTCATTATGTTTATTGGCGGCATTAATACTTATTGTTGCAAAAAATAATATCGGCGACATTAATTGTTTCAAATTCAAACCTAGCTGATGAATATGTGGTTATCATGAGTCAATATGGATTAATCTCAGCTATTAATGAATTTACCAGAATTAATTTGAATGGTGGTATAGATCACATTTTCATTAAAACAGTGTAATTGAAGACTAGATAGCTATGAGAAACTACGAAGAATATCGGAGGGCGTTCTTCGGGATGAAGTACATGCAATTAACGATATTGATTTAGGTACTAACAGATTTTTAGCTATCTTTAAAAACTACATAGACAATTCTACAATTTATAGGAAGATGGAGCGTAGTTTGATTAAGAGGAAAGAATGAAGAAAAGTTACAAGGAGATCGCAAAATTATACAGTTTCAAGGAAAATTAAAAAGAAATCGCAATGCACTGAATTCGCTACTAAAACAAGATGAAGTAAGTGTTACTAGTCAACAATAAATAACTGGAAGAATAATATGAAAACTCGGTGGGAAACTGTGAAGGATACAGATAGACTTTTTAATCCAACATTACCCATGGGTAAGCAATTAGTGAATCGAGTAGAATGCACGAGAAGACAGTCTGCTTTTATATTTCTGTTGCCTCAGATACCTTAGAAGTACGAACAATAATCAATAGGCTTAAAGATAAAAAACCTGCCGGAATTAATGGAATAACCTATCTTATGCTAAAAAAGGTCGGTGAAAGTCTAACGGAACCTTAATTCGACTCGTACAAATAACAAAGTAATGCAAATAAAGCTTTCAAAATATCAATAGTTGCATCGATATGTAAAACAAGTAACAGACAAAATTGAACAAATAATGCAAGAAACTCCAATTAATTCCTCTAAATGAGTTCAAATTTCAAACAGGAAAATTAGCAGAAAACGTAACTTTAAAGCGAACAAACAGGGTATATGCTGTGATAGAAAAAAGTGTAGAATAAAATGCAATTAATATTAGCACCTATTCTCTTCAAGTGAAACAGTATATTTCGTACGAGTTCTTCACAACGTTCTTCTTTATTGTTACCCAAGAAGTTCTTAAGTAGAGTAATAAAAGAGCACCAAGCGCAAGCTTCATCAGTCATGGCTTTTGAGAAATTCAAGTCGTTAATAATCTTGCCAATTTGAAGACCATCATTCCAGCTTTTAATTTTTCTAAACTTACTTCGGGGACGAATTGTAAATATATTTAAAGCATCCCCATTCTTTACATAAGGCTTTAACAAATTGTTTCATAAGCTTTATGCGAAGTGGAGGCATCCCTGACAAGCAAAGATTCGTTTATGACGTTCGCTATTTCTTTTTTGTCTAGTGATCTTCCTTTGCTCTACTATTCTAGATACAGCTAAAAGAGGGGCACACTGTGTATCTAATTTGCCGCCCAAGCAAAATTCATTATCTTCAAATCATATCTCGATATTCTGCAAAACCAAATTTATATTTTCGTATTCTTCTTTGAACTTCGTCGAGCGGCTAACTGGAATGAATACGTAGCGATTTCTGTTATGCAGTAGAACACCTTTCAAGTTTCTTGTAAAACTGTTAATTAAAAGTCGCTAATCTGTTGATTCATGTTTAGACAAACCTGTTTTAAAGACAAAACGTCACAGCAATAAACAAGTTCTTCATTCTTGTTTTTAAGGCACGGAGGAATTGCCAGGTTTGCTTTAAAGACAAAACGTCACAGCAATAAACAAGTCCTTCATTCTTGTTTTTAAGGCACGGAGGAATTGCCAGGTTTCTTGTTTCATAAGCTGTTATCGTAACTCCTGGCTTAAGCAAGACTTCCTTTCAGTTCAAATTAGTGCTTTAACAGATGAAGATCACGTACCAAATCATTTGGCTGCTCCTGAGCAAACTGGTAAGCTGTCCTCATATTCACCTTTACTTGTAGATTTTGTAGTGGTTGTAGTAGGCTGTGAGTCCGGCAGCACTTTCACATCTGCCAACGAGAGCGTGAGCAAAATAAGAAAAATACGTCTTCTTTATAAAATCGGGCATATTTTGCCTTTGTTTTTCCGTGGTATATTCACCAAAAATATATAAACCATCACAATACATCTAGATGGTTAAGACAATCTCCTCTAAACGAACTAATATTTATGTGAATTTCCTTCTTCGACAGTACTCTCTAAGCAATTGAACAAATTAACAATATTCGCTGATACGTACCCCAAAAGCAAGAACTGGACAGTTTCCTTTTAATGTTCTCACAAAGTGTCCTATATCTTTTTTAATTATCTTCGAAATAATTTTATACGTGATACACCAGTGCTATGCCAAAACGAAGGTTAAAAAACATTTTGGTTAACATTTGTTAGTTTTCCATCTGTAGATAGATATGCATATTATTTAAAAAACATTTTTGTGAATACCTCAAAAGCAAAATATTCGAAAAGTTTCTGTCATATTCACATATTGGGTGGTCGATATTATAATGTATTGAAAGCTTCGCTAAGAAAAAGGAAAACTATTCGGGAATTATATTTCTGGAAAAAATCGAACACAAAGTTTGTGATTGATTTAAAGGTAAAGTACCTGTTATAAAAGTCGATCGTCAATGAGTGTATTTTTTTAATTTTCCTCCCTGTTTTTACAGGAAGTAAATTGATGAATGCGTATAAGGTGCAACATCGCCTGCAAACTGGCGATACTACCTTCTCGCTTGCTATTTGCCCCAAGTTATTTTGGCTTATATTTAACTAATATTACATTGAACCGATATGTTGTTGTTCTTTTCACAGTGCATACGTAGAAGTCGCATAAATTGAAACTACTTACATATATTTTATATATTCAATTAAATTTATTGAATTGAGTATTTTTTTTAATATTAACAGTATCCAGACGTATAATTTACGACGATTTTGAAAAGTTCGAGCCACTGCACCACGCTTCTTCTAGTTAAACAAAAACGTAGAAAAAAGTCAAAGTAATACTAACATATATATCTTCAAGAGACGCTACCGTTTGAAAGTTAATGTGTTGTTAAAGCATTAATATATCCTATATATTCATTTGAAAAAACAAAAGAGAACAGCCGACGATATCAGTAGTCTACGATTGTACAAACTGTATGTATTCGCGTCTACACCAACATTGACAAATTTCAAATCACTTCCAATGTACATCACTGCGACACAAGGCATTTAAATTATGTAAGATCGAACCCGACGAGAGATACTGCAGAAGAGGAAATACTTATTTGTAACTATAGCAGAAAATTGCCTCTTAAGGAAGTAATTAATCTCGCCGATACTTGGGTCTTATATGGATCGATATTCAACGAACGAAGGGAGGATCCAAAAAAAAAGGAAATAATATTGCGCATAAATTGAACGACATAAAAATAACAATATTTACGAATGTAGTCTTCCCGGCTATTCTTATTCTTCATAATTTTCAATTTTTCCATTTCTTCGTATGAAGAGGCCATCGTAGAAATGGAAAGACGAAAAACAAATGGAAAAGTACGGTAATTGTACAAGGCTAAACTGCAGACATGCGGAAGGACGTTGATAGCTGGTCTGTGCGAATGGGTGTAAGGCGTGTAGACCAAATGCGGGGAAAAGCTAGAGAGAAGTAAACGTGAACAGCACGTCCCTCAGGCCCATTCTGGATGCCGGAACACGAATGTGTGCCGATGCCAGTGTATACAGTCACTAATAGAAATCGTGACTTAGCGCAAGAACGCCGCTATACGTTCACTGTTTCTCTGCTACGTTCGGACCAATTGTATGCAATTAAGCTGTTTGCTTGAATATCTATGTATATCACATGTGTATCACTGTTATGAGTACCTGGTTGTCTCCATCTAAACCAATGTAAAACTCCCACCACTTCCTAATCTAGCCTTATGTGTACAACACGACATTCTTTTATACCTATCATGCTTCACTTTAAACTTTTGCCTTTTGAAACTGGTTGATTCATGATGTGTATGTTACGTGGAAACCTTTTTAACTTATTAATTTGCATTCACATCGCCGCATTTTTTATTTTTAATGATACATCTATTTAATTGAAAAATTGTTATATACAGCGCGTTCCCCGTTACTAACTTTGAAGGTGTACGATGTTAGCACTTAAAGTATCTTCAAATATGCAAGGGAAACAATTTTTTATCGGCCGTAACTCGCACGAACCCTTCGAAAATGTTTAGGTTTTTTCTGCATAATTCTCGAATGGTAAGAGATAGAGGACGTGTTTAAATGTAAAAGTTAGTTTGCATCGGAAGTATTTTCATAACACATACAGGCTGTTGCATTTAAACACAATCTTTATGTGATGGCCTTTACAATTATATCGACTCTAATAACGATGAATTATTCAAGAAATAAATTTAAAAAGAAATGTACAAATAATGTATTGCTTAAATAATAATAAATAATAATAATTTACGAACTGATCTAGTAATTTCGATAATATGTGAAATTATGTCGTCATTACTTACAACACAAAGAGATACCAATGGAAAATTTGGCCCCCCAGTACAACAAATTTTACAACGAATATATTGTTGTCTATATTTAAGTAGCATGTTGGACAATAAATCAATTCAGTTGTATCCATACTTGCAGATTGAATTTGACAAAGAGCGATTTTTTATTTGATCACTAGAGAGGACAAAGGCAGATGGAATTATTACTCGTTTGCAGCGACTAGATAGACTCGTGTCTATTCGTCTCATCAGAATGGATTCGTGTTGCCCCGAGAGTCGATAAAGCACGAGTCTGTCTGTAGGCTCTGCAAAAAAGTAATAATTTTATCCGCCTTTGTCCTCTCTAGTTACCACCATGGAAACTCCAATTCAGCGAGAACTCAATGTAAAAAGCTTCCAACAATTTAAGGACTTGTGTTTCTTTTTTCCTTGTTTTGAAATGTTATATTTTGAGTTTTATTTATATTTAGTTGAACATGATGCGTTTGCCATGCTTACTCCCGATCTTTCCTTATATTCTAGGTCGGGTGAAGTCAAATCTGTAGAAAAAAGCAGTGCGTCATACGTGAACATAATCATTATATAATTGAAAAATAATTGGTTATAATTTGGAGACCTGTGGTACTTCACCGGTTATATTTTTTGTCACCTATCTGACAGATAAGATTGAAATAACTGTAACGTAGTACCTCTTATGACATAATGTTAAAGTTTTTGAAGAAGTATGAGGTGACAAATATGACCAAATAACCTGGTCAAGTCTAGTAATATAGTAGACGCATGTTGAAGTTTACTAAATAGATCAATAATGGCTTCTACCTGTTTACAAATGACATTTATTATCCATGTGCAAAAGTGATCATTTGTCGTCTTCTAACAGGTTTTATCAAGATAATGTTGTCAATTTATAAAACGATATACGGTTATTGTGTTATGTCGTTGACTGCTTTTTCTTTACTATTTCTATTTATTTGCTCTATATGTATAAGACTCTGGTTTTATTAGTACAATTGGAAATATTTTTAAGTGGCCCACTGAATAATTTTATATATATATTACGCCAGTGATTGGCAATATGGCTGGATTTGTCATATTGAACATGTCAATTTATTTTTTTTTAATTGAACATCTTCGAGATTTTTGCATTTTCAAATTCTACATACTTCTAAATAATTTTCGTGGTGTAGCATGCGACATACCTATGTCGAATAGCAACGTGGTAGAAGTTACGGACGTCTAAAAGTTAATTAAACGTATTGCAAGATAAATATTTTTTTCTAATATAAGGCCGCTCAAAAATATTTTTTTTAAATAATCCTCGTACACAATTTGAAACTAATGGGCATGGAGGAAAGATGCGTTTAGAACGGTTCCTTTTTTTTAAATAGAGCTGAAGTTTCTCAAGCTTTCACAGATGATAGGGGATGTCAGCAAAAACAAATAATAACACATTTTATTTGTTACGTATTAAACTATAATAATAAAAATATTATTTCTTTTATAGTAAAGTTAAATGAAGTATTTGCTTTGACTTGGCTTTTATTTTTGCTTTGTTTCCTTTAGGATTTCCAAAGTTTGTGTTTAGTGTTAGTGTTTAGTGTTGTGGTTAGTGTTTGGATAATGTTACGGAATGACTGGATATTTATTTTCTTTATTGGACACATTCCTCGCACTGTCAAAGCAGATAATTGTTTGAGCGAAGTGAATATAGCATCGACCGCCGATGGGAGACGCATGATAGGTATACCGTTCACCGCAAAATTATGAAACAAATTCACTAATATAATTCTTATTTCACAAAATTTGTCTGCTTTATAATCTGATTTCTATAGCATTTTTTAACAGATCATAAGGATTGGCTAATTAGCTGCCAAGTGCTGGCGCTCCTTGATTAATGAAGTACTGATTTTGGATCAGGTGAGAATCGCACATTGCAGCTCACGTGGGCGTCCTTTCCAGGTACTTGACGAATTATTCTCCGCAGTGTCTTGTTTCGCGAAGCCTCAATTTGAATTCGAATCTTCTATAGTTTCATTGGTTACGGATTCTTTATATGCAGCTTTATATTGTCCTTGCTTACTTTCGCAACTGATGCCAATTTGGTGCAATTTTTCTTTGTATTCTTTATATATCTGAATAATAATGTTTATTTTTATTTGCCTTTATTTCGAGCCTTAGGGTTTTATAGAAAAATTGTACACTTTCCCAGACCAGGCAGACCTACTGACAACTCTTCGATTCATCTGTAAGTATCTAGTTTTATCTGAATTGTTGAATATTATATGCATTACATATTCTTTTATATCTAGTTTAATACCATTTGGCGAATTCTGCAATTCCAGAAGATTGGGGCACCGGTATGCTTAATAACTGAAAATAATGGCTGCGCCAGTCAGTCTGTAGAACTTTCATTTTTAAATTTTATTATAGCAAAACAATTCTTTTCACTTATATTGTTTATTCAAAGACAGGAACATGTGACCTTTAAATGTCGCACTTGCTGGATCGTAGGTCCGTGACTTGTAACTCGTAGCTATAGCAGTGGGGACAGATACAGAGTGTGACGACACGCTAGCGACTAGCAACGACTTTGTTCGGTGATGGAAGAGCGGTGCAAACGTCAGCAAAACACGTTAGGAGAGAGCGCTTACTGTATATATATATATATATATATACATACATATAATAGTACATAGAGGTGGCGTCATTGGATAGAACGGGCCGAAAATCCGACAACCCTAGACTCCCTTTTCGTCGGGAGAATCTAATGAAAGTCCTTTTCGCCTGTTATGTAGGCCGCGTGCCGGTCCGTCAAACGGAATGCTAAAATCCGACGGTAACATATCACATTCATTCCGTTAAATGACGGACACCGTTCGCGCCAAACCGGAGGGGATGAACCTGGAAATCCCACAACCAGAACTCGACTCGGTGATACGGATACGGAGGACCCGTTCCACTCTGTTCGCACTCAACTTCACTATTATTATTCGGGGCACGGTATCATCAGAACCAGGCACACGGACATTCTTGTCTTACTGCGCTGTTTTTTCGGCTTCTAGTCCCTTATTTCTTCACATAGGAAGAACACGATTTATGGCTGTTATCTAATACAATCGGTGTTCCTATGCACCATACTGGATTCTTTTTCAAATCCAGTTTAAGCGAATAAAGCCGGGCGAAAAGAATACAATAATAGGCATCTATAAAGTGTTCGTTTAAGCGTTGACGCAGTGTCCACGCCGAATTTCTAACGGAAATAATGATTTATTTCTATCATCGAGTTACGAAAAATATATAGACTCATCCATTATTATCTCGAATTTAGTGTATTTACATGAAATGTACTTAAACGCCGGTATAATTTTATATAAACTTGTTAGACTGCGTAAATCCTGGATTTATAATAACCACAGATAATACTCCGTGATGTAGGATTACATAAGAATGTTTTATATACAAATAGGCGCGCTAGAGAGCATTAATCAACGTGGAAGTTGGTAATTTCATTGTACATAGTCATTTATTACCACGACGTCGCTGCTGTTGGGTCCAAGATTGGCTATTTATTGATTACAGCAAAAGAATCTGCGTTATTCCATATTCGACGTCCTTGACGGGATAGTTTCCAGTTGACTTGAAAGTAAAGAATTACAATGAGTGACGTCGGATTGCTTCCAACTAATGTCGTTGATTATTGTAGAGTTAATATCATAATAGCAGACAACTCGTCATTATATTTATATTTCGTATATTTCCGTTTAAAATCAGCTCTTATTGCAAGTAAACCATGTTGAAACCATTATGTCATTGGTCGAAAACGTTAATAGTTCCGCTAGTTAAACATCAAAACATCACAAACTAGGAGGCCAAAAAACAAGCTGAGATGTACGGTTATACAGGTCTTCGCCTTTTCCATATCGCTGTATATTTAATCCGATTGAAATGGTATGAGATATATCGAAAATATACTACGTTAATTATATTGGTAAATATGGCAGATCGTAGAAAGGATGCGCCGTGCGTATCAAAGATAAGGGAGAGCTTCATTTATTTCTTATATTTGAAAGAACAAAATACCAAGTACGCGTCATCTTTCATTACAATCTCCTGCTTTAGGTATTCATTTTTTTCAGGCCATTCGTAGCTTCTCTATCCTGTTACCGTAAAAAAGCGGGTTGAACCAGCAGTCAATTGACCTTCGAGAGCTCTCTTCAATGGTCCAAAAAGTTGGAAGCTGCAGGGCAATCTACTAGGACTACATGGAACCTGTTAAAGATCGATCGCTTTCCAAAATATATGAAGGACCTTTGTGTTTTACTCCGCAATGCTGGTTCACCGATAACGATTATGGCTTTCCATTTTCGACCCCTTCACGACCTACCATGAATTTCTTATGCCAGGTAAATATGCAAGGCCTTGACAGTATTTGATCCTCGAGCAATGAGACAGTTTCCAGAGAATTTCAGCTGATTTTACACTCTCATGTGCGAGAGTCTTGATAATAACTTGTTGCTCACTAGTCGGGTGTACTTGCTTTTCAGACACCGCGTGCTTATTGGTGCATGAAATTTACGAGGTTGGCCGATCACTTTTCTCACACGAAATGCTCATAGGCTCTGCTATCTCCAACCTTAGTTCGGTGGTCGTTAAGTACCATTTACAATTAGTGAATTTTTCTGATGTTATTGGTAGTTGTTACAGTTTTGGGTCGTTCTGAAAGTTGATTGTTCATAATTGTGGTACGACAATGTATTCAACTGCCCAAATTTTTTTCCATTTTTACAGAAACACTAACATCGACTGACGTAAACGACTGTTAAATAACAAGTAGTCATTGTATTAAAGGAACTGTGCAGATCACAAATGTACGGAAAGCAGATAATAATAAATATAAACAATATTGACACTTTTATTTTCAGTAGAGTCTCTAGAAAAATATAACAAAGCGGACAGACATCAGAGTTATTTGGAGAGTATTTTTTACTGCCTCGAAACCATTAGCATTATTTTTGGTTATTGTTTCTAGGTATCTTCTGATGTGTTCAAGAGTATATGAGCTTTTCTACGTTATTTTAATATATACAAGTCACTTTTGGAGTTTGATCCGTTACCGCATATATAGTTGTACCAACTTTTTCTAATACATTTCTGGGTGACCACTAGGGTGGACAAAGGCGGACGAAATTATTACTTTTTTGCAAAGATTAGACAGACTCGTGTTTTGTCGATTCCTGAGAACACCAGTACGCAACACGAATCCATTCTCATGAGGCGAATAGACACGAGTCTATCTAGTCAGTTTGGTCATCAAGGAAATCAAATTTTCTTGGTGCCTAACGCAATATCAATAAAAAATGAGCCGTTTGTTTTAGCAGAAATCACTTCCTAAAAATTCTGAGATTATATAGTTTCACCCATTGGTCGATCAACATATGATCTCAGTTGAATTTTTTATTATTTTGTTTTATTTCAGAATCCAGCTTTTATTTAAAATTTATGGATAAAAAAATTTAAGTAGTAACAGACGGTTGTTTAGTTTCTCCCTCTGTTTTTACTTAAAACATAAGCAATTTAATTTTAGGCAGTAGGATGCTTTAATACAATAAGGTCCTAAAAAGTAGTCGAGAGCGATATTCTTAATTATTTTTTTATATCGGTTACAGCTACGTGTAACAATTGAATCCAAGACTGAAACTTCAGATTATCTTGGGCATTTATTTGATTATAATAATAATGTTTAATATTATATGTATTGACAAATTTTAAAGTATGGTTTAAAACATTTATCATCAGAAGATATTTTCGTAACGAACAGGAGCAAGAGAATGGGGAATTATTTAGTCTTATTTAGTACGACATATGCATGGTCGAATTTCATTTCCGGTTTCACATTTTGCAGTATTATATCTTGTTTTATATCAACAACATGTCAACGGGCTTGCTAAATTTCATCTAAGTTGCAAACCCAGCAGTGGTAGGCTCGAAAAAGGAATTGGCGTACAGGTTATTCAACTAATAAGTCAATTAGAAAGCTTTCACAGGAAAACAATTTGTCCTGTAAAGGATCTCAAAAAATATTCAGATAAAATGGTGTGGCGTGCAAGAACTCATGCCCGCTGAACACGAAATAAAAGTGCTATACTGCAATTGCATTGAAAATCGCATGAATGATGATAACGTCCTTCTTCTGATGTCTGAAACTTGGTTTTACTTTGATGCTTGTATTTATAAACGAGCTATACGTATATCCAGCGGAAACCCTTGGGTCGCGATAGAGAAATCATTGTTTCTGAAAAGGTTGGTGTTTCGATAGCAGCTCCGCGGAGAAGAATTCGCAAGCTAAACCATTTACATGATGATAAACATGTTCTTCTGATTTAACTATTATAGATTACACAAACCCATTTGTAAAGGAGAAAATTACACAATAGACCAACTCGTTGTTTTTGATATCTGTAGTTACGGCGTGTGGTGGTCTGTTACATTTCATACGCCTTAAAAGTTTACCTTCACATGTGGCTTTGTATGGTTCGCTTGCGTTGTTTATAGGCGTACAAGCAATTTACTATCTAATTTATTTTAGATTATTTTTGCATATTTTATTTTTATATAAGCAATTCAAAATATTTGTTACACAATAAGATCTCAACCCCTCGACAGAGCGTTTAACAACATGAAACGACAAGTTTGGATTGAAAACGAAGGAGAAATTCGAGAAAGTTTTTAAATTTTCCAAGAACATATGACTTAACACAGCCGGAATCATAACTATAGGCAGCCAAAATCACAGCCACAAGCAGCACTATTATCGATAATGTATTTACTAATCGCAACGATTATAACGATCATCTAGCACAAAAAATAAACTTTCCATTAGATGAGCGTCTACGGTCTGAGTGGGCATAGAATAACTGGAAATTTTTATGGATCTGTCCAGAGCATCCGATAGTGTTGATCACAGGATCTTATTGTCAACATTGGAAAAAATAGGATTCCGTAGTCATTCTACGGTGAATACGTTCCATCCTCACAGATACAAAGCAATGCGTGCAACTACATGATGATGGCAAAGAAACGTAGTGTAAGGAGAGGCTTAGAGAGCTATCCTCGCTCCACTTGTTTTTATTGCATATCAATGATTTACTAGATGTTGTCGACAGCTCGATGGTGATTCTTGAGAATGATTCGTCAGCGGCTCTGAGGACTAGGTCGCTAACAATTGCTTCTTAACTGGTTGAGGAATGCCTATTGAACCTTAGTGCGTGATTCCTACAAAACAACTTAAAACCTAATATACTCAAAACCCATCCTCTTATATTTAATGGTAATATTAACATCGAGGTTCAGCATAGACCTGAATAATTTACCAGCGCTAATGAAGCAGTATTTCTGGAATTTAGGATAAATGCCAGGGTAACAAGGAACAATCACATAAGTTATATAGTAACTAAATTAAGCAGAGATAGTCACACCCTCATGGTAATAATAATATAATCATAAGGCGGCTTTTAAAACTTATTGTGCGAACCTATATTCCCGACCCGATAATACGGCGCTACGTTTTTGGGACAAGCGGCATTTATAGAATAGGATACATGTATGAGAGCGATATTTGGCCTGAAACCAAAGAACTTCTGTAAAAGTGTACGCAAAAACCAAATATTTACTCCCGATTTACGTATTAGAATGTGCAGTGTTTGTTCATAATAATTACTCTGACCTTTTCAGCAAGAGTTAGTTGATAATCTCCTCTCACCTAAAACAGAGTTGAGCAAAACGTGCTGTATGCATTACGAATACGTTTTAATTACTATATTCACTATTTATTATTTATATATGCTTTTTTATTTGCTAGACCATGTATGTATGAAGAAAAATATAGATGCTGGAATTACACCAAAGGGATGATGTTTATACAAATACTCTGAAGAGACGAAAAGCTTATCTGCAAAGTTTTATATTGAATTTATTCTTTAAGAAGGTGGCATTTTAAGCATAAGAAAATATTTATAAAGCAAATTCTAGAATAGTTTCTCTGATAGACCCTGAAAAAATATACATAATGTTCCATTAAAAGAATTGAAGTAATATGTATCGAATTTGGCAATGATATTGATCCCTATCTCGTAGGATCCAGTTCATATAAAAAAATCTTCGTTATACTGTTAGAAGCTCCAATAAATGGGCAGGTTATATATATTCTTCTACATTAATAAATAATAATACTGTAGAATATTCTTTTCAGGAGGGAAAGATAGAAGCGAAGTGGGGAAGCTTTATATGCTAATTATGGTTTCAGGGATTTCAGTTTTTCATTTAATTCCTACACTTATATAATTATTAAGGGTTGAGTTTATAAACTAGTTAATGCAGATTATTTATATCTTTGATAGCCTTATTTAAACTCGTTTTTAATTAATACAAAAAGCTTTTTGCTCACACAATTTTAAAACCAATAATGAAGTTTTGTAAAAAGTAAATACCCAGAGGGACGTTCGCCGTGAAGTTCAAACAATATTATGCGGTTAAACATCAATTTACGTTTTACTTTGGAATAACATTCTGTAGAAACTTATAAAAAGTTTTTGGATTTGCCAATTACTTAATTGTTTGCTAAAAGACTTGCTAAATCGCGCTTTTCTATCAAGAATGAATAAAATGATAAAAAAATGTGTTTTTTACAGAAAAATCCATGTTAAAGAAAACAAGCTACTTAATTCTCGGCGAGCCCACAAACATAACTTATAAGGAAAAGCTTCCCGTTGTTAGATTCAGATTTTAGTCAACTTGGTGAAAATGCAGAGGAAGACAAGGATAAATGCAAAAGTTGTACTATATTCAAGCGTCTTTTAGGATACATGATCAATACCGTGACGAAGCTATTTTAGCATTATTTTTTTGTTATTATTATCATGGTAAACCTGTGCTCTAAGCATGTGTAGTTTTTCAAACCGCTTCTACGCACGCCATTTCGTATTAGGCAGTCCAAGAACTGCTCGAGGGATGGTTTGGAGAACAGTGCCCGGTTTACGTCGTTGTGCTGCATGTGTTTTTTGGCAATTAAAGGCGCCAAGAGATGCCTGGCTTGTCGTTTGTGATATTGACTGTAAGGCAAGCACCAATATAAAAACCATAAATGATTCCAGCAATAACATGAAGAAGCTATTTTAACATTATTTTCTTTTTTGGTTACTTTAGCAAAAATTTTGGTGGCTTTTCAACATTAAGTTACTGTTTTTGGATGTATGAGCTGGTATTAGACGATGATACCAGTGAATTGTTAGCATGGAGCACATCCAAAAGTTGTTTGCGCGATCTTCCAAAGAAAAAAAAAACAGGGTTTCAAAGGTAAGGTTAACTTCTTAAATATTGTTGTAACGGGAGAAGACGAAGTCGAGCATTTAAACAATCTAGCGGAAGTTTTGAAAAGGTTAGTGCTGAAGGGATTTCGATTAAGCCAAATGCAAATTTTTTGCTGATACTATTTCTTTTTTGGGGCATAAAAACGGGCTGGATGAAATGGGCTGCAATTTTCACAACCTAAGAATATCTGGAAATTAAAGCCTTTGTTGGGATATTAACTCACCATCGAAATTCATTCAAATTTTTTCGTAGAAATTATGATTTGACGAAGCAAAACATAAAATTATACAGAGCTCATGCATCAACACTTAGCAGGCCGAAAACTTGTGGCTTTATCAGACCACAGACCATTAAAAGCTTTATCGGGTGAACATCAAAGTTTTCGAAAAATGGCCGCAGGGTGATTAGAGATGGTCACTATTTTTATCAAAACGTTGATTATTCGCTAAAATACTTCGGGTCACGTCAAGATCAAATCGGAGACACGTAAAGATTCTATTTTAGGTGAAATTTATAAAAAGCTTAATAGTATACACGCAGGTATTGGGAAAAATAGAAGCTAACATACGTTTATGTTTTTGATGGCCATGCTTGGACAAAGACATAGAATCTAAGGTTAGTAGCTGTAGACTCTGTGCATTAATTAGGTCCTTATCCAAAAATGGAATAAATCATATCACGCCTTCCATCTACACGTGGATTTGCACATAGGCCTCGGTTTTTTTGGATGTACGCGGAATCATCTACACTGATTATGAAAGAGGACAAACATAGCTGGAAAATATTATTCGTCGATATTGGACCGGTCGAACGAAGGAATGAAAAAAAAAAAACATCTCCATTTGAAAAAGAAGATAATGTACGAGTGCACATCTGCATAGTTTCGTTGGCTAAAATTATGGAATAAATAAAATTATGGAATTAAAGTTCGAATTAGTACCACATCCACTGTATTCATCGGATTTGGCTCTCCATTCACTTATTCAAAACATTTAAAACAATGGCTCGGCGGATAAACAGGTGCCGATTTTGAGCATCTTTTGAAATCGCACTTTTTAGAAGGCCTAAGAAAGCCGAAGAAACGCTTGGGAGATTATTTTGATAAATAAACAGAGATCTACAGAAAATATTTTTTTTCTAAGGACTTATTGAACGACTCGCGTACAACTTTAATATCTATTGAGCGAACTGTTTCGTAAATAATAGAGGCGGTAATTTATACTTGTTAGATGGGTCCATAGCAGCTTAGATGAAAAATAAATATTCTTTCGGAATAACTAACCAGTCTACATTGAATATGTCTTGTCGTTTTGCTTTAGTTTAAACATCACTAATTCCATTTAATTTAAATTACACTTTACACAGGAATAATTATTATACTCGCTTACCTTATGCTTCTATACTGGAACTGGCTTCTATCGTGCAGATACGATGAATACAACAGTGTAACTACTGGTGATATACATACATAGACAATATAGATGGTCCTCTCCCGTACAAAGTTCAGTCACTTAAGTAACTGAAGTGAATACAGGCGTAGGCAAAAGCGCTAAAGCCGCCAGTGTATTATTATGGATCTGTAGTGAATGTTCTTTATCAATGTTTTTAACTGCTGATTATAATAGAAATGTGTATTGCTTGTATCACTAACACATTCAAACAAGATTCAAAGAATTAATAATTGCAAATAAGACATGTATATCTTATATTAATCAGCAAAAAGCACGGTTATGCATGTTTCGAAGATCTGAGAAAACGGGGGGAAAGTTTTGCTCTTTGTGAGTGATGCTGCAGCTTATATGCTTAAAGTTGGAAAATTACTTAAGACATCTTAAAGAATATGCTGCATTATTACATGCGCTGCATAGAGATGCGAAATTTATTAAAGAACAATTTTCGAACATTAATAATTTCATACTACAAAAGTTTTCTTGAAAGCATCTTCAAGAGTTATTTTATACAAAAACAAATGGCCAACACTTCCTTTGCCTCCGTTTCCAGCCGTAGCAAGATGCGGAACGTGATTACAAGCCTCTTAATTTTACGCAGACAATTTGGAGAAAGTTGCTGATAGGATAAGCAAATGTCACACGAACATTTTCGTGATATTCCTCAAAAAATAAAATACTTTGAATCACAAACAACACAACCAAAAGATGGAGTTGAAGGATTTCGGGGAACTTTGCCGCTTCTATATCGATGCAATTTTTACCCGCAACCCGGATTTGCCAATATTAAAACTGTTGTACATCGAAACCGCTCCTCTCACAAATTGTGATGTGGAAAGAAGCTTTTTGTATTTAAAGATGTTCTAAGAAGTAAAAGAACACTTTTAACAGCAGAAAATTTAGAGTATGTTTTAGTAATTAATGCTGATAAATCACTGCTAACATAATATCTATAAAATGTATTCTTAGACATTATTTATCTTTGTTTAATGTCTGGGCGCATCTACGCCTCTGATATTTTACGTTTAGGTTGAGCATCTTTAGTCAAACAAACACCCAGAAGTAGCATCGTTTGGCTGTAAACTAAGGCATTTGCGCGGCATGGTTGGACGAACGCGTTGCATATGTATCGTAACTGCAATCAAGATCTACTAGCGCGCCGTCCATAAACGTATACCGGACATTCTGCATGCATACATGTAACGTGACGACACGGTGCGATTAATATTCTTGAGCCGGTCCTGACCTGTTAGCGTTTTTCATGTTGGCGGTTTTAACCGGGTTTACTACGACGTAACAGTACACGTGAATACGAAAGTCGTTTAACCGAGTAGGGTGAATGAATGTAGCAAACAGTAGCGAGTAGCGAGGTTAGAACGGTACGGCAGGGGAGACATTTATATATTTTTACATTCTGTGTCATAGACGCGCTAGTTTTCCATGATCGTAAAATATATCGTATTTCTTTTTTATATGATTACTCCTCTATAAAAGAGTTGGTAACAAATTTATTTATAAGAGTTTGTGCGGGGTGTAGAGTGTTAAGGGATTAAGTGCGGTCTGGCGGAGTGCGATAGAGGCTCGTTGAGTTATGGGTGAGCGGTAGTGCCCCGTACCCGGTGTTCCGCCAATCGTCTTTGATTGTTATTTGAGCGATTTCCCCCTTTTTCCGAAACGAAACGTGCTAGGTCTTTTTCGACTCCGACCTTTGGGACCTGGAAGTCAACGTAGTCGCGTAGTTCTCTGAACGTGCGGGGCGTGAGCTCCATTCAATAAGCAGCGGGAGCCGCTTAATAACCCACCGAGGAGTATATTACGTTTAAGCCATTCATCACGAGGTGTTAAGGACGTTTATCGTTGTTTCTGTTTCATCTTATGTTCATTACTTCAGCCCGCAGTATATTAAGTATCTCAACCGACCACATTGTTTCCTCGTTTCACTTCGTCCTGCTGTTACTTTGCTACCACCGCGGCTCCGGTACCGATTACAACTGTTGCCGGTTCACCAATTATTAATTAGTTCTCGGTGTGTTCCACCGCCGCTCACCCCGTGACCCCGTAGACTCCCTCGCTATCCGCAATTACCTACGAACCATGTGATGAAGTTACAAATTACCTTGCGCCATCCTCTTTTTTGCGTTATCGTCATTTTTTGGATTTCTTCAATGATGGCATATGCGCCAAAGTATTTACCCTAAATGTGTATGTGTGTGTGTGTAATGAAACCGTAACCACGACTTATAACTTTGTTTTCCATGTGGCCGGATTCTGTGATCAGGAGTAGATAGAACACAAGTCCGCCGGCTCCATGCTCATGATGAAATTGCATTCCTGTGCAGATTTCCGTAAAGGAACGTCATCCCTCAGGCCTCTCTGTACAAGAGCAACAGTTACTTCGCCCTCCGTAGCGTTTCGTATTTGTTTCGAACGTTTCTGTGGAGGAGGCGTGGTGTAATATGGTGTAGTGGCCTCTCCCACAACGTCGATGCCCAGCTCGGGCACCAGTCGCTAAACTACGACGTATCGCACGCGACTATCACTCGTGAAACTTTGCCGGCTTGCGTTCACCCAAAACGCGGCAGTATTCGGACGGAACTCGCGGCAAACAGGACGTGTCTGAGCATACTACCCTCTCGGCCGACACGTGAATACCACCAGCGCGCCCTGCTACTCTTCTCTAACAATTTGCTGCTGGTTTCTCATTTTCGCACATCCCGAGTCAGGTTTGTAATTTTCCTACATACAAACGTATTTTCATTCTCTCACTTCTGAAATTCTTTAAGTGCCTTGAGTAAACTTTAATTGCTCATAAACAATTATACGTACGTACATATACGTATTTATAAACTCTCGCACGTGGACATTTAATTTCGCTTCCCCGGGTGCTCATTCAAATATTTACTAACGTGAAATGAGCGAAATTATTCTGTTTTTTAATTTTTTTATGCTGTTGTCGAATTCTTTATTGTTTAGATAAGAACCGAAAGAACGTAATTTTGCAGAAGGACGGGACGTATCAAAATGGTTCTAACATTTCCAACAATTAATTAATTTTTTAATTTTTGTTTTTTTAAATTTTAAACTTTGGAAGTGTTGAAGTATAACATCTTGCAATTTTGAATAAAATACTATAATTTTGGAGCCTCAAGGTCCTTTTCGATTTCTATATATTCAGTGCGTTGAATTAGATTTCTATTTCATTTACACTTAAATATTCAGACATTAAGCGAGTCAGGGATGCTGGATGGGAGTCCATTAAAAATTCTGGAATCCCTAATATTTATAATTTCTTAATTATGTATACGCTGAAAATTGGTTGATATTTTGAGGAGTGTACGTTAAAAGCTTACATAAGTACAGAGAGACTAAAATTGATATTTCATGCATTTTAAAAAATTTTGTACAAGATTCATGGCAGCTTGTTTTAAGTATGTTTCTAAAATAAAGAACAACATGGTTTACATAGCTTCTTGTTCTTAGAACTTACTTTGTTCCTTTATATATTGTAATTCTTACAATTTTTTTCAAATGCATAATTTTTGCTACTTACAAACTTAAATAAACAAATTTGGCAAAAGAAGATGCTTCCGTATACAGATTATAAGCTTGAGAGCACGAAAACATTAACGAAATCAATCAGTAAGAATACACAGAAAGCAGCGTAATAGTTTCATATTACCTACTTACCTTCAAACGCGTTCATCATTTCCAGAAATACATCCCATTCTTGTAAAAACGTGCACATTTCACTATCCATTGTCAAAGGTTTATTTAAGTGAGCGTATAATTGCACAAAAATAGCATTAAAGGCTAACGATGACGTTTCTTTTTTTCTTTAAAAGAGGATACTACGTGCTACAATGTACAGTACAATGAAATAAATTAAAATTTATTATGTTTATGAATTTATTCCTTTCTACCTAAATGCTCGGTAAGTTACATGGGCGCAGACGAACTTAGAAAATACGCTTCTTAACTCCAAAGATTATGAAGACTTACCTCTTCTAAACATCGTTTTAGTTCGCAATTTCTTCCTTATTTTAATGCAAATAACTTCTAAACTTAAATATAAAACACTTTTTACCGCAATTGGGATTGTTTAGGACATATTTTATGGCCTAATTATACGGTATTAGCTTTAATTAACAATCTATAAATTACGTTAAAAAACTTTAAAGCAATAAATAATAGAATATATTTTTATTGAATCAAGTCTGTGCCTTTTTGCTCCGGAAACTGTTTGCTGTTAAATGAAACACCAAAAGATTGTTAGGTTGCTTTTCGTTTAAAATTGGCGATAATTAAAGCTGTTTCGTTGTTTCTTTTCAAATACCGAGAAAAATAATGTAATAAAGCTCCAAATGGGTCAGTGCTTAGGCTCTTATGCAGTAAACATTTTAATTCGGCCGTAGTCTGCGTAACTCGGTTAGTGGTTTAATCTTTCAGAAGATGTAATAAATAATTTGGGGCTACATTAATGCTGTGATACATTAATGCGGTAAGTAGATGCCCATTACAATTGAGATATAGTTCCTTTTAAATTTAATAGTTTATTTCTGTAATCTTACAACATAGTTTGCACATCATACAACAGCCAGTAATGGTTGAGAATTATTTGATAAACAATATCCTTTCATATTTTGGATCACTATTTTACTGAAAAATTTCTCGTTTTCAGTTATAGGAAAGAATTCTAACAAATTCTTTCTTAAAAGTAAAATCTTTTGTTGATAGTGTGATACCACATCAAATAATTGTGCCGGATTGAAAAAATATTTAATTGAAAATGTAGCAAAGCACATTATTAGCAGTAGAGGTAACACCCCGTTGGTATATAACACTATGTAGTGGATTCTTGCCTTTAATTTATTTCGCAAAAGTGCTACCAATTGCGATGGTAATTGTTCTAGGTAAAGTACAGCCATGTGTTTATTTTCGACAATCCTGTTCATTTCCTGAACAACTTAATTTTTATGCTTAATTTGTTGCTTGCTTGCTATGTTTAATTAGTTAAATCAAAAGTAATCGGAGACGAATTTTGCCTATTAGATGGAATAGTGTCTCCTTAACGATTGATATTTTACACGTTAGAATTCTGAATCAAATTTTAAAAATTTGATTGAATTTTTCATGAAATTTTTCTGTTTTTGTATCAATTAATGTCCACAAGATAGTCATCGAAATCGTTGCCATGCTTCTTTTCTTTCAATTATTTTTTTAAATACAAGACTTTGTATATTTTGTCGGAATCAGAACCTTCGAGAATTTCATTTCGAAACATTTTGCAACATCTAAAATGTACCGTTCGTTGGTTAAACATGAAAACATGCAGACACTAAAATCAACGACGACTTTGCAGACTCTAGTTAATACAAAAAGTGTTCCGATGTACTGCCGCAAACTCCAATAAATATTCAAATAAAATTTGCTCTAGCCACGTAAACAATTTTTCCAGGTACAACCTGAATATTTTATTTCGCAATTAAAAATATCTAATAATTAATTAACTTGATGTTTCTATTTAATTCCACTATTTACAGAAGCCGATGTGACTTGCAGCTGCATTAAAGATCAGCCGCTTTGCAAATACGCGAATAGCAAACTGTTAATTAGTAGTACAAATGCGCGGAAGAAACTTAACAGCACATTAAACAGGTTTGTCGATTTAGTTCGGTGAAATATATGGTGTAAGTAAATATTTTGTTATTTCCTTTAACAACAATAACCGAGTAATTAAGTAAAGATTCAATTTTGCTAGGGCAATGATTAACTAAATACAGAGAAGTAAAAAATTCATTACCTGCAACCATATATATATATATGGTTGCAGCATATATATATATATATATATAAGGTTCAGATTTTTCTTTTTAATTATTGATTCTTTCGTACAATTCTGGTAAATTGAGTTAGAACCCGTAACTTTTATCTTAGAATTGAGTTAGTAATCTTTTAGAACAGCTCCTCTTCCTATATCCTCGGGTAGGCGTCCTGTATTAGTTTTTTGTCTGCCCTAACACTTAAGATATTAGCAGGATGTAAAATACGATGAACTCTATTTGAGATACTTTCTCAAGTGGAACAAATGATCAACTTATTTATAACAATTCATAAACTTCGTATCGATATTATTCTGTACGTAGTTCGTTTTCAGTAAGTACATTAGATTAAGAAATCCACATAACGAACTCGTAGATACTGCAAGTTTATTTTGAATGAAGATGAGATAGCCATCAGTCAAAAAGATTTAACGAACTGAAGAGTCAGTTATGTAGCACTACGTCTTTTATGAATAAAAAGGCTGTCGATTTAATTTGCAAATATTTTAATAAAAATAATATTAGCGCCGTATAAACTATTACGAAATTTTGAATTTTTGACAATTTTTCAAAAAAATTAAGTTGATTATCTACTATCATGGATAGCGATGTAAAAAGAACATTTTTTTTCTTAGCTAAAAAAACATGGAAAAACGCTTTCGTTATTGATAATATTTATCGTTCGCGTTACGCGAATATAATTTATTAGAATCAAGAGTAGTTTTAGACGAATAGAGCTTTTTGACAGTTTTTCTGATATGTATCACGGAAAGTGTCAAATAGCGCTATTACGGCACGTTAAATTTAACGGGGGAGATATAGAGGTGCGAGGTTGGGTTTAACGTTGCGTTAGGTATGTTTGATATGGCAGAACGCACAGTAGGTTGTTAGTAAGCGAAAGTCGTTAGCAACGAGTAAAGAGTATTAAAACATTAAAGGAATACAAAGACAAGCATGTCGGTGCACGTTGAGGGCCATGAAGACCACACCAACAGTTGCTCTGGTCTCCCTAAATCTGGAATCGTTACATATATTCATCCAAAGGAAGCCCAGGCTAACAATATATAGATTAATGAATGACCAACCTCCTATAATTAAATCACATGGTGCGAACCAGCAGAGAATGTTAAAGGAACTCAAGGCTGGATTAATAACTAGCATTTTCAATAATGGAACTACTGCTTCGGCAAAAAGAAAGGCCCGCTTATAAAAGTCTGATCCAACATTTCAAGCCAAAATAGTAGCAGTGTTAGAGTATATTGACGAATTAGGCTGGCCAGCAGGTCTGTCTATCTATTCAGACAGTCAAATAGTAATAAAAGCGCAAGACTCCACAAGGCGAATTCGGAACAGGTGTAAGACAGAATGAATGTACTAAATAGGTTGGGAAGCTAAACTAAGATGACCATGGCCTGGGTATCAGGACACGAAGGCCATCGAGGGAACGTAAGGGCAAACGAATTAGCCCGAGGACGTCCGTCAACTGTTGAAGATCGTCCAATGCATTCGGTGGGAATGGCATATAGGTAGTAACAGCAACCACTAAAGATTGAACCATTGAAGAGAAATCTTAAGACTAGTGGAAGGTCATTCAGGTTGAAACCAAACAATTTCTGTTTGGACACAGGCCTGCACCTACTAAGCATGGACAGGAACTCTGTTGGAACAATACTTGGCCCATTAACCATTTAATTAGCTATCTAGTAAGTAGTAAGTGAGTAACTTAGCCCTGACAGAGGAAACAGCATGTAGATTCAGCCAGGTGCTGTGCAAATGTATAGCACTGGCAACAGAACGGCTCCCAGAAATGGACTCGAAATACCCAAAAGTTGAAACTTCCGTAGAGGGATTACTCACAAGACTGCTAAATCTAGTAAAGAAAGCAAAGCTAATGTAATTGATCTAATAAAAGAGGAACCACGATAAATTTGAAAGGGTCGCACTGGGAGAGGTTTGGAACCACCTCAGGTAGTAATTTAGTAATTTATTAAGCCTACCAACGAGTTGGGTGCAATACGATTCCATTTAAGTCATTAATAAAAATGAAAAAGGGAGCAGGGCCTATTTCATTGTCTCCTTCTTTATGTTTAAATTAGGAAAGACAAATAAAAATTGTGATATACTATATTTACATCAACATCTTTTGAAGGAATTCTAAATAACATTATTTCTTAAGATTATAGGATGGTGTAGTACCACGATTACAAAATCAACGTGATCACATGGCAAATGCTAAATTTGCTAAAACTGCTAATGCAAATAAATGCTTACGTCTTTAGACTGAATAAAATATTAAAGCACTCTGGGATTGATCATAAATAATAAGCCAAAATATCCCAAATTAAAATTTCAAAAATTATTGTAAGTGCAAAGGTCCTAGAAGAGTTTAATAGGAACGTTCGAACAGCTATTGGGATCAAAGTATACCTAAAATGTTTCAAAGCGTTGGAGGTTTGTAATATTGCAATGAGAATGCAATCCGATTTACAATATCGCAAAAGGGAGCGCTCCAATAGCCGTGATATATGTATATATTGTATGTGGCCACGGTGATTTTAATTATCTAATGTACTTCAGAGTGCCTTGGTTTCCTATCTTTGAGTTTCGTTGAATAACGTTGAACGTTATATGTTCTGTTAAATGCTTCCCTTACTTTGTGTTATGTAAATAATTTCTTAGGTCTATTTCGGCGAGAACGGATTACAATAAGCACTTGCTCAACGTTTTATTTTCGAACTTAGTACGAAGGTTTCACAAATATCACCTTGATTGATTAAATTACGTCAAATTAAAATTAAGCGGATCAATTAAATGTTTGTGGTTTTCGTAAACGGATAATTTTATAAACTTTTCTTATATTCTTCCTTTTACAATTAATACCAATAAAAGCGATTTTACAGGAACGCTTTTAATATTAATTATTATGGCATAAATTAAACCTTATCCTTAATACTGAAAAGAAAGCCTAAATTTTCAAACAATTAAAAGCGGAACGTGAATTCTATGTGATATCGTACTACTCATACTGTTGATTACTGCTGTTGGTATTCGATAAAACTTCCAAAATTATCCAAATATATGGATCCAAAATTATTCTAAGGAACGGATCCGCTCTGCGACTTTTGGATCCGCATACCTGAATCGAAGTATACGTACTCATAGATCGAGCTTATATGCATTAATGGAATTCAATGTAAATTTAATAACGTCCTATTGCACGATAAGATGTATCATATTCCGGGCTTTCATTATTAATAGTCACCTGGAAGACTTTTTCATTAATGTGTAGGTAAGTATACAACGCTGCGACAATCTAGAGAAGAGGTTTCCAAATAAAAAATATTCAGAGACAAGCTTCTATGAATATAATATTATGTTTAAGTATACAGGGTGTTCTGATTCCGCAACGTAAAATACAAGATCTTTTTTTTTTAATAGAATATCCTGCATTATAATATATGTTTTTTTTTTTTTTATAGAACATCCGGCTAAACTTAAGAATAAGTCAGCTTCGATTCTTCTTTCTTTTCTGTCGAAACACGTTAATGGCGTTAAATATTATCTGCAACATAAAAAATTTCTTATCGGAAATTATCGCTTAATAGCAAAAGTATCATATCTTTGGCATTTCACAAGCATATAACGTACATCTCTTAATGACTGCGTTCAACAACCTGTACTACTCATTTTTTTAAATTAAATAAGAATAAAGGACCTTTAATCTATGTATACATATGTATCTTGGTTTGATGGGGAATAATTCCTCGGCGTGGGTGGTGTGGCTCCGCTGGGGTTGGGTACCTCGGTAGTGGTGGCTTGGTTTTGCTGTCTAAGGTAGTATGGCTTCGTGGTGTTATTGTTGCATTCGCATGTGGTCCACTCTGTCACGGACTGACTCGGTAGCATGAGGATAATCCTACCTTGCGACGATACTGCGTTTGGAGGGGATGCATGTGGTTGCGTTGTCTTCAAGGTACCGGATATTTTGGCACGCCCTAATTTGAAGGAAACACGTTAGTGATTCATAACATTTTAAATAGAAACCTGTTGAAAGTTGCAAGCGCTAACGAAAGTTGCAAGCGAAAGTTAGCACGGCGCTACTTACTTAAGTAAGCTGGTAATTCAATTTAAAAAAGCTTAGGTTACGCTAGTAAAATGCAGTATATGTAGTATCGTCAACATATGTATTTATGTTATAGCCAGAGATATTTTAATTAATATTCCTTTAAATATAATATTTCAAATAAACCGGCAAACGGTAACATGTTACTGTACTTGTGTTAAAACTAGCGACCCTGAGATTGATTATTGCTGCATTACCCGGAATTGAACGTTAGCCTTTTGCTCTAGCTTATTGAAAAAGAAGCTTCAAAAATATTTGATAATTAAGTGTTTCCAATAAATCCAATAAAAAAATGTTTTAATTCACATTAAAAACTCATAGTTAAAGTCTTCATATTTTTAGCTTTTGACCAAACATAACTTGTATATTTTCCCATAATTTGATAGAAAAGCTGCTCTAGAATTTTGTTATAGATACTTTCCTGTACCTAGGATACGTCGTTCTTTAGTAAATTAAATGTTTAAGTAGGTATCTTGAAAAAATCGTTTTCTGTTACTTCATTCGGTACTAATAGGTCTGTTATTATTGGCTTTAGAAAAAAATTGGAAAGGAGAAGGTTATACATAGGTGCATCATCGGCTTTATACAACAGACTATCCGAACATTTATTTAATCCGAACTGTTCACGTAGTAAGTTATGCAAACAACTGATAAATGAAAACGACAGTTATTGACAGGTACAAATAATCTTACGTACTAACGAATGTTGATTGAGCTTTCGTAAATTAGCAACATGAACATGAATTTGCAGGTTCGATCGTAGCCAATCTTCTCTGACTACATTACAGCATAACGCACTATCGTAAGAGTACTGAAGGAGCACAGGTTTCATCCTCATAACTTACCATTTGCACAAACACCTCACCCTGATAATTACAATGAGCGTATTAAATTTTGTACTTGATTTACTAACTAGTATAAAGTAGATGTACAATTAAAATTTAAAGGTTTGCGGACTTATGAATATCATGATTTACAAACTGCGGATGTTACTGTATTTAACGAAATAAAATATTATATCTAGTCTGCATTAGACATCTGCGTATTTAACTAAGTAAAAGAGAAAAACGATCGGTCTTAATCTTAATCTCACAGACTCTTTATTGGAAGGGTACTGGTTTCGCGCAAAAATGCTTATTATCAGGTCAGCTGAAAGCTGTCGAATACAAAACATTAGATAACATGAGAAATCAAAAAATAAATAAATTGGAGCTGCATAAGAAAATAGATGAATTTTCTTATGCAGCTAAAGAGATTTACTAATAATTTTTGTGTTAAGATAGATATGCTAAAATTTGTCGAATTTATACTCAATTGTAAAATATTCCTGGAAACACTTATTAGAAATTATAAAATGAAGTATAAATTCAGTTTTACGAAGGACAGATACATGTTAAAAATACTAACGATAATACAATAAACGTGGGAGGATTAGAATTTTTTCCCATCCTTACACATTAACAAATGAAATAATCGAAATCTATTGAATGCGATCTATAGATGAGTACTTAAGGATCCAACAGGACATAGTTAACGGAAATAGTTACAGTTGAAAGCAAATTTCAACTAGGCATTCTGGGCAGAAAGTTTTCTATTAAACAATCATTTGTTTAATAGAAAACTTCTAGAGACTCTAGATTGTTCAAAAAGTTAGCTTTATTTGGTGTATGTAAAATGATGATTCATATCTCCTAAGTGATTAGCGAAGTGAGAGAAGCCTAAGCATCGTAAGTGTTTTTCAATTCACATGATACATCCTACCAATATAATTGCAACAGTCCACAAAGATCGCATGATGTAGGTGGTGCGATCTCATCTGGTAATGTTTGTTTCTTCATTCTATCATGCGACAAATAATTGCAAGGATAAAGGTATTTATCCTTAATAAAGTCAAATACTTATGAATTACAATCGAGCTTGTTGAGAACCAAACAACATTACCTTATCAGATCTTGCGATTATTAAGTCTTTAGATTGAATCCTTTTCTTTAACTGCTCTTAAGGTATTAGAATTGAAGTGATTTTTTTTATTGTAAAAACTCTCTTCATATTTCAAAAGATGAATATCATTCCTTAAAGATGATTTCGATGGAAGGTTATTAGATTGTATAATAGACTCAATAGTAACTGATAATATCTTTCAGTCCTTCAGGTTTTTGGAATTACTGGAATTTGAGATGTAATTTAATCCTAGGCTTAGCACTTTCAACTCGTTCTTATCTAAATTAATGTCTGAGTGGTTTATAGCTAATTGATATAAGATATGTTATTGTTGGTATAGTTGATTAGCGAATATTCTAATGAAGATTTTGAGTAAAATTGGGGGTATTGTAAAAAGAGATAAAACAAGATCCAAAGAAGGAGAAGGCTGGGAGTAAGATGTATAACTGACAAAATTAAAAAGTAACAATTTACATGGTACAGCGTGCAAAATAAGTAATGCTTTCATCCTTGAACGTGCGAATATCAATATCACTTTCTATATAGTGGACTGTGTACTTCGTGTATTCTCGGCCCTTGCAAATATATCTATTCAGGTGCTATGAGTACAATAAACCATACCCTAATTAAGATTTTACGGTTTCTTGCATATCGTTACAAAACATTGTTATTATTACTAAGCACCCTATGTGTTTCGAAGGCGTTTAGCACCACGTCTAAACAGAGGCAAATATGCAATTTAATCCGGTAAAAAAATGATGATAAATTGTATTTGCATTCCCGATGATTTTTTTGAGAAAATTGATGTATTCATATATAGGCAATTGGGGACAAAATTATAAATGTTTGGAAGTCTGCTAGTAACAAAATGGAGAAACTAAAAGTGTCATATAATACACTTAAGGAGAACCGGTTAACCTGAAGTCGTCAAATATTTTTGAAAGATGGTGTACCTTTAACATGGTGGTTTTTGGAAGATCGGAATAGGTTGGAGATCCCTGCGAACTGTACTGATGTTGGATTTCTAACAAAACTATATTTCTCTTAGTTAACTTTTATTATTGCTTTAATAGATGCAGGCTGTCCCACTAGTATAAGCAGTAAGCTATTACCTTCGTATATATATTTATGTTTAGTTTAAGAACCGCCTGATCAAACAAACGAGGATCAACAAAAGATCCAAGGCACTCCTTGTATCAAATAGCACAAATAATAGCCGCAAAAAATATAACAAAGCTGACAATAGAAAGCAAAAAATCGTATTTTTTTACCATTTTAAAATAATTGTGTATGCAGCCCTAAATCCGTTAATTAACTATTTTATCCTGCATTTTTGAAACGTTCAGTTTAACTGTAAACAATTTTTTTATGTTTATTTTATATAATACGAGTACCAACTTTTATATAAACACTTCATTAAAATTCTACATACAAATATATGATTCATTTAAAGTTCATTTAAGGTATCAATGTAAAATTGCATTAATTTTCAGTCGCGAGTAAACGTTATCATTTCCAGATTACATGAAAATTTTTTTTAATTATCAACAATGTTATGCTATCACCGCCCAGAATGAAAGAAATTTTAATTGTATTAGTACCATATATGTTATTTTGTTCTGTAGTACTCGTTAGAAATACTTATATGCAGTTAATCCGAAAGAACTCATTTTTCCCGTTAATTAACACTAATTCTCAATTACCATAAAAGCCCTTGGACTGCTTTCAGCTTGATGCAAATATCTCTAATATTTTGATCAATAATATATATTTTGACATATTCTCTCACATTAAACATACTATTCTAAAGAAAAGTAAGCACTGTTCCTAGAATTATTTATGCTTCGGTTAATAACTGTAATACGTGGCACGGGTTCGCTCAACCAAAGTTAAGCGAAAATAAACCTTGTAGATGTAATGCATCAAATGTGCTAATATAAATATATTATAGAACTCCACAAAGCGGAAATTTCTAATTAATTCGTAATTGAATTTATCTATACTCTTCGTTACTTGGCATTTCGATTGCACCAAATGCTGCGCGATAACATTGAAAATCGATAGCTGGCAGGAGAAGACAGTACTTATTTTGCCTACTGTACACACATACATATATCGAGAACGGGAAACGGTAGGAATTGCAAATATTTATTGTTATTATATTTTTTTAATTAAATTGAATGAATTGAAAATTCATGCACTTGAATGTTATTAATCCCAGTGTTGACTAAATTTGGAAGTATCCCTCTGATAAACTAAGAGTATTGAGTAGAACATATCTGCAATATAAATAATTGATTGATACCAATTTACCTTAAAATCTACCAATTTTACTCGACGCCAGCTAATATAAATATATTATAGAGACGATGAAACAATTGATGGCGAATGAACAAACGCGAATCAACCTTGAATTCAATTAGATCGTCCTTAATCATACTTTCTAAAGATGAAGCGGCGTGAAAAATAGGGGAATAAGCTAAGGAACGAAAAAAAAGCAACAGAAACGCCATATCACCAACGCATCAACACATAACGAGATTTGAATAATAAACTTTAACAACTCTTTTATAATAGTCCGCCCTCGCCGCTCCCTCCTGGCATACGAAAAACTGGAGAAAAACCGGTGTTGGGACTCGCTGTGGAGTAAGATACGCGCATATTCCACCGCAAGGCCCGCGCAACGTCCGCCAGAAAATAATGGCTTTTAATAAAAGCTGCGACAATAAAATTGTTGATTTACGCCTAACAGCGACAATTACTGATCGCAAATTTTTACAGAAATTTTCAAGTATCTGGGGAATGTATAATTAAAACATCATATATCACTTCGTAGTCTTTTTTCTCGTGTTTTTGATAATATATTCTCCCCGTTTTTGAGGTAAAGGAAGGCAATCTAACATTTTGGTTATATCTTATAATATATGTACGCGTTGCTACAGCCACGGTTCGAAATGTGAAAAATGAAAGACTTTTGAGAATAAATGCAAATAGTTTGAAGTATATGTACAAAAATTACATTAATTTAAAGGTTTGTTTGAATTTGTTATTTTTGCATTTGTTTGAGTTGCGTGAAATACAATAAAATTTAAATCAATAAAATTGAAAAAATGCATTATTACGAATTAAATAATTACTAAGCATCTGTAAATATAACATTTAATAGGAAATATCAAATAATTACAAGCAATGGCATTTTTATTACATTAAATTTTGCATCCTTTAACAAGATGAGCTCTGCATAAAGCAATAAAAACAATTAGTTTCGTTGGTAAGCTGTAAATATATGCTTACATCAAACAGTAAAACCTTGCTTCCATTAGAACAACAATGTGCTGATTGCTACTACAAAGCAGTTTCTGTAGTCGAAGATAAAGGTTCAATTTAAACAAAAGAAAAGTTTAATTCCAAGAGATCTAATATTGGTTCGTAGCAGCTTATTTCTTGCTATATTGTAGATAAATAAATAATTTATAATCGGACAGCGTCCTTTATTTGTGGTAAGATTACAATCATAAAATGTCAAAAAAATTGATTGCCTGTATAAGTACATAAATACAATAACATACGAGGGTGGTTCAAAAAGTCCTTGGAAAATCTAAGAGTTGTATTTATCACACGGTCGTCGGCTTAGCACCGAAAGAGATCAAAAATGAGTTGGATGGAATTCATGGCATATTTGCTCCTGTTTAAGTAACTCTTTACAATTGAGTAAACGAGTTTAAACGTTATCGTACATCCACAAAAATTTAACATAGTTCTGGACACTTGTGGAAGTGACTACCCCCGAAATGATCCACGATACGGTGCGGATGATCGACGAATCAAAATGCGCGAAATAGTCGAGGCCATAAGCCCATCGCGAGTCAAATTGGGTGTAAAAGAAATTTCGGCAAGATGGGTGCCGCGTTTGCTCTCAATGGAGAATCAGTCCAACCGTGTGGTCGAGTCTAAGGCGGCTTTAACGATTTTCCATCGCAATCCTGACGAGTTTCTCCATCCATACATAACTATGGACGAAACATGGATACATTATTGCCAAAACATTGGGTTTTTGAAGGCGAGCTTCTGCCTCGAAGAAGGCGAAGATGATGAAATCGGCAAGGCGTGGCTTTGGTTTTTTAGAATGCACCCAGAATTATCTACACCGATTGGAAAAACAATAACTTGAAAGTATTATGCGTCGTTATTGGATCGGTTAAGCGAAGTAATCGAGAAAAAAACTTAATCATTTGAAAAAGAAGAGGATCCTCTTGCAAATTATGGAATAAAGTTCGAAATAGTACAACACCCACTGTATAAAGCGGATTTAGCTGTCCAGCAACTAACAAGAAAATCATCGCTCAAATAGATGCTTATTTTGAGCACTTTCTCAAATCTTACTTTTTGGATGGCCTAAAAAAGTTATATAGTAGTATATAACTAATATATAAGATAAATAAATATAAACAAATTAAAATTATAATTATAATTTGAAAACTTTATACACCCAAGCAAACAATATAACACAAACAACGGATTTAGAGCATAAATAGATCAACAAAGGGATGTATAAAGAAATATAAAAAGAATTAAAGCAGTGAAGTAGTTCTTATTACAATTTTTTTCTGCCGTATAGCATTGCACGTTTATTGACAGATCTCCAATATAATATTTGAATTTTGTAAATGCAAATAAAAAGAAGGGTAGTAGTGATACTGAAGAAATAAAATACAGGCATTATTATAAAAAAGGTAATAAAGGAAAATCAATATATATAAAAAAAGGGTCAAAAAATATTGTTCTTCATCTAAGTAAAAATTCTGTAATAACTTCTGTTGATTTAACCAACGACGTTTTCGGTGTGTACAAACCTGTATTTTTAATATCTTAAGTGGTTAATTAATTTCGTTTTACTGAAGTTTCCGAAAAATTTACTATACAATAAAATAACATTCGGGACATTGTTGTAATTCAAAAAATATGCCTATTTTAAAAATTTGTTATTATTCCACTGTAGGAAGGCATTTTAAAGGAATGCTTTTTCTACTTTTGTGCTTTTTATCAATTGCTTTTGATTGTTTTACGGTCGCTAAAAGCGGAATCCCATGTTACTCAATGTTTTTATTAATGGCGTCAGTTACATTGAAGTGTAACAATTCAGTGTGTGATTTTTCCTGTAACGCTTTTGAAACTACGGACCAGCCTTCGGATTCGGGAGACGTGGACGGGATAAAACAAAACTGGAAGTATTACTAATACCTATTTAAATTTCTGTTTATTCGTTAGTTGATAAATCACGTCTTTATTTTGTTAGTTTAATTTAATTACTTCGGAAGAATCTCGGAAATATCCTAATTTCTTTATTACTTTTTTTATGTACCATATTTGAGACCGATTTCGGGTAAACCCATCGAATTTACTCGTTTAGAGTAGCGAAAGGGTTAAGTAGTTACACAAAAAGGAATTATTAGATGTTTTTTCCAAATGTGACTACTGATGCTAATAGTCATGGCTTGCATTGAATCGCCAATAAGAAAGTATTGAATTTTCTTCAGGGAAAAAATTTCCTGAGATAATTGCAACAAATTAAAAATGTATGTAATTGTAGAAAGTTGCATCATCGTTAAACGAGTAATTTTCATTAAACAGCGAAGAAGGAACAGCCTAGTTCCTAATACTTGAGTATCTGATAAAAATTAAGAATTTTACGGTATTATAGCGAAAATTATTAAAATCTAAGGTTTCTATGGCATTGTATTATATTACGCCATATCCTGAAAGTTGCGTATTCCTCAATGTATTTGTTTTCTTATCTTCAAGTAAATTATAGAGAATGTGTGAGTTTGTAAGTAAATCGTTTATGGTCATTTATTTGTACAGGTGATGCCATTATCAAATTCATGAATAAAAAGGTTTTTCCTTTAGAATTAGACTTGGACCAGTATTGGTTATTCATCAGCAGACGTCACAAAGAAAGCTTTATTCTCTTTTTCTAAGTGATCTGTTTATATAGTGTATATATTTTATATAGTTTATATAGTTAGTATAGTAGTAGCAAAATTTTCATCGAAATTTTGGGAATTCTTGAGAAGATGGACACTTGGGAGAATAGACGTAAAATACACATGGCTGGCTACTGTTTTCTCCTGTAAAACGGCGAAACCTGAAAACATGAATAAATTAATTCTTTCAGCCATTAACAATTATAATATCATTGCTTAATTTATGGTAGTTGTTAATTCAAATAATTGTTGCAATTTATGTAATTTAATGTAGTAAACTAAAGTTCGTTATATTAGCAAAGTCTATAAATCATTATATAAGCCTACATTCGGTTGTGAAACGTGGGTTTTGAGAGAGAGGACGACAGTGACTTGCTATAAGCTAGGGAAGTAATTCAGCTAAAGCATATTAGAAATTAACAAATTAGAATAGGTGTTAACACCTGTTGAGAAAAATATAAAACAACGACAATTCAACTGGTGAGACACCTACAAAGAATGATCACCGCAACTGCCCTAAAAGAATTTGGTTAAGTAACACGCCGTGGAAGAACAAGAAAGGAGGGCCAAGGGAAAGAAAAAAATCGAAAAGATTTTGAAGAAGGAAAACACTAACTAGAAAGACCCAAGGTAGCTGGAACTATGCAAATAGAAAAGACTGAAAAAAGTATTATAATCCGTGTTCTGCAAGTTCTCTTAATGGAGCTGTAGGTATTCCCCAAAAACAAAAAAAAATAGATATATATTGATCTTAGTTCATTGACATTTTGGAAGTGTGTAACATTGACATTTTCCTGTGCAATATATGCGAATTGCAAAGTTAACCGCAAAATTCATTGTTATTTACTGGCTATGTTATTATGAAGATTGTTGAATTAACTTAAACATGTTATTTAATATTTAATAACACTCCTTGTTATTGTTTTCAATTAATAGAATCGCCCCTCAGCTTTAACTCCCTGTGTTAAGCGTTTAAACACAATTGTTGTTTTGTTTTGCAAACACGCGATCTTTTGTGATGCATTTTTCAAAGTATGAGCATTGAATGTTCTGAATTAATGGAATTATTGCGAGGGCAATTTGAAAATGTGTTAAGCACACCTATAAATGTTGTTATGTCCCAGAGTTAGTGTAATTAAATAGCCTAAGCTTTATGAACAGTGGTGTACGTTTTCATTTTGCATTCCTTTTCTATATTTCACATGAATCTAGCAATATTTAGTACCAGGCATTTATTGAATTGAGTAGCCACATTTGATATTTTAAAAAGTTACTAGAATTATTTTGTATTGAAAAAAAATAGTTAATACGTATTGAGTGAACGAATCCCAATATGTAAGGAACATTGCAACGTTTTGAAATATTGGTGTAGCAGTTGAGGGTTAAAGTTGGCAACACATAATAAAAGTAACAGTTCATCTGTTGTTGAATGGAACGTATTCCCTTAGTGTACGATACTGGTTGGCAACTTGTTAAATTGATTTCTTGTACGCTCGGTTCTGGTCGTTGGCTGGCCACATTCGGCCAGACGGGCCTGCCTCACCCCCAAACATTAATTTCCCGTACATCTCTTCCCGTTCCGTGCTAAAGTGAACGAACACATGCGCGCAGCCGCAATTTACATGTAATCTGACAGCTATCTTACTTAATTGTCAATACATCGGACTTGACTTGTGGACTGGAAACCGATTCATTACATATCCATTTCCTGTAGTCCGTCTATCAATTTCCTTATAAATGAAATTATATAGCTTTTTGATTAACACCTGTACATATTGGCAATTCTAGTGTTATGGAGATACACGACAAATATATTGACGAACCGATTACTTTATGGAAAATATTCACTTTCTTATTATTTTTTATTATCTAATTATTTTTTCGTGCAAATATTAGTGCACTGTTATACGAGCGTCCATTTACTACGTGGGTGGAACATAGAAAAGGTTGTTAAATAAAAATTATTCGTAAAGTTAATACGTTAAAGTATGACATTTATTAATGGAACAGCCTACATATTATTTGGAATGTCGCATTTCGATTTATGTCGATATTCTTCAACATTTCCTGTACCTATCTCAATTCTGATCTAAATTAAAATAATTTACGATCATTGCGAAATGCCGATATTTCTTTAACATGTGACCTTACATATTAGAGTAATGGTTCAAATTTTATTAGATTGAGTTTTTTTAAATTTTCAGCAATTCATAGAAAAAGCCTGGGTGTCGATTAAATTCTATAAGGTAGGACAATCGAAATCGTTGCAATTTTTTCAATTAAAATACCTTTACATTTAAAAATAGTCATCATTTAACGTGTCATTAATGAATATGGATCCAATTATTGATCACCCAATATTCCTGCTCAAATATATTTTCGCTGTGTCCTCTTAATTGATCGCTGACGTTTCATATAATCCTTCCTGGTGGCTGGGGCAAACTATTGAGCTGAGTGAAATAATGCATTTACGTAAAGGGTCAATACACTAGTAACCATTGAAACGATCGCCACATTAGTGTCTTGCATATTGACGACTCCACCACTGCCGCATGGTTTAATTATGACGCATCTAATCATCATCCGCCAAGAACGATCGAACTATTAAGCAAATATTTTTAAAAAGTTTAGATTTGCGCGGTATTTTTTTTTTTAGAGGATCCATCTGAAACATATTAGCAACAATATATTATAATATCAGTAATTTCATTTTATTCAGCGGTAGTAAGAATATTCTTGTAAAATTTCCTTTAAGCAACTGTTTTCTCGTAAAAAATAAAATAATATTATTCATAATAAAGAATAGATTAAAGCTAGGCATCGTGTCTCCTGTTCCTGAGCAATCTACAAATTTTACTATTGAAAAGTATCTAACAATAAGTGTGACTGCTCTAGCAGCGTATTCATTTTCAGCGGGAGTCATGCAGTATCGATTACCGAGTACCTTTGTAATCTAAATGGTAACTCGCTTAAAAAGAATGTTGGAGTCTCTTGTGAAATAAAAGCTTTAAATGTTAAAGAACGGAGGAGGACTGAAGTTGTAAAATGTTTCTGCAACTTATTCGCGTATGTCTTTTACATGAAGTTTATTGTTTATTGCTTTAGTATTATTAAAAGAAAACAATTTATTGTATTAAGACCAAAAGGGTTAGTCTACAATGTTATATAAAGAAGCAATCTGACTTGCGTGAAGAAAATAATAACTGTTAACATAATTGATAATTTAAAATATTCGTCTAGTTTAGTATTTTACTGCACACATCACATTGAGTTACTTTTTTTTACATCACCTAGGCTTTAAATTAATTCAATTCTTCTTGATACATCTTGTTTTATTTTAAAATTTTGTTTCGGCGAATTAATCCTTTACATACTTTTGAAGATTTTGAAAAGGATATAGATCAAACTTCTTTAAAGGGTTCCGATAAATTGCTTAAAGCGCTTTAAGCACCGTGCTTCAGTCAATTTTAAAGGAGAGTATTTAGTACTTCATAGCCAGAACAGTTTATATGAGTACTTGAGGCTTTAAAGAACTTTTAAAATGCTTTTAAAATAATTAAAGTCCTATTTTTAGTACTTCACTTACTTTTGCTTGAATCACTTTGCGTAGTGCTTCAAGCACTTTTAACACTTGTTCGAAGTATTTTAAGGGTTTCAAATACTTTATAATGAGTACTTTGTACTTCAGTGCTTTACCTTTTCAAATGCTGTATTTGGCTATTATTTTTATTAGTAGTATTTAAATCACACTAGCACAGTGCTTACCACTTGGTGACTATCGGCAATCAGCTTAAACCAGCTTAACGGCTTTTGATAATTGGTAAGGTAATTTGATAATTGGTAAAGGCTGAAACAATAGAAAACGACCGATATAACCAGTGTAAATTTAGAAAGAGGAATATCTTCGGGAGGCTGGAAAATATAATAAAGGTACTCGTATTGTTGAGATCAATGGGAATCCGATAAAGCATATGTGGTGGATACGATAATTTTAATTTAATTTTTTTTTTTTTTCAAACGTTATTCAAAAAATCAATAACAAATCTTACGCACTAAAAGGGAGAAAAGGTGATCCAGGACATCGCAGACCGCTGACAATACTAAAACACCTCTCAAATATTTTTGAAAATTTGACAATTTTGACAGTCGGATATAATAAGAAGAAGTATGGCTGGAGCAATATATTGTCCTATACATCGTTAAAATGTCGTGTAGTTTTTTTTTTTAATATCTTGGCTTTCTGGGTTAATTTTGATTATTTATCTCAATAAATGCCATTTTTGACTTGCGTCACTTCTCTATCAACGGAACATATCAGGCTTTATTGGAAACAGTAGGTGATTCAAACCCGAATAGAGGATTTAGTCGTGTTGATCATGATGGCTTGTGCAGAGATAATGGGCGTTAAAGCACTTGCCTTGCAATTAATTCTATTGCATTTGCCAAGGGCACACACTGAGGTGTCACTCACCGATCGGATTGAAACTTCACAGGTTTCCAGGATTCGCGAAGTGTTGTAAAACGTCGCTAAATTCCGACAATTTTCGCTTTCTTTTTTGACCTGCGTCACTTTTCTATCAATGGAACATATCAGGCTTTATTGGAAACAGTAGGTGATTCAAACCCGAATAGAGGATTTAGTCGTGTTGATCATGATAGCTTGTGCAGAGATAATGGGCGTTAAAGCACTTGCCTTGCAATTAATTCTATCGTATCTGCCAAGGGCACACACTGAGGTGTCACTCACCGATCGGATTGAAACTTCACAGGTTTCCAGGATTCGTGAAGTGTTAAAACATCGCCAAATTCCGACAATTTTCGCTTTCTTTTTTGCAATTTACCAGTATTTATGTGATTTTTGGTCATTTGATATAAGTACTTCAGTTCATCGTGTTTGACTGTTTTTGTTAATGCAGCCGAACAAATTTTGGAATATACCATGAATACAGTTATTGCATGATGTAGCCTTGTATTTTTATTATTTTACGTGCATGTTTATCTTTTAAGTGACGTTTCTTCTCATTTATTGTGTCTATTTATGCATTTATACACATCCATGTACAAATAAAAGGCATATTCAACACGCATTGAGATATAACTATGTATACTGTACATGGATATCGGTTGTGTTTCGGTTTTGAAGGCAACGTATATATACGTGTATGTACATACGTTGGATACGATTCTTAATGTCTTAACAACATCTGTGTGGATTCCTAAGTGGTTACTAAAAGTGAGCAGGCACACATATGGTGTTAATGCCTAGATTAAAACAAGAAATGGGGATTAGTCGATTTTCTTTTGATCTGTAGATTACGAACCGTAATTAGTTTGCAACGTAGCCATAAATTGTTTCTGTGCTATCGAGAATTATACTTTTTTTTTTTATAAATAAATAACGACATACCACGAAGTTGTATTGATTATCGTATTTGCACGTTGAAGATGCAACTTTGTCTCTTAATGTTTTAATGATTTCAAGTCTATAAGAGGCTTTCATCTTGACAACAGTATCTTTCTACATATTTTGAATGATATTCGAAGATACACTAATAATGATATTAAAAAAAGGAATAAGATAGTTGCGGATGGTTCCTAATTTTAATTTTAATAAAATTTTTTTTAATATTTCGGCTGAATTACTGGTTTCGGTTATAGTTAATTTAAGGGGGAGAATTTAAGAGAGCTATGCAAAGAATCCATACTATAGAGGGTGTTAAATTGAAAAGAAGAAATAAGTTGATATACCGCTGTTTTCAAGAGCGCCTTGTGATTGAAAACAGGTTTAAAAATAGATCCGTCTCGGTAATAACATCTATTGAAACTTCAACAAGTACTTAACTTAACTTAACTTAAATAGGAAGGTGGTTCAAGAAGAAAATATAGGGAGAAGGAGCTCGTATTATTGAAAGTGATTTGTTTCTAGTAGGGGTCATTACTTAGTCACTAGGGAGCTTTCAAAGCCTCAGCTATATATCCATCACACAGTTTCATTTTTATTGTCGATTTAAGCGAAGAGTGTTTGTTTATGTAGAAAAATGGAAATGAGTGAGTTTTGAGCGGTGATTAAACATTTAGATTTGAGAGGCTTAACAGTGAAAGAGATCAAAGTTGAGTTGGATGAAGTTCATGACACATCTGCTTCTGTGTTACCAACCATCCACCGTATTCATTGGATTTAGCTCACATCGACCTCTTTTTATTTCCAAATTTGAAAAAACTGCTCGGCGCACAACGATTCACATCGTAAAAGGAAGTTATCGCCCAAATAGATGCCTATTTTGAGATCTTTCCGAAATCATACTTTTTTACGGGCTTAGAAAAGCTGGAGAAACGCTTGGGAAAGTGTATAAGATTAAATGCAGATTATGTCGAAAAATAAATAAAATCTACAGAAAATACTTTGTTTTTCTACCTTTTCTCTGAGGACCTATTGAACGACCATTACATATAAAAGTATAACTTATTATAGGGCACAAGTTGGCAAAATAGAAGGTTCTAATAACATCTATACTGCAATGCTTTCTTAGCTGATGCGAAGGGAAACAAATGTTTGTGAAGTCTTTATAAACCTTGTCAATATATGATTCCAAATTAAGGGTTTTGTATATCATATGTATGAATATCAATACACCTAATTTCTTCAAACTATCAGTCTATTAGTGTATGCTCACTGAAGTTGTTGTGAGTATATGTCCCGAGAAGCTTGTTGAGTTAGAAAACGTTACTGATTTAGAGCCAGTGATTATTATCACCTTTGTAATTTCTCCCTAGTCATACGTATGTATGCGTATAGCGACTAATTGATATTTGTCACTAACTCTAACTAGTCATTTTTGTTACTAATACAGTTAGGAAGCGAAGGCCCTAAAGCATCCGTTGATCCGTCGGGATGGCAAAAATCGACCAATAGCAGATGGAAACAATCCACATTGATAAACAAGGACATTTAATATACAACTTACCTTATCTAAATTTGGACATTTACACTTTTAAGAAATCTACTTTCGTGATCCTATAAAAGTCATTTTTCCTTTGTGGAGCTACTATTAATTACCAATTTCTCATTAATGAAGACGTTTTGGTCATACGCAAATTGCAACATGGTCCTGATAGTAACAATATATTTAAAATCCTCGAAATCAGTAAGACCACGTTCAACTAAACATATATCTTATTTAACGCATGTAATTTATATATTCCTGCAACTAGTGCATATAACATAAAGTTCCTGTTTATTTGTGCTATTTGGACAACGGATGGGTGACTATTAATTAGTAAAAATACGGTATCATATTTGGAACACTGGACCGGGCTTGTTAGTTTTCGTTTAGTATATTCAACTCGACTGTATAAATGTTAGCCTGAAAATTCCCTGTGTGTGTAAAGTATTTGGTTGTTTGATGTTTATCTTTATGTATGTTTACAAATGATTTGCGGAAAGGACAAGTTTGTAACTTATTTTGATGCAGGGAAATATTAAAGTTTCTTATTTACGGCGAACACATTATTTCATGGTTTTGTATCTATAAAAGAAAATAATTTTAGTGATTGATTGTGGAATCAATCCTGGACGATTAATGCCTAGTTTCCTTCGAATAGGTTTAAAATGTAACGGAAGATGATTATACACTTTGATTATTTGCTTCATTGCATTTCTATTCACTACACCTTTGACAATCTGTACGGGAACCGCGTGTATCGTGTGAAACTTTCAGCAAAAGGCTTTGAAATATTTCGTAGTTTTGCTTGACGAACATAACACATACATATGTTCGTTATGCGTAAAGCGTAAGGCATAATTAAACGAATATACGTTTGATGCTGAATGATTACACCGAATTTTCTAATTCAGCTGTATAAATTTTACACCTTCCTTTGTTTCTAAATGACAACTTCCACATTCAAAAGTAACAATTTTCCGAATATTAAGAGTTCTTAGAAAACCAATTATTGAGTTAAAACTGTTTTGTTTTTGATTGTTTAATGTAGGTCATTCAAGTAAGAAATGTAAGAATTAGAAGAAGATCTAATACAGAGCCCTGGGGAACTCCGCGTTGTATTAGTAACCACTCAGATCATGAAATGCTTCATCAAATGCTCTTTTTAAATTCAATATTCTTTATTAATACCTCAATAGCAACATCAAGAGCAATATCTTGCGTGGATCTTCCGATCGTGTAACTGTCTTGGAAGTTGCTCAAGATACATTTCTAACGGAAGCTGTACATACGTTTAAATATTAGTTTTTTAATTGTATTTAAAAAATGCGTTAGTATTGCTGTGTAATTTTGAAGATCAGCTTTTTTGTACCTTTTTTGAATTAAAACAATTGCCGGTTCCGATTGTTCCCTTCATCGTCAAATCTTCTATTTCTTGTCGACGTCGTATTAAATTTTGTCGTCAAGTCCTTTTTCTATTTCAATCATATACAATATTATGACAAAAGTATTTGATATTGTGCTTTAAGCGATGTAGAATACATTTTAGTATTAAATAAGGTAGCCATGACATTTCAAACTGTCAAACATTTTAATTATTGTTTAACAATAATAGAAAAGAATGTTGTACATCAACGTAAAGAAACGAGATACGTTGAGTATGTGCTATTCTTCAAAGAACAATATAATACAACAGTACCGAGTACAAGATGTTTACAATTATATTCAGAATGGCAACAGCCACATTGTATTATTCTTCTAGATCTCGATAGAAACTTAGGAGCTTGCAAAATTGCAAATTAAAAGAGTATAAATCTTCTACTTTCTAGGCAAAAAATGATCCCTGATCTACACGAGAAACTGTCGCAGAATTAAATTTATCCCAAACTTAAATATGAGGAACTTTAGATCGAAATAAGCTTAACCCATATTTATGCAAGATTTATGCGAGCCATATGTTATTACCTGGTGATTATTTAAGATGACTGGAGTACTGCAATTAGTTGGTGAGAAGACGACGAACACTTTCCAAACAAGACCGTTTGTTCAGACGAATTGAAAGTTACTGATCCTGAAATATTTAACAGAAAAACGAAGTATTAATAATAGTACCAGTAATATACAACCTATATAGTGGTAACGTCAAAACAAGATTTGTATGTGTGTGTTTGTTGTAGTTGGGCGTGTATGTGTGCATGACGTAAGTTTGTGTGAATGTACTTGTTTGCTTATGTATGTGTGCTTCTCTGACAGAGAATGCGAGAGTGCGAGAATATATGTCTGTGTGATGTCGATGAACCATGATGGTAATATTATGTCAAGTCTCTCTGACTGATTCGTTGTTTTGTAAGAAAAAAATATATCTTTATTTGTGTCTAAAATTTTGAAAGTTTCTTTTCGATCCACGAAGCGGAGAGCGTATTCGAGAGTTCCCAATGTCTAGTTTTCGTTGCATTTGTTGCTAGCCTATGGTAAAGAAGAAATACCTGTTGTTCAGATCGCAGTTGTAGAGACATACCCTCTCTCTTTCTCTTCAGGGGTGAAAGCTGAGGTCTTGCGTAAACTAGCTGTTTACGCAATATATGCCGATGGAAGAGACATAATCTTGTTTTCTGTAAATAGCTGTCTACAACGTGTTGTTCGCGTTACTTGTTCGAATGCACTCAATGCTCTCTTCTGTAAGACAAAGATATCATTCGCATATGCAGATTAGCCCCAGAATTGAATGTCGTATCCCATTCGAGAGTGAAAAAGCGCGTGATATGCTACTGCTGCTGCTTCTTGCTGCAAAAGAAAGCTTTTTAAAGAGAGCATCAATTTCAGCTTTCCAAGGTAGTCTGGTATCTAAGAATACTCTTAATAGTTTTCCTGATCTTAATGTAAAAGGTAATCGAACGGTCTCTTCTTCATTAAAAAGAAGCTTGTTCAGCGCAAACCATTTAGGGTAGCACGTAATCCTAGAGCAAAGATATCACACTAGATTAAGCGCTCGGATGGATATTTTGAGAAACCATCTTATATGATCATGTTAATTATTTATGAAGAAAAATAGGGAAAGATAGGTACACCTTCTTCGTATATACGTGTCTAACTTCTTACATGGCGATATTTAATTAAAGAGAAGAGTTTGCAAATCGCTGAATTGGAAATACTGAAGTTGTTGAATATCCGGCGAGATCCCCTGATTCAACTTCTCTGGATTTTTATTTAATTTTATAAGCAAAATCTCCACGGGAAGAGTCGAAAATAGCCTATATAAACAGATGTATGCTGTATGTATGATCTATACAGAATTTCTTATAGCAAAGTGGTTGTTCCTATATCTAGTGATTTATTATTTTTACAGGCTGGAATTTTTCTAACCATTTTTTTTTGATTACCAGAACAATCTCGAATTTTTGAAGAATGTCTAAATATCAGTTTTATTATGCTTTTATGTATAATCAGCATTAACTGTAAAACTGTTACGATTGTTTCGACAGATATAGCGTGCGTAGTACAGCCTTTATTTCAGCCATGCTAAGCTGAAATATTCAACATTGCCACTCTAGGAGGAAAGCGTAATTATAGACAAATTTGAATGAGAAACCCTTAAACAGTCAACATACAGTTACCGAAACCATACTGTTCATATGGTTTTTACAGCAAAGCGCGTTTCAATGTCTTGTGAGATATTATGTGAAAGAGCCAAGTGATTTCACCAACAAATAACTGGAAGAGACGATTTTGAACTAAGTTTCGGATGGCTGGACAAGTTCAGAAAACGTGAAGGTATTTATCAATTATCAACTGTCGGCGAAAATTACTGTTGTGCTATTTCAGCAAATATTTTTAATAAAAGTTACAACCCATCAAGACTACAATGCCAACGAGAATGGACTGTCTTGCAGAGTTCTCTCAAATAAAACTCGCACGACGAAGTGTGAAATACATCAGGTGGCAAAGTGAATAAGACACGACAAGTTTACCTTCGCGTCTTACGTTAGTGCTTCCGGTACTTATAAGCTCAAGGTACTAGTTATTAGAAAGGAAACTAAATCTAGAGTCTTGAACTTTTTCAGCCAATCGATCACGTGATTCGAAAGATGAAATTATCGAAAGATGAAATTAGGTGATTATATTTGAAGTTGTTCAAGATATACCGACGTTTTTGAAGAATATCGATTTGCTGTCAATGATACTGTCTCTTAAACTGCTTGGTGTGTTGCGCCATCGGGACTAATTTAAAAGTGAAAGAACTATGGCCCGATCGATTAGCTGCTCAAAGCAAATTATGAAGATTCTATTGTATTACTTTGTTTACGACGTAGACTACCAGATGTTCAAGATGATCAGGATGCTGAATCCCATCAAGTACGCGGGATTACTGATATTTTCGCAAACCGATGTAACCAACAATGAAATTGCACAATAGCTTGTGGGATTCGATGCAAATATTCTAGCTGTGGATGAAGAGATAAATTTCATTATTCGCAGTGGACTTAGCGCTCAATAAGATGAAGACGGGAAAGAATGGATTCCACATGGGAAAGATTTACCGCATAAAGGACTGTAAAGCGTTTCCACGTATGCATCAAGTAGAGACGCGAAATAATATATCAGGTAATCAACTGTAGCTTCTACAGCGTAGTAGAGATAAAGTGACGGTTGCCCATACAAGATCGTGAACAACATGAAGCAACTTTATATTGATTTTTATTTTTAATGTTTTGTTTGAAATAAAATGCTGTTCTCTATTTTTAGTTTCTTGTACTCCAAAAGCACTTAATTGTAGAAGTCTAAGCCAAAAAAGTCGTTGTATTCCCTAATTCTAACTAATTGCTAGTTCGAACATTTCCCTTTCCTAATTAGTTCGGATTACCGAGAATGAATTATATGTGTTAATTTCTGTTATTGCCGGTAATTATTAATATTACATATTTTTTCAATACTCTTCTAGCTTCTATTTGTAATATAAAACATTTACTAAAATTGCTAGAAGATCCATTTATTATTATAAAAGATAAAGATTATAGTTACATATAAAAACACGTCAATTTGATGTTTATTAAAGCCGTTAGTTGACGTAAATTTTTTTTCACGTCTTGGTTTTCAGTTATGTTATCATCATGCATTTTTTTTAATTGTAACACATTTTTTCTCCGAACATGAGGGCGTCAGCTACATAGCTTTAAAGAAGCTATGTAGCTTTTTAAAGCTATGTAAAAGCTTCAAAGCTTTAACTCATAATTTATACTAAGAATAAATACTACTACAGTCTACTAAATTTGTGCCTAATGCTACTAAGAATAGTAGGCAGAGGCTAAAACAATACACGGTATATGTCGTGGAACTAAGCATTGGGAACATCGTTCTTCTGTAAAGTTATTATAGATCAAAAGAATTGTACATTTAAAGTTTTTAATACTTCAAAAAAAATATCGAAACCTGATAAAAAAAAGAAAACAATTTTTATAGATATTACTGCTTTTATGTATTTTTTTTAACGGTACACTCTGCATATTTTTAAATAAGTATTAAGTGCGCTTTAAGAACAAAATTTGAAAATTTTATGTTTTTTTTTATTGTTCTAGTGATACAATAAAGTTTGTGTCGCCTAAATACATCTTCAAAGGCAGATTATTCGACCAATAAGGTAGATGTTACTAAAATGTTACTATTTATTAAATAATAACCCAAAGTAAGCCATTCACGTATACCAGCAGCAATATCCAGATTGCTTTCATCCGAGCCATCCGTATTTTTTCATATTAGAAAATAAATTAAATATAAATAAATAAAAATACGTGGATCCCTATCGACAGTACATGAATCTTAGCAAAAAAGGAAAATTTGGAAGTTGATGCATTAGAATATTTCAATATTTATTCCAGAAATTCAATTAGAGAAGTTGCACTGGAATTAAATACAATAATTACAGACATAAACAATATCGAATTCCATTCATCTCGCTACTGTTGCTGTCCCGAGCACAATTTAGGGATGATGCATCTTTAATTGTGACTAGTGTATTTGAATCCAAGATTCTTTATCGAGACGGAAACTTTAAAGGAGGGATTAGTGCTTCTGAAACTTCACGTTTGAAATGTTATTGGTTTCAATACAATCTGTTAAATTATCAGTCATTAGGTTAGAGTCCAGTCGAAACACCTGAAAATGTGCAGATCTCGTTACTGCTTTGATAGAACAATTATTGTTTGCTTCGTATATTTAATTTGAACTACGTGTTGTGTTGCGAATTAATGTAGTATTTTTCGTAAATAACCATATAGGTGACTAGCTTATTCACTGAAAATTGTTATTAACGTCGTGTTTTTTTAATTTAATTGCAAGAGTTCTGACAAAAACATTTTAACATTTATAAGGGATAACAATAAACGGTAGTGGAACGTACGTAAGGGAAATTACAAAATACTTAACCTTAACAATTTTTGTAACGTTTATTAATCCTTGTCTTTAGATATCCTAAAAATCTTTTCTTCAGAGCATCCTTTACGTAAGTTTAACAAAGTTTCTAAACCGATCCAATTTTAACAATTATAAATTGAATCATATATTTGAATGAATTCAGAAAATTAATCGTTTCAATTAAGACTTTTTGATATGTGTTAGTAAAGTGATTCTAAAGTATGACACGGCGAATTTAAATATAGAATAGGTAAACATAAATCAAAACTGGCCTGTCAGTTTAATGACATGAAATTAGCTTGATACTCCGGGGTTAACAACGTGATTAATAGATGTGTTTTTTTTTGTAATTCTGCTGTTTCTATATTTGCCTTGTTTAACTGCTTATTGCCCATTTTCCTTCCTTTCTAACTAGTTTTGCATTAATGGTAGTCGATAAGACAACAAATACACGTTTTGTATTAGACTCAAATTGGTGATGCGGCGTGAGTTCATGGCGTATATGAAAGACTAAATTTGCTGACCCGTTACGTACAGTGATATTCTTATGTTTTGTCTCCCTCTGAGACGATGTATCTATATTTTCTACCGCTCGTAACACTGCGTTTGGATTACTATAAGATTCGCAGTTTTGCATTTTATTTTTTTTTATGATGGATATTCTCACTAAACCCTGTTCTGTGCTTTTATTTGCTCACCTTATGTACTTGGCCTTTCCACGCGGAAAATATCGAGATTTAATCGTTGCAAAGCGGAGAGAAAACATAAACCGGTCACTGCACCATGTGGAGAAAATGATGTTCATAAATAGAGAGGACAAAGGTGGATGAAATTATTACTTTTTTTGCAGGGACTAGGCAGACTCGTGTATTCTCGACTCTCGCGGATATCTGTAGGCAACACGATTCCATTCTCATGAGGCGAATAGGCACGAGTCTATCTAGTCCCTGCAAAAAAGGAATAATTCCACCTGCCTTTGTCATCTCTATTCATAAGTATAACTCTATAGATGGATCCAATAACTTTAAAGGAAATTTTAAAAATATTAATTTTGTGCTAATTTATTTTAAATAGGTTCAGAAGTGGTTATTAAATAGATTTCGAAGTGGTTATAGATGATTTTGCAATAGATTTATAAGATTTCTGGAACAATATTTATCTACAAATCGACAAAATAATATTTTTACAAAATAATGACATTCGAACTCAAATTTTTCAAAGGCTAATGAAGATACTGCAAAATGGTCATAATCCCTATAATCAACAGGTCAAACTGCATAAGGAATCATCATCAAAGTAAATATTTTAAAACATTTCTGAAATCGTCGGAATTTCCAAAAGGAGAGATTTTCTTCAGCACTTCTTTAATTTTCCTATATCTCCCAAACTAACAACTTTATCTATACATTTCGATACGCTGGATCCACTAAAAGTTACCTCGATTTTCTACCTCTTACCGTGAGCGAGTTATAATTTTTAGAATGTTGGGAAACTTTGATCACTATTTTTAGCCCTTTTCGGGGTGTAATTCGAAAAATAAACAAAAGAGGTAAATTAAGGTGACGAGAATCAATTCTTCGAGTCCGATTCTACTCAGAAACATGTAGCTAAAGCCTTCGTATTGCGCTGAAAATTCCTGAAGGGAATTTAGAGTAAAACACGAGAAATAAAGAGGTTTCATGTTACAATTGATTAAAAATTCCAAAATTATCAGTTTCCCTTAGAAATTATCTGACGATATCGAAGGGATGATCTTTTTTACTTCAATAAATAGGTATTAAAAATAATCAAAATGTGAACTTAAAAACATTTTCGTCGTGATGACACAAATGAAACGAAACATTAAAAATTAAAAGGAAGTTGCAAGAAGAAGGCTAGTTTTTGTGATACTTACAATAAAAAAGTGAGATTTCATTCCTAGCACCCTCAATAAATGGCTCCGCAGATTGGTACAATATTATCACGAAATAAGCACTAACCATCAATAGCCAACAATTGAAATATATGAAAATAAAAATTTCCGGGGCTTTCTTTAAAGAATAAGCTTTCATTTGAGGGTAGATCGTCACATTTAGAATTTTTGGAAGGTATTCCTCGTGCGCACAGGTTTAATTCATAGTTCAAAGCATGCCGCCCTTGGAATGAAGGTGGATGTTTATGGACATTTTTGTTTTCTGAAATAGGATATCAGTGTTATTCAGCAGAGTAGCAACAATGATAATAATATATTTATATAACAGCTAGATCTTTTCGGATATGCGTTTATTTATGTATAAATATATAAATAATCGTAGTAGTCTAAGTTTGCTTTTGTTTTATACGTGTTTAGCTTTGGATTTGTTCCAATATACGCTAATATTATTGAGACATGGCATATTACGTAATGAAAGTAATTTATTCTTGGACGCTTAAATTCTTAGGTTTTTAAATTAATTTTGCACACACTGTATGATAATATACGTACATAGATTTTAAACGAACAGTGTTATAGCTGGAGTATAAACATTACTTGCTAATTATTTTTTCCTGTCGGCAAATATTGACATAGTAGAGAGCAGCTGCTTGTTTTTACCGCAACACCCGATGGGTTTGTATTCTCTTGCACAGTCACACCTTCTTCATGTTATGTCGTCTATGTACCCTGCACGACGTTACCAAATTACAAATGGATGCCATTTAATTACATTGCCTTGGCAAATAGTTATAAAAGTAAGGGGTCACATCCCGTCGTAGAAATGTCACAAGGCTAACTGAGTCTTTTATCATGATAATTTAACTTATATCACTTTTACAGGAAGTACAACAAAGCCGTAAGATTTACCGTTATGTAATATTATTTTGAACTGAAGTAAATAGGTTTATTATGTTGTAAAGTGGTGTCCGACAGGTTGAAATCTATTCTATATTTCGTCAGTTACGAAGACCAGTAGTTCTTGTTTAGTTTATGCAGATGATTTGAAAATATTTTGTCAAATTGGACACCGTCTCATTCCCCGATGTCTTATGCTAATTTTAATAAGCTTACTACGTGGCATGCCGCTAACCATTTATGTTGCAGTGTATGCAAATGTAATAACTTTCACTCACAGTAGAAATTCGCATATATTTACATTTACATTTACATTTTTTCTTATTGCTAGTCAACTGTACTTAACTGAATAAAGTAAAATCGTAGTTTAAACGAACGTTTTATTTAATTCTTCAGTCAAAACCTACTTGCGTTGACTCAACAATAATTATTTTGTGTAACTATATATGTAAAACTCGAATAAAAACATTTTATTGTTCATTCAACATTATGTAAAGTTGATTTAAATAAACAAATCTTTCTCTTAAATGCTATGCTTCTAAAAATCGAAGTAAGGTAGTAAGTAAATCTCCTGAGTGGTCATTACTGACAGTATATAATATATATAATAAATATATATATATATATACAATATATATAATAAAACAAAAAATTCCAGTAAAGCTGAAACAAAACGGAATTGTCTTTGATGAACACTAATTCTTAGCTGATCTTAAGTTAAACTTCGAAAGATATTCCAGAGAAATATCTTTGCTTTTCTATTCTTCATCTACACTGAAAATGATCACACGTGGACCTTGTAAAGACCCTCTAAGAAGATTTAAATTATTTAGATCTAAATCATTTAATTTAGAAGAGGATGTCATCTAAGCACGCAAGTTTTTGTAGTTAAAGAATATCGAATATACAAAATGACAATGCAGCATTTGCTATATGGGTCGTCGTGAATAATTCTCTTCAAAATGTTGCTTTCTATATCATTTACTATTATTTCTCCGCGACAATGTATTGTTTGATCGTCATCTGTTTTACGTTTTTGTTGAGGACCATTGATTCCAATCAAATATTTGAAATCTTTGAGAAGGGTTTCAAGATCATTTTGATATTTTGTTATTGTTGTTACCTGTTGGATATAGGGAAGATAAGCGGTAGCTATATTGATGGTAGCGTTATCATTCGTTAGTTTACTGGTTGGATGAAGATGTTTATTGACAACTGTGTTGGTATCGTTCTTATGAAACCTATTGTTGAGGAGAGTCTTGCGCTCATAATTCAATTGGGTGGGAAGATTGCAGCGCTCGGTGAACCAAGGGGTTATAACTAAGAGCTTTTCTGCTGGATGATGATGTGAGGTGGCATTGAGATATCTATCAGTGAATGAGGGCTTTCGTTAAACCGAGTACTTGATTTAGATATCATCGACATATCGGAGGCATACCTTGGGTTTCAGATCTGCCGGTTGAAACCTGGAACACATTTACTTTCAAATGACTTTGACCCTGGAAGCCTACATTTTTACGTTATAATGGTTATCATGAAAATGAATAATTATACCTTGGAAGTTCGAATTGATCCAGGTTTTAGGAACGAGTACGTTATATGTGGTATGTGGTATGGGTAAAATAGTTGTTAATTGAGAACTCTCCGGCATCTTGGTGCTTTTGTGAACCTCACGATTTACAGAATTTCGTTTAAAAGATCCTCTCTCACGAAAACGCTGGTGAATTGTTGCAAAAGATCCTTTCCATCGATTCGGAAATCTTTATTCATTAGTAAAATTTATAACCAACTTGTTAAATGTGAAACTTTGTTTAAGTCTGTGTTACAATTAATTCAACTTCAGCAGATTTAAAAGACGTTCAAATAATAACCTTTTTAAAACTTTGCTTACATTAATTTTATAAGTCATGCCTAACTTTTTACGAAAGCATACTTATTCGGACACGTATTTATAGGAACTTTTTTAAAGATTTGGGAAAGTTTGGCCAAGCAATTCATATATATGTTATATAATAGATACAATAAGATCAAGAAAAACTAAATTTACCTTCAAAAGTAGGCAATGGATTGCCTAATCTGCATTCATACTATATATTTTTACCGTTTACACTACGTTAATGCACTATGATGATCACTAGTGATTGCACAAAATATTACTCTTTGTGCTATAATTGGCACTCCTATGATTGGTTACCCGTATGTTGCAGTTGTATATAAATGAGAACTAATTTTTGCCAAGCTAACGATATATTTTAGTTCCATCACCGAAAAGTAACGAGTGACGTTTTTTGTTTGTTTAAATTATTTTTTTCTCGTGTGTTAAGCCGCAATGGAGATTGTATTTCCCGTGGAATTACCTAGATTAAATAAATAACTAAATAAGCGCGGTTCAGATATTCTTAACTATCGAATATAAGAAGTTCAGTGTGGTATGTATATTGACTTTTAACAAAAGATTTTTTCTAGTACTATGCATTCTAATTGACCTTGCACGATTTATAAATGTCCTCGCGAAAGCTGTCATCAGCAATAATGTGTCCCATCAGATGAGCTGCCGGCACCAATGAGCTATGAGAGTTTGAAATTCTAAGCGAAAAAACTCTTCATTAGTACTCTGCAAAATGATCGCTGTCAGCGGCAGACCAGCGCCACTCTAGCGGTCAATCATTTTGTCATTACTGCCAATACGCTAAATAAAACGCATAATTGAATCGTGACGGCGCGGCGGCGCGGCGGCGCCAAGAGTAACGTATGTGTCTGCAAGAAACGGAGAAATCAAATAGCGTTCATAGAAAAATACTTAATCGCAGTGTTCGTTTATATTAAACTAGAAATTATCCGCATCAATTATCCTTTTTTTCCCTTGGTTCCGTTGGAAGGAATTCCGTTATGAAAAATGGCACGGGACTTTAATGTTCCCTAATATCAGTATATTAGAGAATATTATCGAGTTGGATAATACATTTGCTACAGTAACAAATGTTTGAACAAACAGTTCTTCCATTTAATTATTTCAATATTACCAGACGAGGCAATAATTTATAAAAAAATACTTTGTTAACCATTATAGCCGTATAACCATATAGGCCGTATTATATTTGAACCAAGGAATTTAGAAATAATGTACAACAAAGCTAGATGACGAAAAAGAAATGGTCACTTAGAGAAAAATTAATTCTAGGTGAAGCAAACATCATCAACGTCTTTGCTAAACAGGGATAATTTTTTTTATCTCCACTTCACATGAAGCTGGGGGTCACATACAGAAGGGAAACGCTTAAAATATATTTGTAGATCGTTCTTCAAAGTAAATTTAGAAAAATTGAAGGCTAACATTTTAGATGGTCAACAAATTCGCAAGCTGATTAATGAATTGAATTTTTCAAATGCCATGGCTTATAATGAAGCAAATGAATTTTGCTGTTGTGTTTAAGAACTTCTTGGGTAACAATATAGCAGAATATTATGATGCAACTCCTACAAAATAATTAAGTTAATTTTAGGAGAATGAATGCTAATAAAAGCATTAAATTACACTTCCTGCATAACCATTTGGACAGATTTCCGGATAACCTCGGTGAATTTAGTGCAAAACAAAGCGAACGATTCCATCAAGACATAAAGTCAATGAAATATACTTCTTAGCTTTATAATAATCTTTATATAATTAACATTATTATTTTGTACAATTATAACTTGAGGTATTTCACCTGTTCGCCAATAAATTTTTAATTTAATTTTTTTTTTCATATCTTTCAAAAAACAGAGCCAATCTGATAAAACTGTTAGCAAATACATAATCAACAATATTAAGTTAGGTTAAAATTGTTTCAGTTATTAGAGCTGAAACAATAAAATCACTGTTGGCCAGTGTTATCAATTGCATTTACTTAAGGTTTGTTAAGAGCGACAAAACATTCGCTGATATTTACCAACCTATTACTGCACATTTCCGCAAAATATTCTTCTTAAAATTTCCCTTTCCGAAGATTCTATCTTCGATTGCTTTTCCTGATTTATGGCTCCGTGGCCATAGTGCCACATCCGTCGCTTTGTGTTAGTTAGTTAGTTAACATTAACATACAAATCATAAGTTTTGTATTTCTAATCGCACCTATTACTCTTAATGCTTTAGGCTTGCTTAAGGCTTTAGCATAGTTGTTACTTTTTGCTAGCCTTTTGATGATTTTCACTATCTTCTTCGGACTTACCGGGCACGAAGGTATCCAGGTAAATATGGCTCTCAATTTCTTTAAACTTCAGCACATCGTCATTATTATTTTCCGTTTTTTAACCTTGCAACATTATTTTTCTTGTTCCATGTATTTTGTCTTATCTGTATTGGATTGGAGGCCAATTTCTCTGGAGACTCCGCAAACTTTCGCAGCTTCTTAGAGTTCTTTCTTGCTGGTTATCCTAGAAAATAAGGTTGCTTTTTTATTTATCCTCACTAATAAAATTAAAAATTGAAACTAACAATAATGATAATAATAATAATCATAAAAAGCTTGCTGCACAATTGTTTATTGAAATATCTAACTTATTGTAATGCATAGTGGCAATATATGGATGGATTATTTTGATATGGCAATTTCAGCAGTCCCGACTTAAGTAAATCTCGTCAAGAGAAACACCCAAAGTTGATACTTTACTATCCGTTTGGGACTCTGCAGATTTGTTCAATTGCAACAAGTTCTATAAAATGCCATTTTCCGTTTCAACGGAACGTTATGTTTAGGGAGCAAAAGCTATCCATGAACTTTCTAAGATTCTCAGATTATTGCAATTTACACTGTTATTACAAATAAAAAAAACAAAATCATATATCCCTGAATGTGCTTCCTGTAAGTCTATCAAACTAATGCAGATGAGATTTCATTTTAGTGTGAAAGAGGATACTTTATCGGATGGATGGAACGATCTGGTTTAGCGTATATTTGATGGCTCTATAAATTTTGTTATCTTACAAGACGCCATTTGGTTTCTACGTTTAAGCTGCAGTACTTTTGCTATGCTTTAAAATTGTCTAAATTAACTTTACCGACGGTGTCTCACTAGACGTCGTTATTTTTCTGGGAGCAGGGAGTAAGGAAATAACGGAGCAGCAATTATAACTTTGGTTCAGCACAAATCACAAACTTTTTAGAGCCAATCATGCGTCGTATAATCAGCCAGAAAACAGTTATGATTTTTTCAGGCAATTAAATCGACTTTGGTTAGTTCGTGATTTATGTTGGAATAAGCTTTATGTTTATGGGTATAAATTTCCAAAGGGGACCCTTTTGTGTTCTATCCCTACTCAGCAAGGGGTCGAGAAGAGATAGTTGTAAGGATGGCAAAGAAGTCCCATCTACGTTAATTTGATAGACCCGCTGAAGGCAAAAATTCGAGAATTGTTGAAACGTCAGGGGCATCCTTCACGCTCCATCTTCTAAACAAGTTACAACCTGATCAGTGGGTATCATTGTAACATAAAGATGTTATCTTCTTTCACGTGTAGTTCACATGCCATGTGTGAAAGCGATAATTCCGAAGACTTGGTAATATATAAATAAATGTCGAAGCCTTCATGTCCTATTGAACCGAAATATTTTCAATTATTTAAGACTTTTGAGCGGAAAAAGTGCCAAAACTTAATTTATTTTGAATATAACTACCCATTTTTATCTTTCTAATAAAATTGTTCTTACAAAAACAAAACAAAAAGCTAGGTTCAGAAGGACAACTTTTTTCCAAAAATAGTGATTATTAAAATTGAACTGCAGCTCATGTAACTTTTTAAAATGTCATCCAACTAGATTAAAATAAGTAGTTGTAATTATTGGACACGGCGTACAAGCATTTCGAAAAGCTCATTCGTTTATTATCTTACCTTATACGATCAGCAGTTCTGCAAAACTAACATTTTTCAGGGTGAACACCTTCACAGTTTCAAAGTTTATATGCCTTGCAAAAAATCTTTTAAAAAGTATTTTAAATATTCTAGTTGTTTTATCAAATACACCTTAAAATTGAACTAAGAATTCAAAAATATAAGAGTCTATTGAGTATTCCATTTCCGGTATAAGCAGATGTCTTAGACCTTTGAAAATATTTTAGTTTAATAGTACAGGTACCCTTTAGTGTACCATTAAGTTTTCAGAAGAGACCGTTAACTTTTTATAGGGAAGCTATCTGATGAAAAATGAACTTTGGTAAGCATTTATGAAGTATTTTACGTCGTTACTGGGAGCTATAAAGGTTATCATCGGTATACAAATCGTTTACATAAATGGAGGAGAGAAATAGTCCTAAAATAGAGCCTCATTGCATTCCAGTTCTGACTTTCAATTGGTCCGTTTTCCCGCTTTAAGTATTTTCTATGGAATATAGTTTGGTCTTCCAGATCGAAAGCTTTGGAGAGGTTCTTAAAAGCATTCATTTAATCTTCTAATATACTCGAAGTTGTCGACCTACCTCTTAAAAAATATTAACTTGATTTACAAAATCTAGTATATATTTTTTGGAATGCTGCCTTTTTCAGTAGCTTTTAATATTGCTTTGTTTATTTGCAATCTTTTATACGTGTTTGCAAAGTTTTTTATATTCGTGACACTTTTGATCAAAGATTGCATCTTATGGCTTCTAAGTAAATTGCGCACGTGGACAATATTCAATGGATAACCGACAATATTACCTTTAATTTAAATGGAACACACATTTAATCATAAATTATCGAAGTAGCCACGATTAGATTGAGATAATATGTTCGGTACTCGAGTCATTGTCTTGTAAAGTTACTCCAAAATTACTTAAAAAAAAACGAGGAAACTACATAATTAAAAATCTACTCTCTAGATGAAATAATAATTGAATGAAGATGGTTTATTTACAGGTGACCTCAACCGTATATTCACTGGATGCCCTAAGCATTTAGAAGGAGCTCAAACAACAAGTTGATCAAGATCAAAATTGAACCATTCATTTTTGCCAACAGTCTCATTAATTTTTTTTTTAATTTAGCCAGTAAAATTAAAATTGACATGAACAGTCATGCATGCCTTTTAAGTTCTCAACAAATCTCGATTACAGTGTTGTAATTTTTCTGCCTTCAATGTACTTCATGCATGCTCTTTTCAAAGTTACTATGTTGGAAGTCAAGAGGAGTTAATGCAGATCGACATACTGTAAGTGCTTTCATAAAAGTTTTAAATGAAACGAAGCTTGTTAATATTGTTCTGCAGTAGTACATGATTATTCTGCGATAAATTCCCCGTTTAAGGGGGCCCTATGTGCTGGACATATTAACAGTTTGGTTCCATATAGATATTATTATGATTTAATTCCTTTTTTTTTTATATTTGTAGTCGTTAAATTTGTTTTTTTTTCTAATTGCAAAATAAGTGTCGCACTGCTTTTTTGAGTACTAATAAGGATTTTCGATCGATACTTGTTAAAATGATTTAGTCACTAAGAGTTCGCATTTTCGTCACTCAGTGCTACTGTGAATTTAACAGATAAGATGTAAAAGATGAAGTCAGGGCAGCTTTAGCTTCACAAGAAGTTCAGGCTGTTTATAAAAATTATGCGTGATGCTTCGGCTATAACAAATGGAGACGAGTTATTGAATAGTGCGGCGAATTTTTAACACGTAGCTTCGCTTTTATACCTATAAAATAAAAGTAATAATTTTCAATATAAAGGATAACATAAGCAAATTCGCATATGTTAATGAAAACACAAGACAGCGCCGAATGGGTAGACCGGATCTCTGGTATAAATGAAGCATATTTTAAGATTAATGAGGGTGTTAATACACATAATCGTAGGACAAGAGCGTAACATAATCGAAATACGATCGTTCAGTAAGTATTACATGCTATCAAGGTTGCTATTTGCTGTAGCTTTACGCCAAATTTTCTGATGTAATCTTATTTCTACAAAGAAATGTAAGAAAAAGAAATTATGGACAAAGGAATACAGTAAGGATAAAAACGTTGGGATATTTTTGAATGTTGCATTACAGAATTATTTTTTGTTTTGAATGTTTTTATTTAAGTCGATGCTGCATCCTATATGTAGGATTGTCTATGGACAATCGTGTAAGGAGACTATTACGCTTCACATTTGGTGATCGTGTAATTAGTAGGCATTTTCCGAATAGTTGGTCTTCTAGGTCACCAGGTACGAATCCGGCTCACTATTGATTATAGGGTTACATTAAGGAAAGGGTATTTCTTAGGAGACTTACTACTATACTAGTGAGGGGCTGAAGCAATGGATATTATATGTCATCGAGAGAATACTTGGGAATGATCCTTCTAAGGCTGTTCATAATTTAGAACGACTGTTTTTAATTGAAAATCTGGATGGTGGTAATATTTAAATTATTTCTTCTTTAAAAATAAAACTTCTAGAGTCCAACTTATAAACAACCTCATACAGACTGGTGTAGCTATTTTTTGGGTTTGAATTACTGGTACGTGGTAATAAAACCAGTGACTAGTTCAATTGAAAAAGTTAAAAATAAAGGGATATATTTTATAAATGAAAGTTAACAACATTTTTAATTTTGGCATTTTTCACGTATTTACAAAATTTCCCAGATGTGAAGCGTATTTATTTAACATAGTTTTGAGGAATCTTGATGACAATGACAATACGGTTAAAACGTTTAAATAATATTTAAAGCTCCTTTGTTGTTATTGCAAAAAGCTGTAGAATCAGAGAAAAAAACGAAACCGTGCTTTACGAAATTACGTTTACTTTTCAGCATAATTAATCAAATTCTAGTTCAACATCCTTTGACACCCTTATAGGTCACTCATGTGCCGTATTATTTCATGAGGGATAATGGATGATGATAATGTATTATTTGTCACAATATTCGTACTTCGGGCTATAAGCTGGTGGCCTGTTCAATAACTGATTTTTTCAAATATTATTTTATTTACGTTTATACCCCGGATTTTTTAATGTATCCATTCTTTAATCAGTTTATATTTATCCACCCAGCGCCTCCACCATATATGTCAGATGGCTATACATTTCATAATTGAAAGCATTAGTACTTCTTACAATTATGTAGTTCTTGAATTACCTATATCAACTCTTTATCCAAAATGTTCTCTTGCTTATCTACAAACAACCGATAATTCAGCAGTTTACAGTGACCCACACTTACTTTGTAAGATTTTATTCTTTAATGGAACTTTTCTGGCAGTACTGTAACGAAAAAAGAATCAAATGAGCGATGTGTCGATGGATCTTGCTAATAAGGAAACGCCGGTATCTGTGCGGTATCTATAAATTTAGATATGTTTATGTTTTATCGAATGCATGTCGAAATTTTATGTTTATCGGCCAAAATAATAAATGCTTGGTCTCGCAGTAGTCTTACTAGTTAAAATAATATTCGAAATTCTTAGCGAAACTCGTGGGTTCAATGCCTTCAAATTAGCTCCAAAATAGTTTCTGTTTCTTAAATATTCGTTGTGCTTTTTTGTTTTTCCAATTCATACGTCTCAAAGTATTCCAGTTTACTCTATTATTTCGATTTTATTATTAAAATGAGTTAATTACGTTTATGATCCTAATTTGCTTACCAAACGAAGTATTTAGCTTCCATAGCAACAAATGCCAACATTCGATATGGTTTCAATGCTTTTGAAGTTTAATTTATAATTTCAAATACACACAACGCATTTAGTAAATATATTTTGAAAAGATAAACCGTGAGGGAATTGGAAGAAGGGGCCCTAAAGTATCCCCCACCAATGTTATGTTTTGAAGAATGTAATCTGGCGATTTCTGAAAAAATAAGTATTTTTTGGTAAACTAATTTTTTCCATTATCGGGCGTTCAATGGCCTTAATTATGGTTCAATGTTTTAAATGGCTTAAATAAAACACTCTGTATATCATAACACTTCTGCGAAGGTAATCAAAAGACGAAAGGAAAGAAGTGAATATAATTATTATAGAAACAATTTGGACGTTGAGCGAGAGCTGTGGGAAACGAACCTAACGTAATATCTATTTATGGGAAGCTTTAAAGTGATCTAATTGCACCTTTTCGTTGCAAATCTTAAATCGTAAAATTGTGGCTAGTTAAATTCATAACTAAACCAACTGAAAACGTTTTAAATAGGTACCCTGAAATGGTTAATAACTCATCAACTCTTGCATAATTTTTTGTAGCGATTCTTTTAATCCACAATTGCCGCTGAAATTTCACTTTTTTTATATTGCATTTGAAATCGATAAATAGTTAGCCGATGATAATTTTTTGTAATGATTCTCTTGATCCATAATTGCCGCTGAAATTTCACTTTTTCTATACTTTGGACGGTACACCACAAAAACAGATAAATATATTTTGCAGCTGAGAGATGTGGGTCACGCCCACTAAGTCTGTATTATATCAAGTTTAGTGTATTTCGATAGTTCGTTAAAAAATGCTAAGCGCCTATAGGTATCGATAATTTCTATGAACATCTAATAGGAAATAATTGACGCAATACCCAAAAGTTTTCGAAACCATTTCACCCTCCAAAACTGTTTCCCAGCTGAAACGGAAATCGGCATGTTTTCAGGTCCTATAAGATCTAGGATTCCTTAGGTTCTGCGTGCGTGGATTGAGTACCTTTTAACTTTCTTTTTTTTATGGAACGCTCGATATATTGTTACGATATTGCTTGTTTAGGTTGGAAAGCGTTCCAAGTTGGCATGTTTATCTTGCTAGTTCCTTTTTAATTGCAAGGCGGAGCGGTGTTGATGGCCTCTTCCCTCCAATTTCCGATACATTGGGTTATCATACATTTAGTTAGGTTTCGTAAAAAGAAAAAGAGTCCATTGCACGGCGAGAAATCAAAATTATATTTCTTTGTACGAAAATTTCTCTATCATCCAAATTCAGATAAGAGTACTTGTAGTACGTAGTGTATGTAATAATCAAAATTAGTATTGTGGTAACAAATGTACTTGACAAGACCGTACCAGAACATTTCCATGGAATGGCAGGGCATTTCAAATGATTTTTATTATATCAAGTTGTCATTTGGCTTAGTCTACTTAGTAGATTTGGATGTAGATTAAAAAAAATTGGGAAAAACTTTTTCGAAATTTCTCAAGAAAATTTTCTAATAAATCTACATTACAGGTTCCACATAAAAAAATTAAAGCGGAAATATTTGGGTAATAAACTTCACTATTCCCGAATTTCTTTTGTTTCCAAATTGTTACTGCACAACACACCTTCTAAGCCGAAAGGTTTAAGGGAATCGATGTAAAAAAATGTAGCAAATAGAGGGAGAACGGCAACGGCTCTTTATCGCTCAACTAAACAAGTCTCAGGAAGGGAAGGTGCGCGATTGAACAGGCAGTGTCGTTGCAGTATAACGGGGAGCAAGGGTTAGGGAATCTCAGTGGCAGGGTGTATGCGTTGTTTATGAACTTGAGGGCGGCGCATGATATAAAGGGTAGAAGATAATTAAATGAATATCTGGAAGGTACGTTATAACAGAGGTCATGCGAGTGAACCTGGCGAGAACGTATAGACGAACAATGAGTGCAGTGAGGGTACGCAATAACACTGGAAAATGGTTTGCGTCTTAGCTTGAAAATCGTTTTTAATTTGTTGAAATCAAGATTTCTAGAACTGGTAATTTACATACCGCCTGGTTGATTATTTGTAACTTTCTGTGTTCCACGGGTATCTTCTCGAGTTCTGTGATATGCGGCTCACATTCAGCTTCCTATTTTACATTTGTTGTAACTTTACAAACACGTTTCTGTTATCGCGTGTGCAGTAATGGATAGATGTTGAGCTATTGAATAGGGAACTAAATATGCATAACTAACCAGATTAGGATATGTTCTGCTTTATATGGTATGTACTAACATGTACCTAACTTCAGTTGAGTAGCTTTATTTTGTTTAAATAAAATAACTGATAACTTATGGGCCCAGGCTACGCGATTTAAACAGTGTTAAGTGTAGGAAAAAATTTAAACAAAATAGAAAATTATGGCGAATTCTGAACTCCGAAGTTGGAACAAGAAAACTACTATGCTTGGATTGTGCGAATGAAGGCAGCATTAATACAAAAACAGTCTTGGGGGAGGTAGGTATTCAACTTTCAGTCTACGTGCAGGATTTTATTTAATACCTAGATATGAATAAATACGAAGGATTATTAAGAAATTCGGAATAAAAAGAAATAAAGTTAGAATCGAAGTTAATAACAAACGTAAACCTTATGGAAATTGCGACCAAGAAATCTTTATTAGATTTTATAGAAAAAAGTATCGTCAGGTAGCAACAGGAGATAGGAACAATGTGGACATTTTAGGTAAAGGAAGAGCATTATTAAATATCATATATTATTAAAATCAATAAAATGGTAGTGCTACAGAATCTGCCAAAATTAGAAGAAAAAATTAGAAGATGAGAAGATTACAAGATGAGAAGATTAGAAGATGAGATGGCTGTCGTTAAGTAAACTGGAAGAAAGGAGATCACATATTATTTTTAGCGGAGGCATCGCCAAAAAAATAATGAGGACAATGCCATAAAAACAAAGAAGAAAAAATTTATTGTATATATTTGAAACGGAAGAGATAACAAGAAAAGTAGCTGAAGTTACAAATCCATATCCTTGGGATAATAAACTTGATCATGTTCAAACGGATATTGTCAGAAACATGTCTGAATTGGACAATATGAGGAAAGGAATAAAGGAAAACTCTCTATACAAGAAAGCAAAATGAAAGGAATTGGTTTTTTCCAAATTCATTTTGAGAAGGCGACCGAAAGTTTTGAGTTAGTGTACTCTGATGTTGTAAGAGAATATGTAACGCAGAAGATAAAACGCAGAAAAATTATAATATCTCGAGACGTGATATTCAAAGAAGACTAAAAACGAGAAAAGTTGACAAGTTAAAGCATACTGTATCTTAGATAGATAATGAAGCTAAAAATGAAGAAACACTAGACATGGTGTATGAAGCAGAGAAAAGAGGGAATAACATTTTACTATTGTATGAAAATTAGATTGATATTTATTGATTAGATTGATTGATTAGATTGATTGATTAGATGATTGATTAGATTAATTGATTAGATTGATTGATAGATTACATTAATCTGGGAGGGATTGCAATAGATCCGTCAATGTAAAACTACTGGCGATTGGTTTAAGGAGAGAAAAAGCTGATACTTGTGTTTATTATAACATACGAAAGAATTTGGTATTAAGAATTTACGTAGACGACTTCATCATACAACAATAAAAGAGATCTTCTCTATCGAATTTGATATACAAAATTTAGGAGACGAGATAGACATTTTCTCAATAAAAATAGAGAGAAACGAATTTGATAGAATGGAATTAAATTAGTCAACATATACGTCGAATATAAGTTTTTCCATTTCTTAAATAGTCATAACATCAAATTTTCATAGACGTTAACAATTTCCTGGTTTTTACATATAGAAGATTTTTCCCTTTGAATCATCTCTTTGTTACTGGAGTTTGTGAAAAACTGAGTATTCTGACGTTTTTGTGATAGTAACTCGTTTACTCGTTCATCGTATCGACGATGCACGTTAATTAATTTTGATACATCCATGTGAAAACCCGAAATTATAACACGTCAATAACCGTCCGTTCGTATCAGTCCTCTATTAGATATTAAATTATAAACAATAACTAACACGCAGTCGCTGTAGTTAAACAGCCAGTGAGTCGGGGTCTCTAATTCTGTCAACCAGTATGACACGTTTCTGTTGGCGACTCCGCTTCCTGCTAAAATAATCGAAATCATCAAATTGCCTAACAATCTCATGCAATATTCAACATGACTAGAAATTGCGATAAATAATAAAGATTAAATACTTATTATTTATATTTATATATTTATTATTCATACTGCCCGGGTATATAAATAATGTACTCATTAATCACTTGGTCCGTAAAATATATCTACAATAAATATATAAAGTGCCATTAAATATGGCGGAAAGTCTAAACACCATCTGTGGCAATAAATGTGTAAAACGCAATTTAAAGTGTGATTCAAAACATGAAAAGCTATTAAGTGCAATGAAAAATGCAACGACTTTATACACGCTGTGTGTGGTTCTTTTAAACCTGGGGAGTTTAAGTCTATGGGGGCAAATGTTAAGTAGTATTGTAATAGATGCTGCTCGAACATAAAGGAACATATATGTGAACTGTAAATAACCTTTGAGGGAATAAATAAAAAAATAGACGCGCCTATGGATGTAATAATTGAGTAAACTATCAGAAATTGTGATTAGATCCAAATATTTAATTGTAAATATCGCCGAAGAATTGCGCAAATTGCACTTAGAATAGAGTAAATAGTTAGCCGATGATCGAGAAACAGAGAGAGAACACAAGTAAACGTTTCTATATTCCAAAAAGAACAAAAACTTCAATAAGTACAAGCCGGATATGAAGAAAACACAAGCAAATAGACAACGGCAAAGATGAAGCTTGACAATACCTAGTCGATAACGTAGTAACTGCTTCGCAGTGGAATAAATTAAAAATTATGCTTTTAAAGTAGCTGTAAGGAAGGTGCTGTACAATAAAATGTTTGACGCCGCTCTATGGCCTGTTAATACTACTATTCAAAGAACAACACCGATCTCTCGGGAAAGATAATCGCAGCTTTGGCGAGAAATTAGTGCTACAAGCAAGCGTTTGCTGGAAAAAGCCGGATATGTTTGCTTCGAAGGCCACGAAGTTGCCTCAAGGTTCACTAGAGCCTCCAGGAAAGGTGGTGGATCTTGTATCGTTGTTGAGGTTGGTCAAACAAATATACCATATTGTTTACTAGTGATTTTAATATAGATTTAACATAACACTCTCTTCGCGTTTTTCATACTTAAAGATTCAAAATAACGTAACACAAGAAGATCCTTCCGACTGGATAGAGTACTATGTACACGCGATGGCTTTCTTAATTATTTAATTGTTTGATATTTATTTGTTACTATCTATCCACTATCCACTATCCACTATTCACTATCCACTATCCACTATCCACTATCCACTATCCACTATCCACTATCCACTATCCACTATCCACTATCCACTATCCACTATCCACTATCCACTATCCACTATCCACTATCCACTATCCACTATCCACTATCCACTATCCACTATCCACTATCCACTATCCACTATCCACTATCCACTATCCACTATCCACTATCCACTATCCACTATCCACTATCCACTATCCACTATCTACTATCTACTATCTATTGTCGGAGGTACTACTCACCAACTGTACTGAAACTTCGCAGATTTGTAGCAGCCCCTTAGTTTTATGAAACGCTGCTTTCCATTTTGGCGGAACCTTACGTTTAGGGAGTGAAAGCTACCCTTAAAATTTCAACGATTTTTTGAAATTTCAATTTCTATATTAGAATCATCCATTGCAATTGTGCCCTTTAGTCCTTAATGCGTTTTCTAAATTAAGCTCCAATTGCAGTTATTAATCGATGCTGAAATGTCGCTTAAACGGTTTCAGTAAGCTTTTGGATATTTTCATTTCTCGTATTTCATACTAAGTGAGCAAGCGCAGTTGGTTTTTTCGTGTCGGATCTTCAGTCGATATACGATAAACGTGTTCTTTCGAGATGCGCTACCTTCCTAACCTTATTTGATGATTGAAACTCTTCCGATGATATCAGTAGTGGCAATATGTCGCCGTTCCGAATATTCATCGTCGATCAGGTTAGTACGACTACGTTTAAATTCAGCTACGCAAAGTTTCGCCCAAAATACTCGATTTTTTCAATTTCGATTTCGACAATACAAACGTTGTTAAATAACTGAGCGTCCATCATGGTTAAAATGTTCAAAGGTAGTTTCTTTTTGCGTGCTTTAGAATATTTGTGATGAGTAATGCGTCTTCATGTCGATGTTTGAAACTGCTCGGAAGTATATTCGGATATTCCTTGACTTTAAATCGCACATGAGTGTAATCCTTAATATTTATTTCGTATTTAAATCACGTCTCTGTGAAGGTAACAAGATCGGCCTTTTGTTCTTTCAAACATAATTTCTACATATCTACTTCTCAAGCTTTGTATATTGATGTTGAGTGTTACTCGTGTTAATTTTAATTGTTGCATGTTGTAGCTTTTCTTTTGTTTAATATTGAGGGAACCTTGAAATGTAAGATCGAAATTACACGTTGCGATAAACCGAATATAATTCAAATTCGTCACAGTTAGAGAGAATTTAATGAGTAAATGTTTAAATAATGAGTATGCGATCCAATTTTGTGAGTCTAAGTGAATTTATATTTTACATTTACTAGTTGACTAGCAATAAGGACCGCTACCCCGTTTGGTAATAAAACGGGGGTGACCGTCAGCGTAGGGGAGACGAAAAGAGACGCAAAAGATACGCCATGGTACCTACGTGCCAAAAGGCAATGTTATTTAAAAGCGGGACGACGCTTTGTTAATTTACTTTACCGTGACGTCGTGATGAAATGTCACATCACTTCTACGGAAATTGAGAAAGTATTGTAATACAAGTACGTGAGTGACAGGCGCGCTTCTTTATCAGTTGCAGTATATTCTGGTCGCTTGACACCTTCCGGGTACGATGCTAAACTGTTCGCTCCGTGCCTCCATGACCCGCGCGAGACGGCATCAAACTCAATTTTATCTTATATGTGACATCCATCGACGACTGCTCGGCTAAGATAGGCCAAGCACATGAGCCGGCATAATGTTATTCGGACAAGATCTATAGCTACTACAATAGTCGGACATCCCAATGTCTTATGCAAATCGCATAGACACTGAAGGGATCGCCATATATCTTCCTTTCACTTATGATATTTTTTATTCCAGATGAATGGATTTTTTTAAGAAGAGGATATCATTTAATTCAAGCTAAATGTCTGCATAGTAAAACTATTATATAGTAAAAAAGCCATTTGTTAAGACCGAAGGCAGTAGGTACGCGAATATATTTTTTGCATCGTATCTCTTTTTAAAAAGTACATGTTTCAACTGAAGAATATTGCATTCGATAGTGGCAATTCATTTTATAAATAGTAGTAGTGGTGGGTGGTATAAATTCATTTGCTTATTTCATGCTAAAACTAAATGATAATTAAAGTAACCTCGCACAGGTTCAAACCAGAAATCTCTGTTTGAGGCATGAGGTTTTGTACGAATCTTAATGTAATGCCTATACTTATTTCAACATCTTGTATTTTCGAGCCGTTCGTGCACCATGGCAGGGTATCACTTTTGCTTTGAGGTTCATAAGATGCCAATTCAGTATAAAAGGAAGGAAAAAGAAAGGTTATTTAAATATTCCAAGAATTATGTATAATGAAATGGATGGGGTGTTTTCATTTTGGAGAGGAGTACTTGCGCTCAAGAATGTGAGGATTTCGTACTTCTAGATGATGATTGGTGCCAAAGGAATTAGATAGTTTATATATCCTGTGGTAAGGTAGATCATTTGAAGGATTATGTAAGGGATTTGTGGGATTATGCATTTTAGTAATTGACACTAAACATATTATTTCTTCTTGTTTTAATTGTTGTTCTTCTTGCGCTAGATCTAACATTCAGAAATAAAAGGTAGCGATAGCCAGGAGATCTAAAAATTTGTAATACCGTCCTTTTTAAAAGACTTCTAAAGGCTTCTAAGATATTTTAAATACACTCCGCCAAAAAAGTATCGCATAAACTAAAAAAGGGCATTTATAAACCAAGATATTTTTATACGTTCACAAAAAGTTTGCCTCGTGTATGTGAACTATAAAAACACTAACAAAATCATGGAACATAGCTTCTTTACTTTTTTTTTCTAAAAGAACACATCTAGAAAAATGCATATGTGTAAGGTTTGTCCAGTTGTTTATTGAAAGTCTTCCTATACGGACAAATTTTAAAGTGCGAAGTCAGAGTTCTGTACCAACGCTTTTAAAACTAAAATGAGCAATTTAACTTCAGAGCAAGTGGCTGCTATAGTTGCTTTAATCGAAGATGGACGATCTCAAGCATACGTTGCTAATTCGATGAACATCAATCAGTCAAGTGTTTCTAGAGCCGTAGCCAGATATAGGGAAACAGGCAATTACAGTAGAAGACTTGTACCAGGTCGTCCAAGATGTTCTACTCGCCAAGATGACCGCTATTTACTACTACAAGCGTTACGTGGAAGACATGTAACTGCGAGACAATTGCAGAACGACTTGGCTAGAGTCAGAAATACTCGTGTGAGTACTCAAACTATTCGGAATAGATTACGACAGAGTGGATTAAGAGCTAGAGCAGCTGTAACAGCCCCTCGTCTCACTAGGAACCACCAAGTGGCTCGCTTAAGGTTTGCCAGAGAACATGTAAATTGGAACATTAATGACTGGGCCAATATACTCTTCACAGATGAGTCAAGATTTGGTCTTTACACCTCAGATAGGCGTATCTCAGTGTACAGACGAGACGGTGAGCGCTATTCGCAGTGTAATATCAGACCTAGACCTAATTTCGCTGGTGGCTCTATTATGGTTTGGGGAGGCATCTGTTTAACAGGTCGTACAGAGTTAGTACCAGTAGACAGAGGTACACTGACTGCCCACAGGTATATAACGGACATTTTAGAAGAACATGTAGTACCATATGCGCCAATTATAGGAAACGAATTCATGTTAATGCACGATAATGCACGACCGCATGTTGCAATAATCGTCCAGGAATACCTTAACGATGTTGGTATTCCAGTTTTAGATTGGCCTGCGGTAAGTCCGGACATGAACCCTATCGAGCACGTGTGGGACCTCCTTCATAGACGGATACGAACCCAAGATGTTGCCCCAGCGGCAGCTCTCTGTGACGAGTGGGAGAATTTGGATCAGGCTTATATACGGAGGTTAATCGAATCTCTGCCAAACCGTATGCGAGCGGTCATAAGAGCCAGAGGTGGCAATACTCAGTATTAAAAGCTACTGTTATGACATTTTTCTTTCCAAAATTATAATTTATTGTTTTAATAAAAATCTCAAGTATGAGTTCTTGTTTTTATTTGGCTTGTATTTTATTTAAACAATCATAGAAATTATATTTTAGAGCGCATTAAAGTATATTTACAACTTTATGCTGCAAACAAAGATTATGCAATACTTTTATGATTCAAAACTAAATTATGCGATACTTTTTTGGCGGAGTGTAGTAACTTGCATTCTTCTTGGCTTTATTTATTTGGCTTTTGAACGAAGTGCGACATTCAAGTGGTCCAAACGTTTCGGATCATATAACCTGGTTTATGTGCTGAAAGTCGTCAGGAAGGAAATGGATTAATCTGCACCTACAGGGTCTGGTAATGAAACTGGGTGATTTGAAGTGAACTTTAGTGCTCGTAAGTTGGTAGCGAGTACGAATGTCGTTAGCCCGACCACCATCAGCACAGTCTATCGTTTAGTTAGCAATTAACCGTTAGTATAGTGAACAACGCGGCTTCACCGTTAAACCCTATTGTCAAAATAGGGAGAGTTGTGAGGATGTGCTCAGAAGTGAATAACTTATGTTTGAGTGATGAAGCGCATTTCCACTTATCGGGGTTTGTCAATAAACAAAATTTCAGATATTAATTCATTAAATGCCTCTTCATTCTGAAAAAGTAACAGTATGGTGCGCGATTTCGGCAAATGGAATTATTAGCCCGTTTTTTTTTTTTTTTTTCGAGAATCAGCTTCAAAATGCCATGACCATTAATTCTCTGCGGTTCGTTGAAATGATTTCTAACTTTCTAATACAAGTTTTTGTTTACGACGCTTTATCTCACTTACAATACATCGAGACAATTTTTAATAAAAAAAAAGGATGTTGGTAACTATAATCGTTAATATCAATATCTTTCATGGAGGCGAAGGAGTATTTTGTTGCAATCTATAAGAATATCATCATCACTACTTTCAACCTTTGAACCTCTGAAATAACGTCATCTTCTGAATCACTGCCACTGTATTCTGAAGCTCTTCATCTTCGGAATAAATAAAAAGTCCACTTTTTCTATCACTTTCCATATACTGCAATTGTTTTTCTTAGAGTTAAGATGTTTCACGACAATTATGTGTTCAACCAAGGATTATTATGCTTTCACTTTCAACATGTTGTATTTATTGACAGAATTAAATGTTAGTGTTCTTATTGTGACAGCGCAGTAAACAACGTATAGAAGAAATATCGTCGATGTAAAGGAAAGTATTCTTGCTGTGAATGTAAGTTGTTCGCGTTTATTTAGGGGAATGTTTGCAGGAGCGACACGCATATGTATATGTATGTACATGTAAAAGATAGGTCACAAACAAAACATCCACTCGGTGCAGTGCAAGGTGTTCACGAACGGTGTCACATTGTATTACACATAGTCTAACAAAGAGCGAATAAACTTTCTCACATCTTCAATGCAATTAGTGGAAGAAATACTTGAAGTAAAAGACTAACTGGCTTGGAAATAACCTTATTACATTATATATTTAATGCAATAAGAAACAAGCTTAAACAAAATTGTTCTTATGCACTTGAATGGCAGGAGCACTTGGTCATAAGCTATCGCAAAATCATAAAATGTTAAATACTATTCTCGGTAATAGTTTCAATGTCTAATAGTTATGTCGATTAAAAGCTAGGAAATTCAATAATAATAAAAAAAGAAACATATATTCAATGATTATACCGCATTTGTTTTCATAACGTGTATGTGGATAAATATGTATTTTCCATTCCTTTTGCATTAAAGAGAAATATTTTCATTCAACATTGACCAACGTCTATGTATTACAGTAAAAATGTTAATTATTATTCCATAGAAATAGTTCAAATAAAAAATATTGAATAATAATTCCAGGTTTGCAAAGCCGGTGCTAGTATTCTAGTAATACCATTCTCTATACAATTAGGAACATTTATTATACACATATTTAACAATGGAACATCTCGAGGGGATCGATCGGATAGAAACTTGGCAAATTTATACGAGGGAAACCGTAAAAATTTCCGGAAAAAGAAAAAAACAGATATTTTATCGAAAAAAAAACACCTTGTTTCTCAAAATATTTAAGTTTTAAGAACTTTGGTACCTGTTGTCGAAACATTTACTCCAACTTGAAGGGGTATCTTAGAAACATACCTCTTAGTTGCTTCAACGGCCTGTTTTGATGTCGAAAACCGCTCACTACGCAATTTGTTTTGGACACAAGGAAACAAGAAGAAGTAAGTCAGGCTAATTCGGACAATGAATTATTAATTCGATTTTATTCTCTGTTGTCGTGGTTAAGGATGATGCGCCGATGTCTGCTGTTTTTTTCAGATTTTATCCTGAGGCAAACAAATGTTTGTATATCAATCAGCGTTTATTGTTTTTCGATCCTCGGATGCAATGGTAGTAATTACTCGATCATTTTTTGGAAGCGCTTCGTAAAGGAACAACTTTTATTGGTTTCGGTTCACTTTAGAACACCTAAACATTTAATTGTTGTTTTTCTGCTTCGCCTTGTATATGACCTTTGTATTCAATCGCTTGTATTTGACTTCTACCAATGCACAAGGATGCCTCTTACCTCTCGATATGTCACTTATCGATCCGCTTCAATCATTTCTCGGAACAACAGCACTTGATGGATGACCTTCACGAAATTCTTCACTGACACTAGTACGCTCACGCTTAGATTTCGCACACCAGTCGTAAACTATGCTTTTGGATGGTGCTTCATCACAATGAAGTCGATCAATGCACTGTTGTTAAGTTACGTCACTTTTAAAATCGTGAAAAATCACAGCACGTAAATGTTCACGAGAATTATCAATTTTTTTCGCCAAATTGATTTCTTTGAAACGAGGCGCGTTTTTCTGTCAATGGTGTTTATCTTACTTTGTCAAAAATTTAAGACAATCAAATTGAGATATACGGCAAGTGTTATCTAGTGGACAATGCCAGAATTTTTTGCAATTTAAATCGTTATTACGAATAAAATTGAAGTATACGTCTATAAATGCGCCTTCTATAGATCTATCAAACCAATGCGGATAAGATATTTTCACCACTCCTACCATTATAGATTCTATCCTTTTACTTTGAATATTATAGATTTCATCTTGTGCCCGAATATGTAAACGTTTATCGTGAACAGTGATCCACATGAATGACGCAATAAACTATATAATTGATACGAGTGTTTGGGAAAGTTCCTTTGTGTTTGAGATGGACAATATATTAGAATTTAAAGATACGCTACTTCTATATGTATCGGGATTGCAGATGGAACTGAACTATTTCCATACTTTGATTTAGACAATGTTGAAGAAGAATATGAAGAAACGTATGGACTGGGAAATGGTATATAGATCCCTAATAAGAGGAAGAACGTTGAATTTTGGAAATTTGGCAAACAAATGAGACAATTGATAGCAATTGTGCAATCCACATCTTAAAATGTAAGATCTCTTCAACCATTATATCGGTGGGAAAAATATTTAGCTAGAGGAGAACAAGAGAAATGTTTTTAAAATTGCTGAATACGTGTTGTGCAAATTTGCACAATGTATGGATTGAAACGTAATTGTTCATGATATAGACACTCATCACCAGGCATTAGAATGCATTACTAAAGTTGACTTAGATAATTTTAAAGCATTTTACAACAGTTTAAATGAAGAGATCTGAATGGTGGCTAAGAAAACAATCAAATTTGCAAGACAATCATATAGGATACAGCGGAATTAGAATCTCTTGCTGAAGATTTTACAGAATACGTTAAGTCGTATATCGAAACTTGTGGAGCAGCTAATGCTTATATCGCAGATAAGGGCGGATTCAGTTTGGTACTGCACGCTGATCGCACCCTAACCATAAGAGAAGCAAAATAGTTGAATGTGTTGCACAATTTGTAACGTTTACAACTTACAGTTATACTGTTCTGCTTAAAGGCTGTAGGAAAACCTATGTCATCCTGGCATATAGTATTCGAAGAGGTCGAAGGCGCATTTAGCCCAGGAATACGTGAAAACTTATTCTAGATTGGTAGCAATATTTTTCACACTTTCAAACCATAATATTGCTTAAATATTACTTAACGTTAGGTATACATAATATATCTTTAGCTTACTTTGATTGTTAAGGGTGAAATGCTATTTCCCGGGGATCACTTTTCCGTTCAATCCCCACTTCGCAAAGGGGTGGCAAAAAATCTTATTTACGCTAGTTTGATAGATCTATAGAAAGCGCATTTATAAGTAATTTTATTTTTTTATTCGTTGTAAATTGCAAAAATTAAAAAATCGTCAAAATTTCAGGGGAAATACTCATCCCCTAAACGTGAGATTCCGCCGAAACGGAAAGCGGCGCTCAATACTCGATGGGTTGTATAAATCTACCAATTTTCAATTCGATCGGTGAATATCACCTCGGGGTGTTCCTTTGTAAGAAGGAAGAGACGAAGAATATTAGTTTACAGATATTTTGGTTCGTTCGTCGTTACCATGCACCAATAGCAAGTATGAATGAAGAAATAATTCGTGACAGCTATTACTTGGTGACCGGTGTTTTGAAGTTTATTTAAAAAAATATTTAGACTTCAAACATAACGGATCTCGCGTAAGATGTTTGGTGTACAATAAGGATTTACTGACTTGGAAGCGATCACGAAGCGAAAAATGTGCCAGCTAAGTTCGAATGTTTTTGTTGAAAAATAGAGGGTTGCTAGGAGTAGAGGAATATTCAATATTTGTTAAAAAGAAACGAAAGAGGATGTAAACTTACTCTGTTGAAGAATAGCTTTACGATAAATAGGTACCTTCATTTTGAAATAGGTCGTTCATAAATATGCAGGATGTTAGGTATTGAAATATAAAGCTTTCGTATTAGAAATTAGAGATTGAACTGCCTCAAAATGTTAAAAAATATCACTGTATTATATCTAGGGGAAATGGCAAATGTTGATCTTCTTTAAAATGTGTTATTCACTTGTTTTTCTATTAACTGCATATTGATCAGCAGTCAAAATACTACTAGTTTGTCAGTATTAATTTCATATTTACTACTTTGGTTGTGAGGCGGAGCAATGTTGATGACTTCGTCCTCCCAATCTCCCCAGATTGGGTTCTCCATCCTCGCCTTACACATTGAGTAAAAAAGGATTTGTTAAAAAAATACTTAAGTCAATATTATGGACATTTCTCAATCATATATATCAACACGAACTGTTGTTCGTGTTTGCTTATAAAATCAAACAATATACACTAAATATAAATAAATAATAATCTATGTATTCCTTGTTTTATATTTATAAATTTATCCTTTATTTAACTACTGTTTTATCATATCGCTGTCTGTTTACCTAAATTTGTTAATTAAGAAGTCGCTGTGAAAGACAATTTCAGCGTGAAGCGTGTGTTCTTGTTATTATTCCTTTTTTTTGTTTTTTAAAATTATTCGCACTTCATTTTTGTTTAAACACCACCTAATAACTTATTTACCTCATCTCGTTATGAATAACATTGAAAATTGTAATTTAACTATTAAATCTAATAGCCCATTTATACAATGCGATGCTTATCTTAAGCTTATCGGAGGATAACTAGAGCAAAATCCCGTTGCATTAAAGCCTTCTGCAGTGTTCGTGGTAATAATATGTCTCAATTTAGCGATATTAAATCCTTGGTTACCTCATTAAAAAATGATTTCTGTTTAGCATTAAAAAGGCTAAAAAATAATGAATTCATCGAAAAATTAACCATATTTAAGATGGATATCGATGGATAGTTGAATTCTCAGAAATCCAATCTTAATTTAGAGAAAGTTGTTGAGGAGATAAATGAAAGACAAACTAGGAAGCAAAACATTGTGATTTTTGGAATCCCAGAATAGTCTTTGGAATTGGAGAGCAATGCACGTTTAGCAGCAGGTAATATTGAAGTATCTTTGATACTGAAGCCTATTTAAATTTCCGTTGAAATTTCTAATGTAACACCTTGGAGATCATTATTTAGAAAAGTGAGATCTTTGGAATATTGCATTAAACTGGAAAAGAATGTATCAGCAGTTAATTTTTGGTGTGGCTATAATTATTTGAGACTCAACATTAGTAAGTCTAAAACTGTGACATATACGAGAAGCAACAGCTTTATAGATTTTACGTACAAGTTAAACGGTGAAGATCTCCAACGATTTCAAGGTATTAAAGATTTGTATGTAACCTTCGACAATAAAACTTACTTTTGTCAATCATAGAAATGCAATAATTAAGAGCGCATACCGGCTTTATCTGTAGAAATTGCCGTGATTTTAATAACATCAGATGCCTAACATTTACTGCTTAATTATATCTAAATTGGAATCTGCATCATTGCATGTATGGTCTCCAATTTATGAAACTCATGTAAATAATGTTGAAATACTTGTTACTCAAAATTGATGGAATTCACCCAAAAAGAGGACTAGAGTATAATGTTATGTTATCCAGACTAGATTTTGTTTCATGTGTGCAAAAGACGTGATGCATTAAGTGCAAAACTGTTATTTGGGTTATTGCATAACGATATTGACTGTCCGTGGTTATTAAGTAGAATTAACTTTAATGTTCTTAGATTAGAAGCACGTTATGAATGTGTGTTTAAATGTCCAAGGATTAGAAGAAATCTTTTAGTTAAGTCACCGGTGTTTGTAATGCGCACCAATTACAACAAAGTTTCTGAGTTCTGTGATGTACATTTTAGTTCTTTTAAAGCGATCATTAATTTAGGAGTTTTGTACGTCGCCTCCATGGTATCAAGGTGGCAGTTAAATTATTCGATCGAATTTATCGAGAAATAAACAACTTTCAATATTGATCACCTTTACAAAGTGTTTCGATTAAAGTATTAAGGAACCATGAATTTTGTTTCATTTCTAAAAAAGAGTGCCATTGCGACATATTACATATTTACAAACAAGTGGTTTCTGGTGTTAGCATTGTTTGATTTTTCCAGACATGAAAAGTTTTTTGACTGTAAGAAATAGTTTAAATCGTCAAAAAAAATGGAAACCTATTCTTGACTTGACAAATATTTTATTTTTTTCTAAATATTGATCTTATAACTTCTGTTAAATATATGTTCACACATCTGTAATAGTACATACAAAGGCAAATATATATGTGTAAGCAAGAATAATAAAATAAAACTAGCAAAATTGGGAACAATTGATAATGCGACATTGGGAAAATGATTAATTAGCCGGCAGAAATTGTATATCTGTACAATGTCATCACAATAAATGTAAATAATACGGCCAGGGTGTGGAAATATTACACAGAACCATTGTCTCTGTATGATAATGGCATGAAATTAATTAATTACTGCTAAAGTACGGAACTAATCGGTTTCAATATTGTCTAGGTGGGATTAGCTACATGCGAATTAAAGAAGTATATGTCCGTATATTTGACCCTCGTACAGGTTTATATAAGTAATTTTTTTATAAATTTGTGCGTTTAAAAACAATACGTTTTTTTGGGTTCAATCTTCAAGCAGAATTTGGAATTTTAACGTAGCCACGCTATTATTTAATCAATTCGATCGTAAATATGAAACAAAGGTCAATGGGATCTCACTTATCTTAATCTTAAATTAATTATTTTATTTAAGATATTATTTTATCTTTTTTTAAATATAGCTAAAATTATCTGTTTCAAATCTGAAATGAAGTAGCAGTATACGAATGAGAGTGTATTCTAACCACCATTATTTTTTGCCAGGTTTCGAACGCACGCCTACTAACCCTCTCACAGCCAGCAGCTACGATTTTATTAGTTAATAAAACTAATAAATATAGTTAATAAAATAAATCGGTTTGTTTATATATTCAGAGACAGATGGAGTATAAAATTTAATGTAATTGTTCTGAACTATTCCTGAAATAAATAAAATAGGCTGAATCACTTTGATTGTGATGAAATAAGCAGATAAACAAAAAGCTAAAGCCATATTTTAATAATAATATTGATCTTATAATATTCGTCATGACAATGTACTAAAATTAATAAAAAAGTCGCACATAAAGGCGTACGTTCATATCTGCAAGTTTTATTGGTAAAATGTTCCACAATTTATTCAATTAAAATTTTCTATAATAATGTTTGACGTGGGGATGATGTATTATAGAAAAATCATAGAAAACGATTCAATCAGGTATTTATTTCTTAAATTAATATCTAAAATGTTGAAAATCTAAACTTTTGTCTATTATAAAGCCCTGGCGTATCCTTTTTGAATGTACCACCTTTGCCAATAAAACTGAATAAACTTTGCAAAGCTTTTTATAGAAATATTGTGACTGTATTATAACATTTTACATATCGAATATGATCTCATCACGCTTTAATGATACGTTTAGGTCTTTGTTCCCAATAAGTTGGATATTTTCAATATACATTTTATTTTGCTTTTAAGGGATGTTGAAATGCTTGATTGGACCAATCCTGGACTAATGGAATCTATTTTAATGTAATCCAATCTTTGCTTATTCGAGCTATGTGCAGCAATCATTTACTTGGGGCAAAAATGTTTTCTTAAAGCTCCTCTGAACGTTTAAACTTATATATACATATGTCTATTCATGCGATAGTGTCATTAGAGATGACGAAAGCAGGTAGAATTATTACTTCTTTGCAGCGACTAGATAGACTCGTGTTTTCTCGACTCTCGGGGAAACCAATAGACAACACGAACCCTTGCTTATGAGACGAATAGATACGAGTCTGTCGAGTCGCTGCGAAACAATAATAATTCTATCTGCTATCGTCATCTCTAGTCACTTCAAAGTGCAGCCAAATTATGTTTTTTTGAGTAGAAACTATGCAATAAAATTATTGCAATAAAATAAAGAAATTGTGGATGTACCCGATTTACCAAAAGCAATATTTATTTATTTATCAAAATTAGCGTATCAAGAAGTGTTCTACTTATCCCTTAGAGAAAGTCTCTCTAATAGTCAATCTTCTCTGGTTGTTATTGTTTTGGGACGTTCCCTTTCCAGCTTATTTTTATAAAATTCGATAGTCTTATACTACTTACGGATAACAGAGCAGCACGACGTGGACACTGGACACATTGGTAATTTTAGTTTGCGAAATATTAGAACAAAAAATTATAATTCTGTCACTTAACTGTTTGAATTGCTTTTCTACATAAACATATGATGTACTTGACTTGTTTTGTAAGTAGCTGAAGGATTAGTAAAATTTTTCTATTTTATTCTAATATATGCTATAATATCTTTGCTTTGCCGAATTATGTTGCCAATTAATACAGTAAAAGCTCACCGCACTCCCGGCGTTTTCATTAATAGAACCTAAGAAAAACAATGGCCACGCTTTCTCCATTAGTACCGGTAATACTATTGTACTAGTCAGCCAGCTTTAGTTGTTGAATTACGCAGGTTGGAAGGAAAATAAAGGCGTGTTACAGAAACACCGTTGCGCTGGTTTTGTTGATTCTCTTAAAACAGTTTATAGTTTTACATCGTAAAAATAATCATTTCATTAAAAAAGAAAATGATAGAAGTTTTCTTTAGTTTGGAATCCAATGGACTTAATATATAATTAAAATTTTATACAAGAATCAATGAATGGGTAAAACACATTAAAATGACAACAAGAGGTTAAGTTAACGTTTCGCCGATAACAAAGGCAAATGCTGTTTCCGATCGCCAGCTAGATATTCCAAACCAGGCCTCCAAAACCATAACGATCCGACCAGTAATATCTGTGTCTGATTGATGGATGTTGGGTAGAGCGCTCTCCCACCCATCCTCACCGCTGCTGTGTGTTTGTGTGTGCATTATCTCGCACATATCCTTTAAATTCGCGAATCGTTTACGGAGACCGAACTACAAGCGGTAATAGTGGCTAAAGCTACGTCGCGCTAGTGGCTCAAACATCTAACGGATTGCTTGCCATAAAGCTGGCTTCGACTGGGGCGGCTAGTACTTCCTGTTCGTGTTAAACAGTTCATGATTACTAACAGAACGCGCGCCCTAGAGCTTTCGAATCATCAATTTTCTAAATGATCGCAAAAACAGAACAAACACTTTAACAACTTACGTTGCGGTTGTTAAAATTGGAAAGGAAATTTAATAAAAAGTACCGCGGGTATTCGAACGAACCATCTACAGTGAAAATGCTTTAGTTCTCCATTTTGACCTTCCGCCGTCCCGGTCAGTTGATTTTAGACACCGAAATTTTCTCAGATAGTTATTAAATACAATTTTTTAGCGGAACATTTGTTAGAATTATTTTAATGTTTGATTGTCCTCAGAATTGCTACGTTATGTCTCGCCACAATGATGGAAAATTAATTTCTTCTTACAGGGTATAATTCCTAGTTTGCAATTACTTGACATTGCCCTACTACAAGTAGGGTTTTCTATAAGCTTTATTATTAAAGAGTCCAAACGATGTGCCCGACCACTAGCGTCGATGCGAGAGCAGAGTGGGGTAAACTCCGCTCTCGCATAAGTAGTAAAAATAAACGATGCATTTAGTTGCCGTTCTAACGTGTTAAAGTATACGTTGAAAATGTTGCGAGGTCGTAAAAATAATGCGTCAAATCGGTTGTCTGCTACCGTAGTAAATAAATTTATACATCGGTTTCCCGATTTAATATATGACGGTAAGGCAGTGAAATGTTTAGTTTGTGAAACAACTTTATTATCTTGGAAAGCGAGTGTCAAAGACATATAAATAGTGACAAACATAAATTGAAAAAGATTAGACGCAAATCATATAATGAATTTGTGGTTGATTTAACAATGATGCTAATTGCGACCAATATAGCAATACATAAAGTCCAACGCCCAATGTTTCGCCAGTTTTGGAATAAATACAATCCTACGTAGAAATTACCATCTAAAAATACGCTACACAATTACGTACCATCAGTGCGTGAAAGAATTGTAAATTTTACGAAGAAAACGGTGAAAAATAAATACCTTTGGTTGACAATGGACGAAACTACAGATATTAAAAAACAGTCCATCCTATCCATTGTCGTAAGGACGCTGACCCCACAAGGATCTTCTGACCCTTATTTACTAGCCTGTAAACGAATGCAAGATTGTACTGCCACGGCGATACGTAGTGTATTAATAGAAACACTACACAAATTTGAAATTTTACCGGAGCAACTGTTAATGTTAGTTACTGATGCTGCCGCGGTTATGTGTTCCACAGCAAAATTACTCAAAACGATTCAACCAAACCTGCTGCACGTCACATGTTTTACACCTTCACGCTTTACACCTTGTAACAAACATTATACGTACAAGTTATCCTGATGTGGATGAACTAATAGGACAAACGAAAGCGGTTTTTCTTAAATCTCCGAAACGTATTCGCCTATTTCATTCGCAGTGTCCTGACATACCCGAGCCGCCGCAACCAATTCTTATACGATAGGGTATGTGGTTAGAAGCAGCATTCTATTATTATAAACATTTTTAAAAAATTAAATCAGTAGTTTTACAACTAGACGGCAAAGAAGCGGCTGCAATAAGGCTCAGTCAGGTTCAATTTAAAAATCCTCAAGTTGCAGCAAATTTAAAAATTATTTACGACAGTTACGTTCCAATAGTGGATGCAATAAAAAAGTTACAGAACAGTGCGCTGTCCTTATCGGACTCATTAGCAATTATTGACCACGTAGAATTAACGCTGCATATCCTTGATGATGAAAAAAGTGTTTATGTTCGTGAAAAATTTAATAGTGTATTAGATAAAAATGTAGATTTTACAAAATTACGGCAACTTTTTACCAATACTGAAGATACGTTGTACAGATACAAAGAGCACTTTAACTATGCAAATATAACATGTCTCAACGTCGAACAATCCTTTTCAGCATATAAGCATTTATTTACGTCGCTACGTACGAACCTTTCCGAGACTAATACAGAAACATATATGATGGTGCAATTACTTCATCGCGCACATCCGGATATTTCTGCAACAATGTAAACATGTTAGGTAAGTTATTTATGTTTTTTCTTAACGTTTTGTAAAGTGATTCAATATATTTATTTTTAAATAAGCGCACTGTTATTCTGGTAAACTCTCCACGCAACGCCAATGCTCGGGCACATCGTTTGGACTCTTTATTTATTATGATATTTGTGTTTAATTCTTGGACAGGTGTTTTGAGTGTAGAATGTCACATACTATATGTGGTTGAAAAATGAAGATCGAGCCATCTTCGAAACGGCTGTCTGGGATAATTAATTAAAATTTTTGCGGTACGGAGCGCATTGATACTTAGTGTTCTTTACCATGCTACTCCACCCTCATTGTTATCATCATTTATCATTACTTGAAGAATTTAGAAGAATCCTAGTTAATTTTTTTTATTACGGTTTAATAATCTTTTTTAATGCGGCAGCGGCCCAACGGGGTATATAAGCTTTTAAAGCTTGTGGTAACTTAATAAAGCTGTGCGTGTAAAGTTTTCCATGGCCTTGTTACTATTACCCCCTTACCGTAAAGAGGGATGCGCCGTTAATTGTACTCTAACCGTGAATGGTGACTCGGGAATGTGCTGGACTTACTAAGAGCATTTTTTGATCTAGCGGAATATACAGCGCCTAACTCTGCCAAGCGCAAGGTCTCTTGCTACTGGACCAACGAGCCGTTATAATTAGCAACAATTATTTGCCATTAACCGGCAGCAGCGTTTAGTTAATTATTCCAGGATAAGCGTGCTACATTGTAAGGAGTGAACGAGAGTAAAATAAGGATAAAAAACCTACAAACTTGTAATTTTGTAAACATGGCGCGTATTAAATTAAATTGGGGAAACAAAAGACGCTTTAAAAAAATTATAATAATATTAAACAAATCAATCTCAGCTGTATTAATTTTAACGCTAGTGCAAATCGAAAGTACCGCTGACTCAGAGTAATGACGGGTATTAATTAACGGAGGTTAAGACGTTAAATTAGTTCTACTGCTCAATCTTGGTGTGTAAAAAATATAAAAAGTGTAGAATAACCGCAAATATAAAGTTTTCAGTAATTTACGCTGAACCATCTGAAATAAATGTTCATATTCATGGTAAAAATCAAAAAGCGACTAGTGCACATAAACTGTTGACATGTGCCAGGAATATGACTATTGAAAGCTAGTTTATCGCCGAAAGGCCAGTTTCTTCGCAGCGATCTACTAACTCATCACTAATACACATACAATACTGCAGCAGTTAGACGTGTAAAAGCAATACTTCAGCATTCAGCAACATTCAAAGGTAAATAATTCTCCAGACTTCAGCAGCGAATAGATTGTAGATCCTTTTGCAGAACATCGCAACAAGTCACAGTCCCAATTCTGCGAAAAATCTTGAGATCGTCTACATATAACAAGCAATCAGAACAAAGCAATTCTGGAATATCATTAACAAGGATGTTAAATAATAATGACTCAAGAGCGGAACACTGAAGTACGCCAGCTGTAGTTCCATATAAGTGAGATCTAAAGTCATGGTGGTCAACATGATTAAACCGGACACGGAGACAAAGATTCCAAAGCAGAGATAAAGCTTCTTAATAAAAAGTGACGGTGAACTTTGTCAAAGGCCTCTGAAAAGTCCGTATAAATCTCATCAGTTTGGCTGCACAGACCTCATGCCTACTTATACATATGTTGATTTGCTTTTGATAACTAATGTTGTGTGGGCGCTTCAATATTTTTGAAAAATTAGAAATACTTAAAAGAAATTAGAAACTATATGTCGTTGTAGACTTCTGCGGCGGTTGTATTCTTTTGAGCTTTTGTTATATTCACATTTGTGCTGATAATGCGCAGATTTATCGTTGATTTAAGCTGAGTGACTGGCCCATGATAATGAATAACTATCGACTTGCATTTACTATGCATATCGACTTTGCATTTACTATGTAATATTTTTGTTTTATTTTTTCCTCTTTAACCGGTTTTTATTCAAATATTCTTCATTTGTATTGTAGTTGTGGCGGTTGCGTTGTTTAAATAAGAATACTTTTACGTTTCGGAATTTATTTATTCCTTCTTCAAAAACACTTTTTCTCCCTTTTTCTAACTACATCTTAAATTTTCTTTTTTATGAATTTTATGGAAAAACATCTTTATTTTGCGTTGAATATATTAGTTGATGCCAGTTTAAACTTTAAAAGAACATTCAAATAATACATATAACTGTAAACGACGACACTTATTTATTGAAAGGCATACAGAGAAGAAAAGAGAAAACATATTTGGAGGGAAAAAATAAATAGATAAATTCCAAAACGTAAGAAGAATTTTAAGTAGTTACGTCTTTCTAAATCCAAAGTGTCGCTTCAAAGTGCTTTTTTGCCTTTCCTTTATTCAAAAGGAAACTTAGTATCCCACAATATAGTGTAAATTTTATTCAAGCAAAAGCAGGAAATAAAAAGAATTCAAATTTAAACTTTCCTTCTGCAAGACCATCTTTACCACCATAAACTTCAACGCGATTAGCCTAAAACAGATTTTCGGTAAGGTTATTGCCAAATTAACCATGCTTTATTTTTCCATTATTGTCAAAGCCGGCCGTTAGCCCATTCCAAGCGAGTTGATTGAATGTCAACCATCCCTTCGATAACATAATTAATATCGTTACCGGTAACTCAAAAAGTTATGTCATCGGCATATAAATCATTTATTAAACTACACACTGTCATGAACAATAATTTGCTATTATCAGACGCGTATATTGAAACAGGATGACACTTTCCCTTTCCGCAGTGTAATAATTCAGTTTAACGGTAATATATCATGTTCGAAGGTCCTGGTAAGGTCGTTAAAGAATACCACTGTACTGTCATCGTTTCTGAAACCACTAATAATATTTATAACACTATCATGTATTTCCGTCACGTTACACCTTTACGTCAAACGAAATTGTTTCTTTTTTAGGTAATTAAGTGAGCCATGCATAAATATATTTTCAAATGATTTTCTGATAAATGCTAACGTCCTGGAACGGTAGAGTTGTATCTATCGTGTAACCGTACGGTAGCTTTAAAAAATATTTCCGTACATATAGGATGAACCATACCTAGCGAACCAGCCGCTTACTTTTTAAACGGAGCATTGCGTATGTTTCAAAACTTTCAGCTTCAAAAACTTCAAGTAGCTCCTTGCAATCAAAGGCGAAACTTGTACTCGGACAACAGTGAAAAAAACATAGACATTGACGACTCAAAAATACCCCAGTCTAAGTATGAGGAGTTAAGTAATAAGTATATGGAGAAAGTCGTATGTCAAATAGTGGGATGTATAAGCTACGCTTTTCTGATTGACGATGTCCACAAACGAAAACATTTCTCAAATTAAAGCAAAGATCTGATGCTGCTGGAAACATTCATTCTATTGATACAGAAATAAAAAAGGACAATTAAGAAGCGTTTTCTTAAGGAAAAAGGATAAAGGAGGATGTATTTTAATAAAGGTTCAAACAGATTAATCAAAATCCAATGTACTAAGGAATAGCAAGTTGCTAATGGTCAAAAGGGTCCAAAACGTCATAACTGCGTTATTTTATTTTAAACTGAAATGTCGTCCGTCGCAGGACCATTTTCTCTTCGGGTTCGTAACAAACCCAATTTTTTTTCTTTCCTTTATTATGCTGGGTTTTCTGCTTTCTCGTATTGATGCAGTTCCTTTTGGTCTCCCTATCTCATATTCATCTCATTAACTGGAGAAGAATCCAGCTGCCTCCATCCATATGCCTCGTACGGGGAGGCTTTCTATCTTTCCGATGGCTTCCTTTCTCCTGTCCTCCGCCCTTTTCCAGGACTCTTCCAGTTGGAGCTTAATGTCTTAATTTTTTCCTTTTATACTTTTCTATTCTCTTCCCCAATTATTTGTTTGTCTATTAATCAATCTTTTGATATGTATGAATATGTATGATAAGTACGCATATGTATGAATTTCTCAGCCAATTTATGAATTGGCTCAATTTTCTTTGGCCATCTCCCGGTAGTTCTTTTCTCGTCGTACCTGCGTAGAATGTGCCCTCTCTTGTTTAGTTTCTTATATTTTCTTTTTTTTTCCTCTTCTTTGAGTTCCTTTATCTTTACCAGATGTTCACCGCTCGTTGTATGTTCGCTTCCCCGCATCTGTAGATTTCCGTACTTCTGTATTGTACATGTTCGTGCATTTTCCACCTAAAGCATTGGATGGCACGTAGGCTTTCGTTTTGGTACTGCCTTAGTTTGTATTCCCGCAATGTCATTAATATCAAATATTTTCTTGCCTCAGCTCTTGAATCGTTTATATCTTTCAGCTGGTTCTCTAATTTTTCCGCGTCGATCTCTTTTGGAATCTCTCTTAGCACAATCCATAGTGGCTTTTCTTCCAACAGACCATATGAGTGTGATTGTTAGAAAGGACAAAGGCGGATGAAATTATTACTTTTTTGCAGACTAGACAGACTCGTCTTTCGTCGACTCTCGGGGACATCAGTAAGCAACACGACGAGGCAAATAGATACGAATCTGTCTAGTCTTTGCAAAAAAAGGAATAATTTCACCTGCCTTTGTCCTCTCTAGTGGCTGTACGTTGTTTTGTTGTAGCAAATTGCGTAGCATCCGGAAGTCGGTCAACGCTATGGTGAAGATTTTCACGCCCTAGTTGGCATTGCTGCATCCTGCGATTTTAGTCTTGTGAGCTTGAGCTTCTCTTCTAATACGTAATTTCCGATTTCCCCTCCTCTTTTAAAAGCGAGGGCAGAGGTCTCTTTTCCTTGTTTTGCTCCTCATCTTCTTCTTCCTTTTCTCCTTTTACTTTTGTGTAAACTTCGTCTCTCATATTTGCCCCTTTCCTTTTTTGCTACTTCTTCGGCTTCTTTATTTTTTGACCTTCGGGCTCTTGTTCCATTTTAAGTTGCCATCTTACCCCGCTTAAGTCTTCTCGGTTTCTCTTAATTTCCGCTATAGAATTTACACCTGTGTTCTTTTTTGTATCTCCTCAGTATATCGTCTACTGGTGTTTTTTTTTTGTTTATTTTTCTTAAGCTATTGTTATTCATTTCTTTTTTTTGTGAAATGTAAGATAAACTTTCTCCATTTATGTAAAGCTTTTTGGGACACACTGTATATGTGAGATTTTAATTTTGCTTGAGAATGGATGGTGGATGGAGATAATGGAGAATGAATAGTCCGCGCTGTAAGTTATATACAAACATTTAAGTTCCCTACGTGACGATAGTAATATAAAAATAAATTTAAATTTGTAAGTGTATCCGCCATTTGTAAAGTTCAGCGAGAAATGAGTTAATGATATTATACAGGTACTGATGTAAATGTATACACATGAAAGTCCTTCTTTTGCATTTTTTATGCTTCTCCTAAGTTTTTCTTTCGGCGACGTATATATGAATATTTTATATCTGGGCGAATATTTTATATCAATACCGGATATATCTTTATTATTAAAGCATAAAATATTTAAAAATTTGGAAGCGAAGTAATTCGGTTCACAATGTTTATTTGTCGCGAGTCTTCTTTGTAGGTTTCGTGTCGATGATTTATTCTGGATGGATGAGGATATAAATTTTTAACTTGTTTTTCATTTTATATATTTTCAAAACTATTCAATGTATCTTTTCGTTTGAACAGTATTCCTTATTCGGTAATAAGGGATAAATATAGGCATAAATAAGTCACAACTTAATTGTTAGACTTTACAACTAGAGATAACAAAGGCAGGTGAAATTATTACTTTTTTGCAACGACTAGACAGACTCGTGTCCATTTATCTCATAAGAAAGGGTTCGTGTTGCCTACTGGTTTCCCCATAGAGTCGATAAAATACAAGTCTGTCTAACCACCGCAAGAAAGTAATAACTTCACTTACCTTTGTCATCTCTAATTATAACCAATGTTATCAATCGTAAAAGCAAATTCGGAGCTAAATAAATGTATTTTTAAAAACGAATCCTAGGAAATGATGATTGTAGCTGTTAATGGAAGGCGTACCTCTATTGCAACAGGTAGCAAGATAATACCTCAACAGGCACGTATGTATTTATTTAATACAGTGGATAATCAACAGGTTCTTTTTCTTCTCTTGTAATTAGATTCAATTACGAAAATAGGCTATCTATTTCCGTAAATTTTATAAGAAACTATCAACTAAAATTACTACAGATGTATAATAATAATCATTAACAATGTATTACTTACAAGGGAACACCATGAGGTGTTACTCACTCATCGAATTGAAACTAGGCAGATTTGCAGCACCCGCCGAGTATTGTAAAATAGAATTTACACTGTTATTATTATTGAAACTAAACGTGTTCCGGGTTAAACCCGTGTCATATCGTTGTTAAAATAAAAATAAATACTCGACGTTTCGCCCACAATCGTATTGTTCTTGGCAACAGTTAGCACGGTAACTTAACGTGCAAACCGCGCCAGAGGTGAAACTAACTGACCGGAAGCGGTTGATCACGGTAACTCATCATGTGAACCATGCCAGACCAACTGCAGTTGGTTTTTTGGTTTCTCTGGCATGGTTCTAAACGTGTAACCTAAACGTGAGATTCTGTTGAAACGGAAAGCGGAGATTTGCAACACTAGGTAGGAACTACCTAGTGTTGCAAATCTGCCATCTTTCAATTCGATCGCTAAGTAACACCTCAGGGTTACTCCCTTGTTAATGGTAGTCTATGTTTGGAGAAATTGAGAACGAGCACTGAATACAAATGAGATTATAAAATATAATATAAAAAGGAAAGGAAGTGATGAAATAAATTAATTAATAGGATAAAATAAAAGCGATAAGAATAATATAAACGTTTGAACGACAAACAAAGCCCTTTAGAAAAATAACACGATTTCTATTTTTGATTCTGGCCACGAACAGTCTGATGGCTCGGATGAAGGGACCAGCAGTGATCATCTGGCTGTTGCGAAGCTGATAAACTAATTGCAAAAAGCGCCACTAATGAAGCAGAGATCATCATGAAAACGACTCTCAAACAATATTGCACCCAACCATGGCGCTGTTGCTAACAGGGCGTTAAAAGTTTTCCTCTAATCATGCTTTTTCCCTATTGTCGATCTATAACGCAGCCCTGAGGCTGTTCTTATTTTCCTGACGTCTAGAAGCACCCATAGGCCAATGAAATGGTATCTTTTTGCTCGAGAAAGTCAATTTGTTAATATCATTAACATAGTCACAATTCACAATTTAATTATTGAAAAACTTCACTATCACCTCTCACTACAAACACTTCACTTAAATCGTTTCCATAGCTAAGTCTTCATCTTCAGCAGTAATACTGAACTAACTAACTAAGCTAAGAACTAACCTATTTATATAAAATATCGTTACGGTTGAGCGACCGAAGTCACCTAACTGTTAACAAAGAGAAAAGGCTGGAACTTCTTTCCGAATCTGAATTCATTAAAATGTTTTTGTTATTGTAAATTTCTATGCCTTCGTAACAATTTAACTGTACATTGCTATTTAAATTGCTACGAAGACATGGAAATTCCTGTGCCCTAATCTACCTTTCTATAGACTTCCGATCAATATTAAAAGACTTATCGTATCGTATAACAAGCTGTTGAATTCTATTCTCTCGGAAGTCTGTCGCCCGATTTAACAACCACTGCAGCATAGCTGGTTTGACCTCATCATCGTCGCAGCAACCACTCAGATGGTTCTTGGTGGTAGTCACTGGACTCTAGATCGGAACTGGATGGAAGTGACTAAGTTGTTTCCAGTGAATTGCTGCGGTGAGATCTTAACCTCGATTATCCATATGTGGACGGGCATTCTCAGGAAGCAAAGCGATCTCCTTACTTTGCATGCTACGCTTTTTTTTTGTATTGCACGGCCCAGTTTTGTTAAGGTCTCACAATATGTTGAAGAATTTATTTCGAGGCCGAAATAAATAAATAATAAAGGCCACGAGGAAAAAAGTTTTCAAGCAATAGCCTTAGTTTTCTATCCCAAAATACAGTACACGTGATTTTTCGGGCTGAAATTGTTTACCTGAACTTCACTATTGCAAGTGGTGTTAAAAGCCGCCATTCCATGGATTGCTGCTTCGATTCCGGTGTAACGTAAGCCACCTATGTTTCGTCGCCTGTGAAAATTTGGCTTACAAAATCAATACTCTAGGATAGTCAACACACTGGCTAAACGTTTGGAAAAACGAAAATACTTCCTAGAACTTGAAGAAACGTATATTGTCTTTTGCACCAAATCGTCAGTAATGACAAAAAGTAGCCCACTTCGTTCCACATTATGAACATTCGTCCGACCATCTTTATAACCAATTTCAGTACCATTTCTTCGGTCATAATATTTTTTTCATACATCTCACTGATCTGACAATCAATTTCTGCCGCTTCCACGCCTTTAGCACTAAGAACAAGTGCGTATTCCACAGCAATCGTAGAGATTCTTAGTCGGTGGAAACATTTTAAATCCTGTTTAATGAAATAATAATTTTATTTAACTATTTCTTTACATAATATATTCTTTTTAATGAAATCAATGTTTTAAACTATTTACAACTTTTAAGCAGTAGTTAATGATTGCTTAATGTAAGAAAAGGTACTATCTTCTTTGAAATATCTCAAAAGTTGTTATGTATCTCTCTGCGTGTACATTGCGTACGAAGTACATTTGTAATAAGATAAGTTAGTACGATGTGGGACAGACATATCTTTATATCTTAAACGAATAAAGATATAATATAGTAATATGTATCGTAAAAATTCCATATTGCACAAAAAATGAAATTCGGTTACCTACTTATCAAGCCGACGCCTATGGTATGTTACCTAATTTGCGTTACATAATGTAAACTCACTCAATTGTTACTTCTGTTTAAGATAAACCAATCGTAACGTTTAATTCACTGAAAATTTTATAGCTGATGTCTATTTCCATCCTATTGAGGGCACTAATTTCGTTGCTTGCTGACCCAGGCGATTCTTCCGTCGATAATTGCGATTGCTCTTAACTTTGACTTATAGTCACGAAATGTACGGCATATTACAAAGGTTAGAATTGTTTTCTTGTATATTTGAAATCCAATATCTATGGATAAAAGTAATATGTGCGACGTACGTGTTACACCAAATCTGTGCACAATATGCTACCGACTATGTTTTTTTCTCTCAAACTTGCACCCTTATTGTGTAAGGGAACTACTTCGTTTCTTGTTTCCTTCAACATCTCCACTGTTATATCGTAGTAATAGTTTCGGCATTTTAAACTGATTGTATTATTTTTTTATAAAGTCACTATTCATGATACGTAGCCCTTTGTGAGTAATGGGAAAGTACTGTTCAATTATAGTTGTAAAGTGGCGGGTAATAGGTTATCAAAAAAAATCATATTTTGCCATGAAGCTGCAACTAATATTGTTATAAATAGATATCAGCTATATAAGAGCTGTCGCTTTATTTTGCATTATTCTAAAAACAGGATCTTCTATCTACCAGGCATAGATAGATGTGATAAAATGCGTTCCAGTTAATGAGCACAGCACTTGGATGAGTTATGTGGTAAGAACTAGGTGGTTGGTTAAATGGTCTAAGATACAGTTGTCTTATCTGCAATTATATCTTGCGGTATTATGGAAATCATAGGGTGTCTGAAAAATATTTCCGCCTAATCAAGCTATTTTGTTATTTTAAACCAAACGTCCTGTATTTGCTATGCTTTTGGTTTCTGCTTGAATAGACTTTGAAATATTTATAATTTCGCCCTCAATCGCATAATGTAGACATATTTATTTCCTGCAACTTTACTTAGGACATAGATCAGTGAACGGCCAATCATAAAAAAAATCGTCCACGTCTACCGAAATAATCCAATAATGATCGAACCTGAGTCAAGTCAGCCAAAGGCTAAAGCTTTCTGTTGTTAAGTTACATTTCTTGGGTGTTCTCCGGGACACAATAAGATTAAATTACGTACTCGAATACTGAGGCGCTGTAATACTGAAACACTTCACTATTACTCCTTACCACAAACATTTCACCTAAGTTGTACGATCGTGTCGATAGTTAAGCAATACTGAACTGAAAAGTTCGGTATTACTGCAGAAGATGATAGCTTAGCTTAGCTATCGAAAGGATCGTATAGTTTAAGTGAAATGTTTGAAGTAATTGGTAATAGTGAAGTGTTTCATAATTAACATTTTGCTACGATTTCCATATAATCCATGTTAGTTTGGCGTACAGCAGCACTTACGACTGAAATTTCTTTTTTAATAATAACAGTAGTTTGTCTACATAGAGAGAGTTTGCAAAAAAGTAGTTTTGTAAAAAAAAAATTGAATTGGATTGGATGATTTTTAAAGATCTTTGTAACGGCCCCACACAAGAACAATACCTTTAATCGCGTAGTTCAGCTATTGATAACCAACCACTATCATAAAAGACTATGGTCGTGCTTTTGTCAGTGATGAATTTCGTGAAGCTAGATCGAAATCGGTTGTTCGAGAAAACATCTATGCTATGCCCAGCATGATCGAAGAGGATCGGTACTTGATTTACCATGAAATAAAGGCATCCTTTGGTACATTTGATTTTACATGCGACATTATCACGCAAATTTCCTAAACGATGACAAAATGAAGATATATCATGTACCTTGATTCGTCTATCTCGATTTACTGTAAATACTTCGCTTATGGTGACAGAGTGGTCTGATAAGATTTTAGAAAAAGCATCATTTGTTTTCAAGCATGTACGAAAAATTTCACATAATCTGATAAATTTGAGAGGTAAACGAGGTGGCAGGCCAGAACGTAATGATATACTCGCTAACAGCTAAAGTTGAAAATAATTCGAATGAAAATAATAGTTGAAAGGAAACAGTTCTCAGCTTTACCCACCCAAGCAATAAGTGCTAAACATTAAAATAAGTAATTATATTACTAAAAGAAAATAATTCAAAGTTATTACCTACTAAATGTTAAGTTCACAAGTTTGTCGTTGGTGCCACTTGGATTTAGATATACTGCATATGTACTTTAGACAACCTAGTTTAAATACAATAATGATAGCAAGAACGGTGAAGCAGTATGGCAAATAATATAAAAGTATCGATACACTCGGTATTACACAAGTTTTAATTAACCCGCTGCAGTTGTTTCGAGGATACGTCAATTCCCATATTCTGTCTATTGTTCATTAATTAAATAAACTGCTGTGGTGTGGAATGTGCCGATACTTTTGTGTTGTTAGTTTATATGCCTATATGATGATTTGTGACCACATAGTGGTAATAAATATGCGTTAAACGCAGAAGACAACAAAGGCAAAAATATGGTGATATGAAATCAACCAATCCAAGTTAATCAAAATTCAAGATGCTATTAATTGCAGTGAAGCCGATACTATTTAATGAGAGACATTGTGACTATTTCTATACATAAAGTAAATCAAGAACGATAACACTTTGGTATCCACACTTACCTGTCATTTCGAGGGAGATGTGTCTGCGATGACTTGTAATTCCTTGTTTAGCTGTTCGACGAGAAGTCATTGAACCTTCCAGTTAGTGTTGGCTAGCCACAATAATGGCGTCAATAGCCACGGTTCGTGAAATATTCATCCGCAAAATGGCGGGATATTGTATCTCCTCAGCAATGTATTTCACAGCAAGCGTTAAAATAGTATCCAAATCCAAAATTGCCAATAATTCACTTCACAACGCCCATATCAAATCGCTCAAAACTAGCACTATGCGGCTTTTCTACACAAATCGACCAAGTCAGTTCACATAAATCGAAAAAGGATATGAATACACATACCGGCAGGAAAAAAATCGGAAACATGGACATTGAAATCGAAAGAACGATGAGAAGAGTGACTTGATGAAATTTAGACAAATACAGTGAATGAAACCATCTACGTACGTTTAACTAAATGCCAACGTACGCAGCATCTACAACCGTTAGTTTATGCTAAGCTAATGGAATTTTGTCGGCGAATAAATAATAATCGTCGTGTTGTATCGCGTTACGGATGATGGTATGGTTAGACGAAAATTTTCACGCAATAGTCTGAAGTAATTTTCAGCACAAATTTTTGGTAATGTTCGGTATGGCAAGGTCCGTAGTTATTTAATTGGCTCTTTAGCTTTGGAGGATCGCCACAATGGAGAGCACTATTTGCATTTTTTGGCGTCACAAGGACTATTAAAATGCAAATGTATTATTAGTAAAATGGAGTTTCTACATATTTCGCTCGTTAAGACAAGCAACAGGGCTTTCGATTGGTCGGAACGCTCTTATTAATAGTTCGCTTCTAAGATCCTCAAACCAGAGCACTAGATTATTGTTTATAAAACTGGTTGAAAAATTAACCGTTTACAAGGTAGACATCGACGTTTGGGATGAGTTAATTTGACATATTAGAAATTTACAACCGATTTAAAGAAAGATATGCAGCAAAGAGAAATGCTGCTTATTTGTAACTATCCTATAACTTGCAAATAAAGAAGGATTGGATTAGAATATATGACGTTTTCACATTACCTTCAATCGTGCAATATACTCCGGGAGTCAGTTCCTTCCGATCCATCCTGTACATGTAGTAAGCACGTGATATCTTTTGCGTATTTGTAACATGTCATTTCATTTACCCATTATTACAGACAGGGTTGTACATTTAAGTTATAACATTTGTATTTTTCCTACGTTCTTTCTATTTCAGGTGCTAAGTCTGCAATATTCTGTAATTTAATAAAGAGCAGGATAAATATATATTCTATACTTGTGTTTTGACGTGAACAATAAATCCTTACTTGAATTCTACGTTGGAGCTATCTAAGCAATTTCCAGATTCTTCAAAATGTCAGCATTGTCAGCACTCTTACCATATGTATGTAGACGCATTGGGTTTTCAAGGAATTTGCGAGTATTCGAACTAACGGAATGAAATTAATTTTCTAACGTGCACGAATATATTGTTTTTATAGGTTACCATGAGTTGATAAGATGTACGTGGCATTCGTATTCGCACCCGTTATATTCATAACCGCAATCTGATGTACGCATTCCACATCGACTACACAAGCAATAAATGTACACAGGAAATAAAGTTAAATTTATCAAACTTGCTTGCTATCCTCCCATCCGCTTTAATTTAATATTAGCTAATCTTCTAAATTATAAAGTAAAACGTAACTGAGTCATTCCTGCTCAAATGATATTCACGTATAGAAGCTTGGAATAATAGTCTCCTTAGTTATGTTCGCGTTTTGCCGTATCACGGCTCATCGGTAGAGAGGACAAAAGCAGATGGAATTATCACTTTTTTGCAGTGACTCGTGATTCGCATTCGCACGATTTGCAGAGATTCGTGTTTTGTTGACTCTCGGGGAAACCAGTAGGTAACACGAACCCTTTCTTAGGAGGCGAATAGACACGAGTCTGTCCATTCGCTGCAATTTTATATGCCGTTGTCCCCTCTACTCATCACACACCCCTGAGGAAGGCGTGAAATTAACATATATCTTATCGTGTTCCTTTCTTTAACTGGCTTTTGTTCAAATATTAAAAATTCTTCTTTCTTTGGGCTGTGTCGGTTGTAAAATAAGAGTTATTTCCGCTGATAAGCTGAATAACTGCTTACGATATACACTTTGCATTTATTTTGCATTAATGATATACGTCTTGTATTATTTCTGCAAACAATAGGAACGTCTTGCAAAAGATAATAAAAATCACAGTAAGTATTCTTCATGTGTATAAAAAGGGAACAGAAATAATGTTAAATTGAGTATCAACTTAATATTGTTAGAGATAGTATTAACTCAACATTGATAGTGTTGTTAGTATTGAATTAATCTAATCTTTGTTAGTTACACCCAGTATATTTTGTAATACACTGTGTCTGTCGAGCCTCAAACAAATTTTTTAACAGCTGAAGAAATTCCATCCTTTAACTTAAGTATCGTCGTCATTTGCAATAATACATATATTATTTTAATGTTACTAAACGTAAAATAAAGACCTTTGTCCCTAAAATTCAAGTAAGTAAACGCAATTAATTATAAAGAAATAAAATAATAATAATAATAAAAAAATATTTAAAAATATTATAATATTAAAAAAGGGAAAAAATGTCAGAATAATTACATGTTTTTAATTTATAGTTTATAACAAAATAAACCTTTAACATACCAAGCTTTCGGTGATCTTATTCAAAGAAATATTATATTCAAAGAGTTTTTCTTTTACTTCGCCGATTGACTGCAACCAACTGTAGTCGAAGCTTGCTACCTTTACATAACATGGAACTTTACTAACTCGACATTTTCTGTGATTCGAGTATCTTTCATTAGATACTTTCATCCGTATATCTTTAAATTGTTTTAGTTTTCCATTTTCTCGATTTTAAAGAGGTAGATATTAACGTATGAGCATGCGCGCTCAGTACGCACTTCAATTTTTTAATGCAAATGGTCAAAGTTCATAATTTTGGAATGCTTTATTTATACATAAAATCCCCCTTAACTTTGATTATACGCGATTTGATGGTCTGTGACCTACCCATTTCGATAGTGAGCATTTGTTATCGTTAATATATGCTTCAATTACATCTTTCGAAAAGCAATATAAACAAGTAAATTATTTAATTATATTATATATTAATATATTAAATTATCAGATATGGAATGTCAGATAAATTAAGAGATCTGAAAAACATAATGGAGACACTGGAAGCAGGAGTTATAAAGGTAGGAAGATATATACGCAGAAGCTAGTGGAAATGAAAATAAATATCTGAGACGGTTAAGAAAAAATATATATAAACCAACAACAAATACAACAAGCAAAATAATTTTGCTACCTGGAGAATGTGATTAGTGCAAAAGGAGGATCAGAAGCAAATATAAAACATCGAATACGAAAGGCGTAAGTGTATGGAACATTAAGGAATATTTGGATGCCAACGCGGATTAATCAAGGAACAAAAATAAGAACATTTCATAGCAATGTGAAATAAGTGCTAAATAAAACAGTGGCTGTATTTGAAAAATACAGCCAAAAATAGATGCTTATGGAGGATTACGAGAATATTTTGACCAAATACGATGTATATCGTATTTTGTCGTATGAACTAGAATAGAACTGGACACGGAAGTATAATTTGGAAAAGAGGAATGGAAAGAAATGAGGAAGTCTGGAAAGAGTTTTCAGTAATGGTCAAGGGCAAAACGGTTTGAGGAAGCCCTATCTCCGTAATGGAATAAGTCAATTAAATATAATATACGGTGCAAAATAATATATTTGAATGTAGATGATAGGTAGCATATAATCTTCATATCTATATTATATCAATACAAATTTGTCACAAAGTAGATCATACGAGGGTGTTTGTCGAGAATAGCCGGAAAAGTATCGGGCTTCAACATCCAAACGTTGGTACTCATCGCATCCATTGATTTGAAAGTTTCAACCATGTTGAACGACAATTACTTGTTGCTCAACAATCGTTTATCAGTTGATACTAGTGTTTTTTTTAACGTAAAAAATCAAATATCGAGCCATTATTAAATTCCTACATTTGCATCATTTTGCCACGGTGAAATTTTGAGTGGACGAAGTTAAACGTGGTGATTGAAGACTTGAGCACGGAAAGACAAACCGCGCGTTGAATACCTCATTTGCTCACGCGGAGTTAGTATATGAAGAAAATGAAAGCTTCGTTTCACCAAACCAATGCACATTTCCTACGCATATTCTACAGAAAGATGCTAATTATTGAGGTGCATTAGCGACACAATGTTGTTTGACACAAACAACAAAAAAAGAAAGCTTAAATATAATTCTTTGGCAATAAATGCGAAGGCATCTTTTCCGCGGGATTTTATTATTTCTGCAACAGACTATTGAAATCAACAAATTATACAGCTTTTGATAAAGACAAAGTAACTTATGACTCGTGATTCAAAAGAGGAAAGAAAAAAGAGGAAATGTAGCGGTAAGGACGAGCACGAAACAAAATTCCTCATTTTCGCTACCTTAAATTTCGAACCGAATTGTGTGCTAAATAGAAGTTTGTGATAATATATTAACCCAATAAAAATTCCAAATAGGGTCCACTTCTCAATTTTGAGATGTGGCCGCTTGAAATGGAGTGAAAGGAGGCTTGAAATACAGGTAACGGTAGAATAATATTGCAAGTATATTCACTGCGAGTCAGAGGTAAAGATACAATGAACTTTTGAGACCGTAGTCATTCTATGTGTAGGTACACCTGTATAACAAATCCAGAAAAAAGGTACGATTTCATAATGTATATTTACATATGCATTTGCATATACCATGCATTTTTCCCCACTGAAAATATACATTTACCTTTCATTCGTTGACGCGTTTTTTCTTTATTTTTTAACATAGGCGTCTGCATGCCATAGCATGGCCACCAGCTATTGAAACACAAATGTACCAAATTTGGTATTTAATTTTTGATCCTGTCTAATTAGCAGGCAACAACAAAGCCGTAATCCAGTAGCTTCTAGTCATACCACACGTCTGTATGCCTCGTTATAAGAAAAAAAAAAAAAACACGTCAATGCATGGAAGGTGGTACTTATATGATATGTATATAGTTAGGGTACTTTAAAATAAAATATTCACCACAACTTTTTAGGGAATCCCTCATAAAAAAAAAACATTCTGAATAAAAGTTTCGAGGTTAAAGAGGCGTCAGACTATGACTTTGAACTTGACCCGGCGATTGATATTCAACTTCTTTTTCCTATGCCTGGAAAGTAAAAGTAGTGATCGTCTATGCCATAAAGATCCGCCGGTGTGGTACGTGGTATATATAAAAGAGATGAAAAGCTTTAAAATTGAATTATTTCTTTTGTTAACAAAGATCGCATGACAGACGACAATGGATGGTCCAAAATTCAATTATAGAGTTGTACGTAGCTATAAGCTATAGGCTCTATCAGCCTTTCAAAATTGTGGATATTTCCTTTTTCACCTAGCGGATGCAGCGTTAACTTTCTAAAGATTGCCTTTCTTGGCCACTTCCACATGCTGCCTCATTTAATCAACCTACTATTTCTTGTAGCTTACCAGGTCTTAAACTAACGGGGACGATTTGTATATTTCCTACGCTCTTTCCAACTCATAATTGGAGATGGTGATTTTTGTTGGCACGCTGCGGCGTGCAAGATCAACCGGCATTCTATATATATATATAAATCGATTAACACGCTTTTTTACGAGAAATGTACTAAAAGACGAAGTAAACATTGTTGACTGTGTTGTACAATGCGAATGGTAAACATTTAATTTACAAAGGAGGCATGAAGTTATGAAATATGTACTTATATACAATTCTCCCAGAGAAGGCAGTAAGAAAAAAAATATGTTTGTGCTTACCTTTCATTCATTTTGTCTTCTTCGACGTGATGAAAATGCCTGCTTACATTTTGAAAAATGACCGTTCTACATCCAGTGAAAAATAATTTGCGTATTCAAAATTCTTCATCTCATAGCTTTCACTATTGGGTGAACTTATACTCTTGCTTATAAATAGCATTTTTTGCAGATCCGGATCATTATTGGGAACGGTTGTGATTAAATGTTGGTTAAATTTCTGTGATACGTGCTGTTCTATATTGTTCGTCAAGTTTTCTGGGACAGCTTTCATCTTATTGAGAGGGTTAAATGCTTCCGATAAGGGTAATGCATTTTCCAAGAGATTCTCCAACAACAAAGTACTTTTCGCAAATTTCCTCTATATCTGCTTTAGTTGATCCGAAAACAGTTCTTGGCCTATTCTAATAGCTTCAGAATCTTGAGGTTTGATTTCAATGTTGAAATAGAAGATTTGTTACTCTGAAAATGTTTACAGTAATACGATACTGTTGCAAGCCAGGTGACTTATCTGGTTAACGCAGATTCAGCTGATTGTGGAATTCCCGGACGGAAGTACTTGAATTGGCTTAGAGGATTTAAGGAACACCTTCTTTGTGTTAATGCTATGAGTTGGCCTACTCTTGAATAGCTGAGTCTGATGGTATCTGCCACAATATGAAACGAATGTAGTAAACATGCTATGCGAAGCAGCTGCGGAAAATCTGTTAATATTCCGCCAACTTTAATCATAGTTACGGCTGCATCAGTATCAAATATGCTCAATTATCTTCGCTTTAGACCAACTAAACGAATAGCATCTTTTGTCACTTGCATAACAGTTTCTGCCTTCGTATTTATACATGTGTTACACTGTCTTTATTAGCGTTCGTTGTTTCGTCCACGTTTATCCATATTTTCTCATTTATATTTATGTGGTGTATATCTTTTTATATTTTTATCACCATCTCTAGTCATAATTAGTCCGAACTAATTATGGATTATTTTGTACCCAAGTACAAATTCCAAATGGGTTTGTTGCGTTTGATTGGATTACATGTTAAATGACAATGCAAATCCGATTAAGCTATTTGTGAACGGTTATCAATTATTGTTTTGTTTGTTTATAAATGCTATTAGTATTAACTAATTAACCTAACAAAGCTGATTACGATTACTGATAATGCATTCATTGCTAGAAGAAAGGTAGATAATTATATTTTGATAAACATTATCCATAATTAAAAAGAATATTCAGGAAATAAGGAGAGTTGTTTATTTGCTAAAACTATCCCGAAGTTGGACCTACCTCTTCTCTGAGTAGCGTTTGGTTTTCCGTTTAAAATTTAAATGAAGCACATGAACTGTGCGCAAAAGTGAACTAACCTAAATATCTTGGTATGAAATAAGATCGATAAGCAGGTCAGATGGAAATTCTATTAAAAAGATAAACATGTAGTTAAGAGTAGTAAGATAAATAATTCATAGAAGTATAGAAGAATTTCAGGTACTGCACGCTTTCTTCGAGGAAGCGGAAGCGATATTGTATATTTTACGATGAAAGTAATTTGCTACCGTATAAGCAGATATAATTAGGTAATCTCAATTTAATTATATAGAACAAAAATAATAATTATTACATTTAAGTATAATTAATCTTGCGACTGTATTTATTTATTTTTTTATGATCAAAATCCTATGACTAGGATCAGGTTAGAATAGTTTGGTGGACAAAATATATTTGACTATAACGACAACTTTGAAAAGAGGAATCTTTTTTTTAAGAGATCGTACAATTGCGATCAATAAATTTTCAATGATCCATTTTCCATTTAAATTCGTAATTTTTATTTAATGTAGTATCCTCCTGTAGTGTTCTAGTCTATCGACTTATTCAAGTCTCTTAAAAATTTCTAATCACGTATCAACAGACATTACAAAATTGCAAAATTAGACGAAGGTTGGTCAATGGAAAAATTGCAAATGAACTAAATTGTCAGAAAGCATTGTTTTTTACTTAAAGGGAAAGTGGCTTCAGTGTTATAATCGATGGGTAAGGAAAACAACGTAATTAAAGCAGTGGAAGAAGTTAACTTTCCTGCATTTATAAGAATTGAGAATAATAAAGGAGAATTGAATTTGCAAGTCAGTACTTTCTCCGGTAAGTAAATCTTCCACTTATAACATTCAACCGTGAATATATCGTTCAAAAGGTTAAAAGTTTAACGAAGAATATTTTCCCAAAGCAAACAATATCTGCTAAAGGATCAGGTCAGATATATACTTTTAACATTTACCTTATATGCATCGAATTGTTCATTAAAGCAATCTGTATGTAGGAACGCAGGAGTACCACCAGGCGTTCATACCACAAAAACAAAAGAACATTTTAATCGACTAATATTTAGGTAGTATACCCCTAGAACTGGTACTTTCCTGTTTTATGCCATTGGTAAAAAGAAAATATCTACTCGGAAAAGACAGTTAGAAGACTCGGGCATTCCTACCCGTAGAAATCCTATCAACGCTGATGCAGAAGAAAAGTTAAATAAAACTGAAATAGGAAATAATTCTAAATAACTTAACCAGAGAGGAAGTTTGCCATCATACGGTTCATCAGTGAACATTTGTGGAAGTGCTTCCTCCTTTTAAAGCATTTGTCGTAACTGCTACATTTACAATGATGGAATATAGTCCTCGATACAAACAATTATTTGACAAAGATCTGATCGCTTAAAAAATTCCAAATAAACTGGTTTCTTATGATGACTTTATATGCAAAATTAGCGCGAAAAAAGTGAAAATCTCGGTTTAAAGACAAAGGAGGTGCGAAATGAAGACTGAACTGAGGAGGGCAAAGAGTAAGATTATATACTTTATATTATATATTTTTGTGCACAAAATCCGCGAATGAAATCGAAGAGCAGCGCGATGAAAATGTCTACAACTTTTTTCGTTGCGTCACGGTATCGTTTGGTACATCAAATGTAATCCTTTGATATCTAGTAATCCTGTCGAACAAGTTTGGATTGCCTGTAAAGTCCTCTTGCGATGTGCTCCCGGATCACAACTAATGTAAAATTGCTTTAAAAATGAAGGGATAAAGCAATGAAAAATACAGAGAGTAAAATACAAGTAAAAAAAGTAAAAAAAATACAAGAGTTTGAACCAATTCTTGAAATGTTTTTTTATTCCGAATATAGTATCTGTAAAATATGGTTTCCGACGGCTTCAATATCTTCTTGAGGTGAAAAAAATGAGATATTAATAGGATGCTTTTCTGCTTCAAGTAATCAATTGTTTCATGCTCTGCATGGTGAAGGATGATACGACGTTATCGATTATTTTTCCTGATTTCATCAATGATTTTTGCATATTGTTCCATGCCATTCAACATTAGCTGCTTTCTGAACCTCCAAAGCAGTATCTGCGACATGTTCAGCACAACATAATAAACAACAATAATTTGTTGGAAGTACTTCATAACTTCATAATAAATTCTGTTGGATTCGGTCCATCTGAGAACACCCAAACAGTGGATTGTTGCTTAATTTCCGGCTCATATGAATATATTCAAATCTTTTCACCACTTGCGGTGTTGAATAATGTGATTTTGAAGTTTCTCTGTCGAATTTTTCTTCTTTTTTCTAGTGGCGGATCGTAAAAGCTTAAGACGCTAGCTTCGTATAAATATTAGATATAAATATTATAAAACGAGATGGTTACCCAAACTGTAAGAGTGTGGTAGGAAAACATTTTCAAATTTTCACTTTACTGAAGTTACACCTCACACTCTCGTTTTCTTGAGGGTGACTAGTGAATATCCTAGCCAGCATCGCGTTCGGACAGTTGCGATAGGTTGAAGCGTCACGGATTGCCAGTGTCCGTCATGTTAAAGCTCTATGCCGTTTGTCGCGCAGAGTCTTGAGAAAGAAATCATTGTGGGGCTCTCGCGACGTCGCGACCCATCGTACTACATAAACGGGCGAGAGGCGGCAAGGATCGCGCTCGCTATCGGCATCAGTCCGACGCGCGGATGAATTTCTCCGAAGACGTTTATTTGTGGCCCATTTACTCTATTTCGTCCTTTATCCTGCTTAAATTTTCGTCCTTCCTGTTCGCGAAAATTTCCTGTAACGCGGGAAGGGTCCCGCCAATCAGCTTTTATTGTATTAAATATTTTATTAGTATTCAATAGGCGAAAGCACGAAAACGCATCGCCACGCCAGTTAGAATTTACTTATTAAGTATATTGGATATATATCTCATAGCAATAAATGCAAAGAATGAATTCTGACTTTCAATACACTTAATATTTTGCCCTCAATAGCCTAGTGTTCCTAGTTAAACGCAAGCTCTGCGTTTGGACATAGCTTTTGCTATTAGTATTAGTATGACAACAGTAAACAAAACACATTGATATAGCTGTTTTTTTTACCGACGTTTCGCTCTTAATTTCATGAAGCTTCCTCTAGTCTGCTTTAAGACGCGTCGCTGCTGTACGAAGAATGATCGTGATTGCTCAGTATTCGGTCTTTACAGGGTTGGATAGGCAGCCGAGGCGTGCGAAACCAGTTGTGATTGGCGGATACGGATAAGAGGGCTCCATGACATTGAAAGCGAAAGCATTCTCATGCAATTACGACGCGGTTTCAACTCGGAAACCCAAATTTTTTAGAAGAACGCAACGACCGCGGAAGTCTACAACAACACCTTGATATAGCTGTTCTTAACTTTTGATTCAAAATTTTAACTCTGAGTAACTAAGTAGTTACAAAATGGAGTACTTAAAAAAGACTCGATACATGCTATTTTCCTGTGAAGGAAGGCATTTAGAGCATTCACTGGAGATAGGTAAACCAATAGAGAACTATTAATTATTACGATGGAAATTACAGTGAAAATAATTAAGTTAAGGTATACGGGATAAGAATAATCAAAAGATTTAAAATTGAAACACGAAATTAATATTTTATTTGTTACTGCTTTTTAATCTCTCTTTTCTCTAAACTGTTAATTTGGCTTAATACTTAGTTTTCATTCCCATAGGTTGGGGTCGGCCCGAAGGTATTTTAGACCTTTGTCTTGTTATGGCCTTTTCTTTCCATTATTAGCGACCTGTTTGAACTATACGTTTCTCCCTTCCTAAATTCACTTTGAACGCCTGACTATTTGAATTTCTGTTGTATCTTCAGTTTCTTTTCCAATATTTCAATATAATGATTAATAACGTAATATAATTGGCCCAGTTTCAGTTATTACCTTTCTCGACTAGCGGCATATTTATTCGCATTTTCCAATCATTGGAAACCTTGCTGTTATTCCATTCAATATATTCCCTTATTTTCTGAATTTTTCAACACTTCTAAATCTTTTTTGTCCTGCTGATATTCCTGGATTCATGTGAGCTATTGCTTCTATCTATAATATTCTATTCTATAATATCGTATTAACAAAAACAATGAGAAAAAAGAAAAGAGGCTAATGAAAAGAGGTTAAAATCAATTAAGCACATATGCGATAACGATTCTTCATATAACAAATTAGTATATGCCATAGGGGTGTCAAAAGTGTTAGTAGTTCTATGGTTATGCATAAATGTTTCCAGTAACACTAAATCTTAGCTTTAATTCGCTGAACCAAGACAGCGCAGCTTATACATCCAACTAGGTGAAATACACCATGCCTTTCACTTTTTCCTGATACTTAAATTATGTCTGTTACATTACTTTTCGCTGTTTAGACTCAAAATTTTAAAACAACAGTCTCAGATCGACAATGTTAGTATGTCTTGTTTCCTATCGTCACGGTAACCAAACTATATTAACCAGAAACCATTTGGATGGAATTTTTAAGTACAAGACTAGTTAATTGGTTTCAAAGTTTTGAAAAAAAATAGTGTGTTTTGTTTACTATTATCACAGTAGCCAAACAGTACTTAAATGTTGAAGATACTTGTTATATCGGTGGATACATGAAAAATATACGGTGCTGTATAAGAACTTGACATTTTCGTCATTTGAATTCAGAAAATTCAATGATACACGCCTTGTATATCTCGAAGGCCTTCTAACAGCCTGCTTAGATAGAGGTAACCATGTAATTTAATTATTTCCGACTTTTTTAAGGAAATAAATATGTCTAAAATTAGTCGATTGAAATTTATTAAGAATAAACACGAAACACATATTGTGTGGATTTATTACCAGAAAAAGAAGCTGGAAACTTAACAACATATATGATATTCGGAAATATTTTTGAAAGGTATTGTATGAGGTCTATAGTGCGGTTAGATAATGTTAATTTCCTAATACTTACATTATTGTTGAAATTTTACAATTTTAGAAAGTTAGGTGAGCTATATATAGCAATTTTAACGAGAACATTTCTTTTCAGTGCGGAAGCAGGAAATTCAACTTATATTCAAAGAAAAAGAACCAATAATTATTTAACATCTCGCAGGCTCTTAATTGTAAAGTAAACGATTTCCACTTAGCTAAGAGAGCGATTTATATTTGCAAGATTCGTCGTGATCTGATAGTTTTAAGATAACACGAAAAAAAGGGTACAAACTGGGAGCTGAGCCATTAAATTAAAAAAAAAAGGACAACAGAAATGGTTCGTATACCAATTAGTAAGTTTGTGCGTGTCCTTTTCAACTCCACAAGGTATCATTTGTGTAATTTCTATGTATGTGGCGGCATCAGCAAAGCTAAAAAGGGTAATAGCGATGTCTTTCAGCTTCGTAACAAATCCGTTTGGTCCAAGCGCAAGTAGGACCGGAGTTGTTGAGGCAAAAGCAATTAAATGTTTGTTAATCTGGAAGAGTGCGTATACTGCTTGCCTACCCGGTCTCGATGGGAGCGGGTAAAGCGTACAAGCGCCGGTTGCGGAATATCAAGGGGTCTTGCTGAGGGACTAAACCGTGAGGAGGTGGCGAGGAAAGCTCCCAACATCAATCGGTAAAATTCGTTTGAAACATACAGATTCCTAGTTTAAAGGTTGCAGTATATACATCAGTCTAATTAATAAATGGCTGGGCGGCGTACATAAGATGATTAAAGCTATAGCAATGTTTATACCCTGACCGTTTAGGGGTAGGTGGTGGGTAACTGTTCCGCTGGCGAGCATTCCTCCATATCTATGTAACTCGAGAGAGAAGCGTTTGCAGTATGTGTATGCTGGAATACATTGAGACACGTGATAATTATAATTAGAACGCTTGTCCAACAATGCTGGCTGCAGTTAGAAGGCAACGCTGGATAATTGAATCTGAGCGACTCCTCTGCACTGTCGTTTTTAATTATTTAAATGAACGTTAAATGCAACGTCGGATTGGGAAAATCTAAAGCGATCCTAAAAAAGAAGAAATATCGTCGAAAGAGAAGGCCGTCGCAAGGACCTTTTTTTCGGTTGTCGCCCTGAAAGAATGTATTGGATAGGTCGGATAATTTCATTTGTAGAAATTAAGCTAGGTACCCATAAAATCGTATACTATACTAGCCATTTTTATTTTGTTTTATTTGTATGATCCTGACGCTGCTGCAAGACGATTTAATTTGTTATTAATATTTTAATTATGTTTTTCATAGTTTTTTGTTATCAAGTGGATAAATAATAAACGTAAAATCACTGATAATTGTATTTAAGTTTTGTTAATAACACTCTGTAATTATGCATATAATAAGGTGGTAACAAAAAAAAATTAATTAATTAAAAAAGTAATTAGTCCGAACAAATGAGAATGCAATGGCGGAATAAATTGTCGAAATCGCAAATTGATATCTTCTTGTTCCAAGGATTTTAAGATTATTCGCAAACCTTAAATTTTGGCGCATCTTGTAAACCATAGGTACTACAAGTAAATGCTTCTGAAAAGCACCTTGGATAAGAAAACACGTGTATTAACAGAAAATAACGATCGCTGAAAATTCTAATATTATTAAATAAAAACTACTGTAAAAATATTAAAAACATCTGTTCATTATTTAAGGAATTCGAAACATTACCCACCATATGCTATACAATAATTAAGCCTTTCCTTAGCGGTCTCAATTTCGCCTATAGAAATACTTCTTATAGTTACTAGAATCCCTTATTTCCTATTTTCACGTGTTGTCGGCCATGCTTTATAAACCACATCTTTGGATACGTTTATGGGACTCTTGGTAAATAAGGCTCAAAGTTATCGTTATGTTTCATTCGCAAGGTTCGGACGAAGTTAACACAAAAACTATTGAAGCTAATTACATATTTTTTCCAAATGTTCTCACATAGAATCATGAAGCATAAGTTATTTTAATGAATAGCTTTCTTCGAGGATGCTTAGGATGCCTTCGGGTCGAATTTCGACTCATATCGGTGTGCATTCACCTTAATACATTCGACTGCTCTTCATAGCTATTAGGTGGTTACTGAGAACGTCGCTTATAGTTTATAATAAAAGAAAACGATCTAGGTGTAGCAATTATTAACCATAGTTATCATATACCAACAGTTCCAAGGTGTATTCAGAAAAGATTCCACCTAATCGAAGATCTTAAAGAAAAATCTTAAAGTGTTGTGAATTAGGTGCAAAAGCAATTACTTTCCATCTTCAAACGCAGATCTAACGCTCACGGGCTTCACGACCGTATCGTAAGTGAAAATATTGAATAGTTAAATGGCAATTTCGTTGTACCATTACAACAACATGGAGATTCAAGTGAAAGAAAAAGATGACGGAAGTCCAGCCATTTACTGTTAAAATGAAGGTTTACAACAAATTCGACATGTGTTTCTACATGGTTTGCGAGCAGAGAATGAATATAGTGAAGCTTTTATGAATTTGCTAAGATGTTGCCAATTGTATCGTGCTTGAAAACCGATGTATGGAACAATCTTTTGCAAGTATGCAAGCTTTAATGGATATATTTTCATGGCCAACAGATCTTTTCCAACAAAGTCATCTATTGATATACGCAATCATTACTACCTATTACAGATGTTACTGTAATAGGTAATTGGGGTTGCGATAGTTCGTCTGGCCAAAGCCAATACAAGCACATTCTACCAGGAAATAACTGACGTGGATTTGTTTATAGAATTTTCAGTATCGTTGCGTCTATTCGGAGAAACTTCTGAAACTTTATTGTGAAAGATCCAACACCGTCGTCAACTCTATTCTGCAGACCAATATCTATTAAATTTGCTAAGGAAACCGGACAAAAATACAAGAATGTTGTAGTGGATATTGAATCAAAAATCACTTTTTTAGTACCTTAAAAATGGATATTCGTGTTAAACGTTTTACAATTACATCTTACAATGATTAATGTGAAAGTATGTAGCACATTAACAGATACTGCGCTAACATCAACATGTCTGGTGTGCCTAACTAAGGATAAAGTTTATGGAATTGATAATGCATATCTCATCTATTGTTTATGAAATGAACGGTTTAGGAATGGGGTCGGAATTGTAATAGATCAACCTCAACAAGGAACGGGGAATAGTAAATCATGGAAAAACAACCGGGAGGTTCCTCTCAAGTCTCTCTAGAATAGCAGATATAGATATTGATGATATTTGCTATTATATTGTATTATTAGCTTCTAGTAGATCTGTAAATGTTCGAGTATGTCTACAAAACTGCAACAACTAGCATTATATGCCAGTTTTTGTGCACGAAATACTTGTACACGGAAAAGCTATTATACGTTATGATCTATTGTTAAAGTAAAAACTTTACCAATAGATCAACTATCAGAAGAGGCTTAAGTTAAGCATAAAAGTTCCAGAACTGTAAGGCTTAGACTTAATAAACGGAAATTAGAATTGAATACTGAAACTACAGAACATATTGTTGTATACTTCGGTGGTCATTGCACGAAGCCTCTTCTGAAGTAACGCATGTTGTTTCAACACATAAAATACAAATTTGTTATTATAAGATACTCTAGTTATTATTGCGCTATTATTGCTGTATTATTGAGATAAAGAAAAAATTATAATATTCTATACATGAGAAACTGAAACCTTTTAATAATCGCCTTCTTAATTTTATTATTTCTGTACTACGTAACTTCATTGATCATTTTAAATAACAAATTATTACAATTATAATTCTCTATTATTTAAATAAAGTTACTTAGTATTTTAGGAACAATTAAATTGTATTTACAACATTAATAAATTGACTTCTTCAAACAAAGAGAAAACTATTGCAGATCATATATATCTAGTTTCATAGGCCTTACGTTTCGCTCCACTGTGCGTCGTGGCCACGGAAATAAACTTCCTCTACCAATCCACTTACATGGAAATGTAACGTATAAGAAATTTCTAACGTCACACAGAATTGCGTTGATGTCTTTTTCCTGTTTTTGTCCCATTGTCGCTTAATTTGATTCACAAACCAGCAAGTCGTTTTTTAGCATTCTGTTAGTTGTTAGTTCTGCTCATGAAATCGTTCAATAATTTGATTTTTTCAGCGTAATTTGAAATTTATGTGAATTCTCTGGCGATATAGGAAGCATTTATTAAGAGCAATCACTAAGTTCTGCGTATGTTTGGAAGTAACTTCTTAATTATATATTTCTGTCTCATGATGAACGTCGGCAGTTTTTCTTTTTTAACAAACACACTCCAGCTTACTGCATACGGAGATTGAAGACGCTCTATAAAAGTTTCACCGCCAACACTAATTTTGATAAATTTGAAATATGTGGTTAAAATTTATATAGCTTCACGAATATCATTCACTTGAGTTACGTATTTCTTAAAATAGTTTAATATGAAACCTACCGTAAATTCTGCATATGAAATGTTTCTGTCAGATGGTCAACAGAAAGAAAAAAAACAAAAATACTTTGTTATGCAAGGCATCGATCTAGCAGGCAGGTGGACGACAGGGATAATTATTCCTTCCCTGAACAATTTAACGAAAAATGATTTATACAAAAATTTTTCATAAATAGATTCGGAATGATAATAACGTGCCATTAGCGTCCAAGTTTTACTATCACGTATTAATCAATGTATCGTACTTGGTTATATCTAGCTAATTAATAGTGCTTACCTTGCCAGACGGATATACGGGATACTTTTCACTTGGCTGTATTTCTCTTATTTACACAGAACTGCTTATATGCATATGTCTTATCGTACTTACATCAAATTTACAACTAACTAGCTCGATCTATTCGTTAGACGATACTTCGTAAGCTGCCCCAGTGGCCATCTGACTTCCGGCGTATTGCCCGATGATCTAGATGAGACAGCATTTCTTGCCAGTGGAACTTGCCGTGGTAATACCCTCAATTAGCAGCATATTAATCTACTTAATGTCAGAGTAAAGATATAACAACTGAAGTTTCATTGCTAACCATCCTATTGCCTTATTTAAATAGTATTATGGCCTCCTACCAGCTACTTTAAAATAAACATTATAAATACGCTATAACATGAAAGAATATGTTATATTTGTTAATTAAAACAGCCATTATTTCAACTACTTCCACTATATACATCTTTCGGTGTGAAATAATTTCAAACCATTCAACTGACGATTAGGGTATCTTCGTCGTTGTTTTTGAAACTCATTCAAGTAGAGTTCCTAAGCTAAAAATACTTCTTGGCTGGTCGCAGCATAATGAGGTATATGGAACATCGCCACCTTTATCTTTATTTGTATGTATGTATGTTTATTTTATTAAGTCCCTGATTCAGCAACTCACCTTTAGTTTCCTTTTGATGATGAGATGAGGTAATTAAGATTCTTGAAGATATCAGCAGAATACTATTTCTTTAACGCTCAATAGTAACTCCTTATACATTTACCGAAACCTGTATCTTCACTCATTTTCTCATTTATGCACACAATAAGCAGCAGTGGTTTCAGATGCACATCATCTGTTATATGATTCCAAGGAAAGAACAAATTATAAACGTCAATGACCGCCCTTCGTTCCTACGATGTGGGCAGTTACGTGACATAAGCAAAAAATCCAAGCAACCATCTTCCTTTAATACGTGTTATAAAAATACTATTTATGACGTATGTTTGTCATTCTGTCAGGACATATACTTCATAAGTAGAGCGCAATATTCTCGTTTGCTTTCCAGTGGTGTTTAACCGCGAGAAGTTGGGGGCACACAGAACTGCCTCGTCACTTCCCCGACTATGCTGTAATACATATTGCAGTGTTGTTGATAAGTTGATAAGTGTCGGAATTGAACGGAAAACTTTAAAAACGTTGAAAATACGTAGAAATGCATCAACTTGTCTGTTTGCTAAGAGGGTAAACACGTATTCGTGAAAATTTTCAGACTTAATATATAATGGTAAAGAAATCAGGTGTTTAGTTTGCAAACGCTACGTAAGTATTTGGCGTTAATACGCGAAAAGTTTGAGAATTATGCGGAAACCACACTAAAAAGTAAACGGGCGTGGCTAACTAAAAACATTCCGTAGAATCGATTGCAATACGGATAGTGACCGTCACATACTTATTTACTAGCCTGTAAAAGACAGCAATGGCGTATTGCCGAAGCTTTTCTGCATATAAGCAGATATATGTATACTCCGCAACGGACAGGTCTCAAAGAGACGCAAAGACACAAACGTACGCTATGATACAGGTGTCGAAGGCCTCACTTCCGGATTTCTTTTCAGCAGTCCAAACATATTCGGTAAGTTGTTTATTATGTTATGTTTGCGTTTTTATGTTTTCTCTTATTGTTTTTTGTTCTAAATAACACGCACGTTTGTGTGACGCTACTGCTTGGCAATTGACTTGTTGCGCTCTATTCGTAAGTATCGAGTAAGGTTCAAAGTGGTAGATATTGTGTGTTTGGTATCTTGTTGCAAGCGTTGCAATATATCCTTTTACTTAACAACTGGGTCGGGTAATAATAACTTTTGGGATTTATTAGAGTATCTTTACTTACAAATATTCTTATAGTTCTTATAAGGAGAATTGTGGATGATGTCCCTTATGTACCTTATGATGTACCAATGTCAAGAATCTCTGGATTAAAAAAATTCAGTTGAATTCCTGTGAATGGCGATATCATATGTTGTTTTAATCATTTTCAAGATTTTGCTAATTTAAACCAATGTAAGAAGCTCGACAATTGTTGTAAACGACATTTCTTCCTGCTAGTATTGAAATTCTGTCTAGATTCCTGGATTTGTTAATACTTTATAAGATGTTGTGTAAGTGACTATTTCAGTATTCGACTGATAGTCAAATCGGCGAGCAAATTAAATCTACTTTGTACTAATCTCTGATTTACGCTTTGGATACATCGTCTGTTTTAATGATATAGTACTTAGCGGTTTTAATGGGAGTAGCAGACCATTTCAAAATTGACCTACGGAACGGATGTACATTTTTCTAACGGCTCAGTTAACTATGATGTACTGATTTAATCGATTTGCACGAAAATGTACATACATACGGAGTGAACGCGGATTAACGCATAGATAGACAAAAGGTAGACTAAAAAATGATTGAGTTGAAATGTTCAGGGGATACGATAAGAGGATTATCAAGAAATAGTGTTCAGAGGAACATGTTACGCTGGTACTTAGTGTGTACGCGTTTTTATCGAGATACTTTTGTTTAAATTTAATAATTTGTACACTGTACGTATATTATTATGCAATGTTTACGTTTTATTAAGCAGGACTTGTTCCTTGCCTTCAGATTTGTAAATGAATAATTTCTGAGATTTACTTGTGGTATGATTATAAGATGCCGCAATAAGCAAGATATTTGTCACACATTGAAGATGAATGTGAAACAAATTTACGTGATACAAAATTGTTTATGCTTATGTTTTTTTTTATCTGAAAGAAACAATGATAATATCCTGTAAATAGGTTGAATTAACGAGGATTGCCTAAATCTTAGAACTAAATCATTAGAAATATGAAATTTAATTCAAACAGTAAATAGACTGTTCCAATTAAACTTTTCAGATTGCAAATAAGCAATCTTAAAAAAGTCTTCATTAAAGCCAAACATTTATCGGTACGAAGTTCCCGTTTCGAACATTCACTCTAAACGCACATTGCATGCGATTCTGCAGGTTACTAATACAATTTAATTAATTATTTACACACGTGAAATATGAATGTATGCAGAAGGAATTAGTACGATATACGTGAACCAGTAAGGTATAATTATTTGGATCGCGTCGGCGGTTCCTTTGAACATAAGATGAGTTATTAAAATGTACAATCGTTACAATTTAATTCTCAGATTACTTATATTACAGCAGTAGAATTTTTTAGGAAATATACGATTAGCTCCGAGCTGTGAACCATACCCTTAGTTTTATACCTTAGGACACATACATCCACGTTATTTTGCGCACAGATTAAAAGAAACGCTAAGAAATTAAAACTCATCAAACAAAAATACTCCGGTCTTTTGTTCTTCATGGTATCCCTGTACCTCATCTTCTCCTACACTGGATTTTACTGGTAATCTTCCCAACTGCAGGCGTTCAACCAGAATTGCTCCGCGCTATGCCATTAAGCAGATTGTGCGATGCGCAAGGGCGCCTTTTTCGCAAGAAACCGAGGTGCAATGAAGTTTTTAAAAATTACACCACTCGGTATTGTTATACGAAAATTATATATGTAGAATTGTTGTTCCATAATCTTAAAACTTAAAACGAGTTCTTTCATTTTTGTTGTTATTTTTTGGAATGGCTGGGACGTTTTCCAAAAAACGTTAGAATATATTTCAGTGCATTTTTTAATTCATTAATTCGTAAAATGTTTATACTCTCTGCAGAGGTATGATTTAATTTATTAAGATTAATTAAGAAGCGACATTTAATTATCAATTAGTAAGAAGTGATTCGTGGAAATAACCCAACAAAAGGACATTTTAAGGTTTCAAATTTCAAGCTAACTGTTCCCGTATTTCTATAACAACGGTTTTCACTATTATAAGACTGAAACGTAGTGTTAATGTACTGGTTAGCCTTCTTCTAAGTGTAAAGGAAGGTTGCTGACCCGCGTTTCCGCATGCAGCTGGAAGATGGTCGTGCTACTGTGTTAACCTTTGATGGTTGGTACCGATCTTGCCGTGGCCCTAAGCCATCGGACATGGGCAACTATCTACCAGCGACGGAAACGAAACCGATCATAAGGTACAAACGGCTCGCTCGTGACGGGGATGGCGATACCAAGATCATTTAAATAGGGCCAACGGGATGTTCGTTACCCAGAAACTTAGAATGTAGTTGCTAGCTTCAGACCTCGGGGTTCAGGTAGGGAGCTTCCAGCATTAGGACGAATCCAAGGGATTTGCCCTAATCCTAAGGGATTTGGGATCAGCTGCTCTGAAACCAAAGATTGGATAGTGCAACTCTAGGTATTTATGGGTAAACGCCATAGAGTAAACGTTTGCCATTTGATTGATTTCATTGTGGTTCTTCGTCAATAGAATTCGCCGATATAATACTCAAATTAACAATTGCAATCGCTTTAGCTAGAACATTCTTTTTTTTTTTTTTAAGATAATTTCAAAACGAAATATTATTTTTTTTTGCATCAAGGGCACCTTATGTGTCACTTTTAATGCTTATTTGGTGCAACTAATATAGCGATTTCATTTGAAACGGTAAGTTATTCAAGACAAAAGCAATTGCCGTACAGGCAAGAGATTGTGCGCTTGAATTGAATATGTTTAACAGATTGCAACGTTCTAAAATTTTAACATTATTTTTAGACGATCTATTTCGCTTTGTTGATATTCATGCTGCAAACTATATTTCCTTATCTATTGCAACGTTTTTACGTAGGGAAAAATACAGAAAGTTTTGAAATTTTATGGTTTTCGCAAATTATTTGACTCGACTCGACTGACTGAAATTCTGAAGTATCTCTAAAATACTCTTTCCACAATTTAATTTTTATTTTATTTGCATTGATAAATATATGTCCGAATAAGGACAGAATCTATCTTGAATTGTATTTAAAGTCCCTTTAAAACGTTAGCAAATTAGCAGAAAAATATATTAAACCGCTAATTATACCACGATATTCTGATTTTTTCTGCCATCGCGATTAATTAGCTAAAGATCGAGTAAACATCGACTTTTCTGAATCTTTCGTTATTTTAATTAAATATAACTATATAGAAGCAATGATTATTTCTTTATACAAGTCTCAATATTTAAATTAACATATTTTTCTCCAATAATGATAGCAAGAACTGTGGCGTAGTGTGGTGTGGTGCTGAGGTTGCCAATATTTATATTCTCCTTATTAAATATTACGACGTTTCTTAATAAAGAATGTTTTAAAACAATATTTAGTAATTAGACAGATGAATAGAATTACAAAAAAATATAAATAAAGAATGAATTCAATTACTAGAATTATTCTCACAGCAGTGATACAACAGGGCCAATCAAAGTCACTTTGTTTAGAAGTGTATAAAAAAGAAAGGTGGCGCTATCAAACTGTCAAAGTTGCCGGATTATATGAAAAAGTGTCACCCTAATAAATTAAATAAAGAACTGGTACACTTGTAATGATATGCTTTGTTGTATAAACCGCTGAATAAAATGTTTCAGAAGAGAGTCCCTGGACAACGTCATTTGAACGTTGAAAAGTGCCGGTGATAGTTTGTGGCATTCTCGGGGCAACTTCATACCATTGAGAAACAATTGATTTTGACAGCCATTCAAGAGGGTCCAACCGTTCCGCAGAAGCCTACTGATAGTATGCTCAGAAAAATTACTTTGAGTGACAATACAGTTCAAGGATTTATTGATGAAATGAGTCACGATATTGAAAGCTTATTGTGTAATTGTCTGCAAACAGACTATTTTGTTGTTCAATTGGATGAGTCAACTTTACTTCATAATGAAGCACCATTTTTGGCATATGTTCGTTTTTATTATGGATCACGGTATGTATGAAGAGCTGCTCTCTACGAGAACATACTAAAGACGAATCAATATTAAACGTTTTGCGAGGTTGGACAAGGAAAAAGGTTTCCTTTTAACAACTATGATCAGTTGCAGCAGATCCCGGTATCGCGGTTTTATAGGCCTTTTGAAAAAAAAAATGTCCAGGATCACGTTTAACATTAAAATGACCTTTACACAGACTTCAAGACTAGATTTGTGGATGTTTTGGTGATGGAAACGGCACGCTAGGTTACAGTTACATTGAAGTAGCGGATATTGTTACAAGAAGAATTGGTAGGCTCATCAATCACTAACGAAGAAGTCAAAGTGCGGTTCCGCATGGAGTATCGGTAGTTCTGGCGATACAAAGATGTAGCTGTTGCTTATCCTGCATTATGGACTATTGCAAAAATGTTTTTGATAGTTCTTCTATTTTTGTACGTCGTGGAAAGGGGTTGTAAATTATTAGCTGTGGAGATCTGAAATTATGGCTCACTTAATCGAAGCCAAGCACAAAGCAATTACTATCGAATACTTCAATTAATAGCATTTACTTGTTCAATTTTATGTAAAAATTTTACTAGATCCTGATTTGTTTCGTCAAAAATCCAAATATTCAAGTTGTGTGTGTGTGTATTTATCTTTTTAATTTTAAATCTGTTAAATTTTATAGTTAGATATTGTCAATTTACGGTAACTGTAATTAGAAAGAAATTAAGCTTGGATTATAATGCCCAAAATATAATGAAAGAAACAAATAGCGTTAAAGAAATGAGAGATTTTCTTTGCAACATCTAAAAAGTCAAATTCTTTGGCTAACATAAATGGTTTTAAAAAAGCTCAATATGTATCCGTTTCGCTATTTAATTATTATTCCGAAATCCTGGTACTAAAATTTGCAAGAAATTGGCCGTATGTTATAGTAATGTAGATAAAAATATTTATAATTTGTTTTCGACGTTGTAGCTATGAATTACGCGGGTAGAAACCTACACTGTTATTGCTTCAATAACATTTTAGTATATAAATTACATTTTAGTAACAGAAGCGCTAGATGCATTATCTAAGGCACGTTAATGGAGTGAATACATCTCATTTTAGTGTCCGAATAGTCGCTTTAAAGTACTGTACTCACTAAGATTCTCCTCTGTTAAGAAATGTTCTGCAATTTAAGTCCAATTTCTCTTGCCTTCGTTGACGTTAATTGACCTTTACGTTTTAGTCAAGGGCAAAAGATATGCAACGCCTTGTACTGAAATGTTAAGAGGGAAAAGCTAAAGTTTAAAGTGATAGTTTCGTTATTACGTTTTTCTGTTAAATGAATGCGACTACTAAACGTCTAAGGCAAATTTTAGCTAACACATACAAATCTACGGCTTAATGTGATGTATAATGTTATTTGAACCTTCTGAATTCCCCATAAGGATTAATATTGTTTTTATGACCTCTAGTAGATTTACGTAGTGGCATATTGCATTCCCAGCTACGGGGCGCGACTATCTTTTGTCCCGTTTCAAAGATAAAATTAAAAGACAAGGTGTGTGCTAGGGTCGCTTGCCTTAGAGTGTTTTTTGTACGTGGTGTGTGAAACTACGTGAATTATTTTCACATTACGAAGTTTTGCGGTTTGAAAGTTAGAAGCATCCTTTTGGATATTCCTCGATGAATTGTGGAATATACAGTTGCAATTCAAAATAATTTATTTTATGTAAAAAGAACGGAAGTACTTCATCGCATCATCCAAAGAATTATTTAATTGCGATTAAAAACTATTGTGAATGTGATAGTGAATATTAGTGATATCATAGAAATAGAGAACCTTGAAGGGTATTTGACGAAAACATTTTGCTAAAATATACAACATTTGATCCCAATTGTGTCCCAATCTTCTGAAATTGTACAATTCTGTCTATTCCGGAAAAGGTAGGACTCTTTTAAGTACCTAATGCGGGACAATATGCGAATGGTGGCTGGGTATCGTACCGAATCCACCAGAAAAATGTGCCACCAACAATGATTTCATTGGAAAACTACATAAGCCAAAGTTTTAAAAATTTAGTAAAATCAATAAGACATGTTTTACGCATAGCACAGCTATCGTAGTAAGCATCTTCTCTGCAATAAATTCTAATAAGGCTAAGATTCGTAATACCTAATAACAATGGTCTTTGTGCCGTATAAATAAACTTTTACAGGAGAGTTGTATGAATGCTTTGACCTCTGCTCCTCCATAATGAAGCATCCCGACTGTGATATAGAAGTCAATATTATCCAATATTTAATATCCATCTTTCACGCTTAGAAGAAATGATGTGAATTTCTTCGGATACTGCCATCTTATTTCGTTGCAATCCGGAGAGATCCAGCTCCTTGCAACACAAAAATTGGCTGATTACTCGAATCCTTCTTATCGGTACGTTGGGAAACATACCGAGTCGCAGCCTACGTCGATATCTTTCCTTTAATAGACTTTTCGTCTACAGGATGTTTTAATATTTTTTTTCTTATTGCGGAATTTGACTGTGCTAGGCCACTTAGTCCTGTTTCACAAATGGTAGTCAAACGACTTTTTAATATGCTCCACCAGATTATTAGTTCGACATTGCTTTCTGTCCCACTTAAGGACACTAACTTTTCCATTCCAACAGTTCTTATTAGAGAGTTCAAGATGCGATTTACTACTTTAAATTTCAGCATGTGTTGCTACGTATCAAATTTAATTACATAATTAGGTGTACTGATGGACCACTAGAAAACTTTTGTTGTTTGTCTATGGGTTTCATATTTTGCTTCCGTAGAACAATATGCTGGGTACAAGGTATTTTGGAACAGCTTTAATTTTGTTCCGAAGCTGTCCGATCTAGTTTGATATGGTTTGCAGCTGCTGTTCTGGACTTCTATGCAAATTATTCTGTAGCTCTATTAAACATCCCATTGTCAGAGCAGGGACCTCCAAGATAGGTGCAGCTTTGACGTACTCCAATGTAATGATTAGCTCATTTTTTCTATCTCGATAAAATATTAACACTTTGGTTTTACTGGTGCTGAGTGTTAGATGGTTCTTTTGGCAATAGCTCTCCATTATTTCTAATTTCTTTTCATGCATTCATTGCATCATTTGGTGAGCACATAAAAAATGTATTCTTAGTTGAAGAGTATCAATATACTCAACTTCTAATACTCAATTCACACGTACCTAGCATTATTTGAAAGCTGTTATATTCAAACAAAAGACATAAGTGTACCTCATTTAAAATTACCTCATATCCTTAAACGGAAACAAGGCTACTCGAATCAACACTTATGTGAAATAATCTGATACCGCTACAGGAAGTATTGAATATACTCAAGTCAACGTTACGATAATTTTATTACAATAATATGTATCTTTAAAATAAGCAAAATGAATATGAGAATACTGCCTATTTATGTAAGTATATACTTAAAAGCTATAATCTAGTTCTAAATACGAACGTGACTCTTACTTTAAAACTATCATGGCGCCATCTATGATGACGATCAGCCGAATAAAAAGAGTTTGAGAGAGTGGATCTTATTACTTTTATTACGGATGTTATTACTTATTCTTGTTTCAATTTTTGCCAACCATGCTTCTTAAAGGGCTTAATGGCATGTTACATATCGATATATAAGTATGTAATTGTACAATGTAGGTGTTCTCTAGAGTCTTATATTTATCTTATTGTTAGATACACGAAGTTTTGTTAAAAAAATTTAATAAATTCTTTCTATGATTTTTGCGTTTTAATTTTACATGACCTTTTTATATCTACTTCATGTCAATAAAAACCATACAAAAGATAAATTTCACCTAAAGTCATATTTTGATTTGATTCAAGAATATCGTAAACTTTCTTTAAGAACATCACAGTCTCATCAGGATATCTCTGAAAATTTTATTATTTAAATTTTCGCTTGCCTTAAATACAACATATGCTTAAAGTAAATCTTGTATATACGAGGGCGATTCAAGAAGTCCCTACAAAATTTAAGGGATGACGCTCGTAGTAGTTTCAGGTAAGGATCGTTAGTCACTAGGCATCTGTCAAAGTGTCATCTATCGATTTAAGGGAGGAATTTTTATTTATCTAGAAAAATTGAAAAAAGTGAGTTCCGAGCGGCGATTAAACACTTATATTTAAATTGCTAAACACCGAAAAAGTTATAACAAGTTATATAAAGAAATTGTTTATAATCGGGTAAATCACTTTAAACGTGGTCGTACATCCAGAAAAAAAGTTTTTATAGCTATTTACTTGATTACTTGATTTTTCCTTTGTGTAAGATTTTACTAGATGAACAAAGTTTATTGTACCTTTAGGTTCGTTTTGACTGGAAATATACCCGGAAAAGGTCTGCCGGATACATAAAAGAAACTATGTTTTATAATCACAGATTTAATTTTCTAGTAGCCACCATGCACGTCAATTAAAAATTCATTTAATAAGATTTATTGCCACAGGCGGTGATTATGAAAGTTAGATGAGTTAAAATAAAAGCCTTAAGTATAATTTTTAGGATATCAACGGGAAGTTTAAGAACGTTAGAATCGGACGTGGATTTAATTAAAGTCAAAATACGAGGTATAAACTGAAATGGAATTTCACCTGGAATGCGAACTCAGACAGCTAAAAAAGTCTAAAGCTCCTGTACGCGTTCATCGAATACACTCGATGAAATGACAAACGATTTTTTAGCGTTAAAGCCGAGTAGGGGAGAGCTAGCGGAAAATGCCGAATGTACCTGTAACAATAAAAGTACGGAAAAAATAATAAAAGGAGAAATGTAGTAAAACACCTACATGATAAACGAAAAAAGGGGGTTGCTGTAGGGATATTGGTGTCAACTGTATGTTTGCATTCGGATCATATCGAAACAAGGACGGAGAATACAATCACAATTCTCGGCTGGTATTTGGCAAATATCCGAACAGGCGACTGAAATTAATTTCTCCGTTCACAGACACCAATTCATGCAACCCCTTCGGTGACATTTATAAGTCAGAAGTGTATTGTTATCCACAAGTAACCGCTCCGAATGGGGGCCTCGAGTAGTTAAAAGCAGCGTTTCGAGGTACTCATCAAGTAAGTCCCGAGGGAGCAGAACTCTTTAGCTCTTTTGTTCCGTTGGCAGAAAGTCGGGAAAACTCCTCCATCCGTATTTGCCACCGTCAGCCACCGGTGACGGGACACGGCGAACGGTGATGTCAGACGACATAACATAAGGAGGATGCCCCGTGTATTTATTGATTGTTTTCAATCGTTTATATTCATTCGCTTTTGAGTAGCTTGGCGCACCTGAGACTAGGGTCGAAACCTACAAAATTGCCTCTGTTCCGTAGCGTCGCAAAAGGCATATGAATACGTGACTGAAACTCTTCGGATCGGAGCCCGAACAAAGGCGGCCCGCTGCTACATGCTACTTTCCGCGTTCATGTTACAACCATCGTCGATTTTATCTTAGTTTCATTGATCAAAAATCCTTTGATCAAAGAAATACGATAACACCATCGCGTAAATATTATAAAAATAGATCATGTAGAATATGTAAGCTATATAAGCATTCCTCTAATAGTTTTAAAGGTTCAAGTGTCTGTTGTCCTCTAGTCCGGCCATTTTAGAATTTCATCAAAGGAAGAACTAATTTGTTACAATACCTTTCATACTTTACTAACTAAATAAGGACGCAAAAATAAATAAAATAATCAGTTTACTCTAACGTAATATTATGAACACTTTTCCAATACAGGATGAGTCAACAACGCTGTAAAGTTCATTTTTCATTTCGATTCATGCAATGATTACAGTAACTCAAATTTTTCTTATTCATACAAAATTACCGCGAGCTAATCTGCCTTCACCTAATCCCTATTCTATTGCGCCTTTCCTCTTTAATTTCACAGTTTTTATTAATATTCTAATCTGTGCAGAGGCTTTAATTACGAATTTTGTCTTAATTCATATTTATTATTAGCTATATCAGCAGCAAGAAGGGACTTCGACTGAACTACTAGGACATGGGCTAGGCGTATAAGCATCTCTTCTTTCTGCTTTGCATTTGTCTTGATCATCTTCTTAACTGATTAGCATGCCTTTTAACGGATAAGTAAATCACCATTATAAAGTGAGAGGTCTTAAGAGCGGACATATACGTTTCCTGCTTTTTGTTCGCTCATAAGGAATGTAAAGCAAAATAGACATAAATCTTAAAGTTTTAACCAAGAAATTTTAAAACTGCGTCTACATAAAATAGAAATTTTATTTTTAAAAGAAGTCAGATATTTTTGCCTTAATTTTTGTTTTAATTTTTTTTCTTTCTTGTAAAAAGTAAAGTTGAATTGATCCATAATTTCTTGAAAATGTTCTATTTCATGTTCTACTTGAGATCTTGTTGCCTAATGTACAAGTCTAACTTTCATAAACTTTGGAGAAACGCTAAAAACCTTTAAACGAACAGGAACTTTTCTTTAATATCCTAAATCATCAAAAGGAACATCCTTGTAATGCAATAAAATCTTATTTAGGTTATTTGTGTAATCAATAAGTTACAAGTTATTATTATAGTTAAGTAAGTAATTATATAGTTAAGTTATATTACAAGTTTGATTGTTTATCCGGGACAGCCGTTTCGGGGATGCATCGTTTTTTCTCAATCGTTGACCTATCAATGGATTAATTAAACTTATATGGAGCGAAGTGAGCCGATACTGTTTTGTGTTGATTAAAACTAATGCCAAATTGAAGTCTCGCTCCAATGAAGGTATGCTTCCGTTATTCATAACTTTTGTTTTTGGAAATTTGTCATACTTTCTTTATCATTTTTGCTAACTTTGAACAACTATCTACAGACTTCTGGAAGCATCATAAAAACCAACTTATCAACCTTACAGACACGTGCTAAATTACCTCTTTTATTACAAGTATTAAAAAAAGCACATGTTTTGTATGTCCTTGCTTTTAGCAGGTGTTGCATTTCTCCGTTGTCAGATGCGCTCGCGGCTCCCCGCTTCGATCCTTGATGACGTGGACTTACGTACATTGCGAGCCTGTATCGCGTAGACCTCTTCTGTTTTTTCCGCGGTATTGTAGGATCAAAGAGCTGCCATCTTGATTTCAGCTACTTTTATTGCCTCTTCTAGCGTAATCAATGTGCTCTTTTCTAACAAGCGATCCAAAACCGGCCCTCTTCCAGCTTCACAAACGAATCGGCGCGTCAAGCTGGTTGCCGAATTCACATGATAGTACCAAACTTCTTACTCGTGTTGCCCATTCTTGTGGAAACCGCCTCCTAAGATTTTAATTCTCTCCGCGAAAATGGATATTTGCGGCTTAAAGTACTTGTGCGGTAACGTTATAATTAGATTGTTTTTTTGTTTTTCAGTATTATCGGCGTACATAAATTAAAAACTAGATCATAGGATTCTTTTATGAACATGTTTAGTAGAAATGCTCTTTTCCTCTCTTCGGTTGTAATCTTGTTTCGACGAAGTAGGTAGGTAGTTTCCTAATTTTGCTTTATGCAGATCGGTTACATTCATGTTGAATTCGTTCAAATGGCCATTCATGTCAATTCTTCTTCGTACTTTTTTTCGTAAACTGTATTTGTCGATTTTGCCTTTATTTACCGAGCATATTATCAAAGACGTGCAGCTTTGACATAATAGTTTTCCTAAATTTTATTAAGTGGAACGCTATATGGACATGCAAAAACTAAGGTAATAATTAGTAGTGTTGCATACCTACCTTTAGAGGTTTAAATTGCGTCTTAAGTGAGTTAATTAGAAAAAGGCGGACGAGAAAAGTTACTTTCCTCGTTAGAAAAAAGTACAAAATTTATTGAAACGCAAAATATCAATCTCTATTATGCAAACTTAATGAAATTAATAAAATATTATGTAGCACCTAATTTAATTTAAAGTAATAATGAAACATGGAGATAATAATTAATGAAAGAATGAAGGCAAGGTAATAAATGTGAAAGTGCCTTTCTTCTTGTTGCAAAGAAAGATTGATTCTATTGATTTATTTGATTTATGAATGTTCTCTAAACTCGCCTTAATTCTTTAAATGTTACGCTTCAAAAATCGTCTGCTTAATGTGCTCTGCTGTTGCAGACTCAACACATACATACAATTTCCTTAACACGTCTGCATAAGTAGAAGTTAAGATATTTTAGGATATACACAGTCTTCTTACAAGACCGTTATTTCTCAACCATCTTCTCTCAACATAGTCCCGTAGAGCACTAGATTAATGTATCCTTTGCAATTTATTATTGGCCCAGTTACAAAACTGAAGACTATTTTTGGAAATTCAGTAAGCTTCAGTTCTAACTGAATATGGTAAGAAGGATACTTATATTTCTTTGGTTTATATTTGAATCTTCAGTATTACAATTTCACTCATTTATATCAAAGGTCTTATTAAATTAGGTTGTTCATCAACTAATGCATAGCTTGAGAGTACCTGCAGTATGCTTTACCATTAATTTTAAGTATATTTACAGAAGACTAGTCTGTGACACCTCGTACATTTCTACAAAAGAAAGCTAAAACCTTATGATTAAACTATGTAAAAAGCTAAAGGTCGCTTATTGTAAAGATGATTTCTACTAATATGTCTTCCAATTTATTTCAGATACCAACATTTCTGTGACGAGCCAACTCCTTGAAAGTGTCTGTCACAACTGTGATTACCAGGTAATAAATATACATATTATAAACATTACTCGCATTAACGCCACACTATTTGTAGCTAGTGGTGTGGAAGTACTTAATTAGTCTACTATTTCTGTAAATATAAGCTTTAGAAAAAGCATTTCTATTATTTTCTGTAATATGCAATTTTCTTCAAATGACTTCTTATGGTAAAAAAATATATTTTTTTCGAACTGTACGAGTAAAATTTGTTGGCAGATTTGAAAACCTTATAAATCACTTAATATAAGAAAATATGTTGTTTTCAAATATTTAAAAATATTTAGTTAAAAAGGAAGCAATATAATGAATTGAAACAAATCAAGTTGCCAACGCAATCTGAAACTATGAAGAAGGAAGGAGATATAAGAAATTCGGTTATTCAGAAAAGAAAGAGAGTGGGTAAAGTAGCTAAAAATATTTTAGCAACAACGAGCATTGTAGAGATCCCGAAGCTGTTTCAAATAAAATCTACAATTGTTATATCTCAAAAAAAAAAAAAACAAAAGTATGGGAAGACAGCGCGAAGAGAAACATTTTTTTGGTGAATTGAGAAGAGTTACGGAAATTGGAACTTTGAAGCAAAACGTGACGATTTATTAACTGATCGTATTGTTTGCGGGATACATAATCCAAAAATAAGACATGTTACTTTATGAACAGAATTTAGACTTGGCAGAAACCATTAAATTTTAAAATAACCGGGTTTGGACCGTGTCGTGCTAGATAATCGACCGTAGCCTTCTTTTCTCGCTGTCGTGACCAACAACATCGTTCCGAACTTTCTAGAAGTTCATCATTACGGCGTCGGTTCACTTAGCTTGTTTCTCTTTTGTGGACAAATCAAACATACTCGGTTTGAGCTTGACTCTTTTTCCAGGAAACTTGACTAACCTCGTCCGCGTTTTTGTGACAGAATGACATCTACATAAACTGACAATACCTCATCTCCGTCAATTTCAGAAATTCGCCCTCGAAAAACCTCTCAGTAAGCAGATTTCTAAGGTTGTCGTAGATCTTTCATTATACCAATTATCAAAGGTCTAAGTAGAAATTTAGACCTTTTATAGACATAAAAACCATTCCAAAGAACAACTCGTATCGTTCGTCAAATCATTTGTTGAAGTTCTTCCAAAAGCTACCCCAGCCCGAATTCGTTTTGAGTTGGCCAAACAACATTACCAAAGATGAGAGAATAGCACTCCCGATATGTTGACAAAGTGATGGAGTTATTAGATGACAGGTCTTATGCGCCTATATCTAGAAATTCCAGGTCGAACATAGAAAAGGAAACTAGAACCTTCATTAAATAATCAGATATTCCTCCTGAAACTTCAGTCTTAGAGAAATTCAAACCACTCCGTGTTGTAGTGTACGGTCTTTCTAAGAAACAAGGCATATCTCTCGGGCCTATCACGTACTAGTACTACAGACTTTTCTATCTATTATTCGGGCCAACATCTTCATGTTAAATTTGCCCATGTCGTGGAATATTCACAATGAAGCGGTGGATACCTTCAGTTTCGATCTAACATCTTTGTATACGAAAGTTCCTATCCTTAATTCAAGCAGTACCATCGAACAACTCCTGGAATGGGATGGCAAATCTGCTAGTTCAGGTCATCTCACGTACCTGATATTCCCAGGACAAAACCATGACACGGTCCAAAAGCGGCATACTAACTCTAAGTGATTCTGGTCGTGGAAGCCTAGCTCGTTTTAAAACAATTGATGTGTACAAATCGGCAGAGCAAACTGAAATTCACGTAATCAAAATTCTATGGAGGTAGGTACAACTTCCCATCAGAGGATAAATCTTTCCATGAATTACGTGGCATCGAGATATACAAACAACACCAGTGAATGCGAGAGAAAGACGGAGAGCAGAGCATTGAGGAGGATAAGAATAAGGATAAGAAGGATAAAATCACTTGGAAAATCATGCAAATCCAATAAAAATCTCGTTTTAAACGATACTGAACACATATTTGGTTCAAAACATAGTTTTGAAATCAATATTAAAGACAATGATTTGTTGTTAAAACTTATAAAATTGTAATTATGGTTAACTTTAAATACCGGTGCGCAAGTGAATGTAATATTCTGTCACATTTTTTTTCAAAATTGAAAATTTTCAATGGGTTTCAGGTAGAATGAGAGTTCATTTCAATTTAAATAAATATCAATTTGTCGTGAATTCATTTAAATACTAAAACACCGTTGAAAGCAAAAGTGTTAATTTATCGTGAATCAGCAAACATATATAAAAAAATGATAGGCTTGTGCTAAATTTCATAATTCAAATTCTGAAAAACCTTTAATGATTAAAGTAATTGCAAATCGATCTTGGGAATAGCCGATGTATCTATTTAGTGTTGACGCATACTCAAAGTGTCCAGAGATACTATGCTTAAATTAGTACTTTTGTAGTTCACCTATTCAAATATTTGCCAGACGTGGAAAGCTCTATATTTTTATATACCGATAATATACCTCCATTTATTACTGTAACTTTTCAGAGATGTTTAAAACAATTGGAAATTTTATATTGGACAAGCGCTCTTATTTTCTACAATCCAATGGTTTTGTCGAATGACACGTTCAAGCAGTAAAAAAAAAGCTTCGAAAAAGGATTTTAGAAGAGAATGAATACGAACGTGGTACTATTAGAATATAGCTTAACATCCATTATTTACATGATGCAATTTGCATTTGAAATTATATTTGTAAGAAAAATTAAAGGTATCATTTTCATTTCTGCTAAACTATTAAGACTCAAATCAGATAATAATAGCCACGTAATGCAAACGAATCAAAAAAACTAAAAGAAATATTTTGATAAAAATGCTAACATTTTACCATCTTTGAACCATGAAATTGAAAGAGCTTTTATACGAGGGGAAGATAAATTATGAAAACTAGGATATCGAAAATTGACAAAAATAGGTCTCGATCGTATTTGATGTAATGTGGAAACACTGACAAAACATTTTATAGAAATAAAAGATTTGTTAATGATAACATTTCCGAAAATGATCCGTACGAAAGTCTTTCTAAACATTGTCAAACTTACGGAATGCAAATAGTCAACCAGTGCCTTATTTTGACTAACACAGAGCACAAATAAAAAGGAGAAAGTCATGAAGAATAAGAACAAGCTAAGAAACATGACAAAGGAAAATGTCCATATTAATGAAGACTTGACCGAACAGGAAGAGGAAATTAAAAAAATGACAAGGATCAAAGTACGCGAGAGTCAGAAGGAGGAAAGCAGTTGAAAATAAGATGGAATAAAGAAGACGGAAGGTCCCATATATTCTTTCTAATAAAGCAAAAGGATTCAAAGGACGTAAAGAAACTAGAAATAGTAAGAACTAAGGAAGGAGCAAACGAAACGAATAAGATAATGATGCCAGAGACGAAAATGGATTAACGATTAGAAAAGATACAATAAAAGGGAACATAAAGAACATTAGTAAGCTGGCTACTTGGAATATTAGAAATTTATCCGGAATGGAAATGGAACTATATTTACTAAATTAGAAAGAGCTCATTTAGAAATATTAATAGTATCAGTAACTAAAGAGAAAGAGATAATTATGGAAATGGCAAACCTGCATTTATTAATATAGAGTGGTACAAAGCAAAAGAAGAGAGGACAAGTCGAAATAGGCTCTCTAATTCATGACATTAAGAAAAAGCTCAATAATTGGGAAGCAATCTCACAAAAAATATTGTCAATAGAACTTAGATATGAAGTAAAAACTATTATTACTTCTTACAGGTCTAATGAATACGAAAATATAGAAAATAGAGAATTAAGTATAACGATAGAAATAGCGAAAGGAATATATGCATTTGTAATAACAGGCTTTAATATCGAGTTAGGAAAAGAGACGAGCTATATAGTGTAATTAAAAACGTGGAGAAGAGATCAGACAAGAATATTCAAGGAATCATCAAATACCAGAGAGGGAAAGGAGAAAGCACCGATAAGAAAGGTGGTTGTTAAAATAGGTTTTGAAATAAACAGTGACCTCGTGTCATCTAAGATTAAATAGAATAGGAAAGACAATAAAGATCTAATACAAGCAAAAGACACAATAGACTCAAACAAACTTAAGCATAAGCAAATAGCAAGATTATATCAAAAGGAAATTAACAATGGGCAAATTGAATTGGAAGAAATATGAACAAGTTAAATAAGAAACATAATTTTACAATTTGTATGTATGTATATTGAACATACAGAAGTAGGCGGGATGGTGAACAGTAAAGCAACAAGAATGATAGTAAAGAGGATTGTGTTAAACAAAAGACATGTAGTGTATGAATTTGGCAAAAAATTAAAAGCAAAAGTAACAATCGAGCGCTGGAAGAAATATTTCCAAGGGTTGCTAAGTACAAACCAAAATTAGGTTTTACGGAGACAGATGAAAGTTTAGAAAACTGCGAGAAGAACATAACATGAGAGGAATTGCTGGACGTCACTGAAGAATTAATAGCGCCAAGTGCTGATAAAATTGCGACAAAAATGATTAGAGCCATGGGAGAACGAGGAGCCATTGTTTACAGGAGACAGCAATTGTTGTAATAATTACAAGGATGTAACATACAAAGATAATAGAAAAACCATTAAAACGTGACAGAACTAACTTTGTCAAAGATGAGAGTGGGTTTCGAAAAGGAAGATACATACAAGACCACGTACTTTTAGTAAAAGAGATTATTAGTCGGAACCCTAATTAGAGGAGGCGAAGCGTATACTGGACAACGTTTAGTACCACGAAATAGAGGACTACAAAATAAAAAGAAATCTTTTTTTCTTTTTAAAGTACAGGATACTGAATGTTATTCTAGAAAATTTATTTTTTTTATCATTTATTTCGATTGTGAAGACCTTTGAGCTACTTCTCTACACTAGAAGAGTACAGGGGCTCGATTAAATTCTTCCAAGTTTTAACGTAAATACTGAGAGAGATATTAAGACATGTTCCTAACGTTACAACATTTGTTGACGTGAAGATGGCTGTTTCAAACAAGCAAAAGTTAATACTGATAGTCCACTCGATTTCTCATTTTGGAGATTTATCGTATGCTGTAGAGCTAAATAATGAAGAGTAATTGTGGAATAGAATTATGGAGTCTCCTGATAGATTCTGTAATACATCAAAGATGCCCTCGAACATTAACACAAAGATTGCAAAAGTGTATCCTAGAATAAAGCCATCAATTTCAACACCTTGAGATCGAGGCACAATATATTTTTTTGTAAATCTAATCATTGTTTTTCTTTGTTATTTTTAAAGCTCATGTTGATCAGCAAGTTTTGTTATAAGTTACTGAACAGAAACAAATTTTCTAAAAAAATATTGTAACTTTTAACATCCTACACCTTGAAAACATTGCAGTTTTCTCAATGTCAACAATGGATCTGAAAAAAGCTTTCGATAATGTACCGGGGAATAAAGTACGAGAATACTTGGAGGAAAGAAATGTAAACACTCTATTCCTATGAATCATCAAAGATATGCAAAAGGCACCAGAAATCGAGTAACAAGCAAGAATGCGATATTCGAAGAATTTACCATAAGAGCTTCATAGACAAAATAATGAGGGACACGCAAAGAAATATGAAGCCATTTTATATTGGGTACAAAAACTTGGAAAAAATTGGAGTCACCGACCGTGTCTTTGGGGGACTTGTTGCAATAATGACGGGGAGTTAACAGGATTTAAGAGAAAATTTGAAAGTGTGGAATCAAGCATTACTAAACAATGATATTAATGAGATAAAATTAACAAAAATAATATTAAGAGAAAAATGGACTGTAAAAGTGCAATTTCACATTGTGCTTCAATTCAATAACTCTTTTCTTCAATCTTGAGTATTTCTTGTATTTATAAGTATTGAAATATTGATAAGATAAATAAATTTTGTTTTATCCAAGTTATCTTTTGAATTGTACCTTTCTTAAATGTGTTAATATCACTTGAAAACAAGAGAAATTCGTATTTGTTCTTGTTGTCAGTTCCATACTTTGCTAGCTGCTAACTTGCCTGTCGTGAGTAGAAGTTGCACTGCAGTATATTTTTACTTATTTAATCTACTTACAAGTAAATTGAAGTTTTAGTAAGGAGCTTTAACGAGATCTGTGATACGTAGCATCGGCTGTCGCGTTCCTATTTACCATTATGGTAACAGCGTACCCACGGTGTATTAGTAAAATATTGTGCGAGACAATTAAATTCACGTACGTACGTATCGCGTACGTATATTGGGTGTCATTAAGTTTCACTTGTAATGTACAAAAATTTATTCGCAGACAGGCGAGAAATACCTTGAATTCATAATTATATAAAGTACAATAAATGTAACATTAAAAGGTATGTTTCTTGAAAAAAAAAAAAAAACACCATTATAAATGTTAGATGAAATGTCGTCTGTATAATTTTCTTTTGTGTTGGATCTGAAAACAATCACATTGTGGGTTCCAACAATAGTCGTCATCATGTGTGCATTCCACCTTCCTTGATACTTTTGCTTCTTGCTTGCTTATTCTTCATTAAATTCACCGATAAAAGTTTTCTGGAAATCTATCCAAATGGTCACGCAGAAAGTGCATTATTAGCCAATCTCAGCCAATGAAAGCGCAAGTGAAAACATGTTGTGGCCTGACAAAAGCTGACAAACTCTCGTTTATCGTGATATCGCGATAAAAATTACAATTGCCGGACACGATGTAACCATTGAAGTCGGTCGAAATCTTTAGAATTATTCTTGGTACCTATTTTTGTGGATCTTTCTTGGCTTGTAGCGGTTCTTCTCCAATGGTTGAGCTAACGCAAAAAACGTGCAAGGAACTACAAGTCACTTATTGGCAATGCATTTTAGTTGCTCACAGAACAGGTTAGAATTGTTAAACTATGTAACTTCCTCTTTGTTCCTAAATCAACAGTTTTGTTTCCAAACAAGTATTAAACGTTTGAATATTAGAAAAAGTTAAATAGACACTTAATGTATTTCATTACTTTATACATACATTTATTACATAAATAAATGTACATTTATTTATATAATATATACATACTTTATACATAATATTACATACTATTACATAACATTTTTAATTACTTGGCGCTGTTTTAAGACATTTGGTGTTTCAAAACAAATTACTCTGCTATGGAGCGTATAAGTAATTTGGGCCTGTCAAAGGAAACAGCATGCAGGTTTTGCCAAGTGGAAGAAGAAACTGCTGTCGATGTGCTGTGCGAGTGTGTAGCCCTGGCAGGACTAGGGCTCTCAGAAATGGGCTCAGAATACTCAAAAATCGAAACTTATGCAGAGGGATCACTCACAAGACTGCTAAATCTAGCACCGGAAGCTAATGTAATTGATCTAATGAAAGGGAAACCACGATACATCAGAAAAGATCGCAGTGGAATAGGTCAAGAGTCACCACGGCAGCTAATCTAAAATAATCTATCAGTACATAATAAATGAGTATGTAGAAAAATGTAATATAAACTAACAGAAATTCAAATTTGCTGCTACAATTTAATAATGTAATATTGAAGCATATTCCCGAAGATACCCGTCGCCAGCGCAACATGTAATTGATCCAACTCAACACGCACTCTATTTGCTCAAATAAACTTTTTTGTTCAGATTAAATCAGTTAGTTTCAGATCATATAACCTGGTCTATATGCTTAAAGTCGTCAGAAAGTGCTGCTACATACGTAGAGAATCAATCAATCTTCACCTACAGGGTCCAACAATGAGACCGGGGGATTTCAAGTGAACTTCGGAGCTCATAAGTTGATAATGGGTACGAATGTCGTTGGCTCCTCGCCATCAGCACAGCCTACCGTTTAATTGACAATGAAACGTTAATTCTCAGCGATACGTTGACATGATCTGTCAACGTATCGCATATCGCGTATCGTGTGTCAACTTTCTTGCACCACAACTTGCCCTTTTTCCATTGAATGAAAACACATTTTTCTAGCAAGGTGGAGCAACAAGCCACACAAGAATTTCACTGGATACTATGAATGCTTTGTTCGCAGGATGCGCCATTTCTCGTAACGGGGATATCGTTTGGCCTGGTCGTTCTCCCGATTTATTGGCTTGCTATACAATCTGTTTTTAGAAGAAAGCTAAAAGGATGGGTGTTCCAGGCCTATCCAAATCAGAACTATCCAAGCTCTCAAGTAATGTATTCTAGATGTAACTGAAGCAATACTTATTAATATGCTTCGTATGGTATATGCGGTATAAATTATTTTTTCTTTACTGTGGATCAAATGGTACTTTATATAATACATGGTCAATTAATAAAAAAAGATCATTCTTTAAGAAATAATTAAAATTTTAAATCATCCTGCTTCATTGTTGGACCCGGTACAATGGTTTGCTTCCTCAATACCAAAAGTCTCGAAGAATTACACTTAATCAATAAAGCGGCCAAAGAACGGTAAGGATATTAAGCTTGATCATGTTACCAATTGTGCCTTGAAGGATTTACCAGCGCTAACCATTCAAGTACCAGTTAGACTTATTAACTTATCTTATTACTCCATCATTTTCCGCTGATCCCAAACCCATCAGATTCCTTTTCACTATTTTCACACTCGCAGAATTCGTGATTCTAACGAGGATCAGAAATGAGTTGAATATTCTGAATTTTTTATCTGACGAGCAGTTCGGCACTATAGCGGGTCATTACATGGATTACCAATTGCTTTTATTTATGGAACCTATTCAGAATGCCTTTGAACAAGCGCAGACCTTTGGAGCTGCCTTGTGGACATTAGATTGCGTAGGGTGCAACGGTCAGGATGTACGAGTTGGGTTTTAGTTAGATTTACCTCATCGTATTTGGGTCTGATGGTGACTGATCTTTTGTTCTTAGCGAAGAAAAAAGTGGTATCTCTCCCGAGATCGATTGTATCTGGAATCCCTCACGGATCTCCATTTATACTAATGATGATCAGGCAATTCAATGTACGTGCTGGAATGAAAATTTAATTGTTCTAATGAGGCAGACAGCGTTGTGTGTCAGAACCACAACACCCTAAGATCTTTAGTATTCAAAAATGATATTTTTATTGGTACCACGCAAGCATATTTCTACATTTGGACCAAAGATAAATACTGCCATTAGTCACTTTTCAATTTGGCGTACAGAAAATCGATAATATAAGAAAGGTTGGAAAGAGAGGTTTATAAGAAATTGAGCAAAGCACACTGTAATTTTGCAATTAAAATTCATTGTAGAACCACGCCTTCTCACGAACATATATTATGCATTAGTTTATTTAGCGCCGTCGTATAGTACACCAGCGTGGGATCGAACATCGAATATTGGCCGTGTCTTAATCACAAAAACCAATATTCTGATTGCTTGATTGTAAACCCAGTGATTCATGTAGGCCGTACTTCGTTAGAAATCAAGTATTCACTTTACATAAGTTCAAATTTTGCGGAATAACGTTTCTGCAGCTGCTACAGTGCGTCATATGAAAACATTTTTTTATGTAAAAGTTGTTTAGCGACATCTTTTCGATTTATGTAAGGAAAATGTTGTTTGTTTGCAACATAGCAAGATGTTAAGCTATTTGTTTCTAGTTGAAAAGAAATTAAAAAAAATCTAAAGCAAACGTTCAAAATGCACGCCATTAACAACCACATTCTACATTTCGAGCTAACAATACGATTTCCTTCCAATAATGCAGTACTTTTAGAACGGTTCTTCCTAACATACAGTCTGGGGAAATTTCATTAAAATAACATTGAGTTGATACTGGGGTGCTGGTTCATCTTGCTGGGATTAGTTATCGGAATTTAGATTATTGCCTATTAGTTCTTCTCCAATGTTCTTATTGCCCTAAGGGACGAGGTGGTTTTGCAGTAACTAAATACATTCCTTCAGTAAGATTTCCCTTAATAAACATTTGCTACGCGCATATTCTTACCTACTCGTTTATTTGTTGTAGTCATGTGAGTTTCGTGCTGGATCATCCAATCAGAATTTTCCTAAAACTAGTTTCAGCAAACTATGTCTATTAACGGTGCCATTAGGATAAAATGACGTATCATCGAAAAAGCAATCCTGCTGATTGCATTTATGTAGTTGTTAATTTTGTCCATTATTTATTGGCAAAATTCAGTTTAGGTGTAGAAGAATTTGGCTTTTCTGTTACTTCTAACAATACGTCCTGTTTTTTGCCATCATTAGTTGGGATTTTTTCTACTTCCAATAGAAGAATATTCTTTGCATCACTTATTTCTCTAAAATACTCCAAAGCTTTGATCATAAGAACTTTACTAATTGGTTCCGTTTTATTGTATTCTTCATTAGAAAGGATTCACACCTCCTGTTATGTTACCTTATGGATAGACCCAACCATTATTAGAATTTTGTTATTCTTTTATTTTCGGTTAAAAATTTGAAGCAGTTTGAACACGTTGTATATTTTAGAAACAAAATTTTAAATTAACAAATGCGCATAGAACATTCAAATAAAAAAGCGGGTTGCTATTTCTAAAAGAAGTTTTTTTTAGTTTAGTTTTACTTCCATCAAAATGCATTAGATACCGAATACGCCTGTTTCCCTATTATAGAATTTTTTGTAAACACGTCAATGCGACACTTTAATTACCTTTTTATTCCAAAAAAGGGACTAAATAGTTTCCCACTTTTCGGATCGAATTTCTAATTCCCTGTTATTTAATTTTCTTTTGTTACAACCATCTGACGTATTTGAAATTATTTGAAACAATTTCAAAGCAGTTATTCAAAGACGTTCGCGTTCCTCTTGATGCTTTCGCGCTTCTCGTTATATAATTAACATTCCTTTCAAAATAACTTTTCTAATCTCTTTTCAGTAAACTTATTCGGAGTGCATAACACTCTCATTTTTCAAGTGAACGCCTCATTTCCTCTCCTTCATTTACTAGACACAATTGTTTATAATTCAAGCAAGCCGGCGGTTCAGCAAAAACAGCAGTAGCAATCGCTTACTTAACATATTTGGGATGATTCTCCTTTCATGCTCACTTACGCATAAACTGAGGGGTCTTGTCTTTAAGTTTTGCTAATTATTTTCTAGTCTCTAGGTAGGCAACTATCGATATTCTATTTTATTTTTATTTATAAAGATTAATTCAAATTTTTTACTTTACTATCTACAAAAACATCCAAATCCAAGATTTTAAAGAAAGCTTCGCCTGTTGGTGCGAAATGTAATTAAGATATGTAAAAGTTTGATGTTTGATGACTTAAATATATGAAAGGTAGATGTACGAATGAGATATTTTAAATACACATATTGTCCTTGGTCCGTTGGTCCTCCAGGGTACACAGCAATACGTTTGAATTAAAAAAATCTTCATTAATTTGGTAAACATCTATTGACTGTCGGGAATAAAAATATAATCAGATGTAGAATAGTCAAGCAGCTAGATTTTGTGTCGGTTGGTTTGATGAGTAATGGCAATCGAGGAAGTGTTTCGAGAGAATCAGGCCGTCAGTAGAGACTAAATATTGCCCGCCCAATTCCTCCCTTTTATAAAGGGAATACCTTCATATTTTATAACGAAATAACATTTAATAGTCATAGGGATGACAACGGCTGACTTTGGACATGGGGACACTTGAAGTAAGCCGTACCATTAGATTGGATTAGCCAACCAACTCAAATAATATGAATCCCATCGAAAGTAGATTTAAAAACGATAGACTTTTATATAATATTTCCTGTTGCTGACAAACAAATATTTTTAATAATACTGAGTGTCCAAGATTTTTGACGATGTGTGTATTTACCATCCTCACCTTCTTCTAAAGACTCAAGCACTAAAACCTCCTCGCCATTGCCACTATTTTAAAGAATTTAAGCTTCCGGTTCCGGGTTGAAACCGCGTCATAATTGCAAGAGTCTGACGAAAATTGCATGGGTTTTTATAGGGTTATGTAGGGGAGCACTTTGTCATTGGAGGATTCAGATAAGAGAGATCATTTTACTGAGATTGTTGGAATATTATGGATTTCGTCGCTTTTTCAGAAATCTAAATTCTTTAAAGCAAATAATTTATGGTGTTTGTTGTATAATTGAAAACGTTAACTTTCTGTTATTTACATAGCAGGCAGAATTCTACAATTCCAGTTTTACAGCTTTGCCAATAACCTGTTTCCATTGTAATATATGTAAGTACTCTTTTAGACGCATGGAATTGAAGAATATCATCCCATAGGACTCAATGAAAGATGTTACCCTATCGAATCTGAGATATTGTAAATTCTCTGATTTGCGTTTGAGAAACGTTAACATTAACACATCTTGTAATTGTGGATATCGACGATGAATTCGCAGCATGTCCATAATATTAATACGACGTAGGCTCAATAAATACACGTTCGAGCGGTGGTACATATAAGCGGTTTAATTAAACTAAACAAAATTGCCATTACTACGCAGGCAGGCGTCCCATTGCTTCACGTGACGCTGTATACCGGTGGCGTACCACTCCTCTGGCTGTTGACGGAAGCATATCAAAACTGCCTGTTGGACTTCAGCGTCCGACTAGAATCGCCGTGCCCTGAGCGCCTTCTTCAATGGTCCAAAGACATGGAAGTCACAGGGTAACAGATCCGGGTTGTAAGGAGGGTGCTCTAATACCTCCCACCTCATGCGCGCTATCCATGACGTGATGATGTTAGCGATATGCGGACGTTATCGTGAAGGAAGATCACTTCTTCCAAAAGATTCCAAAAAATTCAAAAGGTAATGGTCCACGGTGATCGAAAAAGCAGGTAAGCATAACCTTGCCAGCGGAAAGTTGAGTTTTGAATTTCTGGTGCCTTGGGGACGATGGATGGATGGATGATTGGTGACACCAACTTTCGTCACCGGCAACAATACCGCGCAAGAAGGAATCTCCATCTTCACGGTACCGATGAAGATGCTGCAGCGAAAGACCCTTGGCTTTGTATTCTTAAGTCAGTAGACGCGGTATCCATTGTGTACACACATTTCGGTATCCAGCCCATTGTTTCCACACTGATATCAGAACGATCTGCTAATTCTCTAACACGAATCCGCCTATTCTCAACAACGGCTGCTCGTGCAGCAGCGACATTAACATCACCCTTCGTATGCTGAGGCGCGCCCGGCCTTGGTCGATTGTCGTCCATTACTGAACTTCCGACACTATTCCACGACCGTGGTTTTCGAAGGACACCGTTCACCATCAATATCTTGCATTCTCCGATAGATTTGAACAGATGTGTTGCCCTCAGCGCTTAAAAGCTGTATTACTTTTCGGTAATCGGTCTTGGGCAACTCAACGTTACGACCTGGCATACTAAAAGGCGCACAGCGACTGCGTATTCTACGAATATCACGAATTAACTGCCACAGTAGACACCTGTGACATTACCGGCGGCCGTCTTATGCAACTTTCTGCGGTTATAGCAAAACTAACGTTCGTGCTGCAGCGCTCGAACATGTATTTGTTGAACCTGCATGGTAATATAGAACATTAATTAGAATTTAAGAAGTACCTAAAAAGAGAGGGTATCTCATAGAAAGTTACTTTTTAGCGTAAAATTAAGGATTTCTATTTTAAAATTAACGCCTTATGACAACATTTTGTAATAAAAATATAACGCTTGTACATTGATATATTAAAAAGTACGCTGCTAAATTCTAATGTTTTATTTGAAATACGTAAGTCGTAAGTATCGAGATCAATTTAGATATAAAGAAATTTCAACATTTAAATTTTCTTTTCATCTTTAATACAAAATTTAAATTTAACAATATCTTCGAAGACAAAGTCTGCATATGCCACCTTGTTGATTTTCGTTTCTTCCTTTGAAATCTAGATTTGTCCGCGAAAACATTAAAGAAAGACGTTTGCTAGGATATTCTTTTTAAATATTGAGTTCTTAAGTGGGAATATTAAACGAAAATTATTCATTATTCTCATAAATTATGTCTGAAGTATACAGCTTTTATTATCCTTACAATTACTACAGCTGACAGTGATCTATGGTGTGTTAACCATCATTAACAAGCACTTGTTGCCTTCTCTTAATAAGTTAATCAATGCCCTCCCGGTAAAGTTTTGCGGTGTTATGAACAAAAGTAGTTTCAGACAAAGTGATGGATTTCATTACCCGTATCAAAATATTTACCGGGCAAAGTGTTCTACCCAATGTACGCAAAAGTTATCTATTCCAACGATGGTCGGTGTAAGTGAGACCGGCTACCGTAGCATTCTTTTTAGTACGTGACTTTGCTTTTGTTACTAGCTATGATATAATTTTGCAAACAATAGTCAATTTAACGACTGTTTCATTTTCAATGTTGAAAATTGATAGTAAGAAGCGATCGGAGGATACCAGAGATCAAATACATATAAATGTTTGTCGGGATCGGTTTTAAATAATAATACCAATTAATTTTTTTTAACCACCCCAGATCGATTACCCGTTCAACTTTGTTTGCTTCCTGACGTTATACTTTTTTCTAAACGTTGGTAATAATAATAATAATAATGGCTTATTATCCAACAGAACATTAACAGTTAAAGTAAAAATTAGAAACAATAGACAGACAAACGTAATAGATTAACACAGTAAACAAAGGGAATATTCGCTTTGCGTCTTTTGCCATGTACATTAATGGCGCTTTGTACATAATCTTAGTCCGATATTTTGGAATTACGACCGTAATTCGAAAAGCTTCAAGTTACATAAAAATAGCTTTATTCGTCAAACATATTGTGACAATACGCCAAAAAAAAAGGTAGTAACTTTACTATGGAAGCTTATTTTTTAATTTTAACGCTGCGTAGGCTTTAATTGCTGCTACTATTAATTTCTTCCGGGTTTCAAATTTTTTACTCGACGTTTCCCCGTTCATGCTGACGGCTTCTTCGCGATAACTGGACTGATTTTCCGTTGTCCGACATTTTTCTAATATACGTCGCTGGTGCATTCAACCGTGAAGTTTCCGCTCTACTTAGAGTGATGATTCTATGTAGTAGATTCTTTTACGTGTTGCCAAGGTGATACTCTTCTTCTCTATTAATGACGCACACCGATAGATATTTACATACGAGATCTCATCATCAGATGCACAAGACGACGGTAATTAAAACCTTACTATCAGAGCCCGAGGAATCCTTCATTTATCCTGTAGTTCCTGTAAGTTCATTTATCCTGAAGAAGCAGTTAGCATGAACGGCGAAACGTTGGGCGACAGTTTTAACCCGCGGCGAACCCGGAAGAAGTTAATAGCAATAGATGTAAATTTTAGTTTACCTAGTACATGATTATTAAATATTACTCATGAAAATTATGGGAAAAAAAGGTACAGTTCACTAGATGTTAAATTACAAATTTCAGGATTTTTACTTGCTACTCTTCTTAAGAAAATTATAGACCTCTCTGTATCGTCCTGTGTTTATCTTGATCTATGGAAATAGGCAAGGTTTGCTTGGGTCTTATCAAGTGGCAAAAATGTCATTGGTTACTGCGACCTAAATAGATCTATTGTAACAAAATACCCTTGCGTATTAGAACAGATAGAACATCGTAATAAACCTTAGTATAACTCTAAGACCTTTTTCTTTCCGGTCAGTATATGCAAGGAAAGGTCTTTTGAAATAATGGTGTCGCGTGGGACTCGTGGCAATACGTCTGCATAGAATGTGTTCTGTCGCCTCAGGATCTCTGTGACAGATCAAGCGGATGCCATCTACACAAAATATTAAATTGAATTATCTTCTTTCTTCTCGCTTTAATGTCGTTATATCGTTAAAATAGAAGAAACTTTGTCTTTATAATTGTTATAAATCACAGATCTTTTTCTATGTATGTAGAATGTACCAGGTCTTCATCTTGGAAATTTCATTCTTCTGTTCGTGAACGATTTCTTTTCATCCCTGCTTTGCGGACGAGCTTCTCGCGAACGTCCATCGTCTATTAACAACCACCAACAAAGTAGTAGACTAGTCAAAAAGTGCTTCGAGCTGTCATATACTTGGAAAATTACGGTTTTCCCTTCATATTGTACCTATTGTTTAAATAGTATGAAACAAAAAAATTGTTGAGAGCTTAAATGGTCTACTTGGTTCTGTCTAGGTATGTTATTAACAGATTTAAACATCAAATTTTACTAAATCCAAACGTTAGAAACGTAATTTTCTTAAATATTGCTTCTGTATTTACGCCATGAGAACTGCACATACAATACACCAATACTGATGTTTATGAGCTATTGTTACAAAATTTTGTGCCTAAGCAGCTAGTTTCAATTAATGGCGAGTCTTACACATGGAAATTAATCTAAATGGCTTTTATTGATATAGAAATAAAAAGAAAAACAAAAAAAAGTTCTAATGCTCATGTACCTTAGCGAAAAAGAACAAGAGGAACAGTATTTTAAGAAAATTTCATAGAGACTTATCCCTTGTTTATACTCGATCAAAGGTTCAAGGGAAATGTTCGCTGACTATGCGTTTACACGTAGCAGCAACTAAAGTGCACATGTTAACGCAACGTACAAACAATAGAGATGCTTCCGGACGTTGATTAATAATATTAAGTTGAATTGAAAATGGAAATAAGAACAACGAATATGGGTTAGAAGAAGGTTATTACGAAGAGACACTTGTGGAATTTAATTAATAACGCCACCGTTACATAGGACATCAGATATTCCAGCGATTCTTTTCATTTATCATTTATTAAATATAAATAAAAAAATTAGTAATAAATAAATAATAATTAATAATAAATAAAAAAAAAATAAAAAAGATAAAAAGATTTTCGTCTGCCAAGTTCAAAATATGTTTGTGTAAGTATTTGTATAAACAACAGCAAGTTGGAAGTGGTGGTGTTTGAATGTAATGGTTATTTAGGGGGGTAAGGTCGGTTTTTATATTTCTTTTTATATATCTTTTATATATTTTACTTTCTTGTTTCTACTGAAATGGTGGTTGCAGCCATACGTGCTGTAGGTAATAGAAAACTCGAAGTTTCGCCCACAATCACACGGGGCTTCTTTAGGACAAGGAAAGGTGGCAGTCAACACACAGTAACTCAATATGTAAACTTCGCCAGAGGCGAAACTAACCGAGAGGAAGCAATCCAAACAGTAACTTAGCATGTGAACTTGACCAGAGATCAACTTCGTAGATACGAGGGAAGCTGCACGCTTTTATTATGGCGGTAGGCTTACCATGACGTTGTCCAAACCCGGAACGCATATAGTTTTAACTGACTCTGGCCATGGAAGCCTCCATTATTATTACTGAATATGTTAATTATGTCCAAAATCAGTAAATATTAAGTATTAGCCCCGTCTTATCTGCCAGTATATTGTAATGTATTTGTCTAGAAGCAGTTTTCCACAGAGGGTGAATAGAGTGGTGAAACAAGTACATTTTAGAGCCACTCGGCCTAGTAAATAGAACGGCTTCCAATCTGTTTTGAGTTTGGTAATGTTTCGAGTTCACTTCTTCTACAATACTTAAATAGGCCGAGTATACAATGAAATAGGTGTACCTAAATATAGAATAATGACTGAAAAATATCTTGAAAACAATTAGAAATAGACACATGAAATCCATATTGTTGGAGGAACCAACAATTTAACCTGTAATATAACCAACGGATATATTTTACCCACATGGCGTCATCAGCGTTGCTCCGAGCGGAATTTTTACCTTGCATCGCCATTTCCCTTTCGACTTATTTCCCCTTCCTGCAAAACGGTACTTCTTGGCCCGATCTAATGCCAAGATATATACGTCCACCATCTAGAAAGCAGCGACAAAAATGATAATCCTCAGGATTATCATGACCTATTAAAAATACATACTTTTGCTGTGAGTTTCTTCACCAATATGGTTAGCTTCTTATCATTTATTCAAAAGGCGCAATTTTACAATCCTAGAAGGTTGAGATGCCTATCCGACTAACTGAAAATACCTTAGGTACAACTGATATTGCAAAATATATCGTAGAGTTCTTAGTTGATAATGATCCTGCAGTGGAAGCTAAATGAAATCTCTAATAATATTGTATTATACGGAAATTCGTTAATTATTATGTTCGTTATACACACATCAAACAATAGAAAAGTAGAGGTCAAATGAAGTATGAGTTTTGATAACGTCAGTACACAAGACGCAGGAATAGAACTATTGTTGGAATTATTTGCGGAAAATAGAGAGATCAAACAGAACGCAATGAAATATGAAAAAGATTATAACCATAAACAAAAAAAAATGTTCTATGTATTTGTTTTTACGTTACTTTTTTAAAAATATGAAAAAAAAAACTACAATTGATGCAATGATGCTTTGTATAGCAAGTGTGTATTGGTCTTATTAAGATATGAAATAAACAACATAAAGTCATATTTGTATCACTCTGTACAGCGTTTCGTTGTATTACTTATAAGTATCGTAATGTTTTACAATAAATTCAAAATTTTGGGTTTTTCAGAGATTATTTGATGAAATTAAGGTTAATGAAATTCGTGTCCTTTCGCCAATTTAGATTTTTATGTCGAGATATAGAAATGAGATGAGATATAGAAATATAAACAATTAAGCTTATTTATCAAAGTTCCACATCATAAACGCGACGTTTATGTATTTCTTTTCAATCAAAAATCAATTATCAAATTAGTGTCAGTTAATTGTTGAATCACGATGGCGTTTGTTATATTTTCGTAGCCACTTTTGAAAACTACTATCTGAAATATATTGATGTTGAAATATATGCCGAATCTATTTAATTTTGATGCAGTATGATGCTGGGATTCAACTGTAGTTGAGATTCTCGAAACTTCAGTGGGATTTTTAACGAAGAATGACCGAACGATTGCTAATTGGTGAAATTACATTTAGGTATGCTTAACTTTACGCTGAATCTTGTTGCACTTACGTTTTACATTAATTTAGAGTTATTGAGAAAGAGGAAATGAAATACAAAAGAAGTAATTATACGCTTTTACCATTATCGTCGTTGGCTGGACTTATAATATCCTTTACCCACGCTCCAAAGAGAATAGGCTAGAAAAGGAATTCTCTTTTAGAAATCGAACTTCCTAGCATTAAAGGGACCTTTGTTTTCGATAGGTGAACAAACTAAACGAGATGTTTGAGTGGCGCTGATGACGTAGCTTCTTAGTCATGAGTTGTAACATTACAGTATATCAATTAGTTATTCTTATCTAAACCTCTACAGATTCCAATGTTGTTGACCTTATTTAGACGAATATGATAACGACGAAATTTTTGAATAACATTGTCTCTCCTTATAAGAACTAGAAATACTATTTGCATATAATCAATGAAACGAACTTTATTCGAGCTTTATTCTTTTGTAAGTACTGCTTGGTTGTGTATTTACGTATTAAGTCACCATATAATCATTCCCTCACGGTTAACTTCAAGTGTGTAGTATACACATTTGCTCTCACAACTTTGGTTTCCACCGATCGTATTACTCTTACCTAATTCAAACATAGCTTGGTAAAAAAGTGATAACATTCAGTTCAGAGAATGCAAACATAGATACTTCGTTAAACACACATATCCTCACTGAACATTTTGCGTGGGAGTGAAAATTATAACTCACACGATAAACACTACCCTTTATTTGCTTAAGGATTTTTTTTTGCCAGCATACAAAGATAAAATGTATACATAGCTTTTAAATCAAAAAATATTTCGGAAAGCTTTACAAAAGTCTCCTACAATACTATGCAATAATATGCGTGCTATATACATACATACAGGATTAAAAAAATAACAAACTTTAATAATAATAGTAATAGTTTATTTCCAATAAGTTACAATTCGAACGTCATGATAAAAACGTAGAACCTACCGCAATATTTGTAAATTTACATATATTTAAGATTTCACAAAACAGTGAAACGTTAATATCACATTAAATTAAATTGAAGCTCCTATATGTGATCGCGACCGGAGCTCTGATACACATCAGACTAGTTCTAGTCTGATCCACATAAAACGTTGTGCAATTATATCTCGAACTAGTCCTGAAAATACTGAAATTTGTTTTATTGCTAAGACATGCACAGCCTACTTCATTAGTAAATAGATTTTAATTTAGCTGGTTCCTCGTATATCTCATTCGGAGGAGACATTAAATTGAATCTGTTTAGCATTGCAATCGTTGTAATTAATTCCTTCAGGACAGACTTTGTCTGATTAAGTATTTCAAAAACTATTGAACTCTCAATAAAGCATGTAAGCAGAATACTTCTTGACTAAAACATGCTCTAACTTACAAAGACAGGTATTCAGCCCGTACATTCAGAATTGGATAAAATTTGGGTGATTTTTAGGTCTTACAGGACTATGAAAAATACCGATTTCCGTTTTGGTTGAGAAATGGTTACGGAGGGACAAATAGTGTCTTGAAAATGGTTTTATGCGTTTTCTACTTAATTATTGTGAATTAAACGATATGATAAATTCCGTTGTCCGAAAAGTTGCTCCCATCAAGCCGCAGAATACGAGCTAGGGAATTTATAATTTATAAATAAAGATAAAATTAAGTCTGAGTACGAATTTTATCACCATCGAATTTTAAATGGTTTGTATCTGTTGGATTTTAATAACTTGAATGAATTGAGCCAAGTGATACAATACAATATTTTGCAATAAGTCTCACAGACGTGTGTGGATTATAAGCAACACTTACTAATACATCTATTCTGTTCACTTCATTCGTTGTTGTTCTTCCCCGGTTTTCACATTCACCTTCAGGAAAATGACCAGTACTTCTTAACGTGTTATCCGCATGAAAAAATGTATTTGTTCCATATAACTTAATTCATATAAGTTCATCATATCACAATCAATGACTAACAACTTTAAAAATGATTACAGAATATTATTGTATTATCTAGGTGTTATCTGTATTATGGCTGCAGAAAAGAGCCTTTTATCATTAATTTGATACAAAAACTCTCGATATATCTTTATTCATTCGAATTTTGTAGGCATTTAGGTATTAGGTATTTTGTCATTCGAAATTAATGAATAACAGGGAATATCTTTTTAAGTACTCTTGTTAATTCGAGTTAAACGGTGTTCCTCCTTTAAATTTAAAAATCCTTTAAAACTAATAAGGTTACATAAGTCAGTTATGTAATGTTATGTTAGCGCTTGCGCATTGCCTATGCTATAATAATAATATTTGTTTACCGACGTCCAGTTCTTTTGCACACGAGGAACCTTCCAAAGTACCTTCAAGTCGGGAAGAAGTGGAGAAGGAAGAAAACCAAAATCCAAAAAAAAAATAATGCTATACAAATCTGCCAGTAAGTGATTCAATTTGCAATCTTTCCTTGGCTTGGAAGTTACTGGGATCTCATAGCCTCTCAACTAGTATGGTAGTGTCTGCAAAATCTGATATTGTCAAAATCCAATATGGTACCGATAAGAATTAAAAAAGTTGAGAATGTTTTTATTTCTTTATCTGTAAGACCAAAAAAAGATGTTTGACGTAAAAGAAGAAAATGAGCGCAATATATCTGGTATGTAGGTTTCCATAGGTCATCGTCATCAGTTACACTATACTCTCGGTGTCCGGGTGGGAACCGCGTTGTTGAACGACTGAGGACTATTTATTCTGAAGCGGCTTGAGTAGGCCTTACTTTTGAGTCGGTAGCTACCACAGCTGTAACGAATTTAAAGTGTTGGGATGATCTCCATAGATTCACGAATTTTTTAATTATAATAGTGACCAAATGTTTAATTATAATTGTTTACCAGATGACAAAGGTGTCATCAATGCACCTGCATGAAAACTTTGGCGTAAGGTTGTAACGTAATAAGTAATAAGGTTTGTTAGCTTCTATAAAGACCTTCGCAACGACAGGAGAAAAAGAAGATTCTATAGCTTCGAACAAAGCTAGCTTCAACCAAGTCAGCCGGATTATCCGATTGGTTATTGGTGACGAGGAGCTCTACAATAGTGGATACTATATTCGGCGTGGGAACATTGGTGAATAAGAGTCCGATGTCATAGCTAGAAATGTAATAGCAAGAATTATGTTCTATTTCAATTGTTTTTAACAAAACGTAAAAGTGAATGCGTTATAAGGTGCTAGGTATATTCAGAACATCATGTCCGAAATAAAGATTACAATGTGCTAGCTTTAATTATCGTGTTTACAATCATTGGTGTTAGTGTTCCTGTAAGAATGTAAAGAATTGGACATCGAATCGTCATTAAATTCTTATATTTAGAAGGTATTGCCTTCCAGATACAAGAATTGCAGAAGGATACCGGTGAATCGCGAAAATTTTATTTAAGCTTTCCGAAATCCGTTTCATTGGTGTAGTAAAGGCACTGATATCGTGCCTTCCAAATATCGCCTTCCAAAGGCGACTAAAGCCTATAAAATTCTGGTATTTTTCAATTTTATTAAACGTTACATTTCGTAGATTTATAAGTATCACATCTTATTACTAATCTTAAAACACTATCTCCTATACAATAAAAATAAAAAAAAAATATATAACCTATCGTGAATAGAATTATTAAGAAACAAGACCTTGTATAAAGCTATGCTACATACAGCAACTGTTAAAATAGCCTGAAACAAGATGAAGAACTTAGTCGTCTTACCATTGCATGCAGTCGGGTCTGCGTTAGCTGTATATAGACTGGAGACTGGCCATCAAAAGGTGGCTGCTTCTTACATACATGGAAATCGTGGTTGATGAAACCTCCTATCAGTTACAACGCTTCATCGATCCAGAGACCTTCCGCATCATTGATCCAGTGTGCATGACAGTCTTGCAGAGTGTGAATGAACAGCAAAGGCTACAGTCTAAAAAATGGTAGTCATTTCACTATGGTGTCATTATAATATTACTGGTAATAACGTTACAATAATTACTTGTTTCTTAAGGAAGGAAAACGCTTGAAGAATTTTTCTGGCAAATGTATGTAATAATTCGGTAAATCTTCTAATATTTATTATTGACATCTACATACAATTGTTACCGGTGGTTGGTAAAAGTAGACCAAGCAAAGGAGTCACCTAAGAGAAAAATCGAGCAAGTTGCTTATTCATCATCATTAATTTACGTTATATGCTTTTTCGAAACATTTTCAGTATATGTACATAACAGCCGTAAATAGTGTAACCCCTCTTAAGTTCATTCAACATTTTCTTCAGATTTTATCTTTTACAGTTTACATTGCGTTCATTCATATTTGCAGAGGAAACCAAGATTATAGAGCTTCTTTCATTTTGTTTTAATCTTGAACGTCATTTGTCCATTTTTTTTCTTAGATTCGTAACAAACATAAAATTTAGCAAATTGGCCAAATTTGAACCTACCTTCTATCTCCAATCATGAGCGAGATCCCCTTGGTAAGTCTCGAAAATAGATCAACTTGTTCAAGTATCTAGTTAAATTTAAAGTGTTTGAAACTAGACAAATACAAATTAACATTACGATATCATTATCTTAACTGTTTTAGTTTAGTAGCTCAAAGCGCTTGGATCATATCGCTTCAATGAGTATTTTTCCTTTCAGTGTACAATGGCTGAAATTTCAAGCAGTTTCTGTGTAATTGAACTAGTACCACATACTAGAAACTAAAACAAAAGAATATTCAACACATATCAGATATGGTTAACGTTGGTAACATAGGAAGTGGTAACTGTCTGAAATTTACTATATCTAAAATCTAGCTAGTTTAGGTCTTCTAATATCTGTATCTTACGACTTTTAAAAAAAATTGTTACGGAACTTATATAGTAAATAAGTTTGAATAAGGAAGAACAATATAAGGCAGCCAGGACTACTTGAATAAAATTAAACATTTTTGAAAAATAGTCCCATTATGTATATGTAGAATTATCCACATAACAAGACTCGAGAACCTAAAACACAATTTTACAATTACACGGAAATTTCGAGGTGTAAATACACTTATGCCGCGTCTTATGTGTTCTAATATTCATGAATTGTCAGGAATATTGTCGCCCACTTCATCTCGGTAGCACAGTCAGAAGTTACCCTGGTTTCAGACAGATTTACGCTTGCGACCCCAACAGTAACTTTTCTGTTTACACAAGTAAGCTATTTTACGAAATATCTAATTGTACCATTTACATATGACGGTGGTTAGATTTAATTAATTAAACTGAGAATGCTTACGCATTTCAGAGTTCATTTGTAACGGAACAAATAGGTGAATATGTGTTTATCACGTGTTCCGTGTGGGATGAGAATAGTGATGTTCCTCTTTATACATGAGTAATTTAAATTTTACGGAAAAAATGTTTGTTTTCTGTTCTAAATACGAACAGATATCTAAATAATTAGCAAATATTTTTTCAACAATTACAAACACGAAACGACTAAATGAATCGTTTTCAGATTTATTGGTTACAAGATTGAACCAACATGTTTTTATCATGTTTTGAGTAGATTATGGGAGATTTTATCAAAGCCACAAAGCCAGCTTGATAAAAATCATTTTATCAAGCCACACTTTTTTTTATATTGGCTCCTTTCTTCACAGCAAGCGCGTTGATTCATAGTGAAATTTGTTTAATGCTCCTATTTAATTACTTTGCGGTAAGTAAAAGCTGTGAACAGGTAAACCTTTTATTTGCCACAAGAAAACAAAAAAGAACTTCTCATTCAGTAGCTGTAGTAAGTGCACCACTTCGCTTCAAGAAATGGGTACTAGTCGCGGCCTAATGAATTCACTTACAATTAGTTCAAACAACGTGTATGTTTTCTTTAGCATTTTTTTTTGGTTACTCATACGTATTGCATATCTTTCACTCGAGTGTACGTTCCGTTCATCCCGGTGATTTACATTCATTCAAGGAAATATTAGGGCCACACTGTATTACTTCTGTTTTATTCTCTGTGTATTCATGCCGGAAATCACAAAGAAGAAGCTGAAACGACATTTTTGAAAACCGATCCAAAGTGCTTGAGCCGGGTTGATACGGTTGACTCACGACGATTTCAGGTCTGAAATCGCAGGATTTCTTGCGTTACCATTTAAAACCCATTTCACCATTAGTCATATTTAATAAATCATTAATTTCTAATATTATTTTTAAATAAAATGTATTCAACAAAATGTTAACATATTTTTTTTTGATTTTTTATTAACTAGTATTTAAAAGTATATGTTGTAAACTGTAATAATCAAACTAAGAGTAGAATACAAGCCTTGGAGATGAAATATCTAAAAGCGGTTAAAGGGGTCACTCGAAAGGATAGATTAAAAAACGAGAAGATCAGAGAAGAATTAGGAGTAGAGTCGATTTTAGATAGTATAGAGAGAGAGAAACTCAAATGGTTTGGGCATATGATGCGGATGGAAGAAGGAAGACTGACGAAAAGAGTATAGCTGGCAAAATCAAGACACAAGAGAAAAAGAGGGAGGCCGAGGAAAACATCGGAAAGCACAATAGAAGAAAGCTTGAGAAAAAGAGGGATATCGTGGAATGATGCAAGAAGAATGGCAAAAAAAATAAGAAAGAATGGACATTGTTTATCTATAATAAGAATAAATAAAATCGCTAGACTTCAGAATTCAGAATTCAGAATTTATCTTTAAGTGGATGAGTCTGACGACAGCTCTGTATGCTCTGTATGCTAGTAGAAATAAAGACAATTTATGCGATTTCTGCGATACTTTATTGCGAAAAGGATAGAAGTGTTCTTTGTGTAAAGTGAGCGGTATCGATAGAAGTTGTTTATAAAACGGGAAAAGTGGTAGATTCGAAAAATTGGGAGCGTGGGTTATGTGATTCCAATTCAAGTTGGACCTGTAATTATTAGAAAGAAAAAGATTTGGTGTTTATTTAGATATTCTTCCTATTGAGGAGCTTTTAAATGTGGGCTTTTACATAAATTTGAGGTTAAGTAGCTTAATTTGAAAGTCCTTCTGCATACATATCTCTTAGTTAGCGTAGAACAGGAATAAGCAAGTTTTATAAATATTCACAAATGCATATTATTTGCATTTGTGCAAATAATATCCTTACAACATATCCTTTGGTTCCGTTTTTTTAAATTGAATATTTGCATATAGAAATGAGTAGTGGAGATACCTATAAAAATGTCTTTGCACGCTTGCTCATAAACTATCGTTTGTAAAATGGACTACTCTAACTGTCGACCAGAAGGAAAGGATGAACAATTTAAATTAAATTTGTATTTATGACTACGTTACTGATACGACATAATAAAGGTATTAGCAAATTGAGTTCTTCAAACAAGGAGATAACTCTTGTAGGGCGTATAGTGACAGTAGACACTGGGGATATTCAGCAGCATCAAAACCAATGCTTTCGAATACGATAATAGAATCATAATGATCGGATATTGTTATCCGACCGTTACACCGTATATTATTAATATTATAAGCTCTTGTTTATTCACTGGTATTTTCTCGGATAGGTGAAAGCATGCCTTTCCCCAAGATTTAGGGCGGATAAATGTCTTACCGGTTCTATTCAAAGAACAACTGAACTGAAATGTTACACATATGTTGACTCCCAAAGTCTACTACCTGGAGTTTAGTCCGGCTTCAGGAGAAACCACAGTTATGCAGTGGCGATTACAAAGGTAGCGGACGACATTTTATTAGTTTGCGCCTTTTTCAAGCTTTTCTATTTAACAGATCCCAGAGCATCAAAATATTCTGTAAGGCGTCACTCCCGCTATCATTAGTACAAGAAGTACTTCAAGGCTCTACTGTTACTTCTATTTTGTTCTCATTGTACATCGCACTTTGTACCGCCACCTCTACGCTGATGGGCACACAAGTCTATTATTAATTTAAATTATCCGATTGGCGCCAAGCTGTTTCTACAATTTATAAAGACTTACAAAATCTATGTGATGTCTCGTCAGCAGATTCTCTCTTGCTAAGCCAGACAAAGTCCAAGGTGATACTTATTGGAAAAAGAGAGTTTGTGATAAAAATGCCTATATTCATTATATTTACGGTATCGCAAAATTTGAACAGATTTCAAGATATTAGGGGGTGGCTTTCAATGAAGGGCTTCACAATACGGCACGTTATGAAGGAAGCTATTTATTTATATTATATTATATTCGATGTATAAAATGTATGCTATCTCGAATGAATTATGGAAAATGAATATTTTTAACTTTAAAAATAAGCTGAGCAGCTTTTCTAAAGGAATGATCATTTGGCTGCTTAATCCCTATTTTTGTTCTTTTCTTTTTTTTTATTTCCTTTTATTTAAATAAAACTGCTTCCAAGTAGGCTGCCCGCTTTTTTAGTTAAATATAGGTATTAAGTAGTATACATCCATTTATATAAACATTCTTTTATTTTCTTTTAACCTGGCATTATTTTCTATGTTTAATGTATAACGTGATTAGCCATGAGCAGAAGCTAACAAATTTTGTTGCGATTAGGCCTTGCCAAGTGATTGAATCCTAATTTCATCTACTTTTTGAAATTGTTTTTTTTTTGTAGACTTGCGTTCTTGATTTAATAAAGCAATTTATTATTATTGTTATTAGTTTATTTTTATTCTGATAAGCCCGGGAGTACAAATTTTAAAATTATGGAACTCTAGCCAGGAGAATACCGTTTCGTTATTTATTTTTAACTTGTAAAGAAACGAAAAAGTAATTTTGCTTCTTAAGTCAAATGTTAAAGCAGAAATGGAAATAATTAACAATTTAATCTTAAAAATGTAATTGATAAATGTCTTCGACAGTAGCAAACAAAAATGAGCATGGATACTTGGTTATAATAAAAAAAAAATACAGATTGTTTTAAATAGAAGATTGAATTGGTTCTATCCTCTATATAAGTGCACGAGTGTATTCCATATAAGATCACAGATATACAGATTAAACTACAACAGGGAAGCTATCCGCAAAAGCAATTAAAATCCTTTGTAAAATGAAAGCCGTAGCTTCAAAGAAAAAGTGCGTTCATCCTTCAAACTTCAACCATTATTCGCCAATAGTTACTAGCAGGTAAGTCGTATACAATGCTAACCAACGCAGTGAGTAGAGATAGAATTATATGTTGTTTTTACTCCCAAGCAGCAAAAAAGATGTTAGCATAATATTGGCGACATCCTTTTAATATATCTTTGTTGAAATTTATTGCTTTCTTATTATTGACGAATTCGTCCGAATAAGAAGAAACGACACAAATGTTATGACTCCATCCAGACATAACAAAATATTGTCCTCGGGTTATCCGAAAGAGAAAGCATGTTTTTTATTACCTCAGTTGAAACAGACTAACACCTATACATTACTTCTTTAACGTTCCCTTCCCGTACGTATAAACATATCGGATCCCGATCATCCGTTTTTAATAATAAATAGAAACATGAATGTTTTACCAACATCAAATCGTAGCTTATTTTTGGATAATAGAATCTCTCAGCGATATTGCTGCGCAATATAGAAGAAATGTAAGAAATACGAGAATGTTAAAGTTTGATAATGTCTGAAAGCTAGTAATATTGCCTTCTCTATTATTTTTATCTAAAAGTCCGTTACATGTGCAATGCAAAGAGCAAGTAAGTAAATTTCAAAGGAGATGTATCGTAAGTCTACTCAAAGGCGCAAATAGGCCGGCGAACTGGTATCATGACAGTACACAGAGAATCATCAGTAACATGAATGAACTGAGCCCAAACAAGAAGACGGCGGCGCTATTCGTCAAAAATATTTTGGCAATATAATTGCGCTTGCATTGTAAGACTACGAGAATTTTAGCAATGTTAAACGATCAACTGTTATCTAATAGGCGTTTGTGTCAGTCAATGTTAATGTTTTTGTAAAAATTCAAGAAATCGAATATCGAGCAATCAGAGAGAGGACGCTGGTAACGGAGATTTAACATTGGAAAAAGCACACCAAACGAGCGCCGAATTGAGCTTAGAAGGATAGCAGAGAGAAAAAAACGATTGTATCGCACGTACATGTACTTGATCCACATGTTTCCAAAGTTTGAATTTTTGGGTTGGGGATCGTCTCTTGTAAGCAAAGTAAACAGATATGGAAGAACGATGAATTACCTCACAAAGACGAAACACTTAACAAAGACTTAAAAACGAGGATTAAAAAAAAATAGTAAAATCAGCGGTATTATATGGCATACTTCAACGTAATTTCTAGAAATATATGCCTTTCCGAATTTATTTTTCACAGATTTAATGTAAGTACTTAAAAAAGAATTACTAACGCGAAAGCCGCGCGTTATATGTAGCAATACAGCCTAAGTATAACTTTATTAAGTAATTAATAAAGCGTTTCTTATATAATGTACATAAACAGTTTCACTGAGCCTGCATTAAAATTTCCTTTAACAACTTGGATTCGCTTGTCATACCTCTAAGCTTTCCTTTACTAATTCAAAGCAGTGTTTACAATTCCGTATCCCTTAACTTTGGTGTTTAGACAGCTTAATCTCTCAATTATCAGAATTGTATATTACAGGAACACTGAAAATTGTTAATGCAGATGCACATACCGAAAGGTCCGCAATAAAAATGATCAAAATCGACTTTTTCTTATTTAAAGCAATACTGTTTTGTACCTGAATCCGTGAAAAGGGAATTCGCATTACGATTGCGTCTGCGTTTTAACATTTTCGGAAAAATTAAACAATTAATTTTGGGGTCTCGTAATATCAAGTCGATGACGCTATGAAATTAGAATTAATTTGAGCCCTTTCCTTGAATATATTTTAACTCCGTGTATATAAGCGGAGACATGGAAATGTACAAGAATTTACATAAACTGCTGAATTTTCAGCAACCCTGTTCCGTTGTTACCGAACTTATCCTCTTCGCTTTGGAAATTCAATTACCGTTTCAGGGTTAATTTAGTAAATAATCATCAATTTATTTATGAAGTAGTGTTGCCATTAACACCATCTATGCGTCAATAAAGGTTTACGCGTACATGAGATGCCATAGAAGCATATGATTTATGATATTCAGTAAGCTCAAAATTATACTTGTAATTGTGTACATTGCTGTATACGCTGAAAATGTAAATACTTACTTCATTGTTTACGTATGATGCTGCCAATTTTATAAACGAAAGAAATTTAAAAATATGAAATGTATGATAACATATTTTTGAAATATCCACATCAAGGGAAAAACAGGAATGTCATCATACAGCTTGAAAAACTCTGACAATTAGAGAATTCACGAACAGTTTGGCGTATGCCAGAATCGAAACAATAGCAACAAACCTTATATTTGACATGGACACTGATAGTTATCACCAAAATCTCCAATATGTATTCTTAAGTTATTGGAAGAAATTGGGAAATAGAAAAAGCAAGAGAACTGATTTTTGCTAGGATATAAATTCGTAGCAAAATAATGAACTCTGCTGGCACTATGCTGTTGGATACAGCAAAGTTGGGAAAATCATCCCCATATTGCTTCCTGCTGTGCTGTTAACGTAAACGCGTTCTTCTAAGCGGATTTAATCAACTATTGCTCTTATAGGAGAACGACTACGGTATATTAAATCTGATCAAGGGAGTTTCAGTAGGCCTTAAGTGAAAAGTTATTGCAGGCATTGAATTGGTTAGTAGACGTACTAACTAAAATACTTTCCTTAATTTGTTGTTTTTGTCTGGTTTTAGCCGCTTTTTCTGAAATGTTGAATGCAATATACAAGAAATTATTACAAAAGATTCTTAGAGATATATCTTACTTTTCGAAAGAATGATATCACAATGCCGTATAAAATATATAGAAAATTCTCAGAGTTCAGAGTTTAGAGTATACAGTTCAGAGAATAGAGAGCCCATTGTTATATAGCGTGAGCTATATAATAGTGGAAGACAGAGAGATGATCAAATAAGGAAAGAATATTTTACAAATTCAACTGAATGAGCCCTTTGTTTTTTTTGGGCAAAGATACATTACCTAAGCTATAATTTTTGAGGCATGACAACTTGTTAGTTAAACATAGTTAGAATCAATTCATTTTTTTTCAGATTTTTTTGTTTAATTTTGGACTTGTTGTTGGAGAAACTTTATATATGCATTGATCCAGGTTGTTTTTCAGCATTTAAAAGAAGCTAGATGTTCTGCACATATTTTTACAGGAATACCTGTTACAATCTGATAGTTGCAGGAAAACGAGCAAAATGTGTGCTTCAAGCGAATGGGACTGATGCCTCGCAGAGTGGAACGTGCACCTCATAAACAAATTAATCCCCTGCGAACGTGGCCAAATTATTGGGCTACATGAAGGCGATGCTAGTTTTCGGGAAATTGCACGTAATCCTTCGACTGTATTACAGTGTTGGAGCTCATGGATTGCAAATCAATGTAAAGCACGTAGAGCAGGTTCAAACATTCCCAGAATGATCACCCCCGAGAAGATTTCCTTTTGAAGCGTTTGGTTGTGCAACACCGGTTTCAATCGATAACATTTTTACAGCAGCAATCGTGGAACGCCATCGGTCGTAGAATAGTGCATATGGTGTTCCGTGGCTATCGGCCTTTATTACGGTTACGAGCATAGACGCGCCAGACAAACCTTGCTTCTTTTTTTTTTTTTTAATTGTCTTTGTCATTTACATGTGTATAAGGAGAGTAAGCATCTTTGATATTAATAAACATAATTTTACGCAAATTGACGCAATTGAAAAAGATGGATATCTTTAAAATTACGGAGTCAGAGAAAATATGTAATTCCATATTTAAGAATCAGTATTCTGATTTATCTTCAGACGTGGTACTCTTAACTATATCTTGCTTGCAATCGGTTGATGTTATTCACATTTTGTTTGCAATATCCTTTTGCCCATTTGTGTTCTAACTACTTTAGCTGAAATTTTTGTAAACTACTGCAAGGAAGTTTTGCTTCTATTCTGTTTAAAATGCCTTTGGAATGGTATCCTCCTGGATCATGTTCCTGATCCAATAATTTATATCTATTTATGGTTAACTGAATAGCACGACGTGAACACTAACATTTTTTTTCATTGTTTCACGTAACTGTGGCCTCTTCAACATATTAATATTTAGGAAAGCACTTAAGTAGCGTCCAGATAATGTAATAAAAAATTAGTATAATGGGAAATTATATGCACGCCAAACTTTGACATTAGCACGACGATGCATTGGTACCTTCTGCCAATGCATTGGTACCTTCTGGTTCTTGAATTTGTTTGTCACAACTTCAGTAAAAACTACGAATAATTCTGTTTACGCCCCGGTTACATTCACATCTGATGCCGTTAATTACATCATCATTTGAGTATTAGTGTTACAGTAAACACGCAGAATAATACTTTATTCAATTTTCCTTTACGTTTGAAACCGCAAGTATTTTTTTTTTTACATTTTCGAAATTCCATAGATGCTCTGCTTTGTTAGCCAATGGTGTATTGCAGGAGACAAGTAGACAGGTTTAAAAATTATGAAGTCGGAGACAATGTGTAATTCTATATCTCAAAATCTCAAAAATTAAAATTCAATCCAAGCCATTTATCGCCTTTGTAATGATTACATCATTTTACGGATAAATAGATTATTAAATTAAATTATTAAATTGAATTATTAAATTAATAGTTAAGGAAAGCAAGCTTTACACTTAGAAATTAGTAAAGATCACAAAGAATAAAATATTTATGACTGAAGATAAAAGAAAGAAATGGTTTTAATTCTTCTATCTACCTCCGAATTCTAAGATCAGACATCGAAAAAAGAACTAGGGAATGCGAATAAACATAATACAATTTACTATAACCAAGCACGTACAGGTCTAAAGGCAGAAAATTGATTTCAGAACGGGAATGTCTACTTCAGAAAAGAATAAAAAAAATGCTGTGAACAAGAGATTAAAAAATCGCACGTCCATTGTGCTATCCTGGTTTACAGCGGGGCTATGATAGATTTTGAAGTAGCATATGGAAAAGCGATATTAATACAATCATATTTATAGAAGAAACAGTTGACAAGTTGAGATGGCAACATGACGCAGTAGTAATTCTAAAGTAATCCTTAGATTAGAAACATTGTTTATTGAAAATATTTTTTTTTTGAATTGCAACATTTGAAGACTTCATAAACAGTGAAGATTTTCTATTTTTTTCTATTCTATTATCTAAGTTTTTCTATTTTCATTAATATGCCATTTGTGCATAATCGCTCGTTTATTATTACCCCGTTTTAATGAATCAACAGAAGGAAATCTGCATTCACCACTGCAGTATCTTAAATTCGTTTGATGCTGAATTCATTTATCTGCTTATTTTTGCTATTTATTGTTTATATGTGCTTGTTAACTTTCTAAACAATGTATATGGGGAAACGATCGTTACTTCTAATAGATGTTGGGATTGTAAAAAAAGTTGAGAAATTACTTTATAAAGAAAGCTCATAGAATTTCATAGCAGCATTCTATGCTTGTTAACGAAAAACTTTTTTATTCATTAAAGCTTTACAGATCTTTTCCTGGAGGCTAATCTCTCTAAATTTGCGCGGGATTTCGATTGAAAGGTAATTTTCCTCAAGTTGCATGCTTCTGTTCAGTTTTCTATTTTATTCTATTTTAGCTGTGGTTTTCCTTTGCTTCTCATTCCACTCTGTTATTTTCTTAATTTTCCCTTCATTTCCGTGTATATTATCCCACTACTTTAACCTTTGTTGCTTAGTAAGTCTTACATTGTTTTCTCCTTTTAATATTCGATATTCCTCTTCTGATATCTTATTGGTCCAAACATTCGCTGAATCATCTTTCTTTCAAATATTTTCAGTTTCTCCATTTCGCTGTTTGTCATGGGCATCATTATGAGTTGTGCTAGTCTATATTTTCTGTATATTTTCAGCCAGTCATTGATTAGCGATGACAAAGTAGGCACGTGGTATTGAATGACCATTATATATATTATATCGCGATAATCTTCGCAATGGTCCAATGTGAATATTAAATAAGGAATATTAAGCTCCTTCGGTATTAAAGATTACAGTCCGTTTTCAAAATTCTTGTCCATTTATTACATATTTCAACCGAACCGGATACTTTGTTCTCCTTAGGCTGTCTATTATTTTATAGAACTTAATATATGTGGGTGTTACTTTCATAATTTCATATTTAATATTTTAAAGACAAGAGGAGATACACGAGAGGTTAGATAAAAAAATGAAATAACATGAAACAAGCTCGACAACGATATCGACGACTACTCTAGCGTGTAAGCCGTACACTTACTACCTTGTAAAACTCTCGAACTCCGCTCTATTAGGGCCGTACCCGAATATTTCGGCCGTTAAGGAATGGGACTTCGTAAAAATTTCAAATTATCTCAATTATCTAAACAATTAGCATGGATGGATGTAGGGAATGTTGAAGAAAGTTGAGATGAATTGTAGAGGGCATCCAGAATCGTAGAACATAACGTACACGATGTTCGAAGTGAACTTGAATAGTTTGCAATGCTCTGTATACTTGTACATAATTGTTCCGCAGAACCGCAGAATACTTTTTATTGGAGATCTTCTCCAAATTGTTTGGGCACAGAATTATCCCACTACATAATCCTAATATCACGATTTATAGAGAATCATCGTAGCAACTACATATACTTGCAATTCCAAGTGCTAAGATGTGCACTCACTTTGTATGCTGGCTGTCTACCGAATGATTCATTCTTCGATTAAGATTAAGAATGTTGTGAGATGTAGAGGAATTCGAAATATTTGCAAAGCAAAAATCATCAACCTTGTATATTACACGAATATGTAATATACAAGGTGTGATGTTTAAAAATATAAATATTTTTACATTCATACGTAATTGTTATGGACGTAATTTGGACGTCAAATTTTAATTTACTTGTTTTTATTTTCTTGTAAAATAAATGAACAAACCGTTGCCTCAATCATCTTGTACATACATGAACATTTCCACGTTTTTATTATGAACTGTTTTCAAAAACTTTTACTTGACATTCAACGGGATAAACTCTGTATAGTGAAACGAAAGAAGGTATGGAGGAGTATTTTCAGTTTGTTTATGTTTGATTTTAGATTGCCGCTTCCTCGCCTTGCCGGTGCTGTGGTAGCGCTTTGACTTTTTGGCGCAACGCGCTATACACTATCCAGCCCATTCGTAAGACCACCTCTTTGCTCTTACATCGACTCTTTCACTTACACCGTTCCACCCACGAACGGCGAACGTTTTCGTCCGTATTCCTATTCTCAAGCTCCTCTCGCTACTAGAATCGAAGTTCCGTTGGAAAGCACGGTTGCTCGATTCTAAATGCATTTGATTTATTATACACACATATTTTTAAAAAAAGTACGGCGTGATGAAGTGGGGATCGGGCCGTAGAAAGCCATTTTTAAGCGTCCGTATGCTAATACGTGCGTAACACATTGAAAGTCATCGCCATTCTGTATTCTGTTTGAAGATACCGATAAGAGTTTTTGTCGGTTTTGCGAAGAGTCAAAGGAAGCAGCACTCAGACTTTCATTTGTTATAGGGATATGGAAGTTAGCGGCCAAGCAGCCGGTGTGGATTGAGTCCCGCCGCGATGGCCTTTGGAAAGACGCTTTCCTTTCTAACGAACTTTCTTTTGGAGTACTCTTTCGTAGTTTTACTGCAATTTGTTGGTAAGTATTTATTTAAGTCATATTTCTAATTTACTGTAAACATGCCAAGATACTAGGTACCTTATCCGACCGAACAGAAAAACATAGATTAACAAGTAAGGTCTCCGAAGTCTAAATCATTGATTACAACGAAATTTAGTCATCCTGTAGACCTCATCTGGTGTTGTTCAATGTTATTCTTCGTTGCGGTAGAGATGCATATTTAAGGAGTTAATCCGCTCTTAAAATTTATCATAAAATTCGTTTCTCCAAAATAACTTCTAATCGGGTAAAAATAGAAAAGAAATTTCAACGGAGTTGCTTCATTTGGGGACCAGGCGGAACAATGCTTATTTAAGATATGCAACATCCGATGAGGTCTACAAACTGACAATATTTCACCGCAATCTGCGATTTATACAACCTTGTATAAAACCAAAAGCAAAAAATTCTCAAAAAACTGCTTTATTCTTTTCATATTAAAGTTGGAACTGTAACCTTCAAATAAATACAGATCCAAATAGCTGCATTCTAGATTAGATTTATGATGCTCGTACCCACTCAACATATACGCTTGCCACTTACCTTGGGAAAGATCTTTTCGGCGTCTCACTAGTTAACGAAGATAGAGCCGGGGAGAACGGGGTAGCAAATTTTTAGAAGAATAAAGTAGGTTATGTAGAGGTGGAAAATGTAAGGTACATGCGTCAATCTGACGCATACAATAGACAAGAAAAGTATCTACTATACAAAATCGAGACGTAAATAAGCCAACTTTAATGCTTAATCCAAGTGATTAAATGAGAAGTATTTGGCACAAATGTCCTTTTACAATGAAATATTAAAAAATTTGGTAAAAATATTAAACTTGGCCCCTACATGTATGCAACAAAAGAAAATAAGAATCAAATAAAGAAAAGGAGGCGACATGCCTAGGGTTGACCAAAAAAGGTACAGACGAAATTCTCTCAAGGTCAATACATCTGCTGAAAGAATGATTCCAACGATAAACCAGAGTGATCGCAAAAAAATAATAGCCTGAAGTTATACGATAAATAACAATAATAAGTGAATTTGGAATTATATGGGTAAGAACCTAAATTAATAGAAAATATATGGTAAAACCAGCATTAATATTTAAAATAAGTGAACTAAATAAAAATACAACTGTTACAAGTTTAACAAGCGTAGTTTTATCGAACACAATGCGCAAACACATATTTTAAATTAGACAAGTTCTGAATCCTACGCATTTCAGTAGTTATGAGGGTCTTTTCATAAATAGGATGACAAATAATAGAAGTACTGATCCCGTATTCAATAATAACTTTGATTCACCGCCTTAACTCTTTTTAAAGAATCAATACTAGCACCTAAATAATATATATTAGTCGAAATTCGTAAATGCAGTACAGTTCACGACGAAACGAAAAAAAATTCAATAAAATTCTAGCAACTGAGCCACATGTCGGTTTATAATTTTGGTTCGCCATTTTCTAACTTACACAACAACGTGGAGTGGAAATTAAATAGAACACCCTATATATTTTGGCGGATTTGGACATACAGATTTATTATGAATAGCTTTTGTGCTATAACAAATAGGTAAATTAAATAAAACAGATGAAGGGGAGTTGATTACGTTAACTCGGCATGTGAACCATGCCAGAGGCGAAAAACAACTGCGACAAACAGATTAAAACAAATACAAACAATATGTTGGAAAATAGACTGAAATATGACTGAAAACTCCGACTATCGCGGGTTCGTTAAATACATTAACGACCTCTACTTAAATACGTAATCAATCTCCGAAGCTAATCTTCATAAGAACTTCTATTCTTTCATTTCAAATGAATTTTGAATGGGATTATATAGAGATAAATTAATAAAATAATAATAAAGGACGAGTTGTTCTTTGTGCTTGTAATGTATAACAACCTATTACAAACTTGTACCTGGGAGATTTACTGAAAAGGTATATCTGGATCTATAAAAATATAGAGGGCGTTGTATTAAATAGCAACTTTACTATTACTCCTGCTCAAACGGCACGTACTATTAAATTAACAAATATAAATTCCTTGATTCTTTGAAGACTGCTAGAATTTGCTTCTTTCATCTTGAACAAGGATGAATTATCTAAGTGAATACAATTTGGTTGTTGTGATCAAATCTTGTTCTTGTTAATTCATAATTTTTTAAAAATTTTGGTCCATGTGAAATAAAAAAAGTTAGGCTATTTTTACTTGTTTGATATTCTCATGTTATTCTCTCTGTAATTATTAGCAGAGTAAATAAAAACATTATTTAGGTATTTAAAACGTATCGTATTTAAAGGTATTTGATCGCCCCTAATATTATATTAAGATTAAAAAAAATGGAAGACTACACAATTTAGTAAATTTATTTGTCGATATAGTTTCCTTATGGTCCTATAAATCTAGTTCGGTAGATGTTCCAACTTCTTTAAGCCATTGAAACAATAAGAATTGTCGAACGCAGGAGGCCAAATCAATCAAATATAGTGAATAGGACACCAATTGGTATCGTAACCGGATTAGTTTCGCCTTGTCCTTCGCTTCTCCAAATAATCAATTACGCGCCTAACGAATCCCAAAAAACCGTCGTCATAACTTTTCCGGCTGATGGAATCGTCTTCGCCTTCTTTAGTGCATGTTCGTTGGGAAAAATCCGCATAACGCGGCAGAAACTCACCCATAGTGCCTTTATATGCAGATCGCTTTTTCGTGCATAATTTTTCGTGAAGGATGTTTTGCACTTGTTTAGTTGAGATGATGGGGCGTCTGCTAACAGGATATCATGAACTTTATTGATCATATCGTCCATAGTAGTTGCAATGGGATGATTACTTATAAAATACCGATGTTTGGCTGCGCTCTGATGGCAGTTAACGAAGGTGTATGGTTCTGGTAACCTGCATTCAACTCCTTTTTAATTTCTGCTTGTCTTATGCTATCCTAATAATACCAATACATAATCTTGTTTCTTCCAAAACAACACTACTGAATGGATCTCTCTCAAATTTTTACGGACGTTGGCTAAAGAATAGTACTTACCGTCGGTAATGCCGATTTTGGTGTAAAGCACCAAAAGTTTTATCATTTTCGAGTAGTACCTCCTACATGTTGCTGCATTCGAGATTCTTAGAAAAAATTTTAAAAATTTAAATTTTTTCTAAAATTTTAAAAAATTTTAGAAAAAATTTGGCAAAAAGTTGCACACACAATTGTAAGGATTTTGTTAAAAAAACATGGCAACCCAGTTCAATAAAATGCCTAAATCCTACTGAGTATCAAGCTAATAAAGGGGAGTATGAACAGCGAAATATCAATCGAAATAAATAACGCACGGTAAAATCCAGAATGATCAGGTAATGCTTGAATGACAGTATACATTTCATATTCATAGAAAGGCGCCGATCGATTAAATAACGAGCTCATTATCAAAAAAAAATTTAAAAATAGACCCGCATACTCTCCAGAGATCAATGTCTTAATGCACATTCGCTGAAACTTAAGAAATCAGCATGCTTATACCTTCCTGCAATTAATCAAAAAGACCATTATTGGAAATAATGTCTGAGTCAAATTGGGAGACTAATTCTGCTGCATCACGTAAACTGTTACTAAATACCAATTTACTTTGTGATTATAGAATCCTCGTTTGGCTTTTTTTTTGCGTAGTACCTTGGTAAAAGTAAGCTCTTATTTGTTTATATGACATATTTGAAAATTTTATGAAGAGTTTTGTTAGTTTAGTAGTTTAAGCTTTTGGTTTTATCCCATAAATCGATAACTTTTTGTGTAAATTTTCATCTTCAGCAATTTTTCACATTTTCCAACTTGGAATATATCTATCTTGAAAACAATTAAAGTTAATTTTACATCGAAACATCTCAAATGTTTACTAATTCTGTCAATGTTCTTCTTTCGAATGTAATTTCCTCAAATGCGTATAGAAAACCGTTTAAAGATTAAGGTTGGAGAAAATAGGTGTACAAGATGTTTATAAAACAGCATTACTACAAAAATGATTTAAAATGATCTGAAAATCTAGCCAAATTGATAGCTATTTCCGCTGATACCAGAAATAGCTATCAATTTTGTTATGACGACGAGTACGTGTGAGTTTGTGTGAAAGTGTTTTACTTTAAAATTGAAACTTTGCAAAACTGTTGGCCGTGTAGGCTAGTATTACGATCTGAGTAAATTTTTCAAAAATATTATACAGCGTGTCCAACAATTACTCTTTAATCTTTTAGATGGAAAAAGCTTCAAAACTTATTTTTTTAAACACGACTAGTTATTTTTCTCTTTCTTTTTCGTTCTAAATACGTGAGGATTTGAATTGTTTCAATAATGAGAACAGTGCTTGTTTGGGAGTTCGTTTCTTGTAAATTCATTTTTATTTGTTCAGCTAATGTAACCAATAAGTAATTCGTGCTACTGAGACCACATTAAAATAAATTTATAAGAAATGTCTTCCAATTCTTTCCTTGACCGTTTAACTGTATTTGGTGACACATTCCTATTTTTGTGGATATAAAGCGGTAAGGTACTATACATTTTTGATATTCATCATTCATTCATTCTCCATAAATAATAAATAAATTTAAGTAATCTTTGTTCGAATAATTTAAATTTACCGGCATTGTTTATAATTGAAAACTAATTGACATTTTAATTTTTTGTTTGTCGAAAGTCAAATGATGTTTTAAAAAGCTACGTAAGCTACATTCTTACTCCGTTCATTCATTGGTAGTCACCTTTCTTATAAGGAAATTGTGCTACAATGCACATTTTCCGAAATATCTTCAGAAATATGCGTAATGAAAATGATTTTTGTTGTATTTTCACGGGAATAATTTCATAAGACAGAGAAGAATAAGCAAGTTGTTAGATCTAAAAAAGTAAGTTTTAACCCTTTTTCGATCTGAAAGTTGAAATGTAATTATCGGACGCACCATGTAATAGTTGAGTGTAGGCTTTTACCTCAAAAACCCCTTACAAAAGAACGGCTACAATACGAAAAATATAAGGAAGCCATGAGAGCAGAAACAGGACGAAGACCAACAACAACCAGTAGGACACGCAAGCTTCCGTACACAGCTGGAGTCACCGGCAGGCTAAAAAAGACCCTAGGAAGAAAGAACATCACCACACGGTTCAATACGGTGACCAAAATAGAGCAGCTACTCTCCCCAAACGAGGACATATTACCGAAGCTACGAACAAAAGGCATATAGTGAAATGCCAATCAGTCAAACAGGACGGAGTATTCAGTGCAGAGTGAAAGAATAACAAAGAGACCATCGCGTAACCTACAGCGACGTTAAGGTATTAGTCAGGATCAGCTGTTACCACCCGAGGATAATACACGAATCATTGGAAATAACGAAGAACACCAACAATTTCGATCGCGAAGACGGATATAAGATCAGCAACGTCGTCATACAACGAACAGCGCAATTCAGCGGAACGGAACTGTTATGGATCAGCAAAGCGGAAGAGAAATGGGATATATAACCACAAGCAAGAGGCAACAACGTCAGTCTTTAGAAATCTTCTGAAGCAGCTGACAGCATGATCAGCGAAACGCCATATAATATTTTTGAAAAATTTATTCGAAATCTAATATTATTTAAAAATTTCCATTTTCCAAGTTAGACACTTTAACAGTTATAAAAGTTCACGTACATTCGTCCAACTCTGAAAAATTTTCAAAAAAGTCGAGAAAACTTTTCAAGTATGTTTATTTTAATTTTTTAATTTTCAGGGATGAAATGAAATTGAAACCGGAATTCAATCACGTAGTAATATACAACGTATTCTTTTTAAAAGGTATCAATTCAATAGTACATGTTGGCTTTAATTTGTTGGCAAGTTTTCAGAATTTTCCAATGTATCTTGTACATAAATCGATGTAGTTTCAGCGGGTGAGACAGCCTGTGCATACGTCATTAATATTCTGTTATCGTAGGCTCTTCATTCATGTCCAAAGTCTTAGTACATAATGCATATTGATTAATATCTTGTAACTAAATATGAAACTTTCCCATCCGTTGTCTACCATAAAATGTAGAAACAAAAATTGAAAGCTTATAAGTTGGAAATTCTTTCATATTTTTCTTTTTCATGATTCATCTAGTAAGAATTAAAAGTCGGATTACTTTGAAAAGTACAATATAAAGCGAAACTACAAAAAAATCTACTTTTTATATATAATATTATCAAGATTCGGATTAGCCCTCTTTAACTGGCATTGTGCGTCCAGCGAACAAAGGTTTGTCTACAATACATGGCGTAACGCTAGAATATACTTGACCAGTCTTTTCGTTTAATCTGGAAACAAACTGGCGTTACTCGAGTTTCAAGCAATTAATGTTTTCCTTTCCTTTTGAAAAAAAAAAAAATTGTTACGTCGAGATTAGTCTGAGTATTGTCTCCTTCTGAATTTGTTTCTTCAATCTAGTAATAGGCCATTCTATCGATGAAAACAACATTTCTGTATTTACATGCGTTCATGCATCACCAATCTTACAGGATTCAGCCAGGCACATATATCATAGTAAGATTTCAGCTGCAATTGTCATTCCAGATTCTTTATAAGTTGGATGCTTTCGGACTTTTTGATTTAGGCTGCTATATAGTTTTTCCAAAATGCTCAATAAAATGGGAATCTCATTAAAAATTTGCGGGAAAAAATAAAGTCTTTTACCCAATTCAAAATCAAGTAATTTACAAGTTTTCAAAGAAAAAGTTCAATAAATATAGTGGAATACGGAGAAGTTTACAATATAAAAACTAATCCAAATGATTTAAAAAATACATTATAAATGATCAACAATCAGTTAATAGTACTTATTAGTACTACAAGAAGGTTACAATGGTGTTTTCTGTGGAACAAGATGGCGTATTTTCGTACTAAGAAACAAATTAAAGATATACTCGACGAAAATTGCGATCGCAATGCTTCAAGATGATATTGTACCGCTAGACATTTTTGTTCAACATCAACAACGTACTGTTGAACAGATTATGGATTCTGGAAGTGAGTGACAACAGAAGTTCCTTGGTAGTCCTAGAATTGTAACAGAAGAGATTCGCGAAGGTATTAGTCAACGAATGCAACAAAGTCCTAATATATCTCTTCATAAACTATCGCAGCAAACAACATGGCAGTTGTCACAATGTAGGCACATCCACATAAAATGTCTATAATTTAGCAACTACTTGCTCAAGAATTTAACTCGAATACTGATATATTGGACAATACGTCCTTTATCTATGAAGGTAGGCTGGTATGTAGTGGACTTATAATTTTTGGTATATTGACCAAACAACAGGGAGCAACTGAAAATGGAATTCGAAATACTGATGCTGAGATATTACAAAATATTTTCGAAAACTTAAAGCCAAAAGGTCTGTGTAGGTAATGAATGTGAATATTTCGAGCTTTTATTTAAAAAAATTATTGTACGTACTACGGTAATATAATAAATAAATTGTGTATTTATAAATAAATCTACAGAATTAAATTGAAGTTTTATTACTTATTAATACAGAGGATAAAAGCGAGTGCAACCACACCTTTTTTGCAGCGTCTAGCGTCATTCTTGTCTATTCGTCTCATAAGAAAGGGTTCGTGTTACCTACTGGTTTCCCCGAGAGTCGACAAAGCACGAGTCCGTCTAGTCGCTGCAAAACAGTTATGAATTCACTCGCTTTTGTCCTCTCCACATATTAACACTTCACCATGACACAATTCCAACAAAATATGTTTCGTCGGATACAAACATAATAAAACAAAATAAAATAAAATAAGACATATATGCATATATGAAGTTTGGAAACTCACCGCTGGTTGGAACTTTGCTATCATCAAAGCGTTGGGGCGATTTATGGTATCAAATGCTTGAAAAAAATAAGAAAACTGGTTAACTGGTTGTGCTTCGCTCAAATAGTAATACACAACTTCCGGAGCCTCAAAAATTGGATTGTAAATCGACTTTCCATTAATAAACCCTTCTTTTACACATTCGTTTCTTAAAAATTATGAAAACGGACGATAACATGGATATGTGTCTACCAGATAATTTGATATCAAAGGCTTTTTGAAACCGGCGGATACCTTACAAGATTATTTTAATATATTAGTAGAAGGGAAGGTACGGCGAGTATACGTTAAGATCACAAATATATAGGACAGTGAATATAAATGTGCGGTACTCAGCAATACAGGTTTTACTTATAAAGAAATAAAAGAAGAAACATTGATTCAATCCCGCAACCAAAAGATTTCAGAGGTGATTCATTGGTTCTTATGAATAAACGGAAGCAAATGTTCTTACTTCGATAGTCGAGAGCAAGTGCTCCAAACTATATGAATAAGGTATTAAAGTATTTACTTGGACCCGAAGCAAAAGTAAATGCTCGGAAGCGTATGAATAAAGGTGGATGTTTACTGTAATTTGAAGCATTTGCTCCATTAAAACCGTAAATATTTCGAAAGCTAGCTTCTCTAGAATGTATATACAAGTATGTAGTACACGAGTGAAAAGAAGGAAGGTGTTCTATTAATGCTTACATATACTCAAAATACAAGTATAGTGAATTGAAACGCTATTACACATTTACATTTGTTGAAAATGGCTCTGGTAAAGCAAATTCTTTTTGACTGAACGTTGTTTCTACCAGCTTAAGCAACGTTTCTCCATTTTCGTCCAATCGTATGTTATGCAACAAATTCATTAGGTCTGGAAATTCGTTATAAGTGTTCTCCAAAGTTCTTCTTTTTTAGAACAGTTTTTGCTATTTCCAGTATCAATACTTCCAGTTGTTCTAACGGAACAAGCTTTTGTAGTTCAACTGTACTTAGTTTTTCTTTTGTTTCTTCTGTTTCCGGTAATTGCGTCTCATATTTGGTTTGAATTGTCTTTCTTTCCTACAGATTTGTTCATTTCAATTAAAGACGATGATAATTCACAGACTCCTACTTTTAATTTGCCTTCAATAAAATAAATACATCTCGATAAATATACTTGTACATTTGTAGAACGAAAAATATATAATTTAAATTACCTGGTCTTTTTGAATAAGGAGGATTAATCTACGCTTCCATTAATTCATACAACCTCTTTCCCAATTGCCTAATTTAATTAGTTTATTCCTAGTTTTGTTTATGTCCATTTTGTGTTTCAATTTAGTTCTCCTGTTATTTTTTCTTGCTTATTTGCTTTTTGGTTGTTGTTTCTCCACTGTTTTCCCACGCTCTTGCGAATTGTAATAAACTTTCTTTTTTTCTTTCTTTACAGAGAGAATTTGCGATTTCTTTAAAAGTGCATTGTGTTGTTCTAACCATTTTACAAACTTTCCTTATTCTCCGGCTATACCACTAGCTACACTTTCGTCATCTGAACTCATTCTATATTTATATATGGGGAATGCGTACCTTTTTTGTAAAACACTTCTTTAATTTACTATCTGTATTATGCCCACTTCTGTAACGACTCCATGTTTCGTAATACAACAAACAACAAACTGAAACAAGGTGTCCAGAAAGGGTAGGGGGTACTTGTAAATTCAATAAAAAGAACATTACATGTCAGAATTTTTTTTTTATTTTTAATCGTTAGAAAAGTTTTAGAAAGTTAAGCTCCAAAGATTTTGTTGTCCAAATGTTGACCCTCGCGTTGCTGGCACTCCGCTAAGCGAACACGTAAATTTCACGTAAATCACGCTTCTACACATCTCCCTGGAAACGGCTGCTATTATTCAGTGTGGATATCGTGCTTCAATTGCAGTAGAGTTTGTGGTCTGTTTGCATACACTTTCTCTTTAAGGTATCCCCATAAGAAGTAATTCAGGGCTGTAAGATCGGGGCTTCGGGAGGGCCAATTGATGGTGCCTCGACGAGAGATCACTTTTTCCGGGAAAAGTTGATTGACAGCCGCAAGTGATTGGTTTGAGGTGTGGCAAGTGGCACCATCTTGTTGAAACCATGTTTCCTCATCAAAACCTTCAAACACCTGCAGTTGTGGACCCAAAAAGTTTCTTAACATGTCGGAATACCGTTCACCATTTACGGTAAGTGTTCGCCCGCGCCGGTCTTCAAAAAAAAAGGACCAATGATGCCCTCACCAGACATGGCAACCCACACAATAACTTTTGGACTATGTAATTGTCGTTCATGTTTCTGTCTTAGATTTTCGTTGGCCCAGTAGCGGCAGTTGTGCTTGTTTATGTGACCATTAAGTGAAAGTTCGCTTCGTCACTGAACATAATGTTATCGAACATTGGGAAACGTTGAAGCATTTCATTTGCAAAATTCAGTCGTAGAGGATAGTCAGCAACGTTAAGCTTTTGAACAAAGTGTAGTAGTGTATCGATTGACTTCATCCTGCTTTTGTTTGTGATTGGTTCTATGAGGATTGGATTTAAAAGATGGCTGTACAATACGATAATTGCCTTAATATTGGTGAAAAGTATGTAGAAAAGTTGATTAAGGTACAGGCTTTCATGTAAAAATAATATTTTTAAGAAAGGTCTGCTTGTTTTTTTTTTTATTTATTTCAAAGCGGTGCTTATCTAAAGAACACCTAGTATATTGGCCCATCTATAATAAGTGTGTATCACAAAAAAGTATTAGTTCCAAGTATGGCACTATTAAACAGATTCAGCGTCTAGACCCGTGCCAAGTTCTTGTTGACAGCAATTTTTATAAGCTCATGCAAGTATTAGCATTTATACGTGTGCATATGCGGACAGAGCGTATGAAACAGGGAAACGATATTATCAGCGTTTTGTCGAGATAAATTGGCGGCGAACATGGAAAAACTGAGTTAATAATAAGAGGAGCATGCTACGATAGGTTGCGCGGTGGAGTACGCAGGAAAGCGGACAGGACGCTGCAGTAATAAAATTATGACTATGTGGAATTGTAATATAGGTGTATGAAATGCAATTTAACAGGGGTACGTCACACGATACAAACCACACGCAATATAAATGTGACCAAAATGGAATTTAATTATTGTATAATGCATTTGTGCAAAGCGGCATGCGGACTAGGAATATACGGAGCGTCCGTATGGTCGGCCTATACGAGCCGGCGCGTCGTGCTCTTCCGGCCCGGTAGCATTAGTGTTCCGAACCCTACCTACTGCCTATAGATAGAGACGGCATAGATTGCTGATTCTATGAAACGATCATAAACGGCTTGATAGCCAATCTAAACTCGTTAATAAAGTATATTGTTAGCCGAGAAGAACATCAACATACAGAACACGTACCAAAATTGTGATTACAGGGCGGTTAATTAATTACCGAGTCTGACGAAACCGACCATTGGGAAGGGTGCACCTTGGAGAACGTCGTTTCTCGGAGTTCACATTGAAACCGTACACCGTTTCACCGCTTCCCGTTTTGTTGAGAAATGGGAACGCAATCTTTCAAGGAAATACATCAAATTAAAATTGCGAAGTATGCTTACACATACCGGCTGAATAACTTAGAAACATCTTTTGCATTTCTTGCAGGTTATTAATGCTTACTGCGTCGCTATTTCATTCTTATTTTTTTCTTAATGTTACTTCATAACGTACAATTAATTTACGCGAATAGATTATAAGCATTTACGTAAATAGCAGTTAAAGCAGTTGGGCATAATTTGTATATTACGTTGCTTGCAGTACATAAATGGCGAGTCAATGTTTTTGTATAATCTATTTACTCTTCGAACAAAGTAGGATTAAAATTGGACGTATGTGAATGTGTAATTTTTATCGCATAAACTAAAAATATTTGTAGCTTGACCGAATTATTATCTACAGAGCAGCATAATCAAAGTATATATTTTTTTAATAGAATCGTCGATGTGTTTGTACCCATTAGAACACAACCACAAGACATTTAGGATTGAGCACTAAGCTTTGTTAGTAAAAAGTCCCGGAGCGGTCGAATAATTTTGTTATTTGAAAATTATGACTTCTGAAATTTGGTATGGGGGTATAGTTAATATAAATGCATTTTATGCAATACAGTTAATATTTTTTTCACTTCCAGTTTAATCGGCAATACGTCCAACTTTTTTTTTTTAATGGAACGCCCAGATTTTTTTAACACTTTTGAATGCAAAATAAAAAACTACGTTCAGGAAGTATTAAGATGTTTATTTGTATTCACAAGAAAACAGTTATGCAAAGACGTCATTATGTAAATTTTCCATACTGTGGATACAGAAGAAATAATTGTGCTAATTAAGGAAATGGCGTTTCCGCTGTTTAAATTTAGTAAAACTTAGTAATCAATACCGAACATACTGTATATTTCGAATCGAAAATGTAGTTTGACATGACTTGCGTGTGTCGAGGCTGAAGCACTTGCAGAAACATTTAGCAGAAGAACAATTTTTGTTTATTTTTCATATTTTTACTTGGATAAAGAAAGAAGAGGAAAGAATTCTTAATACATACGTAATAAATGATAAGATTCGGGATTTTCCAGTTTCTGCAATTAAGATCTATCCCATGTTCACACCTTTTAGCTGGCCTGAGAATATGTTTTACATAACATGAAACTGCTACCATATTGAAATAACTTGCTGTTATACAGGCTTTGCTAAATAAATTGCCAAAATAGAAGATATTCCATTTATGATTACTTATTTATTGTTTTATTTATTATTAATTTATTATTAATGTCTTATTTATTTTAAATAACACATCCTCTTACAAATATACAGAAAATGGCAATAAAAATTATTTTGTTGTTCATTCCAGTGATTCGATGTTACAAAGAATTCATTTCAATAGTTTAGTGGTGACACCCTGTAAGGAATCTCAAGGAGATGCTAACACCGCAATATCGTCTTTTAAAAAGAAGATAAACTTGCGTTAGTTTTAATTTTATCGAATCGCATTGATTCTTTACATCTCACTTATTCTGCGTAATATTAACACTTTAACGTATCGCAGGAATCTTAGACCTTTATTTCGCCCGCGCTGCATCAATGAGTTGGTAAAGGGAATTCATCATCAGATTTTAATGCTTGCTGACGACGTCATCCATAAACATCTCGAAAGGCCGCGTTAAACGAATCGGCTCTGCTTCCAACCGGTGCCCCTCAAATAGATTAAATTTAAATGTTTCAAAATGCAAGATTGTTTCCTATAAAAAAAAGAAGGTTGATTTGCAAGATACATGTCGATGTGAAATCCTGCGTTATCTGGAAATGTACTTTGATAGTTATCTCTTCATATATACAAAATACCACATTAGCAGCAGCCAGTTTTTCGTTGCATAATTCTAAAAATACCGTCTTTTTCTTTGGTTTGCCCAAGGTTAGAGTATTGAGAGTATTCTAAAATATCAGCGACGTAGTGAACATAATACTCATCTTTATTTCCTCTGCGAAACGCTGCTGGCTAGATTTTCTATTACATCTCTACCTAAACGACGAAGAAACAATGCTTTATCTGTTTTGTTTAAGCTACTATATACTTAGATAAATTGTAGTGCATTTCTGATCAAAGAAGCTAAATTTTCGTGTGACGTCTCCATTTTTCCGGGATTTTTCAACATTCAACATATTATATTGATTCCAAACTAATATTATGTGCTACTTTAACATTTCATTATGTTTAGCTGTACATTACCTTCCAATATCGGCCGATACTGTTGAATGTTTAAAAATTGTTTAATTACATACATATCCTAATAACTATTTCTGTTTATGCTAACATTGTCGGATGATATTGTCTTATCGTTAGGCTATTTGGCTCTTTCGAAGATAATTTAAATAAAAAAATATTATCGTAGGTCCGCGTGCTTTAAAAAACGCGAAGAACGGGCGAAAAAGAGTAAAAGAGTTAGGTACTCGTTATTAGAAAGTAAAGAACCCGACCCGAGGAAGAATAATAATAACAGTTTAGATTGAATTAATTAAGAATGCAAGAAGAACTAATGCATGTTAAAAAAATAACTGGGAAAATTATTTTATACGAAGACCGAGCTGAGATTGGAGCAATGATATACAAAGGACTCTTCTTATTTACTTAACCGATGTGTTCAGAATAAATTACTTTTTTTACATCAAACAACTGAAAAAGATTTTGCTACACTGCCTTTGAATGGAATTGTTTTTTTATATATATAACGTATGGTTAGAACGCTTTAATTTTTAAATTCCATTTGATACAACATTTTTTGTATTGTACCTTATTAGAAAACAAACAGCGAAACATAGACCTTAAAATATTCATATCCCTAATAACAAGAAAAATGGACTAGGGTATTGCTACCTTATTGTTGCATATCGTAACATACCTTAAGCTAAAGTATGTATGATCGTTAGATTTGTTTTTCGATTGGATTGCTAAACATGTAGAAACGACAACGAGAAGGTTGTCGATAACATCAAAGTTAGTTCATAGAAATGAAGAAGTGTTTCTTAAAAAAGGTAGCTTCTGCTCTTCTGTAGGCGGCGTGGATAATATTTCATCAGGAGTAAAATGAAAAGAGGCGGATTTCTTCAAAGCTACCTTCTGGCGGTCCTTTCTAAAACTAGTTAGGATTTTATATAAGTTGTAGTTACGTAATTGATTGCATATTCTTTATAAAAATAAATAATTATTTAATTAAATATAGAAAATACCGTAGAATAATATTTATTGATCAGATAGACATTATACTTAAAATTTTACTTTATATATGGTATCCTTTTTAATGGAAGTTTCTATATGTTGCTCTGTTCTACTGTACTCCTTACGATTAATATGATTATTTATATTAAATATGGCTTATACATTAAACAATGAAATAATTATTCGCTATCGCTTTAAGCTACAACAAATGGCTTGATTATATCATCGATTAATCCACCTAACTCACATATTTTTCTTTCTTCTTTAATCACATGTTCTACACATTTTTCCCAATCGTCCGCAGTGACATTCTGGATTGCCTGTAGTACAGGTACTCTTGAATCTGTTAATTTGAATGAGGTGCTATTAGTTGCCACTTCATTTTTTTTATTTGAGCCTACACGTTGATTTCGCAGTGATAAGGTGATAACCTCAATACAGTTTTGTTGTATCTTCTGGCCATCTCATCATTCATATGTGTATTATATTGGTCTTTATTAAAGGGAATTAAATGAGGAAGTTCAGCCTTCATCGTATTGGATATTTTTTGATTTCAACCAAGCCATTATATAGTAGCAATGTTAATATTTTATGAAACCATCGTCAACACCTCGGCATTCATTTCTTCATCAAAATCGATTGTTTTTTTTGTTTTTTATGTTATCATCTATCCAAACTTTTTGTTTGGTATAATCTTCATTTAGCCATGTCTTATCTAAATAATTGGCCGATTTCGACGACAATAATCTTCCATTGTCATCGAATACCCTCTTCGCTACTTTTTCGATCTCTTTTCATGTACTTGCAAGTAATTATTCTTATTCTATAGACGTATCAATGTATGTAAAATATAAATTTGAGTACCTATGTTCAAAATCAAATGTAGGTAAGTTCAATTTTATAGAAAGACCTATAAATTGATTGTCTTATATTGCCTTATTGCCTGAATTCTTAACAGTTTTATCCTAATTAGCAATTAAAGAGTGTCTTTCGGAAGTTTGCTTAGACGGGTAACTCGCCCTTTTTCTTCTGTTCTTTTATGAGATATTATGAGATAGATAAGATAACATTATAATATGCATAATGATGGTAATGTATTATAATACCAATCTATCATGCTTGATATTCTTGCGACAATGGCAGTAATTCTCATTCCGGGGTTATCAGTTCGAAGTTTCTGGAATATATTCAATATGTTCTGCTTCTCTGACAAAAAAATAGATGTCGTAATTTCAGAAACTTTTGTCTTCTCTGGGTTTCAGGAGTAGTTGCTACTTCTTCTTTAAGAAGAAAAATTAAATACAAACACACGCAGAAAAATACACCATTTAAAAGTTAATCAGCTGTTGTACCAATATGCCGGAAATACACCAAAATTCATTAGTGTGATTTTATCGAAAACTGATTAATAGCAAGCCTACTTTTAGCGCTTTAATAAAAACTTTTCCGAATTAAAACATAGGGATTATCCGTCGTACGCATGTACTACGTCACGAATTTTGTGCCTTGTTATTGTTTATATTTGGTAATTTTGCAATGTTTGGTTGTGAATGTTTCTATGTTGTTATGAATGAAATTGACAACAGATTTTAATTTCCTGTGAACGTTTCAAGAAATCGTTTCCTTTAACAATTTGGTCAACGTTGGCTATGGCTCAACCTCAATATTTCTGAAAATTATAGGGAATCTTGGATAGTTATTGTGCATTTCTCAGCACTTTTCACAGATTTAGTTTCTACTTGAAGCAGTTCATGTAGTTAACTCGAAAAGAGCGTTTCAGACGATAGAACGAGCGATAAGTTGTACAGTTTGTCAGTAATTTGATTTTACGGCCTTGCGATTGTGACTTTGAATGTCGCTTTAATATCCATTAGCCTGCTATCCGCTATACACACCGAATACACGATGAAATCTAGCATTCAATCAGAAGATCAATGACGCAGTTTATACAAAAGCACATCTAAGACAAAAACACGTATAAATAAGTAAATAGGCCCAATATCCTGTAAATATCACATAGTTTCGACTCTTTATAGACATACTAGGTGTATTCACTTGGGTTGCACTTTTTACTTGATGAACTGCAAAATGAAGTTACTGGAGTAGCCACTTCAGGTAGATGTATGGTCGTATACAAAACAGATGCTTCCAGACCTTTTCATCCCGGCATTCAGTGCACCTAGTGGCTCGCTTGGAAGCATTGCAATTATTTTCTGGTTTAGTTACAGGGGCTCTATTTATTTACCATTTTTGGCACAATTATCACGATTGGATAGATTAGCGGTATCGTCCTTTAAAACGCGTCCGAATTGATATTCATCATTCCGGTAAATTCATTACTTAAAATTTAAATTCACTCTACTTATTTCGGTACACTTACCTTTACTTTGGACTGCGTGTACGAAGTGAAGGTCTAACTATATGCAGTCCCACCCAACGCATATGTTTAGTCAGTCCTTTTAGTCATAAAAGGAAATAAATTTTAAAGTTATTTTTTTCATATACTAGATATTTTAGTCCGCGTAATCTCCGTATAACAATCAGATATTTAATCTATCAATATCATGTAATTAGCCAAACAGAATATTAAAGTCATTGATGTAATATAAAGATAAATTAAACGGTGACCTTCGCTTGGAGGAACTTTCAGATCTAATTGTTTGTTTATACTAAACAATTTTCTAGAAGTAACAATATAAAATAAAACCTGAAGGTTGCGAGAATCACGCGGAACGACAACGTATTTCTTTTGGGTTATTTGCAAACAACGAAAAAGATGTTATTTGTTACATACACTGCGCATATAACACCGCTACATACGACTGCTGAAATTCTTCGCAAAGTTGTGTGGAAGTTTGAACGGATGGTGTCTTGAGAGATTGCAATGTGCTAATTATTGACGCTTTAAATTCCTAGAAATCCAATGAAATTTCATACATTTTCAATGAGCAGAGCACTTCCTTGCTGATAATATAGTTATGTGTATTGTCGACGACAATGCACTTCTATAAAAATATAATAAATTATTAAAGACTAAAGAGGCTAGGAAGGATGTTATTGTCCTGTCAGACCTTATTTATAAGAAACGATATCGCCAATTCTTGAATTCACATACACTTTTCGAACTTCCATCGTTTTCCCTATATTTATATGTATATATAAATATATATATATTTATATATATATATATATATATATATATTATATATATATATATATATATATATATATATATATATATATATATATATATATATATATATATATTTATATACAACGTATACTGTTAACTCAATATCTGTAAATGGCTATATTAAGACATCCAAAAATACCTAGATACAATAATCAAAATATAATGCTTTTCATGGTGTATTGATGGAGTCATTTACGACAAAAGTAGTGTGAGTATGGAAGGAAGGCAGGCGCGTGTATCTCTGTGCACTAGATGGCGCCGAGAGATATGTCCCTGCTCTGGAGTTGCTTTTTATCGCTGCTTTTAAGCCTGCAGACGCGTGTAGCACTAGAAATAGCGATCTGAGGTGAGGCACAGAATACGCGATTGGTGCAACGTTGGTTCCCGATCACGGATAGCTTGGCTCGATGTGAAAGCGATGTCGACATTACACTTTTGGCCAAACATTGGCCAATAACCGACCTTTAACGAACTTTCACCTGATAATTAGCTCACAAAATTTGGAAAACTTTAGAATTTAATTGATGCTTTGGCTCATTCTAATGATTACCTATCACATGTTTAACATGTTATTCTTTGACGGTCTTCGCGAAATCGTGGATGAACTTTGACATTTAAAATGGCATCCGATTTCAACAGAAAGCACTTCTTAATTGACTGTAGAAGACATGGGTTTCAATCCAAGCTTTGGATTCAAAGTTTTAAACTTTAAATCTAATTAAACTAAAAATTGTGACATTTAGTAATTTTGTTGAATTTACAAGACGTTACAAGCGAATACCAATTCAATTTTTTTTTTCGTTTCAATTAAAATGAAGAATGAGAACTACATACCTTCTTGAAACTACTATTGACAACAAAAAAAGGTTCAATTTTACCATTTGTTAAGACTGTTAGTGTTGGTGACAATTTTGTATATTTATAGAAAATATTGATGCGGAAAGTTTAAATTAGTTTGACCTAAATATACAATAAATCGAATAAATAATAGGCAGTATATGTTGTTATCTGAAAGATTAATGTATTATAAAATAGATAGATCTCTCCCATGAAACTGGTTATTAATACCATGTAACAAAAATAAAGTCAAAGCAAACGAAGAAGTGATATGCACACTAATTCATTGTAGACCCTTACCACGGGAGTCGCGCTTTTTAATTGAGATATTTGGGCGAGGTTAAATTCGATAAAGCTGCTAAATTCGGTGTTCGTTATAAAACCAAAGAGAAAATGTATCTGTGACAAATAACGTTCGAGATTCTTTGCAAAAACGAAAAATGCTCATTTTCATTCACATTTAGCACCTCTATTTGGGTTCGCAGAAAAAATCTAAAGACGCATTCTCATGGCCACTTTCGTTCTTTCATTTAATTCGAATGTATTCGAAAATCTTTTCACTCAAAGATTCAAAAGGTTGCGTTAGCAAAATGTTCGAGGTTTCAATCTAAGCTTTGTCTGAAGTTCTAAGCTTCCTAAATCTTCCGCGTCAAATTGAATTGTATATTTTAGTAATTTTGCTGAATCTTCAAAGGATGTATCATCAATTTTCTTATCGACGCCATATTGGATTTTGTCATCATAGTTTCTTTTGATTTCAATTATGTTGCCAGAAGATTTTCGTATTATGTCGTCTTATACTCTTCTAGCCAACTAGTTGCTCTCTTATTCGAGATTTAATTATAGTTGTATAATATCGTGGCGTCCATTGTTAATGTTAGTACGTAGTTTTAGCTGAACCAAGTCCTTTATTCGCTAACGTACTTGGAGTGTTAGTTCGAGAAAAGCAAACATATATTGTTCTTCATATTATTTGGAGTAGCTAGACTCTCGTTGCAGATCACCTCTTTTAAACGGTTTCATAGCAACAAAATAAGAAATCTTGTTAGTCATCCTATTCGTCCTCCCCTTCTTTTGGACTTGGGGTCATATTGACTCTCATATCAGGTGATACGTTTTTTAATAAACCTACTAATTCATTAGCAACCATGTTACCAATGTTGTTTTTGTACCCACTATTGTGGAATACGACTTCGTTTGTCCAACGTATGTTATTCAAAAACTTCGATTTTTGCGCGTTCGGACGCAAATTAACTTCATATTTTATATTTCCTTCAACGGTAAACCTTACATTTAAAAGCTTAAGTATCGATACTTTAGGATGTAGGTGTCAAATTGTTAATTGAAACACCCGTTAAGCAAATTCAACAGTAATAAATCATCCGTCTCAATTAAAAAGTGCAAAGTTTTGATGCAATTACCATGTACATTATAAACTCTGGTTAGCGAGCAAATGTATCACGTCGCATAATTTTTTTTAATAACTAAGTGATCAAACATCATATATTTATTTTGCAATTTAATTGCCACACCAGTGTAGCCAGGCATAGCACATTTAATTGGCTCCGCAACGCGGAAAAGCATAGCAAATGCTTCTATTATGAACGGATCTGCCGGTGCGGAGCTGAATTAAATGTTCCAAGATACACGAGTATGTTAAAGAACGACTAATTCAGATATATCTGATGTTGGCGTATTTACCAGGTAGCAAATTATAACTGTGTCAACCTTTGACTTGTTTGTCTATAAATTTGTATCTATAGATCTGGATTAATAAATTATTTCATTAATTCCTTGATTTTATATCACAATTATTTTATCTTAATACTTAATCTAATTATATTTTCATTTAGTTTTTATTGGTATATTGGCCAATATTTTTGTTGCAAGAGTTCAATTTATATTACATGAAATATTAAATAGCAAATATACTATTCACATCTGCCCCAAGATACATTTTTGGTAAGTCTAAATATTTAATAAAAACAAGTGAAAAGTTTAATAAAACAGGGGCAGATAAGCTATGCACTTACCACCAGTAAATGAAGATTTCTAAGATTCAGCAGTTGCGGTAAGTATACTTCTTCACTAGGTTACTAGCAGCAGCAAATTTTATTCTCTTGCTACAAACCAACTATCCTAATGAAATAAATAATCTATTTAAATAAAGGCGAACAAACTGTTTATATCTGACCAAAAATGCTACTAAACATGGTATTGGTGGAATCACTCACGCCAAGGCAATATGAAGAGCGAGAGCAGTAACCAGCGGACATGTTTTTGTCATTAGCATGGTTCAATGCGAATCTCTACTCACATCGCTTGTCGTTGGTTTGCCGGAGCCGCACCTATCTTTTTCCAGTTCCATTAGGTAGATGATCTTCCTGAGGTCTTCAGATGATGGCGTTCTTCATTGCGGGATTCTCGCTAGTAGTCTTACAAAAAATTCCTGCAGCCGCTCAGTTTCGCTCAGGTGTGTCAGCGTGGCTAGCGAGTCGTCTTGGGATACATGTAGTACTAATCCCAAGCAGCGACCTTATATACTCGTTAGGTTGATAATGTAAGTGGGTGCCGCCGTGGTCCAAATGGGACTGGATCGGACGGCTGGTACCGTATGATTCCCGTTTTAGGGTTGATGTGGAAGTTTAAGACGATGGGATACAACTGTCTAGCTGCCTGTTTCGTTCTGTTTTGCACTGTTTCGAGCTCATCCGGGATGTTCTGCAATACTCACTTTTTCGTCAAGGATCATTACGAGGTACTCTAACTTGCTGTTCTAATCGATTTCCGTCGTTCTGACTTTGATCTTGGGAAGCAGGCAGGTCTTCTTGTGCTTGACCATGAGTCGGCGGGCATCGAAGCAGTTAGAGACTGTGCCACCTGTGTATATAGCGTTCAATGCGTTGATCGTGCGGTTTTAGAATGTCCAAGACGTAAGTCGTGAACAGAACTGGGTCTAGCGCCGATCCTTATGGGACTGCAGATAGCATACTCCTCTCTGAAGATTCTATCCCATTAACTATATCGTGGAATCTTCGATCGTTGAGGTATGGCATCCGACGGTCTTAAGGATCCTCGGAAAGCTGGCTTTCATCACCTTCAGAAGTAGGTTTAAGGTTCCAGGTTTAAGGATACCATGACTGTCGTCAGCTTTCTGTTGAAGACAGTGGTGACCTGATCCGTAATCCGGCAAAACTGAAGAGTTATGGTCTGACCTGAATCCAAACTGGTCGCTGTCTACGAGTTGGTTATCTGCAAGATGCTCGTTGATTCTGGCCAATAGCAGAAATTCAAGTATCTTACTGATGGTCCCGAGTAACGATATCGACTGGTAACTATCTGGTGAATAAGTATCCTTCTGCGGTTTAAAGGTTGGGATAATCCTGGAAGACCGGGTCGAGTAGTATGTCATCGAAGCGCTGCGTTAAAAATCTGTGTCAGGTTGAACTTGAGCAGTAGATTCTTCAACATTCACCTACATCGCTGTTTGCTTCTCGCCCTATATTATCCTCCTTGAAGAACGACCAATCAGGTGTATTTCCCTGTGTGTGTTACACCTGCCTAGTCGCTGATTTCTAGATAAAAATTACAATTATACTTCTTATCGTATTGGGACAAACGTACTACTAGTTGTGTGCGGTTATTAATGTTGGAACTGTTTCCGTGATAACCATCCTATTTTTCATAAATAGGATAAACAGATGGCTTTTAAGTCATCAAAAGCGTTACATTGTTAGATTAAAACAGTAAACTATGGATGCAAATTTGGAAAATAATTGAGAGAACATTAAAATAGTTACTTGCATATCACGATCTATAAGGGCCGCAAGAATCAGCTAATAGCTTAAATTATCCAGAGAAATAAATGAACCAATAATCAAGTTGTATTACCACCTAACAACCACCAGGCGCAGGTCGTAATTCGGCGTATCACGGCTCATCGGTGCACATCTGAGGGGATTGGGACCTAATCGACCAATTTGTGGTATATACTTCTAAGTACAAGGCCAAACATTTCCATAAGGATAGCAAATATTGATATTCTCCCGAAACAAATGCGCACAGTACCCGACAATTTGAGAGGCTCTGATTGGACTAATTCTTTTTTTACTGGTTCTGTTTCAAATTTACCGTATGATGGGGGGATACATATCTCTTGTCTTCTTCTTGTCTTATTTTGCCGGTTTTTTCCGTTTTAGCAGATAGTGATTGGTGTATATCTTCGACGTCAATGTCATTCGATTTATTACTTTTATTTTCCGATGTTTTCGTCCGTTGGTTGGAAGTTGGCAAATTATTATAATAATTATTATATGCGCAATTGTATATATGCGGATTATGTGTATTCCGCACATATACGACTAATCTGTCGATTACCTATCACTCCTCACAGATGTGGATTGATGAGCCGTGGTATGGTGAAAGGCATCTGCACATAGTGGTTAGTTGGTAATATAATTTCATATTTATTATTATTACTATTATAATTACACAAAGACTTAAACCTTTTCTTTTTATAAGTTAACATCGTATATATTACTGTAATTATAGAAGATTAAAGAGATCCGATCGGAAACCTTACTAACACTCGTCGCTCTGCGCAACAGAAGCAACGAAGTGAAATAACGACATCCAGCTTTTACAATACAATACAATGATCTAGTTCTGTTCATTTTAGCCCCAAGCTCTTTTACCGAAGAATTATATACATGACGATTCCGAAGGTTCAACACATAAATTATATATTAAAAAATATCATTGTCTCGTCATATTTGATATAGTCTGGATATACACGTTTCCCCTTCACCGGTGAGGAAAAATTGTATTTAAAAATAGATTACAACTCTGCGATGGCGCGACGCTATAAGGTAATGATATCAGAATGATTTTAACTACTATAGTTTGGCGAAGAGGGCATAAGAATAAGGTAGAAGTAATCTAGTGTGCATAACTATGCATAAACTTCAAT